>CM052722.1:108976984-109012536 GCA_028551405.1 Uromys caudimaculatus
CCACTTTAGAGACCCCCTATCTCTTCCCCCTTCCCCTCCTCTATGAGGGTATTCCACCTCCCACCCACCCACCCACTCCTGTCTTCCCTGCCTGGCATTCCCCTATACTGGGGCCTCTAACATCCTCAGGCCCAAGGGCCTCTCCTCCCCCTGATGGCCAACAAGGCCCTCCTCTGCCACATATGTGGTCCAAACCACGGGTCCCTCCGTGTGTATTCTTTGGTTTGTGATCCAGTCTCCAGGAGGACCGGGGGAGTCAGGCCAGTTGACACTGTTGCTCCCTCCATGGGGCTGCAGACTTCCTCAGCTCCTTCAGACCTTTCTCCAACTCCTCCATCTGGGACCTCACTCTCAGTCCAGCAGTTACTGTAAAGTGAAACTTGGGTATTCCAAACTTTTAATTTTATTTTTTTATTCACTTTACATCCCGCTCACTGCCCCCTCCCAGTCACCCCCTCCCACAATATTTCCCCCATTGCCCCATTCTCCTCTGAGTGGGTGGGAGCCCCCTGGGTATCCCCCCACCCTGGCACTTCAAGTCTCTGAGAGGCTAGGCACATCATCTCCCACTGAGGCCATATAAGGCAGCCTAGTTAAAAGAACGCATCTCATTTATAGGCAGGAGCTTTGGGGATAGCTCCTGCTCCAGCTGTGTTATCTATCTGGACTCTTGGACCCACATGAAGGCCAGGGTGCACATCTGCTATATGTGTGGGGAGGCCTAGGTACAGTCTGTGTATGTTCTTTGGTTAGTGGCTCAGACTCTGAAAGCCCCAAGGGTCCAGGTTAGTTGACTCTGTTGGTCTTCCTGTGGGGTTGCTATCTCCTTCAGAGCCTGCAATCCTTTCTCCTATTTTTCCATAAGAGTCCACAAGTTCCATCCACTGTTTGGCTGTGGGTGTCTGTATCTGTCTGAGTCAGCTGCTGGGTGGAGCCTCTCAGAGTACAGCCATGCAGGCTCCTGTCTGTAAGCATAACAGAGTATCATTAATAGTGTCAGGGATTTGTGCTTGCTCATGGGATGGGTCTAAAGTTGGGCTGGTTATTGCTTGGCCATTCCCTCAGTCTCTGCTCCATCCCCCATGCCTGCATTTCTTGTAGACAGGATATGTTTTGGGTTGAAAGTTTTGTGGATGAGTTGGTGTCCCTTTCGCTTCACTGGGATTCCTGCCTGGCTACAGGAGGTGGCTTCTTCAGGTTGCAGATCCCCAACGCTATAAGTCACAGCTAAGGTCACCCCCTTTGATTCTTGGGTGCCTCCCTTATCCCAGGTCTCTGCCTCATCCTGAACATACCCCCTGCCTCTTCACTCCTGTCAGTTGCAGATTTCCATTCATTTTCATGGTTGTCTAGCCATCTTTCCTGTCATTCCCCTCACCTGATCTTGAATGCCCCCATTCCCGTCTCCATCCCCCTCCCTTCCAGTTCCCACCCTCCATCTGCTTCTTGTGACTACTGTATTCCCCTTTCTAAGTGAGATTCAAACTTCCTCGCTTGGTCCTTCCTTCTTGTTTAGCTTCCTTGGGTGTGTGGAGTATAACATGGTACCTGTAGTTCATTTTCATTGTTATCGCTGTTGTATGTGTTGTATGCATATGTAAACACATGTGGACAGGTATGGTTTTGTGTGTGTGTGTGTGTGTGTGCGTGTGTGTGTGTGTGCGCATGTGCACATATTTAGGCCAGGAGTGGACATGAAGATGTCTTCCTCAATCACCTCTCCACCTCAGTTACTGAGATAAGGTCTCTCACTGAAACAGGAGCATGGTTGTGTTGGCTCCCAGGATTGACTTACCTCAGCTTTCTCATCTTACATGAGCTGCTGTTACAGGCACATTGTTGCATGCTTGACTTTTACATGATATCTAAGGATCTGAATACATTTTCCCATTCTTGTGTAATAAGCACTCCCCGAGCCACCTCCCTGGCCACTCAGGGTTTTTAATGTAAAGGATGAGCTATGGTGTTGCTTTACACCTTTGTGTCATGCACATTTTAAACTACCTCTAACTGTTTGGAGGACTGACCCTGTTAGGTAGCACATGAGAAGATATTACGCTAAAGTATTTTGAACTTCATAAAAAGACAAAAAGAATAAAGAAGGAAAGAAAGCATGGAAGGAAGGGAGGGAGGGTGGGAGGGAGGGAGGTAGAGAGAGAGAGAGAGCGCTCATTACAACAAGTTCCTGATCTGCCTTTACTGCTCATCACTTACAAGTAGCTTAGTCGCTCCAATCCCATGTGTATTATTGAATACCAGTATTCCCGTGTTTTTGTGGTGTGGCTTTTAAAACCTGATACTCAATTCTGTTCTTCCTATCCAACAAGGAGGCATTAGTTTATGCCTTAGTGAATCCACTATAAGCTATGTATATCTCTGTGCTCTGACACATCTGTGTTCATGATTTCTGCTCATTTGTGAACATTGTGCTTCAAGACAGAAACATTGACTAGAGAGTCATGGATATTTTTTACTTCTAGCCTTGACCATTTTAAGCTGTGCAGCTTCTAAGCAGGTCATTCTACCTCTTTGTCTTGTGTAGATATGTAGGACTCTGCCACTGCTATAGAAAAACGACTGCTGGAGCAAGTTGTGTTGACAGTCTAGGAAAGCCAAAGATAGGAAAGAAAATACCTCTCTGGTGAGCCAATCTTCCCAGGAGGGATTGGTCCATTCCACTTGCCTGAAAGTGGGCAGTCCTCAGTGGACTGAGCAGCTAGATTCATGTGAACTTATTGCATCCCAGTAAATTCCCCAAAGGAAACTAATCAACTTTTCTTTCAATACTATAGACAAACTACCTAATTTGCATTTTAATTTAAGAAATTGATGGAAATGATAGTCATTTGCTTCTGACCATACATAGTAACATTCAGAGTTTTAGAAATTGTTACTAATACTAACAACAATAACCACAGTTATATTTGATTGCAATATACTTTCCTGAATTGGGTTGAAAAGATAGAATCAGAATAAGGAGGCTGAAGTTATAAACAGAAAGATTCTTATTTTCCTCTTGAGTATATCAGGAAGCGTTTCTTTGCCCCTTTGTCTTAAGTTATTGCGATATTTTTCTTTGTAACTAGTAACACATTTTGTTTATGCTATCTTCTGTCCTAATATGATACTGAGTTTCCTTTTACAATCTGCTTATCTCTGTCTGAGGAGGTGCAGAATGGGAGAATGCTGATTCTCCTTGGATGTAACCTTGAAGTTGGACCTGATAAAGTTCTAGGAATTTTCCAATTATTTATTCCAGTGTTAATATGTTTTATGATCTCCCTGGGCTCTTTTGTGCTCACACTAACTCTGGTTAGGAGATTGGATTTAGTGACCTCTAATTAAGTGAAAACTATTGTCCTTGGATTTGTAATTTGGCCACTAGCCAATATCTGACCTTCTCTATCTCTGGATATGAAGTCTCTCACCTTTGGGTCCAAAGCTGCTTCTGGGATTATTCCAAGTTAGAAATATCTGTTTAAAATAATTGAAGGGATTAATTGGCTTTGCACATCTCATCTTACGTAGCTATTGCCTCAATTCCTTTTCAATAACTCAAAAACTTCCACTATAATGAAAGAGAAACCAAGTTCAGATATTATTCCTTCTAAATATACAACTACCTGGAAATGTTCCCATTTTCTTGTGATCCCAGAACTTCAGATAATTATTTGAGGTAATTGAACAAACTTTTTACTCTTAGGACCTTTTCTTAAGTTCTCTATAATAGATGATTCTTCATTAGAAATGGGAAATTCTACAACATTTTATAGTCTATTACAACATCTGGACAGTTTTCAATAGTAACTCCTAAGATCTTTCAGTGTCATACTGGAAATTACATCACAATACTCTTGCTTTCCTAATTGAGTTAACAAAACATTGGCCAATATTCTACTCTAGAAATCTCACAGGGCACCAGAGTTGATTCAGCTGCTCTAGCAGGACACAAAGTCGTCTCCTTCTTTACTCCATTATTCTCACCTAAGGATAACATTTCCATATAGCTGTAATATCATAACAACTGATAGGTATTTTGATTTGAATATGCAATGCCTCCTAAAGCTCATATTTAAAAAACCTAGTCAAAAGATGGCATGGGAACTTAGAAAGAAGGGCCAAGAAAGAAGAAATAGGCCATGAAGTAGGTCCTCGATTCTCCCCCCTTTTACTGAAAATAGATCCCTCCCTTTACTTTTCCCAGTTCCTCCCCTCCTCTCCACCCATCCGAATCCACTCCCCTTTTGTCTCTCATTAGAAAGTAAATGGGCTTCTAAGGAATAATAATCAAACAGCAAATATACTAAAAGAAAATATAAGATAAAACAAACACTAATACATCAGAATTGGACAAACCAAACAAACAGGAGGAAAAAAAAGAGCCCAAGAGAAGGCACAAAAAACTGAGCCATTTATTCGCACAATCAGGAGTCTCATAAAAAGACCAAACTGGAAGCCACAATATATACACAAAGGACCCATGTGGGCCCTATGTATGACACCCGTGTCTCTGTGAGTTCATATGAGCTTTTCCTGGTATCCTCCACCCCTCTGGCTCTCAGAATCTTTATGCCTTCTATTCTGCAAGGTTCCCTGAGCCCTGAGGGGTAGGATTTAATGGAGACATCCATTTAGGGCTGAGTCTTCCAAGGTCTCTCACTCTGCATAATGTTTGGCTTTGGGCCCCTGTATTTGTTCTCATGAATCTATGAGTATAGCAGAATAATAATAGGAGTCATTTTATTGCTACTTATTTTTAGACCAGTAGTATTTGGTTTTACTCTAAGTCCCTGGGCTATCTACTTTCCAGTTCTTGGTTACCTAAGCAGTGTTGGAATGGGTCCCATCTCTTGGAGGGGGCCTGAAGTCAAGTTACTCCCACAGGCTTTGTGCCACCATTGCCCTATATTGTAGGTAGGGTAGCATTGTAGATAAAAGGCTTTGTGGCTGCTTTTGTCTTTACATTTCTCTTTTGGGAGCATGCAGAGTACCTTCTTGTAATAAAGATGCTATAATGTTAGGGCTAAAGGCTCTGTGTAGCCACCAGCTTGATTTTCAATGCCCAGTGAGTTGTGTAGATATTGTCTTCAGCAGTGGGCTTTTCTGTCATGTTGTAGAAAGAAACCTATCATCTTGGCAACAGCCTGGGTTGTTTGGGGGTCCCCATTGGATCCCTTTGGCCAGCAACTCAATTATATGTAACTCAATCCTGAGATTGGGAGCTTCTTTTGGTTATAAGAGGTGGCCTATTGAGACTGTCTCTCCAGTTATTTGGCAATTTCATTTAGATCACACTCATTCATATATATATATACATACATACATACATACATACATACATACATACATGTGTGTGTGTGTGTGTGTGTGTGTGTGTACTTTAGGAAGTTTCTACTGTATTAGGTTTCCATACTACTCCTCAAATGACCCTTATTTAACTGTCTCTTCCCGTTTCTCCCTTTCCTTTGCCTCTCCCCCAACTTGGTTCTCTCTATTCTGGTCTCCCATCTATCCATAACAATTTATCCTATTTTTCTTTCCTAGGGAGATTTATCTGTCCCTTACCCACAGTTGCTTATTCTTATAGGTAACCCCTGTGTTTCTTTGGATTATGGCTCAGTTATCATAGATGTAACAGCGAATATCCACATATAATAAACTATAGAGCATATTTGTTTTTCTGTGCCTGGAAAACCTCATTCCATCCATTTACCTGAAAATTTCCTTTTTTAAACAGCTGGGTAGTACTCCATTGTGTAAATATACCACATTTTATTTATTTGTCCTTCTGTTGAGGGACAACTAGGTTGTTTCCAATTTCTGTCTATGATGAATAGATCTGTGATAAGCTTGGTTCAGCAGATGTCTCTATAGTAGAATGAAGGACCCCTTATATATATGCCCACAAATAGTATAGTTGGGTTTTTAGGAAGATCAGTTCCTGTCTTACTCTGGATCTGCCACACCAATTTTCACAGTCCTGTACAAGTTTGTAGTTCACCAACAATGAACAGGTATTCCTTTATTCTCCACCCTTCCCAGCATGAGCTGTTACTTCTGTCACTTATTTTTATTGATCTTAGGCATTCTGATGGGTGTAAGATGAAATATCAAAGTAGTTTAAATTTTCATTCCCCTGATTGCTAGGGTATGTTGAACATTTCTTTAAGCATTTTTAGCCATTTGAGTCTTCCTCTTTTCAAAATTTATAGACCTATTTTTTCTAGCCATTTCTTGTCTCATTCTTTGAATAGTAGTTGTCTATGAGATGAAGGAGTCTTCTCAACCACACACTCCCACTGCCAAGATGCCCTAGCTGTTTGGATCAGGCCAAGTGACCATGAACTGGACCACTTGACAGCATGTTTAAAAATTATTCTTTTGTGTTCTGGTAACAGCAGTATAAAAATAACTAACACAGTAGCAGTACCAAAAATCATCTGCCTACAAGCCTGAGCTCATTAAGTGTCTTATTATATTATCCAGAATATGTAAAATTTTGAGATTTTATAAATGCTACAAGGGCCACATAATGATGTTGTCATGCCTGTGTTAACTCTTGTGGAATGCATTCTGTGTACTTTTGTAACAATGCTTAGGGATTTTCTATTACATTAGTCCACAGACAACTTCTAATATATTTATTGACTTAGTAAGTATCTCAGGATTTCCCTTAGGAAGAATGGGGATTGGTTTTCATAAGCCAGGTTACTTGATGGGTAGTTTAATACCATAGTTTTAAAACTGATCCTTTATTAATTTCCCTTTATAAAATGTCATTGTACCTGGGGCTGGTGGTAGCAAATACTTTAATTCCAATACTCTAGAGGCAGAGGTAGGAGGGTCTCTGTGAGTTCAAGACCAGGTTGGTCTATATAATGAGCTCCAGTATAGCCAGGGAGACACTGTTTTTAAAAAAAGTCATTGCACACATCCATAATATACAGCATGTAGTTGCATAAGGGCATTTACATATGAGTATATAATCTACATTGACAATATCCCCCATGCCCCATTATGCTGTATTTCCTTATCCTTCTCCTCTTTTTTCCCAGACATTTTATCTTCTTCTTTCGTGTCATATACAGATATATGATTTTATATATCCATTTAAAATAGAAGAACAATATATAACAGAAAACATGTATTTGTTTCTCTGAGACTGACCCAATTTGCTTAATATGATGATGATACATGTATTTTCCTGCAAATGACATTTCATTCTTCTTCACAGCTAAAAACAATGTCATTGTTGGCATACACTACATTCCTTCATTCCTCTTAAATTTTACTATCATTTCTAATTTTCTGTGTGTCACAAGAATGAGAAAACTTGAATGAGCCTTGTATGTCATTTTATTTCCTCTATATCCAAGCAAGGTGCAATATGACTTTGAATCATAGGATCACAAATAACGTCTCAAGCCTCTTCGCTCTATGCTTCCGGTACCCTGGCTTCCAGGGATCTTCCTCCTGCTGTCTTTCATGTCTGTTGTCTTCCTATTTTTGAAGCTCTTTTCTCCTTTAATACCTAACTGTCCCCTCATTTTCATAGATAGAAACCACACTCTGAATTTTAGTGTTGCCTGCTAGGGGCAGACTTTTTAAACTCTAGGGATCATGGTAGCCCTCACTATATCACATGCACTCTTGGTAGCATTGGTCAGTTCACTATCCTACATTGTCACTTCACATGGTGAGGAACAGAGCAGAGCAGAGCAGAGCAGAGCAGAGCAGAACAGAGCAGTCTCTTTCCTGAGAGACAGAGACTGTTGTGTAATAAGATGTGCAGTCTCTTGTAGCTTTTGTTGCTTACACATATTTGGGGATAATTATTGGGTTACTCAAACCTAGTATTAATTTCATGAATGCCACTAGTGTTTGGATGTCTACTGAAAGACTTTAATCTTGATGACATATTGAGAACAATTTGATCCATTTGATGCAATGTTAAACTAATGATTAACAAACAGCGATGAATAATTTTGTGCTAAGTGCCTATTTTATAGTTTATAATATTTGGGAAGATGCATTATCTACCTACTAGAAGGTAACTCCATTTATACTCTTTCTGCACTTGTATATATTTTAGAAACCTACGTTAGGTTTCCATATGACTCTTCTAAAGTCTTTACACCTGTCCTTTACTGTATCCTTCTCTATCCTCTCTATAACTCCCTCTAGCCTGACCTCCCATTTTCCATCCAATTTAATGTTTTCTGTTCCATTATTCCCCTTTCCCTCTTAACACCAGGTGCTTTCTTTACCCATTCCTTTGAAATCCTCCCATACACTATGACCATTGGCCTCTTTTCATGACTTTTATGGCTACTTTAAATTTCAAAATTCACAAATCTGAAGAGTCAAAGTTAACATTTCCATAAAAGAGAAAACATGTGGCATTTCTCATACTTGATCTGCATTATCTCACTCAAAATGATTATATCCAGCTCCACCCATCCTTCTGCAAATTTCATTTTTATTAATAACTGAGATTCCATTGTATGTGTGTACTATGTTTTCATCATCTATTCACCAGTTGAAGAACATCTAGGCTATTTAAATTTTCTGGCCATTGTAAATACAGTGGCAAAAAATAGATGAGAAAATATCTCTGTGGTAGGATGGAGAATCTTTTGGAATATGCTCAGGAGTGGCACAGCCATGTCATTCATGTGGTAGATCTATTTTCATATCTTTGAGGAACCTCTTTGCTTATTACTATAGTGGTTGTACAAGTTTGCAGCCCCACAACTAGTGAATAAGTAGATATTCCACAACACCAGCATCAAGTAATGCCAGAATTTATCTTTTTTCTTTTCTCTTCTCTTCTCCTCTCCTCTCCTCTCCTCTCCTCTCCTCCCCTCCCCTCTCCTCTCCTCCCCTCCCCTCCCCTCCCCTCCCCTCCCCTCCTTTTCTTTTCTTTTCTTTTCTTTTCTTTTCTTTTCTTTCTTTTCTTCTGGCCTTAACTGTTGTGAACGAGTCAAGATGAAATTTCAAGGCAGGTTTATCTCTTTGATAACTGATGGTATCAAACATCTAAAAGATATTTGTCAAGTTTTTTGTGTTTCTTTCCTGAGAACACTCTGTTTACTTCCTTACCCCAGTTTTTATTTGAAATATTTATTTTCATGATGTTTAATTTTTTAGTTCTTTGTGTATAGCTAGCAAACATTTTTAAACCATTATGAGCTGTCTGTTCACTTGAATGATGGTACCCATTTCTGTACAGAAGATTTAAAGTTTTATATGGTCTCATCTATCAGTCGTTGGTCTTAATGCCTATACTTTTCTGAGTCTGCTAAGAGAGTCCTTTCATGGACCTTAAATTGAAGAATATTTCATGTTTTACCCTCTAACAGATTCAGAGTATCAGGGCTTATGTTTAGGTTCTTGACCTGTCTGGAGTTTAGTTTTGTGCAAAGCAAGAGATTGAGATCCATTTTCATTCTGCATTCTAGTTGGAACAGTGCCATCTGTTGAAGATAACATTTTTTTCTCCACTGCGTATTTTTTTTTTAAATTTTCTGATACTTTATTTACATTTCCAATGTTTCCCCCTTTCCAGGTCTCCTCTTTGGAAACCCCCTATCTCCTCCCCCTCCCCCGCCTCTGTGAGGGTATTCCCCCTCCCACCCACCCACCCACCCACTCCTGTCTTCCCCCCTTGACATTCCCCTTTACTGGGGCCTCTAACACCCCAGGCCCAAGGGCCTCTCCTCCCCCTGATGGCCAACAAGGCCCTCCTCTGCCACATATGTGGTCTGAACCATGGGTCCCTCCATGTGTATTCTTTGGTTGGTGGTCCAGCCTCCAGGAGGACTGGGGGGGGGGGTGTCAGGCCAGTTGACACTGTTGCTCCCTCCATGGGACTGCAAACTCCCTCATCTCCTTCAGTCCTTTCTCCAACTCCTCCATCTGGGACCTCACTCTCAGTCCAGCGGTTACTATAAAGTGAAACTTGGGCATTCTGAACTTTTGGGCTAATATCCACTTATCAGTGAGTACATACAATGTTCGTTCTTTTGTGACTGAGTTACCTCGCTCAGGATGATATTTTCAAGTTCCATCCATTTGCCTGCAAATTTCATTAAGTCAGGCATATACAAAGAATTGATGCCTATATCTTAATATTAAAATAAAATATTTCAAAGCCATATATATAGCATGGTAAATCTTGAATTAACACCCACAATTCTTTTTTTTAATTATTTTTACTTTTTGATACTTTATTTACATTTCCAGTGTTTCCCCCTTTCTAGCTCTCCTGTTTGGAAACCCCCATCCCCTCCTTCTCCCCCGCCTCTATGAGGGAATTCCACCTCCCACCCACCTGCCCTCCCACTCCCATATTCCCACCTTGACATTCCCCTTTACTGAGGCCTCTCCTCCCCCTGATGGCCAACAAGGCCCTCCTCTGCCACATATGTGGCCAGTACCATGGGTCCCTCCATGTGTATTCTTTGGTTGGTGGTCCAGTCTCTGGTAGCACCAGGGGGTCAGAGCAGTTGACACTGTTGCTCCCTCCATGGGGCTGCAAGCTCCCTCAGTTTCTTTAGTCCCTTCTCCAACTCCTCCATCTGGGTCCTCATTCTCAGACCAGAGGTTACTGTAAAGTGAAACTTGGGTATTCTGAGCTTTTGGGCTAATATCCACTTATCAGAGAGTCTTTGTCAAAAATCCGGTGACTATAGGACTGCAGGCTTATATTTGAACCACCAGTTATATTTCATTGATCAACGTGTCTATTTTTAATGTCAGCACCATGCTGTTTTTATTACATATCTCAATATAACTTGAAATCTGGTAAGAGGATACATCCAGTGGCATTTTTATTGTTCATGAGTATTTTGGCTATATTTTGTATTTCCAAGTGAAATTTAATATAAGTTTCAACTTTTTTGAAGAATTGTGTTGGAATTTTGATGTGAATTATGTTGAATACATAGACTGCAATTTTCTCAATATTAATCCTACAAACATGGGAGGTCTTCTTTCCTATTCAGATATCTTCTTTATTCTCTGTTTTCATCATTTTAAAGTTTTCATTGTGCAATTCTGTCTCTTAACTAGATTAAGATTATAGTTATTGCAAGTTTATTTTATTTTAGTTTTTGAGTTTACTATAAATGAGATTGTTTCTCTAATTTCTTTTGTATATTTATCAGTGTATATGGGAGGTCTTCTATTTTTTCTATTACCTTTGCATCATACCTCTTTCCTGAAAATATTAACCAGCTATAATAGTATAATAGTATTTTCTGATGGAGTCTTTGAGGTTTAGAATCATATCATCTGCAAACAAAAATGCTTTTACTTTTTCCTTTCTTTTTTTTTTATATCACTTTATCGCCTTTTGTCTTGCTACTCTACCTAAGACTTCAAATACAATGTTGAACAGGAGTAGAGAAGAGTAAACTTCTAGCTATTTCCTAGTTAAATTCACTATGACCTGTGTACTATTTTCCTAATGATATCACAAAACACCATGACTATGGCAACTTATAGATGGAAGAGTTTGAATTTACAGTAACAGAGGTTTAGTGTCCAACGATGGTGAAGCAGAGGCAGCAGGCTGGAGCAACAAGTAGAGAGCGTAACACCTTGAACCACAAGCAGGAAACACAGTGAGGATTGTATAAACGGAATGGGTCTTCAAATTCATGAAGTCTGACATACTTCTCTGACATACTTCACTGACATACTGATTACAGGAAGGCCACACTTACTATGCTTCTCCAAACTGCACCACCAAGTAGGAACCAAGGTGCTCATATCTCACTCAAACCACCACAAACTGTATTCTTCATGTGTGTTTAAAAGTCTTTTTGTAGATATAGGCCCTGATATCTGTCTTTCTATTCAATAATCACAGCTCTTTCTGAGCCTACATGTATATAGATGACCTTTTCATGAATATGAATTTTGTCTGTTCTAAAGGGGATTATGTCAAATTCCTTTATCTGAAAACATAGTCATTAGTCAAGTTCTTTTCTAGCATTAGCATTGAATTAATGTGAAATTTGAACACATTTCTGAGCTTTTAGATTTTTAAATTTCTGCTGTGAAATAATGTTTCTTGGTTTCTCATTGAAACTGCAGGGAGCCACATATTAACTAAAGAGAAATCACAGTAGCTGGCATACTGTATTTATTACCAAATATGTCCTCAACAAAAATAAATGTTAGACACTCATTCTAATTCACCATGTTGGGTGCATTGGAGAGCTAGGATGCTAGGGAGGTAATTGATGAAGGTTATTAGTGAAATATTATCTTTGCACATGAAAAAGGGAGTGATTCACATTTCAGGATAACTTTGTTTTTTAACCATTGGATAAATTACTGATTTATGGAGTAGATTTTGACAACGAAGAGACCTAAATTCTCTTCACAGCATGGTAACCAGCAGTCTGAATGGTTTTGTTACCATATTCCCAGGAACTTTGACCCAGAGGGACCATCTTATACTTTTGCAAAATGAAACATATATTTCACTCTACATGTCAGAGTATTTTAAAACTAACTAGGGTAATTTAAGATCTACTGCCTGGGAAAATATCCTTTTGAGTAAGAGGCAAATCATTCATAATGTATAGTTTTCTTTTAATGATTAGAAAATTTAAACTCTCTTTGGGTGTGTGTGTGTGTGGGGGGGGGTTGTGCCTATAACCTTAAATTGATGGTCTTTGTAGAAACCATTCTGCCTATTAACTACCCTTGACTTTTATGCCCATCTAGTTGATTTTATCATATAGCTTTTGTAAATTGATTATTTCATATTTCTATTCCTGAATTCAAGAATATATGAAATGTTAACTTAGATATGATGCTGCGCCTCAGTATAACATGGTCTATTTCTAAGACATGTAAATGGGAACACTTTATTATACTAATTTATTGTGTGTGCATTTGTACATATGTATGTATGTATGTTTGTATGTATGCATATATGTGAGTAGAAGCATACCATAGAACTGCACAAATCAGAAGGCAGCAGGCAGAAGAGGTTTTTTTCCTTCTACCATGTGAGCACCAGTCATCAATATCTGGTTATCAAATGCCTTTAACTATTAAGCCATCTTGAGGATCCCATATCATATTTTAACATAATAAGTTGCCTTAAGTATAACTGAGTGAAGAACAATTACTCAGTGAGTGCCACGATGTAAACATAGGGATGCTGCTGCTAATTTCGAATAAGGAGGTCTGCATGATTACAAAGAATTTTGAGTCAAGTTTTGTGAATATGTTCCAATGCACAGTTTCCTCTTTTATGTAGAGTAGTAATCCTAATATGTAAATTATTATTGCAATAAAGTATCTCATTATGGTTCTGGTTTACATTTCTCTGAGGTTATCTACATTTTAAAAACAGTTCTAGTTTATTCTCCAATATTTTGAAAATACTCTAGCAATAACAATAGTCACTGGTTTCACTAAGAAGGGTGAGAGGGTAATTTGGACATTATGCTTTCAGGATATGTACTAAAAGAAAATATTTAAGAACATCCTTCTGATTTAGTTATCATGGCATTAAGAATCTTCTTTTCTACATATTACACAGTAATACATTTTATACTTTCTTTTCTTGTTAGGGAACCTCTAGAATGATGCAAATTCAAATTTGAATTTCTTGTGAATAATGCCCATTCATCAGTACTATAAACACAGCTATTAATGTAAAGGCATGTTGGTGAGCAAGGTTTCTAAGAATAAGATGATGTTTGTACTATCAATAATTACTAATTGCACTCCTCATATCCCTGTTTTGCTCATCACTAATTCTTTTGTACCCTCATCCATGCCCAATTTTAATTCTACATAATTTTCATTTTTCTTCTACTTTTATCATTGGAGTTAGAATACCATTCTAATTCACAATACACTCTTTACCAAATTATTTTAGAAACTTTGGGTTTAATATCAATTGGTCCATCTACTGTGAATAAATAATAATTACAGGAGTAGATATGTCAAATGTTTAAGGGCAAAATTGATCTGAAAAATTGGAAAAGAAGGGCATCTTTAGAGAGAAGCGAGGTAAATATAAAAGAAGCAGGGAGTAAAATAACAATAAAGATGTTGGAAAAAACCCACAAGGAATCATACTATGAACTATTTACCTAAATATTCTATAATTCATGTGATTCAATGTATATATATATATATATACACACACACATATATACATATACATAAACATACATACACACAGACACACAGACACACAGACACACAGACACACACACACACACATATATATATATATATATATATATATATATATATATATATATATATATATATATATATATAATTAGTTTAATGAACTTTTCAAACCTGGGCTGACAATGCTCCCTCCAAGAACCAAAGAGCATTTAATAAAATACCAGTACTAGACATGAGAAAGACTTCCTTTTGCATTGTTGGCTAGGACTAGCCTAGGTAATCCCAAAACATATAGCCTGTTGCTGTTGCCCTTTGTCCGTCCCCCCCCCCCCCAGAGGTGGAAGGTAAGTTCTGTTGGCTGAAGATATCATGCACTTCAGAAACAAGACTCAGAGACTCCTGAGCTGGAGCTGAACTTAATTTTCCTTCCCTTGTGACTAGCTTTTATGGTACCGGAAGGAAGAGAGGCAACTAACAGTCCTACCCAGCTCTGATGCCCATGAACCATATCAATGTCCAGCAAGTCTTGATAACCACACAAGTGCACTAGATGCACATAACTTAGTGGTAACCAACAGCTCTCAAATTAGACTTCAGACCTGTATAATGAGAGGGATCCCATATCTAGTACTGGAAACCTAGCTAACTAATCAGTACTAGTGGATCATGGTTATTTCATGATGTACAACCACTAACTTACTAAACCAACATGACCTCTAATGACAATCTATAAATATTTTTTATACCCATAGTTAATTGTATGTTTTCACCCCTTATAAAGGAAACTTCTTTTTGTTGGAGAACACTATAGAAAAACACAGTCACTCAAAATGCAGAATTTTGAGGCCCAGTGCTATATCTATAAAACACTCCCACACCTAAGGCTCAGGAAATATCACACAAGAAGGAGTAGAGAGCTTGTAAGGGACAAAATTTCTTTCTTAGTAGTTTCAGATGATATACTCATAAAGTCTCACCAACAGGACTCCCAAACATAGGCTGAATAATGACAATCCAAAAGTGAACTGGGAACACCCCAAACTACACAAAGAACTATAGGTAACTGAGTAATGCTAAGAGTGCAAGAAATAGTCTTCTCCAGGGAGGTGTGTACAACTGTTTGTCCAGTACCGAATGGTCAGCCCTGAAAACACGTCTATATATTACATTATACAGACCGAGCAGATTAAATTTAGGAGCATACATGTATATGCACATACATATGTGCATGTAACAGCAATTAATGGGGGAAGAGAGCAAGGAGGGGTATATTGAAGAGTTTAGAACGAGGAAGAAGTGAAAAATAATGATTATAATCTCAAAAATAAAAGAAACAAGTGAAAAAAGAGTATTTTCCAAAAACTGAAATCAGAAAATATTTTTGAGGGATGGAGAAATGGATTAGTGGTTAAGAGCACTTCCTGCTCTTGCAGAAAACTGGGGTTCAGTTCCCAACACCCATATGGCAGCTCACAACTATTTGTAACTCTAGTTCTAGCAGATTTTAGTCCCTCTTATTGTCTCTGTGGGCATCAGGCACACACATGATATGCGCAACTACATACATGCAGGTAAAATACCCATAAACATAAAAAGAAAACATTTTTTGATCATTTATTAATACACACACACATATAATAAGTTAATTATATATTCAGAGTCTAAAACTTTTATTTGTCTACTTCTTGTAAAATGAACGTTTCTAATCTAATATATTTTGAAGACTGAACATAAATTTATAGCTTCAGCTACAATAGATTTGGAAATTCGATTCCTTTTTATTTATTTATTTATTTATTTATTTATTTATTTATTTATTTATTTTTGGTTAATATGTCCCTGCTATGTTGCAAAAACTGTGCTAATTATGGAACACAAAATTGTGTTTCAATATGAAAGGGTGATATTTCTACATGGCGGAACCATTCTTCTTCCAGTACTAGGTCATCTGTCCACCAGTGTAAATGCTGCCACATCAAACATAATTAATGTAACTCATATTTTGAATTTTTGCTTTTGCAATTTTAGTCTTTTGGTGGGGACTATAAAATGTTGAAGTTGGTATTCAAATAATCTGGTGATTTCTGAAAAAGGAATAAATCTACCATATGATGTAAAAGTCCCACTTCAGGACATATACTCTTTAGGAATGACTTAAATATGGAGAACACACACAACATTATTTATAATACCCAAGAGGCAGCAACAACCTAGTGTCCAATCATGACTAGATAAATATAATATGATTTATCTACATAGTGGGACATTATTTAGCTGTAAAAAGGAAGGAAATTTTGACCTACACTAGAAAAGGAATTGATCATGAGGACATTATGCCACATGAAACAAATCAGTCATCAAAAAGTTGTATACTAAATGGTTTTACCGATTCTAGTTATGTGATCCCCGAGTAATCAAATTCAACAAACAGAAAATAAAACGGTAGTTACCAGAGGATGAGGGAAAAGGAGATGTGGAGTTATTCAGCACAGAGTTCTGCTGCATGATTATGTGGATATATTCAACATTACTACACTGAGTTCTGCTGCATGAATATGTGGATATATTCAACATTTGAAAGTGGCTAATACAGTAATTGTGGTGGTTTTAAAACCACAGTTAACAAAACAAAAATCTTGGGATCTTATTACAAGTATGCTAAATCATATGTATGGAGCAAGGAGATTGAAAATGTGCTTTTTATTTTAGATACAGTTTCTTAACATGTAGCTCCAGCAGGCCTAGAACTTGTGTAGAGAAGGCTGGCTTTGAACTCACAGAGATCTACCTGCCGCTGCTTTAGGAAGAAGGGATTAAATGCATGTGGCACCACATCTGGCTTGACAATGTACTTTTTTTTTAAACCAAACTCCTGTGATGAACAGATTTTGATCCTTATCATTCACAGGGCCCTTTACACACACACACACACACACACACACACACACAGACACACACACAGACACACATATTTAGTACACACACTATCAGCATTGGAGCATTCCAATAATTGCTGCTTCTGTAGGAACATACTAGTTATATAGAGTTATGGCTTTCATGGTGATGATTTTCATATATATGTATTACTTATGCTGAGTGAGATTCTATTTCTTTCGATGTGTGCCTCCATTTGCCTCATGTCTTGAGATACAAAAGTTAAACTTAATCTGTTCTCATCTGTCTAATGAGTGTTGAATGTCTCAGAACAGTGTGTTGCTGCTCTCCCATGCTTATTGTCATTAGCAATTTTAAAAGCTATTTCTTGTTTAGTGTTATCTGGTTTGCCATTTACTTAGATGGCCAAATGGTATTCAGTTATACATAATCAGGTTTCTGTTCTAGTTAGATGGATTCTTTGTGCACTTTAGTTTCCCCATATATACATATATACTTTAGATACCTTGCAGTTTTCCTAGCTAGAATTATCTTAGGCTTTTAATAGCTTGCTCTAACTTTAGAATATGATATTGAGTTATGCTGGTATCTATCACAACTACTTGATTTGAAATAATTACTTTTATTATATTCTTATAAATCTTTAGGGACCTCATGGTAAAATTTTTACCAAATCACATACTAAACAATGCCTAAATTCTTTAAGCTGTCAGTTCCTCTTGGGGTACTTTCTAACCTTCTCCCTTGTTTTTTTTGTTTTGTTTTCTTTTGTTTGTTTGTTTTTTGTTTTTCAAGACAGGGTTTCTTTGTGTAGCCCTGGCTGTCCTGGAACTCACTCTGTAGACCAGCCTGGCCTTGAACTCAGAAATCCACCTGCCTCTGCCTCCCAAGTGCTGGGATTAAAGGCGTGGGTCACCACTGCCCGGCACCTTCTCCCTTGTAAATGCATAATACCATATTAAACTGGATATCTATTATTTGTCATTCCATGAATATGCACTAGGATTCTGTCCTTTCTTGCTTCTGATATTCCCACTATCTGAAATGTCTTTCTTAACCATTTTACCATCTTTCGAACTTTGACCCAATTCTACTTTCTACATGACTTTTGTGCTTTGATCCTCGTTGTATAATGTCACTTCACTTCCTTTGTGGTTTGGTTGCATTATACTTGTACTTTGCATAAACATATATTATCGATTTGGTATTTTATTCTTGCAATTTATCTGTGTACTTATTTTTCCTTTTATTGAAAATAATTCTTTCTCACATAATATATCCCAATTATGGTTTTCTACTCCTCCATCTACTCCTCCCAGTTCCTCCCCTCCTCTCTTCCCATCTGAATCCACTTCCTTTCTGTCTCTCCTTAGAAAATAAACAGACTTCTAAGGGATAATAATAAAACATAACAAATATAATATACTAAAAGAAAATATAAGATAAAACACATCAGAATTGGACAAACCAAACAAACAGAAGGAAAAAAAGAGCCCAAGAGAAGGCACAAGAAACAGAGAGCCACTCATTCACACAATCAGGAGTCCCATAAAAAGACCAAACTGGAAGCCACAATATGTACACAAAGGACCTGGTACAGACCCATGTGGTCCCTATGTATGCTGCCTCAGTCTCTAGGAGTTCAAAGGAGCTTTGCTCAGTTGATTTAGAGGTTTTCTTGGTGTTCTCCATCCCCTCTGGCTCAGAATCTTTATTCCTCTTCTTCCACAAGGTTCCCTGAGCCCTAAGGGGAGGGGTTTCATGGAGGGCTGAGTGTTTCAAGGTCTCTCACTGTGCATAATGTCTGGTGGTTGTCCCCATGCATCTATGAGTATAGCAGAAAAACATCAGGAGTCATTTTTATTGCTACTGTTTTTTAGACTAGTAGTATTTGGTTTTCCTCTAAGTCTCTGAGCTATATACTCTAAAGTTCTTAGTTACCTCAGCAGTGATGGGAAGGGGTCACATATCATGGAGGGGCCTGAAGTCAAATCACACATTGCTTGGTTACTCCCACAAGCTTTGTGCTGCCATTGTCCTAGAATAATTTACAGGCAGGACAACCTTGTAGATCAGAGTGTTTGTGACTATGTTTGTGTTTACATTTCTTTCTTGTTAGCCTGCAGAGTATCTTCTTATACCAAATATGCTAGAACCTAGGGATGAATGCTCTATATAAACACCATTAGATTAAAAGGATTTCAAATGCCTAGGCCCATATTCCTAAATTTGGCAATATTTTAGAACATATCAGATGCTATCTATTCCTCAAAATGTTCTGTCATTTGTAAGAGTAAAAGGCTATTCCTGTCTTCATTGGATATTGAAGAAGAAATATAGTATTTTATACCCTTAAAAAGTAGATTCATTTGAGTTTAGTCTTATAAATTCTACTTCAAACATGCTCTTTAGCTTTAACAAATTGGTCACAATCTAATTAGTACTATTGTTGATTTTATGTTTCAATCAAGTAAAAAACTGTTAGCTAGGAGTGACAGAAATTTTGAGCTAAAACCAGAAACGAACTTCACATAAATAGCCTTGGATAATTTAATTACTGTTTCTGAACTTGTATGAGACCCATTAATTCCTTTTCAATATTCAATAAACCTTTTGAATTGCAGAATAATTACATGAGAATGATTGAATGGATTTTCTTACACACCAGTAGATGGCTGTGGATTTGTGTTGACTTATTTAATAGAGTTTTCTTTTCAACATATAATTATGCTCATTTGTAACTTTGAAAAAATAAATCTAGTACTTCATTGGCTTTGTCTGGGATGAGGTGGACTTGTGAAATTAAAATACACAGATATAACACAAATGCAGTTAATTTATGACAGTGCTGCAAAGAGAAAACACAGGGTGTTAAAAGGCTTAGAGTGACATTAAAATCATTTCTGTAACACAACAAAATTTCAAAAAAGCTGCTCTTAGACCCATGGACAAAATCCAGTAGAGCATATATGTAAGATACATGGTTAGCAAGTTGAAGTCTATCACTTTATTTTAAGTTACAGAAAGTTGATCATAAACTAGAAATAGCAAGATGTGTGTAGTGTATGTAGCCCTTGCTATTGAAAAACACAAGTCGTGGTTTTGGGAACTGACCTGTTTTTTTCTTTAGAAAGAACAATACTGTCATTTGGGCTCCAGCGCCTCAGAAGGTTATCTCTGTTCCCACGTATTCATTTGACACTTTTTTCTGTCAGAGTTCCCCCTCTCTTTCTTTCTTTTTTTTTCAAGGTCCTTTCTTCCCTGATGGAAGTCAGATGTGATAGTGAGATGTTTTAAGTCACAAATTATTTTATTTCCCCCCAAATGCAATACAAAATCAGGTTGGGTATAAAAAAATCACAAGAGTATCTTTTTAAAATTAATGAATTCATTAAATTTACATCCCAATATCAGCCCCCTCTCCTCCTAGGCTTCCCTCACAGCTCCTCCCCCCATTTACCCAGCAATTCTCTTCTGAGAAGGGGAGCCTCCTCTGCATATTCAAACAGTCTCACTGTCCCCAGGCACATCAGTCATCGCAGGACTAGGCACATTCTCTCTCACTAAGGCCAGAAAAGGCCTCCCAGTTTAGGGAATGGGTTCCACAGGCAGGCAAGAGATTCAGGGATAGCTCATGCTACAGTTGTTGGGAGACCAGCATGAAGACCAAGCTGTACATCTGCTGCATATGTATGGAGGGTCCTCAGTTCAGCCCATACTCACTTTTTGGTTAGTGGTTCAGTCTCTGAGAGTTCACAAGGGTCCAGGTTACTTGTCTTTGTTGGTCTTCCTGTTGAGTCCCTATCCTCTTTGAGACCCTCAATCCTTCCCCGACTCTTCCACAAGATTCTGGAAGCTCCACCTAATGTTTGAGTGTGAGTCTGCATCTCTTTCCATTGGCTGTTGGGTGGAGCCTCTCAGAGGACAGTTGTGCTAGGATCCTTTCTGCAAGCATAACAGAGTATCATTAATAATGTCAGGGATTGATTCTCACTTATGAGATAGGTCTCAATTTGGGGCAGTCATTGGTTGGCCATTCCCTCAGTCTCTGCTCTATCTTTGTCACTGCCTATCTTGCAGGCAGGACACATTTTAGATTATAGGTTTTGTGGGTAGGTTGCTGTTGTTATCTCTTCACTGGGAGTCCTGCTTGGGTATAGGAAGTGGCCACTTCAGGATCCACATCTCCCACTTGTAGGGGTATCTCCCTGTCCCAGGTCTCAGGCATGTCCTACAGATGCCCCCTCTGTCCACTGCCAATTTCCATTCTTTCTCCCCCGTTCTCCCTATACCTGATTTCCCCCACATCTCTCTCCCCTCCCCATTACCTCTCCCACCCAGGTCCCTTCCTCTATCCACCTCTAATATCTATTTTATTTCCCCTTCTGAGAAATATTCAAACAGCATCCCTTGGACCATCCTTGTTATTTGGCTTCTTTGTTTCTGTGGATTATAGCATGGTTAACCTGTACTTTATGGCTAATATCCACTTATCAGTGAGTACATGCCATGCATGTCCTGTTAGGTCGAGATTACCTCACTCAGGATGATATTTTCTAGTTCTAACCATTTGCCTGCAAAATTAATGAAGTTCTTGTTTTTATGAGCTGAATAGTATTCTATTGTATAAATAAACCACATTTTCTTTATCCATGCTTTAGTTTAGGGGCATCTGGGTTGTTTCCAGTTTTGGCTATTATGAATAAAGCTGCTATGAACATAGTTGAGCAAGTGTCCCTGTGTATATTGAAACAGATTTTGGGTATATGCCAACTAGTGGCATATTTCAGTCTTTCTTTCTTTCTTTCTTTCTTTCTTTCTTTCTTTCTTTCTTTCTTTCTTTCTTTCTTTCTTTCTTTCCTTCCTTCCTTCCTTCCTTCCTTCCTTCCTTCCTTCCTTCCTTCCTTCCTTCCTTCCTTCCTTCCTTCCTTCCTTCCTTTCTTTCTTTCTTTCTTTCTTTCTTTCTTTCTTTCTTTCTTTCTTTCTTTCTTTCTTTCTTTCCTTCTTTATTCATTTACACTCCAGATTTTATTCCCCCTCCCAGTCCACCCTCCATCTGTTCTACATCCAATACTCTGTCCCCATGCCCCTGTCTCCATGAGGATGTGCCCCACCCCACCTGACCTCTAAACTCCCTGGGGCCTCCAGTCTCTTGAGGGGGTGGGTGTGTGTACTGGCTAGTTTTGTGTGTCAACTTGACACAAGCTGAAGTTATCACAGAGAAAGGAGTTTCAGTTGAGAAAATGCCTCCATGAGATCCAGCAGTAAGGCATTTTCTCAATTAGTGATCAAGGAGGGAGGGCCCCTTGTGAGTGGTAGCACCTGTGGGCTGGTAGTCTTGGGCTCTATAAGAAAGCCAGCTGAGCAAGCCAGAGGAAGCAAGCCAGTAAGCAGCATTCCTCCATGGCCTCTGCATCAGCTTCTGTTCCTTGACCTGCTTGAGTTCCAGTCCTGACTTCCTTTGATGATGAACAGCAATTGGAAGTGTAAGCTCAATAAACCCTTTCCTCCCCAACCTGCATCTTGGTCATGACTTTTGTGCAGGAATAGAAACCCTGACTAAGACAGTGCATCATCTCTGATTGAACACAGACCCGGAAGTCCTCTGCTGTATATGTGTTGGGGGCCTCATATCAGCTGCTGTATGCTGCCTGGTTGGTGGTCCAGTGTTTGAGAGATTGTGGGGGTTCAGGTTAATTCAGACTGCTGATCCTCTTACAGATTCACCCTCCTTCTCAGCTTCTTTCAGCTTTTCCCTAATTCAACCACAGGGGTCAGCAGCTTCTGTCCATTGGTTGGGTGCAAATGTCTGCATCTGACTCTTTCAGCTGCTTGGTGGGTCTTTGGAGTATGGTCATGATAGGTCCCTTTTTGTGAGCCCTCCATAGCCTCAGTAATAGTATCAAGCCTTGGGACCTCCCCTTGAGCTGGATCCCACTTTGGGCCTGTCGCTGGACCTTCTTTTCCTCAGGCTCGTCTCCATTTCCATCCCTGTAGTTCTTTCAGAAAGGAACAATTATGGGTCAGAGTTTTGACTGTGGGATGGCAACTCCCTCCCTCACTTGATGCCCTGTCTTCCTGCTGGAGGTAGCCTCTATAAGTTCCCTCTCCCTACTATTGGGCATTTCATCTAAGGCCCCTCCCTTAGAGTCCTGTGAGTCTCTCACCTCCCAGGTTTCTGGTGCATTCTGGAGGGTACCTCCAACCTCCTACCTCCCAAGGTTGCCTGTTTCCATTCTTTCTGCTGGCCCTCAGGGCTTCAGTCCTTTTCCCTCACCCAATACCAGATCAGGTTCCGTTCTCCCTCCCTCCCCCCATCCACTTTCTCTCTCAGGTCCCTCCCTCCCTCCCCCCCCTTGTGGTTGCTTTCTTCTCCCTCCCAAGTGGGGCTGAGGCATCCTCACTTGGACCCTTCTTCTTGTTGACCTTTTTGAGTTCTGTGGATTGTATCTTGCGTATTCTGTACTTCTTTTTGGCTAATATCCACTTATTAGTGAGTACATACCATGCATGTCCTTTTGGGTCTGAGTTACCTCACTCAGGATGATATTTTCTAGTTCTATCCATTTGCCTGCAAAACTCAGCATGTCCTCATTCTTAATAGCTGAGTAGTATTCCATTGTGTAAATGAATCACATTTTCTGTATCCATTCTTCTGCCATGGGACATCTGGGTTGTTTTCAGCTTCTGACTATTACAAATAAGGCCTCTATGAACATAATAGAACATGTACCCCTGTGGCATGGTGGAACATCTTTTGGGTATATTCCCAAGAGTGGTATAGCTTGGTCTTCAGGTAGATCTATTTCCAATTTTTTGACAAACCTCCAGACTAATTTCCAGAGTGGTTGTACCAGTTTGCAATTCCACCAGCAGTGGAGGAGTGTTCCTCTTTCTCCACATCCTCACCAACATGTGTTGTCACCTGAGGTTTTGATCTTAGCCATTTTGATTGGTGTGAGGTGGAATCTCGGTGTCATTTTGATTTGCATTTCTCTGATCACTAAGGACTTTGAACCTTTCTTTAGGTGCTTCTCAACCATTCGAGATTCCTGTTGTGAATTCTCGGTTTAGTTCTATACCCCATTTTTTTTTTTTTATTGGATTGTTTGGTTTTTTTAGTGGTTAGCTTCTTGAGTTCTTTATATATTTTGGATATTAGCCCTCTATCAGATGTGGGGTTAATGAAGATTTTTTTCCCAATCTGTAGGTTGCCAATTTCTCTTATTGACTCTGTCCTTTGCCTTACTGAAGCTTTCCAGTTTCATGAGGTCCTATTGATCAATTCTTGATCTTAGAGCATGAGCCATTGGAGTTTTGTTTAGGAAATTTCCCCCTGAGCCAATGAGTTCAAGGCTCTTTCCCACTTTCTGTTCTATTAGATTTAGAGCAACTGGTTTTATGTTGAGGTCCTTGATCCTCTTGGACTTAAGCTTTGTGCACGGTGACAAATAATGGATCTATTTTCATTTTTTTACATATAGACAGCCAGTTAGACCAACACCATTTATTGAAGATGCTTTCTTTTTTTCCATTGTATATTTTTGGCATCTTTGTCAAAGATCAAGTGTCCGTAAGTGTGTGGTTTTATTTCTGGATCTTCAATTCTATTCCATTGATCTACCTGCCTGTCACTGTACCAATACCATGCAGTTTTATCACTACTGCTCTGTAGTACAGCTTGAGGTCAGGGATGGTGATTCGCCCAGCCGTTCTTTTAAGATTTTTTTTTTTTTTTTTTTTTTTTTTTGCTATTCTGTTTTTTTGCCTTTCCAGATGAATTTGAGAATTGCTCTTTCCATATATTTGAAGAATTGTGTTGGGATTTTGATGGGGATTGCATTGAATCTGTAGATTGCCTTTGGTAGGATGCACATGTTTACTATATTAATTCTGCCAATCCAAGAGCATGGGAGATCTCTCCATTTTCTGAGATCTTCCTTGATTTCTTTCTTGAGAGACTTGAAGTTGTTGTCATACATGTCTTTCACTTGTTTGGTTAGAGTTACCCCAAGATATTTTATATTATTTGTGGCCACTGTGAAGGGAGTTGTTTCCCTAATTTCTTTCTCAGCCTGTTTATCATTTGTATAAAGGAAGGCTATCGATTTATTTGAGTTAATTTTATATCTGGCCACTTTACTGAAGTTGTTTTTCACCTGGAGAAGTTCACTGGTAGAATTCTTGGGGTTGCTTATGTATATTACTTTATCATCTGCAAATAGTGATACCTTTATTTCTTCTTTGCCAATTTGTATCCCCTTGATGTCTTTTTGTTGTCTTATTGTTCTAGCTAGCACTTCGAGTACTGCATTGAATAGATATGGGGAGAGTGGACATCCTTGTTTTGTTCCTGATTTTAGTGGGATTGATTCAAGTATGTCTTAATTTAGTTTGATATTGGCTGTTGGTTTACTGTATTGCTCTTAATATGTTTAGGTATGGGCCTTGAATTCCTGATCTCTCCAATACTTTTAACATAAAGG
The DNA here is from genome assembly GCA_028551405.1 of Uromys caudimaculatus. Taxonomy (NCBI): domain Eukaryota; kingdom Metazoa; phylum Chordata; class Mammalia; order Rodentia; family Muridae; genus Uromys; species Uromys caudimaculatus. Next base: position 109,002,538 of record CM052722.1, read on the forward strand.
GGTGTTGTATTTTGTCAAATGCTTTTTCAGCACCTAAGGAGATGTTCATGTGATTTTTTTTCTTTGAGTTTGTTTACATAGTGGATTATGTTAATGGATTTTTGTATATTGAACCAACCTTGTGTCCCTGGGATGAAGCCTACAGGATTATGGTGTATGATGGTTTTGATGTGTTCTTGGATTTGGTTTACGAGAATTTTATTGAGTATTTTTGCATCGATATTCCTAAGCAAGATTGGTCTGTAGTTCTCTTTTTTGGTTCTGTCCTTGTGTGGTTTAGGTATCAGAGTAATTGTGGCTTCACAGAATGAATTGGGTAGTATTCCTTCTGTTTCTATTTTATGGGATAGTTTGAGGAATATTGGTATCAGGTCTTCTTTGAAGGTCTGGTAGAATTATGTACTAAATCCATCTCGCCCTGGACTTTTTTTGAGGGGGGGTGGGGGGAGGTTTTTAATGATTTCTTCGATATCCTTATGCGATATGGGCCTGTTTAGATAGTTTACCTGATCTTGATTTAACTATGGTATGTGGTATCTGTCTAGACAACCATCAATTTCATCTAGATTTTCTAGTTTTGTTGAGTATAGGCTTTTATAGTAGTATCTGATGATTGTTTCAATTTCCTCCGTTTCTGTTGTTATGTCTCCATTTTCATTTCTGATTTTGTTAATTTGGATACTGCCTCTGGGCCCTTTAGTTAGTTTGGCTAAGGGTTTATCTATCTTGTTGATTCTCTCAAAGAACCAGCTTTTGGTTTTGTTGATTCTTTGTATCGTTCTCTTTGTTTCTATTTGGTTGATTTCCACCCTGAGTTTGACTATTTCCTGCAGTCTACTCCTCTTGAGTGAGTTTGCTTCTTTTTGTTCTAGAACTCTCAGGTGTGCTGTTAAGTTGCTGTGTAAGATCTCTTCAGTTTCTTTACCAGGACACTTAGTGCAATGAATTTTCCTCTTAGCACTGCTTTCATTGTGTCCCATAAATTTGGATATGAGGTGTCAACATTTTAATTAAATTCCAGAAAGTCTTTAATTTCTTTCTTTATTTCTTCTCTGAACAAGTTATCATTGAGTAGAGCGTTGTTCAGTTTCAATGTGTATGTGGGCTTTCTGTTGTTTTTGCTGTTATTGAAGACCAGACTTGTGCCATGGTGATCTGATAGGATGCTTGGGATTATTTCAAACTTCTTATATTAGTTGAGGGTTGTTTTGTGACCAATTATATGGTCAATTTTGGAGAAGGTACCATGAGGTGCTGAGAAGAAGGTGTATTCTTTTGTTTTAGGATAAAATGTTCTATAGATATCTGTTAAATCCATTTGGTTCATAACCTCTCTTAGTTTCACTGTGTCTGTGTTTATTTCTGTTTCAATGTCCAGTCCATTGGTGAGAGTGGTGTGTTGAAGTCTCCCACTGTTAATGTGTGGGGTTCAATGTTTGTTTTGAGCTTCAGTAAAGTTTCTTTTATAAATGTGGGTGCTCTTTCATTTGGGGCATAGGTGTGCAGAATTGAGACTTTCTCTTGGTGGATTTTCCCATTGCTGAATATGAAGTGTCCTCCCTCATCACGCTTGATAACTTTTGGTTGAAAGTCTATTTTATTGGATATTAGGATATCAACTCCAGCTTGTTTCTTGGGACCATTTTCTTGGAAAACTTTTTTCCATCCTTTTACTCTGAGATAGTGTCAGTCTTTTGTTATTGAGGTGGGTTTCTTATATGCAGCAAAATGCTGGGTCTCGTTTGTGTATCCAGTCTGTTAGCTCATGTCTTTTTATAGATGAGTTGAATCTATTAATATTGGGAGATATCAAAGAGATTTCTGTTGGTTCCTGATATGCTTGTTTTTGTAGGTGGCTTTATGTGCTTGTGGTTCTCTCCTTTTGGCTTTGTTGTGAGATGCTTAATATCTTGCCCTTTTCTTTGGTACGGGTACCTTCCTTGTGTTGGAGTTTTCCTTGTAGGATCCTCTGTAGGGCTGGATTGGTGGATAGATACTGTTGTAATTTGGTTTTCTCCTGGAATACTTTGTTTTCTCCATCTATGTTGATTGAGAGTTTTGCTGGGTATTGTAGCCTGGGCTGGCATTTGTGTTCTCTTAGGGTCTGTATGACATCTGCCCAGGATCTTCTAGCTTTCATAGTCTCTGGTGAGAAGTTTGAAGTAATTCTGATAGGTCTACCTTTGTATGTTACTTGGCCCTTTTCCCTTGCAGCTTTTAATATTCTTTTTTTTTTTCCTCTGTGTGTTTAGTGTTGTTTTGATTATTGTGTGACAAGAGAATTTTCTTTTCTGGTCCCATTTATTTTGTGTACTATAGGCTTCTTGTACCTTTATGGCCATCTCTTTCTTTGGATTGGGAAAGTTTTTTTCTATGATTTTGTTGAAGACATTTTCAGGTCCTTTGAATTGGGAATCTTCGTTCTCCACTATTCTGATTATTCTTAGATTTGGTTGTTTTCATTGTGTCCTGAATTTCCTGCGTGCTTTGGGTTAGGAGTTTTTTATGTTTTGAATTTTCTTTGACAGTTGTGTCAATATTTTCTATGGTATCATCTAATCCTGAGATTTTCTCTTCTATCTCTTGTATTCTGTTGGTGATACTTACATCTGTATTTCCTTTCCTCTTTCCTAGGTTTTCCATTTCCAGGTTTGCCTCCATTTGTGTTTTCCTTATTGTTTCGACTTCCACTTTTAGGTCTTGGACAGCTTTATCCAATTCCTTCACCTGTTTACCTGTGTTTTCCTGTATTTCTTTCAGTGAGTTATTGATATCCTCCTTAAAGGACTGTATTATCTTCATGAGATAGGATTTTAGGACAGATTCCTGATTTTCAGGTGTGTTGCTGTATTCAGGGCTTGCTGTGGTAGGAGAACTGGTTTCTGATGTTGCACACATATATTGGCTTCTGTTGCTTATAGTCTTGAGCTTGCCTCTTGCCATCCAGATATCCCTGTATAAGACTCTGGGCGAGCCTTAACTTACCCGAGACCCTCTGAGTGATCACATGGAGTAGGGAATTTATGCAAAATGCAAGAGAAATTTATTGATTCATCAACATGCTGACATCGCTCTGCATACCAAGACGGGAGAGTGACCCCCCAGAACCCGTTCAGGGACCTTATATAGGATTTTAGAGCAGCCGCTATTAGGCACAATGTGATTGGCAGAACAGTGTGACTTTTAAACTGATTGGTCTTTAGGGAATGAGGTAGCAGGGGCTTAATCAATTCCTCTCTTCTAGCCTACATGCTCTCTAACCTGTTTCTTCCAGGAGGAGAGGGGTGCCCATGTGCTCGGAGGGGGGGGCCCTGGTGGAATATCTCAAAATTTCCTAGCTGACTCTTCACCTGTTGTTTGTTGGTCTGGGTGACTCTCTTTGGAGACTGCCTATTTTTTCCCTGGGTTTCTTCAGGTCTCCTGGTAGGCTTGCCGCCCTGGCTGTAGCAGACCACCTGTGGGGCCTTCCAGCTAGGTGGTCTTCAAAGGGGCAAAGAAGCTGTTGATCTGTTGCCCTAGCTAAAGTAGTTCTCCTGGGAGGTCTTCAACCTGTTATATCTAGGTCTTGAGGCAGAACAATTCCAAATTTTCTGAGAACCCACCAAATTGATTTCCAGAGTGGTTGTACAAGTTTGTACTCCTACCAAAGTATCTTTAATTAATGGAGCACCTTGGCCAACAGGCAGAAAGAAAGATGCATTTAATGATACTCTTCCCAGGGAAACTGATTCTCTTCCAGGATTTATTTTTGTCAATTTGTATTTGGCCCTTATTTATTTCTTTGTTTTAATTTATGATGGGCTAGATAAGTGGTGAATTAACATGTTTATACTTGCTAATATGTGAATTAATGTTTATGCTTGCTAATATGCACATGAGTATGTGCATTATTTATATGCTCATGTATAAACGTATATGTGCAATTTTTTGTTTTGAGTATTTTCCTTCAAATGTAGTTCACCTTCAGAATATGAAACTGTAGTAAATTTTAAGAGCCTAAACTTCCTTTCTTTTTTAAATTTAATTATTTTATTTATATTACAGTTGTTGCCTCCCTCCTGGTCCCCCTCCCAGAGCTCTTCACCCAATCCCCTTTGCTTATGAGAGTGTGGTCCTTTCCCATCCATTGCCTCATGGCATCCCCCTTCCCTGGGGCATCAAATCTATACAAGATTAGGCATATCCTTTCTCACTGAGGCTGGACAAAGCAGTCAGTCCTCTGTCACATCTGTGCTGGGGGCCACAAACCAACCCCTACATGCTCTTTGGTTGGTGGCTTAGTCTCTGGGAGCTTTCAGGAGTCCAGGTTAGTTGACACTTCCTATGACAGGTTAGTTGGTCTTCCTATTGGGTTGCTATTTCCTTCAGTTCCATCAATCCTTTCCCTACCTCTTCCATATGGGTCCATGACCTCAGTCCCACAGTTGGTTGTAAGTATCTGCATCTGTCTCAGTCAGCTGCTGGTAGGCTCTCTCAGAGGACAGCCATGCTAGGCTTCTGTCTGTAAGCACAACAAGGCATCAGTAATGGTGTCAGGGTTTGGGATGTATCTCAAATTGGGTTGGTCACTGAATAGCCTTTCCTTCATCCTCTGCTCCATTTTTGTCCCTACATTTCTGTTAGACAATAACAATTCTGGGTCAAAAATTTTGAAGGTGGTGACCCCACCCATCCACTGGGGGCTCTGTCTATCTGTTGGACGTTGTCTCTTCAGATTCCATCTTCCCGCTTTTGGGCATTCTGTCTAAGGTCATCTCCACTGAGTCCTGGGAGTCTCTCACATTCTAGATCTCAGACTTTCTAGAGGTTCCCTCCACCCTCACCCCCAACAGATGCATATTTCCATTTATTCTCCTGGCCCTCTGGGCTTCTCTCCTGTCTCCCCTCATACCTGATCCTGCCCCCCTTTTCCTTCTTCCTCCCATCTCCCACCCAGGTCCCTCCCTCTTTCTGCCTCTAGTGATTATTTTGTTTCCCTTTCTAAGTGGGATTGTAGCATCCTCACTTGGACCTTCCTTGTTATACTTTATAGGGTCTGTGAGTTGTATCATGGGTATTCTGTACTTTTTGGCTAATATCCACATATTAGTGAGTACATACCATGCGTGTCCTTTTGGGTCTGGGTCACATGACTCAGGATGATATTTTAGATTTCCAATCATTTGCCTCAAAATTCATGTTGTCCTCATTGTTAATAGCTGGATAGTACTCCATTGTATAAATAAACCATATTTTCCGTATCCATTTTTCAGTTGAGAGACATCTGAATTGTTTCTAGTTTCTGGCTATTATGAATAATGCTGCTATGAACATAGTAGAGCATGTGTCCTTGGTAGTACATTTCTTTATCCATTTTTCAATTGAGGGACATCTAGGTTGTTTACAGTTTCTGGATATTATGAATAAAGCTGCTATGAATATAGTCATGGTGGAGCATCTTTTGGGCATATGCCCAGGAGTGGTATAGCTAAGTCTTGTGGTAGAACAGTTCCCATTTCTCTGAGAAATTGCCAAATTGATTTCCAAAATGGTTGTACAAATTTGCATTTCCACCATCAATGGAGGGTCCACAACCTCTTAGGAATTCTCTGGTAGAATTTTGATGGTCACTTAAGTATGCTATCATATCATCCATGAATAGTGATACTTTGACTTCTTCCATTCCAATTTGTATTCCCTTAATCTTCTTTAGTTGTCTTATTTCTGTAGCTAGAACTTAAAGCATTATATTGAATAGATAGTGAAAGAGTGGACAGGCTTGCCTTGTCCTCTATTTTGCTGGAATTTCTTTACTTTTCTCTTTATTTAATTTGATGTTGGGATATATATAAAATCTCCTTTATTGTGTTTTGCTTTGTTCCTTCTATCCCTGAACTCTCCAAAACTTTTATCATGAAGAAGTGTTGGAATTGGTCAAAGGCCTGTTCAGCATCTAATGAGACGAACATGTGTTTTTCTCTTTCAGTTTTTTTTAATGTAGTGGATGATGATGATGGATTTTTATATATTGAACCACCCTTTCATCACTGGGATGAAGCTACTTGGTCATGATGGGTGATGTTTTTGATGTGTTCTTGGATTCAGTTTGGAAGTATTTTATTGAGTATTTTTAGATTAGTGTTCATAAGGGAAATTGTTCTGAAATTCTCTTTCTTTGTTGACTCTTTGTGTGGTTATAGTATCAAGGTGACTGGAGCCTAATAGAATGAGCTTGGCAGTGTTCCTTCTGTTTCTATTTTGTGGAATACTGTGAGCAGCATTGATACTAGCTTGTCTGTGAAAGTCTGATAGAATTCTGTGCTAAAACCTGGTCCTGGTCTTTTTTTCCATTGGGAGACTTTAATGGCTGCTTCTCAGTGGTTAGAGGACTATTTACATAGTTTACTTGATCTTTATTTAACTCTGGTAAGTGGTATCTATTTAGAAAATCAACCATTACATTTAGATTTTCCAAGTTTGTGGAATATAGGCTTTTGAAATAAGACCGAATAATTTTAAAAATTTCTTTAGTGTCTGTTGTTATGCCTTTATTTCATCTCTGAATCCATTAATTTGGATAGTTACTGCCTTTCTCCCTTTTAGTTAGTTTGGGTAAAGGTTTGCCTGTATTTTTTTATTTTTTCAAGGGATCAGCTCTTGGTTTCCTTTCTTTTTTGAATTGTCCTCTTTGCTTCTAATTTATTGATTTTAGCCCTGAGTTTGGTTATTTCCTGTATCTACTATTGGGTGTATTTGAGTCTTCTTTTTTTCTACAGGTTTCAGGTGTGCTGTTAAATGGCTAGTATGAGATATACATTTACTTTTAACTGCTTTTGGCGATAGGTAAAGAGCTAAGTCCCCTAGAAGTGTGAGGTATTTTACTTAGATAAATGGAAAGGAGGATTAACTCCAGAACAAATGAATGAACAAATGGAATGACAAACAAACTTGTGTTTGAAGACAAAAAACAAATCACAGGAATCAATAATGGCTTTTGTGTATGGTATCTTTGGCACCTATTTGCTCTGTAGTTCAGTGAATGGGGAAAGGAGATGGCTCAATCAGTTAAGTGCTTGCTTTGTGCGTGAAGACCTCAGTTAGATCCCCAGATCTCATGTCGAAAAAGCTAAGTGTGGTAGCACGCACTTGGAATCTCAGTCCTTGGGGCATGGAAAGATATGGATTAGGGAAACAGCTCTAAAAGCTGACCCTCACATCTCCTGTTAGATGATATTTACTTTTGACTTCTGTGCTCTTTCAGATCATCTCATTTTGCCATCTGGAATGCAAATACTTCATTTTAAGGTAAACTCATATTGTTATTCCTGTGCCTTCCTAAAGAAAAAAAAAAGATGACCTTCTATAGGAAGTGAACAGATTTAACTATGCAGCTGCATCAAACACATGGCACTGAAATGCCCTTTTGAAATTTTCTGTTTTAAAAACTAGGGAAAATTGGCATACCATGTTTCAAGAGTTGAGATGTATTTAGTCACATAATTTCTTTTTTTTTTTTTTATCACTTGTATGTGTGTAGGTACACATATGTGCTCATGCTTGTGGAATCCAGAGGTCAACCTTGGAGGTAAACTTTCAGGATCCATATATTTTGTTGTTGAGACAGACTTTCTTGCTGTCCTGGAGCTCACTGAAGAAGCTGAACTAGGCAGTCCCAAGGTTTCACATGTTTAGACTTTCCAAGTGTTTAGATTACAAGTGTGTATACTACCACATTTGGCTTTTTTACATGGGATCTGTGGCTCAAAATCAGATTTTCATTCACAAGGAAGGCACTTTACTAATTAAGCCATCTCTCTTCTCCTATTCTGCAAACTATCATGCATCTAATAGGTGCCAATCTCTACAGAGCCTAGGCCCCGAGGCCAAAAGTTGGACTAAAGACAGTTCCTATCATCTAAGACTTTATCATTTAGTGAAACAAGCAGGAATAGAAAGCTATGGGTGATTTGAAGAATCATGGTAGGCATGGATGGAGAGTAGTTATTCACCGAGATTATGCTGAGAAAAATGTGAGAGCAGAAAGGTCATGCTAATAGAGGGAGACAGCATGCAAAATGAAATAGAGATCTGAAGTAACTGACATTTGGCTAGTGTGAAAGACTCAGAGGGAAAGCATAGGGCGATTATAGTGGGTAGAAAAGCTTAGGTGAACGAGTAAGGGGATATTTTTGGAACCAGGTACACATAACATCTCAGGGGGGACTTTTTATACTGGGTGTATGGCACTGGGATTGTGTGGCAGGTGGCTTCACTCACAGGCACTTCAATCAAAGTGGAAGATGATAGGACATAGTCACCTCTCATATGCCTCTGTAAACTCTATTTGCTACTGTCAGTAGCATACTGCACATCACATCAAAGGGCTCCCTGTGGAGGGCATTTCATGCCCAGACCTTTCGCCTATAAAGTTAATCATTGAAAACCTGCAGCACTCCTAATGCTGCCTTTCTTTTTGTATTATTTCAGTGGAAATTATGAAGTCACTCAGTCCTAAATAACCAATATTGACAGATTTATAAGAATAACTGTGTGTAAAATAAAGAAGCACTTTGTTTTTCTTCATTGGGTAAGCAATGAAGAGTAAGACAAGTCATCATTTTCTGTTTGTAATGCTGAATGTTTTACAACGTGATTTTGTTTGCTTTTATGATAATAAGAAACTATAGAATTGATACGAGACACTGATTGTCAAGCAAGTCTCTTGTGTGACTTTGTGTTCTGACAAGGTAGTTCTAATGGCAGTGCAGTGAATGAAGTCTGGTCTGTGATATAGTCATAGGATTCAAATAATGCTAAATATGTAATCTAAGAAGCCAGTTACTTTGGTAGACATGTCTGCATTTACAGTGGTGGTGGGAGGTTGTCGTGAAGTGATCATGAACTCTAGATACACAGCTCTGTCATTCATATATATATATATATATATAATTTGTAGTTTTGTTTTCCTTAATGATTTATAAATAAAACAAAACTTTAAATTTTTCTAAGAATGTCAGTATTTGGAACTATCCTTATCAGAATTCAAAAATTCCACCACTCCTGGTTATGTTTATTTATAGATTTGTGTGTGTTGCATATATGCTACAAATTTCAGGTTCATCATTTCTAAAACTGGAATGACTACAATTGTTCTGAAGTTTCTATAAATAAATGTAAAGAGAGCACATACAATTTCTAATATAGCATCAGGAGCCAAAGAAGAAGATTAGGCACTGTAAACGACAGCATGCAGAATGCCAAGAACACTGATTCTGATGTTAGTCCTTCATTCAATAAGCATTGATTGAATTAGGCATACATTTATTCTATGTATTGGGATAGATATTGGATGCACAATAAACAAGGTTGTGTGATCCAAAGCTATTGGAGCTTCAAAGCCTTGTGATCAAAATCCTAGCTGTAGAACATTGAAGAGCAATGTAACTTCTTTGAGCTGTAGCTTCATATCTGTAAAATCATTATAATCATATATGTATATATGTTGTTGTATGATAAACAAAACAGTGTACATAAGTAGCAAACTTAGAGTAAGTGCGCAGGAAGTTTTGCCAATAAATAACTATCATCATTTTCACCATTCCTTATTGTTATCATATTAGAATCCCATTATTTCTTTTTAAAATAAAATTTGAATGTACCTTTTATTATTGCATTCATGTACCTTGTCAGTTGACAGTTACTACCATCTTGATATTTGGTGGAAATATGGAAAGTCTCAGAGATATTTAAAATAATTTGTGGCAGTGGTAATGCTTTAATGTCATGTTATACTTTGATGACATTTATGTTTCTAATTCCTTTAATGTGTTAGTAAATATTTATTGAGCACCTGCACTGTGCTAGATATGTTTTCTACGCACATGCATTTTCATATATATAATTTCAGGTAAATATAAGATAATGTGATTCCCTATCTTTTTTTTTTTTTTCTTTTCTCCTTTTTTATTTTTGATACTTTATATACATTTCCAATGTTTCCCCTTTTCTGAGTCTCCTCTT
>CM052722.1:109013036-109030915 GCA_028551405.1 Uromys caudimaculatus
CGGTCAGTCTCTGTGGTCTGGTGAGCTGTGGCGTCTCTGTGGTCTGGTGAGCTGTGGCCTTTGGTTTCATATTTAGGGCCTCTTGGGCAGTGATGCTATCAATGTTGCCGTTGGCAGATATTTCCTCTATGACTGTATTTATTTGATTTAGATGTCACATTAAGAGTTAGCATTTGCAGTTTATTTGCTGCATTTGTTGGTTAATTCCTTATTGTCCTTATGACTTGTGTAATGCCATGTGGATTTCTCACTGGGGGGGAAAGGAAGTGACACAACTATATACTTTCTGAATAACAGATGCTTGGGGACCAATCACTGAAGACAAACTTAAAAGGGACTAATTGAACTGGTAACTAGTCATGCTGCATATTTTTTTTATCATAGTAAATCTGTACACTAAAGAGCCAGTGATGAAGTTTGCCTTTCATGCAATTATTTATGGTTAACATACTGTAATAACTAAATTTTAAACTCTGCTGTTGGGTAACTGGTGATGTTTAACTGCATTCTAGTGATTAAAATTTGTGTATCTTGGAATAGCACAACACAAACGCTGCTTGTTAAGTTTATCTCATTATACTTGACACTGAACAGGTGATCATAGAACTTAAGTTCCCTTTTCTTTCCAGTTCATATGGATCCATATCCTCACACAAACACTAGGGTTGATTAAAGTTATTCATGGAGTCCTTCGGTTAGTAATAACCTCCCTCGGGTCCCTCCCGTCACAGTGGTTTTCATTCCTAGTTCGGAGGTTCATTGTATACAGAATCCCTCAGATAATTTCAGCTATCCATCCTCATAATGGCTGACATGATACACATAGTCTTTTGGCTTCTTTTACAACATTTCCAACTATTTTTCAATACATGAATTATAAAGTTAACACTATCCCTCAAGAAAACACAAACAAGAAACATTTCTCAAGTCATTAAGTGGTGGTTCATGAAACAAAAGTAGTTTTCAATGGGAGCAGACCTAGATAGGTAACCAAGCAGAAAGCTTGTATAATGCTTTCAAACATTACTTATGATGATGAGGGATTTGAATTATTTATTTTCTTTATAGGCTAACTGAGATGCTGAATTCATGTGACATCTTGAAGTGTGCCATTCTTTCTTTTGCTAACATGTCAGTAGCAATATGCTACTGTAATGATTCTATATCTTCCTGTGTGGATTTTCATTGAGTTTTAAAATTACTCCGAAATTCCAATTTCAGGAATGTCAGCTTTAGGTCATAGTTTATCTTCCACAGAAAGATGGGCTGCCATTTTGCCATTCTTTTGTATATGCCAATTGTTTTTAAGTTAAACTTGCTAGAAACAATAGTAGCTATCTGGCATGGTGACACTCATGGCCATCTGTTAGAGTGGCACTGTGCCCACCCATAGGGTGGTATGCCAGTTTCAACAGGGCACAGGTGCCAGCCAAACATAGGTTCAGAAGGATAGCCTGCAAGAACTCAGCAAGGAGATCCTCCAAGTGGTTAGTGAAGCCAAATTAGACCCACATGCTTCATTACAAGGGATCACATCTGTTGATGCTAAGGGGCATTATATCATCAATTAATGCTTTTACTTGTTCTTTATTCATTCTGCTTCTGGACTGGGAATACCTAAATTCAGGAACAAAGCTAGTTCCTGGCCAGAAAAATAACATTTCCCTTGTTATCTCCTGATTTCCATCTTCTGCAATCTTAAACTTTATTATAAACTATATTAAAGCCAAAAGACACACAGCACTAACTTACATAGCACATTTTCCTTTGTGTTATTAAATGTAACATTTAGAAAACAACTATGTCTGATATTCAGCAACATGTTTAGAATGTATGTATAGGAAACAAGATTGAAATGCTATTAAAGCATGTGTTTTATGCATTATCTACCCATTATTTCTTTATTAAAGGATTATTTTCAACCAAGAGCGAGACAGACCACAACGAGTCACTCATTATCCAGTGTTCTCTTTCAGGGCTGTGCTGCAGTGCATGGCTTGACTCTGAAATATGGTTATTATACCTTTGTGTGTTTCAAACTACATTACAGGTTAGGTACATGAGGCATAAGGGAAACAGAACTCTCTGTGACATATAGGAAAACAAGGAGAGTTTGAAAGATAGATTTGAAATTCTAGGAAGAAAGGCAAAGTTGACTGGCAAAAATAAGAATTTGTCTTTTGATTAGGAAGTAACATTTAAAAGTTCACATGCATTTAGATTACAGATATAGTCATGTAAAATAAACAATAAGAATTTAGAATATTTCTAATTTTTATGGTCACTAAATTGACATTGAATATTGTGAAGCTTTGTTTTCCTTGTCAACTTGACTGGCGTTGCAATCACCACAAAGTACATCTCTGGGCATGCTTCTGAGGATATTTCTAGAATAGGTTAGTTTACATAGGACACTGGGTGTCAGGATCTCATAGGCTGGGTTCTCAGGTTGGATGAGGACAAAGCAAGCTACTCTCCTGATACAACTAACATTTCTATTATTAAGTGTTATATATTTCACACATACATATATGGAAGGGTATATACTTATAATTTTATTGGGTATACAGAAAATTGTAATTTAAGAAACAAACATTACAAACAGCAGTGAAGTAACCTGTGTTCACCCTTATAATCAACCATGTTCCTTCTGTCCACCATAATTTGACTAACATTACTTAGTTGATGAAGCTTTTTCCTCTATGCTGCTTTCAACTTGTCAGGTTTCTTATGTTTAGATACATGGCTTGTAACTAGCAGAGTGGTTGTTTTTCAAAATTCATGTTAACCATTTTTGTCTTTTCACAGGAACATTTAGCTTCTGTTTCATGTAATTAATGATATATTTGGAGCATAACATTAAATCTAATATTCCTCTGCATTCTTTTTTCTTGATGCTTTAATTTTCTCTTAATTTTCATCTTTCAGAAATGACTACATGCATTTTCATTCCATTCTCTTGTGCTCATTCAGAAATTGTGTACCTATTGTTATATTGGAAGGTTCATAGGAAACTTTGTTTTTATTATTTTAGTTTATTATAATGAATACTTACTTCATCAAAGCTTGAGGGTGATGAACAATTTTACACATGGAGAAGAAATGAAGGTTTTTTCACTTTGCTTTTACCCTTCCTGACTTTGCATCATTATTAAACATTTTACTTCTGCCTTGTTTTCAAGTCCACTGGATGCTGTTATTCCAGTTTTATATAATCAGTGCTTCTTCTATTTGCCCACACACTTACTTCTTTTAAAAATACTTCTTGTGTCTCAGACGTTCCATCTGTGATCATTATCGTTCTGCTGAAGTGTATCCTTTTGAATTTCCTTTATTGAGGCTCTCTTGGTGGCAAATTCTGTTTTTGGTATTTTAAACATGGCTTTCTTTTTCCATTTCTTACTTGAAACATTTTTTCTGTGTTTAGCATTTCTTCTTTCACTCTCCTCTGGTTTCTATTGTTGATGTTTTTCTGTTTTTATAACACTTTCCCTTCATTCTTTGACATTGCTCTGTATAGATTTCTCTTTGAGTTTTCATACTTAGAAGTTGTATCCTGGAAACTGTAGATTATCATGTTTAGTTCTAGAAAATTATAAGTTCTTATTTCCTCAAATGCTGCTTCTCTATTCTGGCCAGCATTTTAAAATTTGGTCTAAAATTTTACATATTATATTCTGCTTCTCTTAGCTTCCTTTCATATTTTTATTTTTATTTTACATCTGTCTGTGCAGTTTCTTTATACTGTTATTGTTCTGTTATCTGTATACTGATATTTCAGCTGTTATTGAAGCCTTTCATTAAGATTTAGTGTTTATGGTTATATTTAAAATCTGTTTCTATTTTTATGTTTTTTATTGGTTATTTTATTTATTTACATTTCAAATGTTGTCCCCCTTCCTGGTTTCCGCTCCACAACCCCCCTATCCCATTTATCCCCCGCCCAGGTTCTGAGGGTGCTCCTCCAGCTACCCACTTACTCCCACCTCACCACCCTGGCATTCCCCTACACTGGAGCATTGAGCCATCACAGGACCAAGGACCTCTCCTCCCACTGATGTCCAACAAGGCCATCCTCTGCTACATATGCAGCTGGAGCTATGGGTCCCTCCATGTGTACTCTTTCGTTGGTGGTTTAGTCCCTGGGAGCTCTTGGGGGGGGTCTGGTTGGTTGATATTGTTGTTCTTCCTGTGGGGCTGCAAACTCCTTCAGTCACTTCAGTCCTTCCCCTAACTCCTCCATTGGGGTCCACATACTCAGTCTGATGTTTGGCTGCATATCTGTATTGGTCAGGCTCTGGCAGAGCCTCTCAGGAGAGAACTGTATCATGCTCCTTTCAGCAAGCACTTCTTGGCATTAGAAATAGTGTCTGGGTTTGCTGACTGTATATGGGATGGATCCCCAGGTGGGACAGTCTCTGGTTGGCCTTTCCTTCAGTCTCTGCTCCACTCTTTCTCCCTGCATTTCCTTTAGATAGGAGCAATTCTGGGTTAATATTTTTGAGGTGAGTGGGTGGCCCCATCCCTCAATCAGGGGCCATGTCTAACCTCTGGATATGGTCTCTACAGGTTTGTCTCCCCTTTGTTGGGTATTTTGGCTAATGTCATCGCTGTTAGGTCCTGGGAACTCTTGGGTTCCTGGCATCTGGGACTTTCTAGTGGCTACCCCTAGTTCCCCATTGTCAAATATTTGTGCTCAGTTTTGACAATCCTCTATCCTGCTCATTTTTTGCCTCTGTCTTTTATTTCTTTGAAAATCCAGTTGTATATTACCAGGAACATCTAAAATATTCAAATGTACAAATCCATTCTTTTTTGTTCTTCGTCTTTGCTCACATTTTTTTCCTTGCGAGCTTACTCATTATGACTACATGCTTCTGTTTGGCCAAACTTAATCTGTGAGAATTTCAGAGATGTGGGATTTGAACACTTATTTATAGATGAGATGCACTACTATAAGTAAACTATTTTCTAGGTTTAACATCTGTCATTCATGTTGTTTGAATTAAAACCCTGGTCCTTTCTGAAGGAGATTCTTGAAAATGAATTTCCCTTTTCTCCACTAACCCCTTCCATGTATCCCATGTTTTCTCAACTTTTTCATGTTTTCTCAACTTTAATTATTGTTAAACATCTATAACAACACACACACACACACATACACACCTCACATACAGCTTTTGGAGTCTCTATTGAGAAGACAGGGGCTGGGCAGTGGTGGCACATGCCTTTAATCCCAGCATTCAGGAGGCAGAGGCAGGTGGATTTCTGAGTTCGAGGCCAGCCTGGTCTACAGAGTGAGTTCCAGGACAGCCAGGGCTACACAGAGAAACCCTGTCTCGAAAAACCAAAAAAAAAAAAAAAAAAAAAAAAAAAAAGTGTTAGACTTTTGATACAACATAGGAGAAGAAAGATGTATATTGGGTCTGGATTTTGGAGGTTCCTAGCCATAGCTGGGTGATTCTCTATTTCAATCATGAGGCAAAGTAGCACACCATGCCAACACAAAGCAGACAACCCAATGACAAGAAGGGACCAGATCAATGTATACTGCACATAACTGTGCTCCCAACAATCAACTTCCTCTAACCAGCCCCACTTTTCATAGTTTCAGCACCTCTTCATACTTTATACAAAATTGGAATCCATCAATTGAGTAATGTATTATTGATGGAAGAGTGCTCCTGAGCTAATCACTTCCCCCAAACCTCAGTGCTAAGCATTAGTTACTTTTTAGGAGGAATACTTCATGTGGAAAGCATAACAGACATAAACTATTTTTATTCATAAAGCCTTGAAATTGTTGAATCCTCTTATTTTACATAAACAGCTGCTTTAACAACAGTGTACCTGCACCTTGCTTGTCCTGGAATCCTTCCCTTCCCTTCCCTTCCCTTCCCTTCCCTTCCCTTCCCTTCCTCCTGCTCCTCCTCTGCTTCTTCTTTTTAAATATATAACTGTTACTGTCCCACGTCATCCAAGTAAGAGCCTTAGTGTAGACTTTATCATGTGTTTAACAAATTATTCCAACATTCTTTTTGGCATCTGTACTCAGTTTCATCCTCACTAAAGCTGTTGCTCTGGTTCAACCCTCATTCTCCATAAGAATGATTTGAAGTGCTTTAAATGTACTCATTTTTACATCCCATCCAAATGTATCACCTATGGTAGGGGTTTTGTCAATAGGTCTACAATTTGGTTTTGCTTACTCTACCCAGGTGATTGTCATAATCATTGTACAGTGTGATCTATTGTTTGAGTCTTGTACTTCTCACACTTTAGTTACATCAGAATCATTAGAGGCAGAATTCAAACACAGTGCTGAACACCAGCCTCAGATTTTGTAACTCCAGGATTCCACAATAGGTCTATATGGATAGCAAGTTCTTGGGTAAACCTGATGATTTGGGTCTGTGCACTCCAGTTAAAATTATACAGACACTTCGAGGCCAGCCTGGTCTACAGAGTGAGTTCCAGGACAGTCAGGGCTATACAGAGAAACCCTGTCTCGAAAAAACAAAAAACAAAAACAAAAACAAAAAAAATAAAAAGAGAGAGAGAAAATTATACAGCCACATTCAACTTTCTTGACTGATAGGTTCTATAAAATCTAAAGTCTTAAAAACTTCCCCACCACCTATCAAAATAACTACTACCCATGTTTTATAACCTTTAAACTCTTTGCCAGCGTCTCCTAGATTCCTATCCTGCTTGATTCCCCATTGCTTTTCCTGGCCGTGTGAATAGGACTACTGTCCCCTTTATAAACACATTTAATTTTCTCTTGTCTTCAGTATTTGCTCTTATTATTTTCTGGGCTAATATTCTTGTCCTTATGCATTTTACTTGTTGAAATTCTATTCATCTTTCAGACATTATTTCACCCTCCCATAGTGATACATTCTTTTCCTTAGTCCCCAACTCCCAATATAAACACATTCTCCCTTAGTAATTACTCAGCAGTATAGTTTTTCATGTCCTGACTAAATATCAAACATTTTTATTTTATCACAGCTTGCCCAACATGGTTTGCCTGATGTTAACTGCCCCTCTCATGTATCTAACTAAATTATGCATGCCTTGGGGACAGATAATTCCTTGTGTTTACCTTTTGAGATAAAATGTGGGCTAAGGTCCAACTCAGTAGGAATGTAAGATCTCAGATTCCACTGCAGAAATGTTAACTTCCAATCTATATGTAAAGGCTTACATGTGATTTGTGTTCACATTAAAGCTTTAAAAGTGATCTTTCTGAAGTAACTAAACAGTGCTTGATACATGTATATGAAGTAAATGTTTGTTGATTTGAGTTACCTAGAAAATAATGAGCATGATAGATCATTGGGTTTCCACTTCCACTAGGAATAGAGCATACAGTAGGAGCCACGAGTTAAGCATGAGTCAGAAAGCAGGGGTAAGAGACAAAGGAGATTCCAAAAAGTAGGAATACTTTGAGAGAAGTATTTTCGATCTAATTCATAGCCATGATTGATGTGGGGCCCCACCACTAGACAACGAACTTCATGCAACAAAGGAATGCTTAAAGCTAGAGAATTAGTCTTCCACAGGGGTGATCCCCTATTTAGTTATCCAACAGAAAATTGTCAAATCTGAAGAAAGGCATAATTAATATATATGTATATATTATTCCTAACTACAACCTAAAGGCACTATACAAGCTTCCAAAAGGAGCGAGACAATCAAACACTCTTATTCAGCTATGAGGCCTATGAATAACATTAATGATCAGCATGGCATGGTAAATCTGAGTGCTGTTGGCACACATAAACCTTGGCACTAAATACATTCAGTACTTTTTTGAAACTGGGGAGAAATTTGGGGATTCCATTGAAGTCCAGAGTCTCTAAGTACACCATACAATGTTTATGACCTAGTGCTGCAAACCAACAGTTTGGTTTTCAGAAGCAGGACCAAATTTTGCCTCTAAAGTGATTGAACTGTACAACTTGGGGATTGATCTTCCATAATCTGGCATTTTCATCTGTGTTCTCTAAAATGGCAGGACTGCCCGTGCCCATCATTAGAACTGTTGGAGTGATGCACGTAACATGCCTATTTATCAGTCAAATTTCAACCAGAGAACACAACCAGGGAGCAGTACATATCAAAAGATTCGCATTTGTGTGGGTTAGCTAATCAAGTTAGAATAAAATAGTCTTTAAGAAAACCGGCTTACATTACTTGGGCACAGGATGAAGCTGTGGTCAGAAACCACTCAACTACTTTTCCAAGAGAAGCCTCCACTGTGCTTTTAAGTCCTTTCAATTTTATTGAAGTGGGCACCAATAGTACCCAGAAATATATCCATTCCTTAAAGTCTACTGATAAAAGACCTTCATAGCAGAGCCTACGTTAGTGCTCAGTTGTAGCAGTCCTGATTGTTATAATCACAGTACTTAACATGGAGTGGTGACTAATCTTATGTGTTCCCCCAGGACTGAACTAAGATATATCTAGAAACTCATAATTTTTAGTCTGTGACTAGTAGATAACCAGAGGGAAGGATTCATCCTCACTGAACCTATACTGTTGCATAAGGAATGGCTAGATAAACAGAATATGGAATGTGATGTACTCATTTCCTGCCTTAGAAATGTGAAGTTTAGGCTTCCTTGCTCTAAGGCTATATTAGTTAATATGTTAAAATGCCATGACCCAAAGTGATGTATTAAAGAGTTAATTTGTATTTTGGGTTAAGAGATGTAAGACTCCATCATGGTAGAAAGGCATGACAGCAAGTGCTAGTCATGGCAACAGAAGCAGGAAGCTGAAAGAGATCCCATCCTTTACTACAAATGTGAATCAGAAATTGTGAACTGAAATGGATAAATAGATAATAGAGATAGATAGATAGATAGATAGATAGATAGATAGATAGATAGACACCGTACCTTCAATAAATATTTATTAAATACATGAAAGCAAAGTTTTTATGGAAATTAAAGTCAGATATAACAGTTATCAATCAGGCTCCTGTCCAGAGGGATCACAAGAAAGCACAGATTCTTTATAGCTAGGGTTACTGTAATTGAAAAATTAACATAGACTGAAATATTTGTGAGTCACTTCAGCAAGACAAGTGCTTAGAAATTCCATTTATTATATCCATGGGCCTCTATTCATTAATTTACTCATTCTACTCATGTTTTAATCTGTGTAGTTAATAAAATGTATGAATAACCCAGTTACTAAGACTCCAAAAATGAATAAATGAGAACAGATATACTTTGCATATAAGCAGATACTGTGCATATAGGTTTCTATGAATATATGTTTTTGTTATATATACAGCAGGTTAGTGTGTTGAAAAGAGTTAACTCATTATTTAATGTACAAATAACTGCAATTGGATGAACAAATTTTCTGTTCTTTTCTCCCTGTTGAGATTATTGGCTTCATATAGTCACCAAAATACCAACAGACTTGCTGTTTTTAGCTTTTTAAAGAAAGCTCCATTAACTATTTTCCTGATGTCATTGGATCTATGTCTCAATATTAATAAAGATATTTTCAGCTTAAATTATCTGATATGCTGAAAGAAGCTGAGGAGGCAGACGACTCTATAGAGGATCAACAGTCTCAATTAACCTGGACCCCTGAGACTTCTCACACACTGGACCACCAACCAGGCAGCATATACCAGCTGATATGAGGCCCCCAACACATATACAGCAGAGGACTGCTGAGGCTGTGTTCAATCAGAGATGATGCACCTAACCCTCAAGAGACTGGAGGCCCCAGGGAGTTTAGAGGTCAGGTGGGTTGGAGGTGTGGGGTGTGAGCACATCCATGTGGAGATGGGGTGGAAGGAGGTGTGGGATGTGGAACAGTTGGAGGGTGGATGGGGGGGAATAAAATCTGGAGTGTAAAAAATTAATTACTTACTTAATTAAAAAAACTACATGAAATATTAAAAAAAAAAATCTGATATACCCAGGTGTGTCCAATGAACTTGTGTATCACTATGATATTTTTTTTACTATGTTCATGCTACAGTATTAGTTTCCAAAGGCTATGTCTCCTTAAGAAAAAAAAAAGCCTTTTTCTTTCAGAGAAGAGGAAACAAGAAGAACAGCACATAAAAAATAACAAGATAATGTTCTCTACTCCAAAAAGATTGGAAATTACCCATATTATCTTTTTACAGTCAGCTTCCATCTGTGATTTTTCTAATGCTTCTCTTTCTGATTCTCTCTTCCAGCTTAAAAAAAATCACAGCCTGACCATGTTTGTAAACAATGAATATGTTAACCTAAATTTCAGGCTGGAGAGCATTATATAAATTCTTTCTTTTTTTCAATCTATTCTAAGTTAGATTGCATATAAGTACAGTTTAATGAGGTATCATTTGCTAAGTTTTCATGGAAGAGTGAATTTCTCATCCTTGATGGTTTGTATGTATATACCAAATAAATTATTTTTTAACATTTTTTGAATTTCTGTTTTTTAGTTGCAAAAAATAAGTTATTAGAATTTACTGTTAGCTGAAATCCAAATATTAATCACTAAAACTAGAGATGTGAGAAAAGATAATGCTGTTTTAAAACTAATTTAAACAAATATGTCTAAATGAATAAAACTAATTTCATTTTTTGAGAATTTTATAAAATGAATTTTGATCATATTCACCCTATCTTCCTCAACTGTTCCTAGATGCTTCTCCCTGTCCCAATCAACCTGTGTATTTTTTAGGGCATGCGGGATCATCGAGCTCAATATGTATTGTTCAAACAATCTTAAATGTGGGGGATTAGATGCAATATAGTTGGCTTATAGAGAGTTAGGAGAGGCTGACACTCTTAGAGAACTAACAATTGTCAATAGCTCCTTGACTAAATGTGGGACTTCGTGTCCAACTTCCCTCTTCATGCTATGGTTTGATGGGTCTTAGTGTCGCACAGCTGTTCCGCAAGAGATCAGAGTTGCTATGAGTTTATATAAACAGATACACACTGTTCTGGTATTCACCACCATCTCTGGCTCTCATTCTCTTTCTGACCTCTCTTTCACATTGATTTCTGAACCTTTGGAGGAGTGGATATGTCCCTGTTAGGACAGTCTCATGCTCTGCACTTTAGATAATTGTAGGTGTCTGTGTTAGTCATAGCTACTACAAACAGAAACTTCTCTCACGAGGGTTGACAGGTACTTGAAACTATATGTGTGATGTTAAATCATAAGGAATTGGCTTAATATATCCTTTCAGCAAATAATATTCGGCAGTTCCTAGGGTCTATGTCTTGTCTATCCATAGTTTCTTGGCCCAATATTGGTATGAGACATGATGGTTTGAGCTTGTGGAGCTGGCTTAACTTCAATCACGAAGTAGTTGGTTACCCCTATGATTTTCATCTCACTCTTGCACTAGAAGGCATGTTTTGACAGACCAGTCATCATAGTCACTAACAGAGTTCCTGTTTGGGTAAAATTGATGATCATTTCTTTCATTTAGTAGCATGCATAGCACCTTCCATCACATTAAAACTATTTTTTTTTTCGAGACAGGGTTTCTCTGTGTAGCCCTGGCTGTCCTGTAACTCACTCCATAGACTAGGCTGGCCTCAAACTCAGAAATGTGCTTGCCTTTGCCTCCCAAGTGCTGGGATTAAAGGCGCATGCCACCACTGCCCGACTTTTCTTTTCTTTTTTTTTTTTGGTTTTTCGAGACAGGGCTTCTCTGTGTAGCCCTGGCTGTCCTGGAACTCACTCCATAGACCAGGCTGGCCTTGAACTCAGAAATCCACCTGTCTCTGCCTCCCAAGTGCTGGGATTAAAGGCGTGTGCCACCACTGCCTGTAAAACTATTTTTTAAAATATGCCAGTTATATTCATTTTAATATGTCTTATGTAATTTTAAAATCTTGAAAGCTTTATTCAGACTTTGAGTTCTAGTTTGAAGTTTTCCTTTCCTTCCTTCCTTCCTTCCTTCCTTCCTTCCTTCCTTCCTTCCTTCCTTCCTTCCTTCCTTCCTTCCTTCCTTCCTTCTTTCCTTCCTTCCTTCTTTCTTTCTTAAATAATCTTTAAATTTTTTTTTTACAGTCCAGTCGTTATACCCCTCCCATTCTGTCCTCCAACAGTTCCTCATCCCCATCCCATTCCTCCGTCTCCAAGAGGATGTCCCTACCCTGACCCTGCCAGGCCTCCCCACTCCCTGTGGCCTCAAGTCTCTCAAGTTTAGGTGTGTCTACTCTCACTGATGCCAGACCAGGCAGTCTTCTGCTGTATATGTGTCGGGGGTCTTGTACCAGCTAGTATATGCTGTTTGATTGTTGGCTCAGTGTCTTGAGAGATCTCAGAAGTTCTGACTTCCCTATGTATGTCTGGGTAGCTAAATTTCTAAGATTGGATTTTCATTGTTATCAAAGTTCTCTCTTACTTTTCATTATAAAGTAGGAATTTATAAGGAGATGTCCAGATGGCACTAAATATCATGGCATGGTGAACATGGGTATAGGAGTACAGATATTAATACTGAGTCAAGTTATAGGGACTCTTCATGTTCTAATTCATTTTTAACAGTTTTAGTAATCATTTTACAGGTTCACATGGATTGAAACAAGACACCAGTAGTGCCATCCTATAAATCCCAATGGTACCATTCCTGGCACACTCTTGATAATCTAGAGCTGCAATTCTCCTTGTTAAGAACAAATTAATTTGGCTTCCTACTAGTTAAGAAGCCAGTATCTCAAATTATATTATCATATGCTCCATTTGGCTTTATACAAAGTAAAAATAGTTTCCATTCTCTTTATTAGCAATAATCACCAACAATGACAACTAAGACATAGTGTAAATAGCAGAGGGCAGCAAGCTACCAACAACTGCACATTAACTACACCATCTGGTATTATTACAAAAAAATTGTAAAGAGAGAGGATGGAAATCACCAGATTTAATTCTTTGCTAATTCAAAACTATGCAGCAATAGCATCCTAGAGCAGTCTTTCTCCAGCTCCCCATGCGATGAATCAGCTAATGTGTAATGATGTTTTCTCAGAATCTTTTCATAACAGACAAGGGTTGTTCAAGATTGGAAGTAACAGTTCCAGCTTTTCTAGCTACTCCCAATATCAGGACCACAGAAGGGATCAATATGGAGCACACATATACCATACTCTATGGATTCTGTTCTAGAGCATTTAAACAGAATAGGACTTTACCACTCTATTTTGAAATTAACTTTGACAGTTATTTTACAAAACACATTTGTATAGGCAACCTCCTA
This sequence comes from Uromys caudimaculatus, assembly GCA_028551405.1. Classification (NCBI taxonomy): domain Eukaryota; kingdom Metazoa; phylum Chordata; class Mammalia; order Rodentia; family Muridae; genus Uromys; species Uromys caudimaculatus. Next base: position 109,026,286 of record CM052722.1, read on the forward strand.
GATAGTAGTGTACTGTTTCTCCTTAATACATTTCTCTTTTAATTGTCTACTTAAAAGACTGAGTTATGAGGTCACTTGATACAAAGAAGGAACAGGCAATACCTGCCCAAAACTTGGTACAAGGAAGGAGCAGGCAATACCTGCCCTAAACTAAGATGTTATTGGTCAGATAAATCATTATCTTGAAAATCCAACATTTTATCAAGCCATCTTTCTAGCACACTGTTTCTGGAGCCTTTTATTCCCCATTGTTGGCATTTGAAAAGAAATTTGACTTAAATCTTAACTGCCACAGAAAAAATGATTTGTCAATAACTTGAGTGATCTTGAAGGTGGATCTTTAGGACTCTGCATGAGAATTGATCCCCAAACAACATCTGTAATTGCAGTCTTGTGGCACTAAACGAAGAGCCCAGCTAAGCCATTCCCAGATCATTTTTTAAATTTTAATTAAGTTTACTTTAATTAGTTTATATTCACTATTCAATGAAATGGATTTCATTACCACATTCATATCCCCATACCCTCTACTATTCCCCAAACTTTGACCGTATCTATTCCTTAATACTCTCCCAGGTTCCCTTTTGTTATCTTGCTAGTCACTTTTTGTTCCTAAATATATGCAGTGTCTGTGTGTGTGTGTGTGTGTGTGTGTGTGTGTGTGTGTGTGTGTGTGTGAGTGTGCCCATGCGCGCGCGCACGAGAACATATGTGAGAAGACATGCAATGTTGGTCTTTTTAATTTTGTTTTCTTTTTCTCCCTTCTAAGTGGGCTGGAAGTTTTCTAAACATGATAATCTTCACTTTTAACCATTTTCCTTTAAATGACCTAATTTTATTCTTCAAATCACATCATTTTGGTCTTCTCTATCATGATAGAAATCAACTGTGTATATATAACACACACATATAACATTTTCTTTATTTATTCACCCCTTTTTACACACCTAATCTGGTTCTATATGTTGTCTATTATGAACAGGACAATAAATTTGCATATGTAGTTCTGTAGTATTGACAGATTCCTTCAGATATTTATTTAATGGTTGTATAAATGGAATCAAATGGTAGTTTTATCTTCATTGAGTTTTTTGTTTGCTTCTTTTGGGGGGTTATCTCCATTTTGATTTCTATATACTAGTAATGTGTAAGAATATATGTGTATATACATATATTCATGAAATAACCATTATTGGAAAAAGAGGCCATATGTTTGAAGAAGTAAGTTATGATCTTAAGGTATTGCACAGAAATAAAGTACTTGTGCTGTAAACACAAGGCTCTTAGTTCTATCCTTGACTCCAGAAAGAATATATCTGTTCATATATAAAACCATAATTATGTCTATATCTATTTAGAGAGAACATGAAAATATAGAAGTATTGGTCTAGTTAGAAAGACAGGATTAGTGGTAAATACATGTCGAAACACTTCAACCATAGTACCATAGTTATTTTAAAATTTGTAATTTGAGTCAACTCAAGGGTTATAATCCTCTATAGTTACAGAGTGTTCATGGATATGATACCTATTCTCTGTATCCCAATATTAAATTTAAATAATCTTACAAATATCAAGGAAGGCAAAGTAAATTAAAGATTCCAATAAAATCCTGGTTCTTTGACTAAATTTCAGTAAAATGAAGAAAACTCAGTATCAGTGGCTTTTGTTTGCACTATTTGAGCTGATCAGCATAATAGGTCCTTATTTGGGAAATTGTATTTTCATTTATAAGAAACATTGCTATCCAGATGGAACATTAAAAAGGCCTAGTTGATTGTAGTTGGTCAGACTTTAGATTTGTTTGTGGCAATGCATCTGGGAAATAGTAGTCAACATCAGACTGTAACTATTCTTCAGCAGTCATGTAGCTTATGGCCATACGAAATGCAGGTTTTCCCTCTGTCAGAGCATCTTGGATTAATCTATTGCAGAGTCCAAAAGACTGTGTCCTTGGAGTTCTCTGATAGTACTTGAATTTCTCCTAAAAAGGGAAGTACTGATAGAGTTTGTAAGATCTGGGCAAAACAAATGTGGCATGATATTTAGCTTTGCTACCTAGCTTTTCCATAGTCAATTATTCCCGCCTGGAAGATTGCTCATCTTTTCACAGTAGACTAGCACTCCTGTTGGATGCTGTATTCTGAGTGTCCTTTAACCCTTGCTCAGTGTGGGTAAGACCTCCTGAATACTCACCAATTTCATAAACAAAGGTATACTCTCATACATACTATTACAGTGAGTACCAGACCCCTGTAAGTGGTAGTCCAAAGAAATGTCTTGCCAGGCCAGTTGTTTCTGTAGCTTATAAGTTTCTCATCTGGGTAAGAATGATTCCATTTCTCCTTCCAGCCCTGGGAATGCTATCCATTAGTGGTGAAACTTCTAGCCCAGGACCAGATTTGCAGCTCCTTGTCTCAAGACTCAGGTATGTTGTGACTTCAGCAATGTTATCTTAGCATCATATTCTCAAAAAGTAACCAACAGCAGCAGCAGTAACCAATAGTTTTGGAAGTAACCCATGACTTTCTGATTGAACTCAAAGACTTTTCTCCAACATAAAACTTGTACTTGGCATCATTGTCTGGCTTAGAACGTGTTCCTAGACAGGTCATAGGCAAGAACCTACTGTTATTTTTCTGCTAAATGGACATAGTATTAAAATGACCATTATACCCGTAGATTAATGACTCTCTCAAAATTTATCAGAGAAACTTCTATTTGCAATAAATGGTAATTAACACAGAGACTCACAACTGGTCAAGGAGTAGAAATTAAGAGACCGTAAAATGGTCAGCTCTAAATGAGATATTTACATCAAACTCTTCTTTTCAAGGCTTAGGGATCATTACAGAAGTAGGGGCAGAAATACTATAATAGGATGAAGCAAGGATGGCAATAAAGAAACAGCAACTTCTGGACTCAGTAGGGCAGCTGCATGTATGAATTCATAGAGATTGTGACAGCATGCACAAGACCTGTGCAAACTCAAGTCAGATCAAATACCAACATGAGGAGGGGATTTGGACCCAAAGTCTCACCTGTATCAGAGGAACTACTTGAAATTGATAGCTGCTAGGAGAAAGAGAGAGAGAGAGAGAGAGAGAGAGAGAGAGAGAGAGAGAGAGAGAGACAAAGAGAAGTTTTCTTCAAGTGTAATCTTCTAAATTGACCAGGCTACAGTAGAAGACCACATATCCAAGAATATATGGCCCTCAGAAATTGCACTCATTGGGTTTGATCTTTTTTTAAAGGATGTAAAGTTGGGTCAAAGTAGGGGTGGATCTTGGAGGAGTTGGAGGAGGGGTGAATATGATCAAAACACATGTGCAAAATAAAGAAATGTCTTTGTCCAAAGATGAGAGAGAAACAAAAAGATGTATTTGTATTCTTTCAAAGGTGGATATGACAACAAGATAGATGGAACAAACCTTGGACAGGGAGATCTTGCTGGTGGTTGTATACGCAGCTGGCAACTCATTGAATTTGGCCACCACCAGTGCAGCCTTGGGGCTTAAGTACAGTAGCTACAGAGTGAACAGGCAGCTGGTAAGGTGCCATGTCTTTCCAGTTCATTTTCAGAATTAATCAACTACTTATTCACCTTTTCCCCAGATGTATGCAAGCCACTAAGAAGGAAGGCACAGAGCACAGTACTTATGCCTCCAGTTATGCTCATTTCCTCTAAATTAATACCATAGAGAGAAAATCATCTTAGTTGAAACATAGTGGTAGTGAGGACTAGCTTCTTTTAATAAAGTTTAATCTACATTGAATTGATCCTCAGGTGACTTGTTCTTTCTCTTTTTTTCTGACTCCAATTATTTACATGTCTCTTAAAAGGATCAATGTGTATTTTCTTGAAACAGATATTGATATCTAGCTATTGTTCTATCTCTCAGAGCTTAATCAATCTGATTCCTTCTTTCTTTTTCTTTTTTTATGCTCTCTTGTTTTTTTTTTAATTATTTATTTATTTTTTGATACTTTATTTACACTTCCACTGTTTCCCCCTTTCCAGGTCTCCTCTTTGGAAACCCCCTATCCCTTCCCTCCTCCCCCTGCCTCTATGAGGGTGCTCCTCCACTAACCCACCCGCCCACCCACTCCCGTCTTCCCACCTTGGCATTCCCCTATACTGAGGCCTCTAACACCCTCAGGCACAAAGGCCTCTCTTCCCCCTGATGGCCAATAAGACCCTCCTCTGCCACATATGTGGTCCGAACCATGGGTCCCTCCATGTGTATTCTTTGGTTGGTGGTCCAGTCTCCAGGGGCACTGGGGGGTCAGGTCGGTTGACACTGTTGCTCCCTCCATGGGGCTGCAAACTCCCTCAGCTCCTTCATTCCCTTCTCCAACTCTTCCATCTGGGACCTCACTCTCAGTCCAGCGGTTACTGTAAAATGAAACTTGGGTATTCTGAACTTTTCAGCTAATATCCACTTATCAGTGAGTACATACCATGTTCGTTCTTTTGTGACTGAGTTACCTCGCTCAGGATGATATTTTCAAGTTCCATCCATTTGCCTGCAAATTTCATTAAGTCATTGTTTTTAATAGCTGAGTAGTACTCCATTGTGTAAATGTACCACATTTTCTGTATCCATTCCTCTGCTGAGGGACATCTGGG
>CM052722.1:109039031-109062438 GCA_028551405.1 Uromys caudimaculatus
AAATGTGGTACATCTACACAATGGAGTACTACTCAGCTATTAAAAACAATGACTTAATGAAATTTGCAGGCAAATGGATGGAACTTGAAAATATCATCCTGAGCGAGGTAACTCAGTCACAAAAGAAGGAACATGGTATGTACTCACTGATAAGCGGATATTAGCCCAAAAGTTCAGAACGCCCAAGTTTCACTTACCACCAATCGCAGGACTGAGAGAGAAGTCCCAGATGGAGGAGTTGGAGGAAGGTCTGAAGGAGCAAAGTAGTTCTAAGACTGAAAAAGCAAACATCATTCATCTGGCCCACTGCCTGACATGTTAAGGTAACAGCAAAGATCCAAACACCCAGTGAAGGAAAGATCATATATCCACACCAAGAAATGCCACAAAGGACATAATTCTTTACAGACCATGGAAGAATAATTCTCAACTTCATATTAAAAAACAGAAAACCCAGGATAGCTAAAACAATCCTGTACATAAAAAGATCTGCTGGATGTATCATCATCCCTGATTTCAATCTGTACTACAGAGCTATAGTAATAAAAACTGTATGCCATTGACATAAAAACAGATACAGATATAATAATGGAATTGAATTGAAGACCAAAACATAAAGTCACTCAACTCTGCACACTTGATTTCTGGTAAAGAAGCCAGAAATACACACTGGGAAAAAACAACAACATGTTCAACAAATGGTTCTGGTCTAAATATATGCTGGCATATAGAAGAATCCAAATAGATACATACTTATCACCCAGCTCAGAACTGAAGTCTTATTGGGCCCCATTTGGCCCTGATTTGGGCCTTGAGGACAAATCTGACCTTGGCTCAAGTTTCTGTGGCTTTGTGGGAAAGCCTAAGCCTGGCTCGATTTTCCAGACCTGTCTCTCTCGCTTCTGCCCAGGGATGACTCACCAGGACCTGCACCAGCCCTTGCCTGCTTAGCTACCGCTGACATAAATGAACGTATTGGCCCTGTCAGTTACCTCTTACCCTCCATCACACTTCCTGCCTCCTACGTCATCTCTTCCCATACCTAAGTGCCCATCTCCTTGCCTTCTCTATATAAGCAAGTGCCTAGTTTAATAAATTGAGCTTATGCTTCAACAAGACTCCCAGGCTGGCGTGTTTCTTTTGGGCCATCGACACTCGCCATCCTGCTCAGCCCCAAACAGACCCAGCTGGACCAGCTTCTCTCTCTCGCCTGGACCTGCATGCAAGGGAGCTGACAAAGTCCCAGTAGATAAAAGATCTCAAGATAAAACTAGATACACTTAACCTGATAGAAGAGAAAATGGAAAATATCTTTAAACTCATTGGCACAGGAGACAACTTCCTGAACAAAGCACCAATAGTTCAGGCACTAAGATCTACAACTAATAAATGGAACTTCACATAGCTCTTTTTGGCTACTTTGTGAGTTCTTCTTCCTTCCTTCCTTTTCCAACCATTTTATTCTGCCCTTCCAACCATCTATCACTAGGTAAAAGAGAAAAATGATAGATGCGAGAAGAGAGAAATATATGAATAAAGTCAGGGGTCCTAAAGTGGGCAACATTATTGTTAGACTATATCCTGCTGAGAAGGGTCATTGAGTTCCTTGCAGTAAGTTTGATTTTCTCCTTCAGTATATCTTATTTCTTTTTGTTTCTTCATTACGCATGACTACTTAAACCGTGTCGAACAAAAGTCAACAGCAGGCAACTACAACCACAAAGACCAACAACCCAACACCACCAACCACCAACCCACCTTACCTCTTGGGTCCATGGCATTTATATACCATCTGAGAAGTCCCAAGAATTCCAAATGTCACACAATTGCAGAAACAATCTGCAGCTGGCAAAATCACTCCTCTGCTAGAGCATGAGACAAATCACAGTCAGCTGCTGAGGACATGTGAAACAGCCCCATATTACATACCTGAGATCAAAATGAAAACATAGTCTTATGATATTTCTTTGTTTTTAAGGAAATCAAAACTCCAAAATTGTTCTTACAACCTGGGGAAACTAAAAAGCTTCTGTAAGGCAAAGGACACCGTCAATCAAACATAGCAGCAGCTTACAGAATGAAAAAAGATGTTTATCAAGTCCACATCTGATAGAAGAATAATATACAAAATATATACATAACTCAATAAACTAGATACCCCCAAAACAAATAATACAATTTTAAAAATGGGGTATCAATATAAACAGAAAATTCTCAATAGAGGAATCTCAAATGGCTGAGAAACATTTAAATAAATGTTTGCCATCCTTAGCCATCATGAAAATGCAATTAAAATGACTTTGAGATTCCATCTTATATCTGTCAAAATAACTAAAATCAATAATAAAAGTGAGAGCTCATGTTGGTGAGGATGTGGAGCAAGAACACTCCTCAGTTGCTGCTGGGAGTGCAAACTTGTACAGCCACGATTGAAATCAATACAGTAGTTTCTCAAAAAGTGGATATTGCTCTTTGTCTTAGTCAGGGTTACTATTTCTGCACAAACATTATGACCAAGAAGCAAGTTGGGGAGGAAAGGGTTTATTCGGCTTATGCTTCCATGCTGCTGTTCATCACGAAAGGAAGTCAGGACTGGAACTCAAGCAGGTCAAAGAGCAGGAGCTGATGCAGAGGCCATGGGGGAATGCTGCTTACTGGCTTGCTTGCTTCTCCTGGCTTGCACAGCCTGCTTTCTTATAGAGCACAAGACTACCAGCCCACAGATGATACCACTCACAAGAGGCCCTCCCCCCTTGATCACTAATTGAGAAAACGCCTTACCACTGGATCTCATGGAGGCATTTTCTCAACTGAAACTCCTATCTCTGTGATAACTTCAGCTTGTGTCAAGTTGACACACAAAATTAGCCAATACAATCTTCCTCAAGACCCAGCTATACCACTCTTGAACACTCCATCCTACCACAAGGACACTTACTCAATGATGTTAATAGTGGCTTTATTCATAATAGCCAGAAAATGGAAACAACATAGATGTCCTTCTGAAAAACAGATAAACAAAATGTGGTACATTTACACAATGAATGGAGTACTACTCATCTGATCACAAACAAAAACTAAACAACAACCAAAAAAACATAATGAAAATTGCAGGCAAATGGATGAGATTAGAAAAACTCAATCTGAGTGAAATAACTCAGACACAGAAAAACAAATATGACACATATTCACCTATAAGTGGATATTAGCCACTAAGTAAATGATAATCAACAATCCACAGAACCAAAGAGATTATGTAAAGGGAGATGCATTAATGAGAAGTAAAATAGAATTTGTTGGTAGACTGGGAGCACGTGGGATCAAGAGCAAGAGAGATTCAGGAAGATTGGACAGAGGGAGAGACATTTGGGGAGTGGTATGGAAACCTAGTCCAGTGGAAAGTTCCTGGAATCTATGAGGTTGACACTAGTTAGGATGCTTAGTAATGGAGGATGTGGAGTCTGAATTGGCTACTTTTCTTAGCCAGGCAAAACTTACAGGGGTGGGGCTAGGTTCCCTGTCGAGTTGTTTGCTGAAGAAGTACCACGGGGATCCCTAAACAAGCTAGGCTGGTGCTAGGACAAAGGGTTGCTCTCTCTCAATGCCTAAAACGACATCCATACAAATCACTGAACATGGAAAAGTCAAAGCTAGCACCTACTTGGAGCCTTCACCCCTATGTTCTAGTCTCTTCTTTGTGGCAAGGTACTCTTCGTGCTATGAATAGAGACATCTGGACAGCCTGTGAAGGCTTGATGTCCCAGTGTAGGGGAACATTAGGGTAGTGAGGCAGGAGTGGGTAGGTGGGTGGGGAAGCACCCTCATAGAAACAGGGGGAGGGGGTGGGATAGGGAGTTTTCAGAGGGGAAACTGGGAAGGGGGATAACATTTGGAAATGTAAATAAATAAAACAGCCAATTTTTTTAAAAAAAAATGGAACTTACATAAAAAGCACAAAAAAGTATTTTCCTTTGTTTGAGTTTTCACCAATAAAAGAGAGAGAAATATAGACACCAACCTAACCTGAAACCTTTGACCTACACTCTGTTCTGCTTGAAAAACATGCTAGGGCAATGGTGGAACAGAACTTGGGGAAATAGTAAATCAATGGGGTTCAATGTGTACATTAAGCTTTAGTAATGATTCTTTTATGATTGTGGGTGCACTTGTGTTTGGGGCATAAACTTTTCCTAACTGAAAATAGTCCAGGGCTAGATGGTTTTAGTAGAGAATTCTACCAGACTTTCAAAGAAAAGTTAATACCAATACTTCTCAAACTATTCCACAATACAGAAACAAAGGGAACACTGCCAAACATCTATGAAGCCACAGTTACTCTGAAAACTAAACCACACAAATATGCAACAAAGAAAGAGAATTTCAAAAAAAAAGATAAAAGAAAAAAAAGAAGAAAGAGAATTTCAGACTAATTTCCCTTATGAACATTGATGCAAAAATACTCAATAAAATACTTCACAAACTGAATCCAAGAACACATTAAAAGCATCATCCACCATGATCAAGTAGGCTTCATCCCAGGGACGCAGGGGTAGTTCAATATATGAAAAACAAAACAAAACAAAAAAGAAAATCCATCAACATACACCAACATATAAACAAACTGAAAGAAAAAAGCCACATGATCATCACATTAGATACTAAAAAGACCTTTGACCAAATCCAACACCCTTTCATGTTAAAAGTCTTGGAGAGATCAGGGATACAAGGGGCAAACCTAAATACAATAAAGTCAATAAACAGCAAGCCAATAGGCAATATCAAATTAAATGGAGAGAAAATTATGCCATTCCACTAAAATCAGGGACAAAACAAAGTTTTTCATTCTCTCCCTGTCTATTCAATATAGTGCTTAAAGTTCTAGCTAGAGCAATAAAACAACTAAAGGAGATCAAGGGAATACAAATTGGAAAAGAAGTCAAAGTATAGCTATTTGCATATGATACAATAGTATACATAAGTGACCTCCAAAATCTTACCAGAGAACTCCTACAACTGACAAGAAAAGAAACATAGAAAAAAAAGAAAAATGATAAGAGATGCTACTGTGGATGTAAGAAAAAAGGAACAACTATTTCCTGCTGGCAGAAATGTAAACTGTTGCAGCCATTATAGGAATAAGTGTGGAACTTCCTCAAAAATCTGAAAGCAAATCTACTTCAAGATCTACTATCTAACTGTACTACTCTCATGCATATACCCACAGGAAAATGTCTTTCCACAATGATACTAGATCCTCCATGTTCACTGTTGCTGTACTCACAACCAGGAAATGGAAACCTCCAAGATGTCCATCAACTTATAAATGGTAAGGAAAATGTGGTGCATTTAAAAAATTAAGTATTATTCAGCCATTAAGAAGATAAAATTATGACATTTGAAGGTAAATGGATGTATCTGGAAAAAACCACCCTGAGTGACGTAACCCAAACTCAGAAAGGCATACATCATGTTTTCTCTCATGTGTCAATGTTGGATTAGAAGCTTCAGATATATGAGCTTAATTTAAAATACCCATAGAAGTTAGGTAGCTAGTAAGATACCATGGAGTATGAAGGCATTTTTCAAAGAAGGGAAAATAGACTTTATTTCCACAAACAGAGGAAGGAGAAAATGGAACAGCAACATTAAATGAAGTAAGGGATGGAAAGGCAGAGTACAGAAGGGACTAGGAGGAGAAACAACACTAAAGGTCAATTGTAAAAGCCATATGGAAACCTACCACTGTAGAAGCAACCCAAATTATATACATATTTATATGCATATACATATACACACACATAGGTTTCAAATGGAGTTAGCCCATAGTGCTGGGACAATATTCCATCCATTCAAACTGCATTACCCACTAAAGCTCCTAGTACCATGAATGGGTTACCTCTTATTGAATTTTTGGTTATTGGAGTCTGATAAACCCAGAAAAATTATAGGTTGCTGCTCATACTATTGCCTATCCTCTAGATCTTCATGGTAAGGCTCTATTGCTGAAGACACCACATACTTCAGCCATAGAACATAGAGAAATCTAGCTGGTGCTCACCTGAAATCTTCATTTTTACTGGCTAGCTTTCATAGTGTTCAAAGGTGCTATGCATTCTACTTAAGGAGAAAAGTAATCAATTTCATTTAGTTATAAACCCTTAGAGCTAAAATAACAACGTACCTGGTGAGATACACCCAGTAGTAAAATACTGGCATGAACGATATGGGAGTAACCAAGCCCCTTTTCTAGGAGATGGAATTTATACCTGATCTTGTCAATGAGGCCTAGAATGTGTGACTAGATAAATCATAGACCCTAGAGGAAAACCTGCTCCTTTTAGGCTATAAAATGAACATAGCAATAAAATGACTACTAATGACTTACTGCTATACCCATAGATCAGTACACTGCTCAGTCTTCCACAGAGAAGCTTCTTTCAGCAGATGTCATCAACACAAACACCCATCAAAAGTCATCATGGAAAGAATAGGAGACTTTGAAGTACTCATTCCTAAATAGAATGTCTATATCACACCCTCCCCTCAAAACTAAAGGATCTACATGGAACAAGGGACAGGATGATTTTAAAAGCAAAAGGTGGTGGATGACTTCAAGGAAAAATTGTTTCCCAGATGCAACAGGGAAGATTCAAATATGAACTTTTAGTACTTGTAAAGGCACGGACAAGTACTGCATAGGCTCAAGCCAGAGAAAAGTCCTAGTATGGAAGACGGGAAGTGTATATGAAGTACCACCCATAGATGAGGAGAGACTGAAATATGATTTCTCTGGGAAAGAAAAGGTACTTTCTTCAGTGATCTGACATCTGGTATATCAGTCACTCCAGGACAGACCACATGCTCAGAATTAGTTGGTCAATACAAACTAGAATCAGCAGATTTTATCTCTCTCTCTCTCTCTCTCTCTCTCTCTCTCTCTCTCTCTCTCTCTCTGTGTGTGTGTGTGTGTGTGTGTGTGTGTGTGTGTGTGTGTGTGTTATTTGAATTGGTATGGCCCACATAGACTCATGTGTTTTAATGCTTTGCCCATAGGGAGTGGCACTATTAGGAAATGTGGCCTTGTTGGAGGAAGTGTGTCACTTTTGGGACTGTGTGGGTGGGCTTTGAGGTCACCTATGCTCAAGCTATATCCAGTGACATAGTCTCTGCTTGCTGCCTGCAGATAGAGATGTAGAACTATTGGCTCCTCAAGAACCATGCCTGTTTGCACACTGCCATGCTTCCCAGCATGGTGATAAATGACTAGACCTATGAAACTGTAAGCCAGCCCCAATTAAGTGTTTTTCTTTATAAGAGTTGCCATGGCCATGGTGTTTCTTCACAGCAAATATATATATATATGAATGAGAGAGAGAGAGAGAGAGAGAGAGAGAGAGAGAGAGAGAGAGAGAGAGAAGATACAGAAAGAAAGAACACAAATACCAAGTTGAGTGGTGGATAGACAGTAGAAAATATCTAAAAAGGTTGGGAGAGTAGTATGAATTTGATTAAAATATGGTATTTGGAATTTTCAAAGAATTAATAAAAACATATAAAAAGAAGGTGCCTCAATCATACCTTTTCTTTTAAAAGAAATAGGGATATTCACAAAGGTGCCACATTTTATTCATTCCCCCCTCCAAAAAAAAATTCACAAGTATTCAGAGTTGTACTGGCATGACATATTATTCCTTTAAATCATCTAATACATGATAGCTTTTGTACAAAAATGACTGATGGAGTTTCCTTTTTAGCATAACCATTAAATCAGCTGCTTATCCAATGATCTGATGCAGAATGTAACAAGTACTTGAGTTGTGTTCCCTTTGAGAAAAAGAGTTTTTTTCTTCAGTCTCTTAGTCGCCTTATTTGACTGAAATCAAGATTTTACTGCATCAGTCTTCTTAAATATCTTGCCAGTTGTAGGAAATTGAAGCAATAAACCACAACTTGTTTGTAGTGGTGTTAACATTATTAAGTACTCAGCTAGCTGACAAGAGCCCCATTTTCCCATTAAACTGCAATCACAGCTTCATGCATATTTAGCTCTTTGACACTTTTCTTATTTTTCCCCCTGATGACTGGTTTGAAAAGTTGACCTCAGATTCACTGCACTTCACTTCACTTTGCACATAATCAAAGTTATGACATATTAGCTTAGCAAATTGCCATTGTCTTTTTATTCCTATTTTTTAAATACAACCCAACTGCCTGTTCTCTATAAGGACATAGATAGCAAGTTTTCCTCTGTATTGCCAGTTAATGGGACTGGACCTTGAGATTGCACTACTGAATTCTAAAGGATGGGGTTTCATGGCTAGATATTTCTAAATTCTTTGTTATTATTTTATTATTATTATTATTAAGAGATGTTGTGAGTCAGCTGTATTTTCATTTAATTGAGTAGTTTGTTTCATTGAGTGGTTTGAATAACTCCCAGAATTCAGGTTTTGAAATTTTAATACTGTTACAATAGTGTTGATAAATGAGCCCAAATGAGAGATGTTTAGATAATGAAGGTAGAAAGGCCATGGTAGGAAGCCTATATAAAAAGTGCTCATGTAAATGGGTTTTCCCTATTATTTTTGCTCTTCCATCCTCTACTTTCTGTTAGCAAAGCAAAGGACAGACAAGATGTTCATTTCTTAGTATTGGACATTCTAGCCTACAAAATTGTGAACTAATAAATTTCTATGTTACTAAATCTTAGGAATTTCATCACAATAATACAGAGCAGTCTAAGACAATCCACGTATAAAATTGTTCTATCTTGAAAGGAAAAGTGATCTTTTTGCCTACTGTTATGCTTGCAGAAAATACTATGGATTTCATGTTAGGACACTTCTGCAATGGACAGTTTGGATATGACAGGTATTTTGTATAATTGAAGGCAAAAACAATTGCCTGTAACCTTTGGGTCTAGTATTCTGGATTACTTTTTTTAAAAACTTCAAGGCTTGTGTGTTGTATTTTAAAATCCCATTTCATAATCTTTATCTAAAACTTAGATTTCCTTGTAGGCTCCCCATTTCTTCTAACAGAGCTACTATGTTATTCTATTATGCTATTTTTAATTGCTGTTTCCTATATTTTCAAGGCCTAAAAACCTATGTAGTATTTTATTTTTCTTTGTAATAATTTTTATTGTAGTTCTAGCACACCCAATAGAACCCTGATCTTCATTATTCAAAAGCAGATATACTCATTTCCCTGGTTCTAGTTTGTCATATTAACAACAGCCAGAGTTATTTTCCTAAGACATTGTTATAATTTGGGCTGACTGAGAACTGAGTTAATTTAAGCTGGCAGTGACGAGCAATGGAGGGTCAGACTCTTGTTTTGTTGAGCTTGTATTATATAGCAGAAAATCTAACTACAGGTATTCATCACTTCTCAAAGTTAATATTGCCCCCACTAGCTAGTATAATATACTATAAGAACTTTTCATGTGGTAGTAGGGCTTTTCATTATGTAACCCTAAATTACCTCTATGTTTTCTACTATCATCTCATAAGATGTCTGTGTATTAGCATTATTCATTTAATAACTTAACATATAAATGCTCCTGGTCATTAAGCTCCATTCAGAGTATAGAACCATTGATATTCAGAATTCATCATGAGAATAGCTTACATGGCTCAGTGAGTAAAAGTGCTTGCCTCACAAGATTGATGACCTGAGCTCAATCCTCATAAACCTATGGAGAAAGACATAACTCACTCCTGAAAACTTTCCTCTGACCTCCACACATGTGCTGTGCTACAGTCCCACACTTACACACATAAAAATGCACAGTAATGATAAAGATAATAAGTGTATTTAAACAAACAAAGAATTCAGTCTAAAAATTTCTTAGTGATAGAACCTAAATTGAAAGGTCTCATTAAGAGTGCTGTTTACATTCTATTCCATAGTTTAAATGAACTGTTCCTACGATGTAGATGATTGTTTCTGTACTTATTATAATGTGCAATAATTATATGTAGTATCGAGTAGACTATTATTAGCACCTAGGAACCAAAGTATCTTTCTGTTCTTGTTGTTTCCCAGAAGCTAGCACAGTGTCCAATACATAATGGCTTCTCTATTATTGAGTGACTGAGTTAATGAAAGAAGAATGTTGAAACAATTTTCTCCAGGCAAAATTAAAGCTCTCTCCAGAATGGTGGAGTTTAAATCAAATAACAAAACATATCCACTTACATGAAAGTTAAAACGGCTTCATCAGACACTTAGTTGGTACCGAAATATCAGATATTATGTGACTAGCAAGTGAAGTTTTGTAAGTAAGACAGTGTAATAGTGGACTAGGACTTGAAAATGATCATCCTTCTGTAGAAATGTCAATATGAATACTTCAGCTATGCATAATGAAAATATTTTACTAGCTAAGGAAACAAAGGGAAAGATTATAGTGCCTGGTTGTAGTATAATAATAATAATAGAGTAATAATAATAATAATAATAATAATTATTATTATTATTATTATATAATACATGCTTCAAAAAGAGTAAGGTGAAAACTTTGTTTTACTATTTTCATCACTTTTCTAAGTTCTGAGCATATCATATAGGGAAATACTCTTTTCATAAGAGAAAGCAATGGAAGTAAGCAGAGAACTTGTATTGAACCACAACATTACTCATGCTACAATAAAGTTTAGTGTTGGACTATCTATGATCCCATGTTCCAAGAATGAATCTGTAGATCGAACCTCTGATGCCTTGGCATCAGGTAGGACCACATGTTTCCTGCCTAAAGTCTCCATGGAAAATTAAATCTTTGGCCCACATCACTACCAGGCAAATGTCAACAGGTTCTAGAAGTTCTTCAATAACAGCCAGGCCTCAGTGGCTCTGGTCTTCAGATATATCACTCCAGTCATATATGTTTTGTGTCTTTTCTAATATCTGAATCTATCACATCACTAGGTCATAAGTATGACAGTACCTCATCAGTTACAGCATCCTTTGGCTTCTGTATACTCAGACAAAGTCAACTTGAAAAGAAAAAAACATGAAAATATATACCTAATTCAAATGAGCATTTATCAAGAATGAATATGACATTACCAATGTGAAGAAAAAGGGTTCCCATGATGTACCTTAAAGAAATAGTAATATACGAATCCCCTTACCCCAAGGCTAAGGGGTCATCATTGAAGAGAGCACGGAAAGATTATAAGAAAGAAGTTGTAGGTGTCTGCAGCAAAACAGTATTTCTCAGACATGACAAGGCTTTTACATACATTAAAACATACCAGCTATGACTGCATGCATAAGACCTACACAAGATCAGGCCAGTCAAAGTCCCAGCATACAGAAGCAAGGGAGAAGCTCAAGAAGTATTACCTTACCTGAAGAGTTCTTAGTGATTGACAGGTGCTGGGGTTGAGACAGTCAGTTTTTGTCAGCACTCACTCTATAGGTTGCTCTGTATCCATGCACAGACAGAAAACATTAAGCAAACTCAACTGTCTTTAAAAACACCATATAAATTTGGTAGAAAAAAGTGATGAATGAGATATTTAAAGAATAGGAGGAGAAAGAATCGGGGTTGGATTTGATTAAAATAAACTCTCTTCTTAATGAAATTCTCAAAAAAACATACCCAAGGGTATTAATTGTATAAATATAAAAATAAAATTTAATTTATTCAAAAAATTAAAAATAAACAATCTTTGAAGAAGTTGTCTATAATTGTAACTGTAAATTTATAAGGTAAAAATTATTCATATATAACAATAAAAAGTTTTACATATTTTTATATTAGATTAGATATTAAGTATAGTCAAAAGAGTAGTAATACTGACAATAGTAAATGTATAATTCAGTTGACAGAAATTAGATTTACTGAGCTGTGTAGTAAATTCAAGACTAACCTGAGTTTCTTACTTACTTTTCTATTGCTTTGAAGAGACATCATGGCCAAGGCAACTTATTAGGGATTATAGTTCCAGAAGGTGAGTCCATGATTACCATGGCAGGGAGTATGGCAATAGGCAAGCAGTCATGGCACAGGATGTAAGCTCAGAGTTTATATCTAATCTACAAGAACAAAGCAGATATGGCATGGGGATTTGAAACTTCCTCCAATAAAGCCACCTCTCCTAATCATTTTTAAACAGTTCTACCAAGTGGGGACCAGTCATTCAAACAATGAGACAATGAAGGTCATTTTACTTAAACTACAACACTGAGAATCTCAGTGAGACTTTTTCTTAAAGTAAAAATGTATAAGGTACAGAAGCAAGAGAGATAGAAAAGGATATGATGGGAAAGGAGAAGCAATTGGGTGGAGAAAATTAAGCAAAAGGAAATATGTGTGAAAATGCCATATGGTAACCTGTAACTTTGTAAGATAATAAAGCATAAATAAAATAGTGGATATGAACTATCTGATAATGTCTTCTATTTTGTTTCATTGGCCCACATGTCTATTTTTTCTTCCAGTACCATTTTACTTTTATTAATATAGCTTTGCAAAATAATCAAAATGGCTATTTAAGGAAGCTTAGCAGGAAAATTTAGAAAAATAGTTCAGCAAAATAAAAATTTAGTAGAATGATGAATTTCACAGTTTGAAATAATAAAACAAATTGAAATCTAACCTATAAAGTATTAAATGAAAGAAATAAAAATACAATACAGAATATCATCACTAGAAGAGATCTGGCAAAAGAAACAGCCTATAACTTGAAGGCAAGTTGTTGGAAAATACAAAATGAGAAAAAAGAAGAAGAAGAAAAGAAAGTTATTAAGTTCTATTCAGAAAGTCCTTCCATACACCTATATCTTATAGGGCATTTCTTGTTTCGATCGGTTTCAGTATTTCAGGTTTCACTTTGACACATTTAGGGTTACTTTTTATTTCCAAGATAATGGGTGTAGGTCTAATTCCTCTCTTTTTTTAAAGATGTGAATATCTAGCTTCCCCATTAATATTTGTTGAAGATGTTGTATTTTCTCCACTTTACTTTCTTTGCCTCTTTGACATATATCAGATAGCCATAGTTATTTATGTATACTCAGGTTTGAGTCTTATATTTTGTTTCATTGGTCCACATGTCTATTTTTTGTGCCAATATCATGCTGTTTTTATTACTATGGCTCTACACTATATCTTGAAATATGGAATAGTAATTTCTCCAGAATTGTTCCTTTTGTTCAAGATTGATTCAGCCATATCCTGTTTTCTGTGTTTCCAAATGAATTTTCAAATAGTTTTTCTCTACTTCTATGAAAAAATGAAATGGGAATTTTGATTGGAATTACATTGAATTTACCAAGGAATTAAAACAAACAATTGGCAAGTGAGACTTCATAAAATTAAAAATCTTCTGTACAGCTGAATAAGCCATCAACTTAGTGAAAAGGAACCCTACAGAGTGAGCAAGAGTCTTTGCCAGGTATAAATCTGACAAAAATTAATATCCGGAATATACAAAAAACTCAAAATACAAGGAATCAAAAAACAAATTATCCATTACAAAATAAACTAGGGACCTGAACAGAGTTCTCAAAAGAAGAAAAAAATCTCAGAAGACTCTTCATCATACCACAGAAGACACTTGCTCACTGATGTTTGTTGCTGTTCTAGTCATAATAGCCAGAAACTAGAGATAGCCAATTTTCATCAACAGATGAAATATATTTTCATCAACAGAGTAATGAATAACTAAAGCATAGCACATTTACACAGGGGATAGTGTTCAACTGTTAAAATACATTTAATGATGAAATTTAAAGGTAATGAATGGAGCTAAAAATATCCGTACTGAGGTACTCCAGACCTAGAAGGACAAATATTGCATATTTTATTTCATCTGTGTATATTAGATTTGAATCTTCAGATATTTGTGTTTCATTTGAAATACCCATAAAGTTCAAGAAAGTGGTAAGTAACCATGGAGGTCTTTTAAGGGAGAGGATAGAACACAGAGGCATAAAGGCTTAAATGGGAATAATAGAACCAATATGTTACATTGGAGTGTGGTAGGGGAGAACACAGTAGAGGAGAAGCTACAGGGAGGTATATACAACAATAAAGACTTCAAATATTCATATACAAACCTACTACTATTCTACTATATATCAAAGAGTTAAAATGGAGTTATCCATAATAGAATGGCAATACTGGACATCATGGCCTAACAAAAGCCCAGTGCCTTGAATGCATTACCTCTTCTTGTCAAGAGAGGTCTGATAGACTGCCAAACATTACAGGTTACTTCCAATACTCTTCCTTACTATCAAGAACTTGATGGTAAAATCCTATTGCTGAAGACACCACATAGTAGAGTCATTGAATATTGGGATATCAAGCTATTACTGACATGGAGGCTTCATCTATACCAGCTACCTTTCATAGTGCTGGAAGGTACTGTGTGTTATTGCTGGAGAAGAAAAGTACTCATTAGTCTTACCCAGTTGTGAGCTATGAAAGCTACAATAATGACCAACTTGGCAAGATATGCCCATTCATGCAGGGGTAGTACAAATATCATGGAAGTTGTTAACCATTTCTTGATTGAATTTAGGTCTGGCTTCATAAGATGAAACTCACATCTGGCATCATTCTAGGAGAAAGAACTTTTGAGTAGACAGACCATGGTCCCTAAGAGAAATCCTACTATTATCCTCATAAATGGAGACAGTATTAAACTGACTCCTAATGTACTATTAGTATACCTATAGATTAGTTCAAATGCAGAGAATAAAAAGATACTGTGGGCATCTATAACAAATGGGCCTCTATAAAACACTTCTTCCTGCCATCACTCAGGGACCATCGTGTAAGAGGGGTGGAATAACTGTGGTCAGATACAAGGAAATAGTCGTTTCAGGATACAGAAAGACAACTGTCTATGTGAATTTACTGCACATGTAACAGCATGCACTAGACTTGTGAAAGATCAAGGCAGACAAATCCAAGCATGGAAAGAGGAGGTGGACACGAAATTACACAGCTAGCCAAGGAGATGTTGATATTTGATAACTGCTGTGGAGGGGGATTTGAAGAATGCAGCCTCCAGCAATCATTTTGCAATGGAATGTCACATCTAATTATAAATGTACAGCATGAATTAGACTTACTGAATTAAAACAATAGTGGACACAGCTGGGTGAGTAGGAAAAAGGTAGATCTTAAGAGATTTTGGAGAGAAAATGACTACCATCAAAACACATTCTGTGACATTTCTTTCAATTAAAAATTTTAAGCATAAGAAACCTATGGAATTTATGGGGTAGCCTCAAAGCAGCAAATCCAGCAACATTAGGGATTAAAGAAAATATGGCATAAGGTAAGAGATGGAAAGCATATTAAGTAGTAAAACATGGTGAGATACACTTTTAATCTTTGTTATAGGGATGGAAAGACAGGAAAATCATATATTAGAGGCCTAGGCTATGAAGCAAAAGTAAGTCTTGATGGGATGTGGGAATAAAATCTCAAATGTAAAAAAAATAAATAAAAAAAAATAAAAAGGCTTATTTAAATAAATATAAAGGAAACTTTACAGATTTATGAAAAGACATTAATATCCAGGTACATTTCAGTCAAGTCTCTAGTTATATTCAAATAAAATAAAATGAGCACAAAGTATATTCTAATCAAATTGCCAACAATAAAGACAAATAAGCTGAGCTTAGTGGCATATGCCTATAATCTTAGCAACCAGAGTATTGTCAGATCAAGTGTTGCCATGACCACAAAATGAATTCAAGGCCAGTCTGATCTAAACTTAGTAAGATCCTGTCACAAAATTAAAGTTAAAATGAAAGCTGGTAATGTAGGCCAGTGGTGGAGTACTTGCCTAACACACTGAACACCACGATTTCAATTCCTGGTACTGCAAGATAGATAGATAGATAGATAGATAGATAGATAGATAGATAGATAGATAGACATACATATAGATAACATCAGTTGTTGTGGAAAATATTAAAACAAACGAATATGGCATGTTCCCACACTATGCCCTGATTCTCTCAGCCCTGGTTCAGAGCTCCATGACCTCTCCACCCAGCTCACTAGGTTCCCACTGGCAGGTCGCTACCACGCCAGTCCCATGCTTCAATGGCCTCTGTGGTGCATATCAGGTGAAAGACCTGACCCCCTTATGAGGAAAGTTAGACCCCTAGCACACTTGGAGCCAGAAACAGAAATAGGACTGAAATTGCCTGCTTGGCCAAACCCCACCCGGCTGCATTCTTTCCCCTAAGAACGGGTGACCTTGGCCTGGCCCCAGGGCCAGAGGCACAATGGTCCAGGAACTAGCTAACCACAAAAATGTTTGTGCAACTAACTGCCTTGTGACCAACTTAGAACATTCTGTACTTCCCCATAACACAAATTCTTTCAGTTCCCCACCCCTTGCTTTGTGGTTTTTTCCTTTAAATGCCCCTGACTTCAGCTGCTCAGGGTCGAACTCCTCTGCCCCTGCGTGGGTTATGAGCTCCACCCCAGTGCACTGGTCCCCCGAATAAACCTCATGTGATTGCAGCAAGGACGGTCTTTCGTGAGTTTTTGGGGGGTCGCGCCATCCCGAGACTTGAGCAAGGGTCTCCCCAGCTCGGGGGTCTTTCACAGGCAAACCTATACTTTGCTGCTGTACCTTTCTCTCTGGAACCCAGACGAGCCACTGCGTGAAGGAAAATGCAAGACAAACTTAGCTTAGAAACAGTAGTAACTCAATCTCTGGGTGCATCAACTAAAATCCTAATCTTGTAAATCTTATCAAAATCTGATTCCTCCATGATACTAGGAGACTCTAGCAGCTACATCTTACCTATCTTTTGTTCCCAGTCCAAAGGGACCCTCTCTCTCCTCCTCCTCCTCTCATCCCCTCTCCAACCTGGAAGATTGGGCCTGCACACCAGTGACTGGCTCCTTTATTCATTAGGGGATTGGTTTACAAGAAGTCACATGAGTGTGTAACTCACTCCCAGTCTGAAGCCCCTTCCAGGAGGGTGGAATTAGCATCAAAATATAAACAGCCCCAGAGCTATCCACAACAATCAATGACAATTTAAAAAACATTAAAATTACCAAACAAAAGAGGAAGCAACAATATAGGGATGTCCTGATATATCCATATGCAGAATTCTTAACTGAAACCTTATAGATCAGAAGAAAGTGGGATCACATACCTCATATGCAGATACAAAAAGAAACTGTTAAGGATAAAAATGGACTCATCAAAGCTGTCATTCAGAAATAAAAGAGAGTTAAAGACATTCACAGAGAAACAAAACTTTAGGGTAACCACCGTGAGATTTGTCATAAAAATGCCAAAGGAATGATTGCTTCTAGATGAGGAAAAGGCATGCTAATGATGAATACAAAAGCATCTACAATACAAAATTGACTGGACAAACACCAGTTTGCAAACATTCTAATCCTAAAATAACTGTGTATGAATCATACATGCTATTAGCATGCCGGCTAAAATAATAATAAAACCAAGCTACAATAATTTATTAAAGAACATAAAATGGAAAGATATAATTGCAGCATCAAAATTCAAAGTGGTATGGAATAAAGAAAAAAACTGTCAGAATTTTTGTGATTAGTTAATTTTCACTTAATTGAATATAAGTCGATTCGATTGTCTAAGACAGAATGGCTCGTCTTTAAGCAATGGAGCCAGATAATTTAGGCAGAAAATCAATAAAGACACATTAGATAGAACTATTCTTGATCAAGTGAACCTATCAGACATCTACAGAACATTGCTTCTAAGAGAAACAAAACACATGCTGTTCTCCACTGCATACAGGAGATTCTCTAGGAAGGAGAAAATGGTCTCTCAGGAAACAAACTTTAACAAATTTAACAAGACTGAAATCTTATTAGCCATCTTTTTTTGACCAAAGTGATATAAAACTGAAAATCAATAACAAGAAGGTCTTTCAAAATGCACATTTATGTACAAAGCATATAATACTAAATATTCAGGAGTCAATAAAAAGTTAAAAGGCAATTTTAAGTGCCTTAAGACAAATTAAAATAAAGTACAGTACACCAAAACCTATGCTTTATAGAAATGTAGTTCCAAGAAGAAACTATAGACACCAATTTCATAAAGGAAGAAAAAGATATTCTTTCAAAAACCTTAAGGGGGTAAAAAAAATACCATATCTTAAATGTTAAAAAAAAAAAAAAAAAAAAACAGTCATGAATGTCAGTCAGGTCAGGAGCAAGTAAAAAGATAGGAAAAGAATAGAGGTGAAAAATGAAAGAGTGGGGGAGCACCCTCATAGAAGTAAGGGGAGGGGGAATGGCATAGGGGGGTTTCAGAGGGGAAACCTAGAAAGGGGATAACATTTGAAATGTAAATAAATAAAATATCCAATAAAAGGAAATAAATACATAGTTTAAATAAATAAAATTATAAATAGGAAAATCAAAAATAGTAACATGAAGATTTGTGAGAGAATATTATGAAAAATTATATTCCAAAAAACTATATAACCTAGAAAAAACAATTAATTTCTCCTTTATTTTTCTTTCAGAATCTTTCTAATTAAGCCATGTCAGCCTATTACTGTCAGTCTTCCTGCCTTAGCCTCTTGAGTGCTAGGATTGGAGGTGCATATGTTTATACCTAATTCTACAGATGTATTTTCATGCACTTGAACTAATGAGCCTGAATTTTGAAGAGAAAAGGATCTTAGCAGGTAAAAAATGAGTTAGATTAAATAAGTAACATAAAGTGTGCCTTCAAAGTCAAATGCCTAGTGGCTTCCCTGATAAGGTCTATCAAACAGTGAAAGGAGAAATAGCAACAAGTCTTTCAAACTCTTCCAATAATTAAAGTAGAAATACTACTTCCAATCAGATTTCATAAGACCAACATCTCCTTGATATTAAAGTGAGACAAAGAAATTGTGAAAACAGACAAAAGAACACTAAACTGATATTCCTTATGAACATGGAAGTAAAAACAATCAACAATATAGTACCAAATTGACTGTAAAAACACATTGAAAATATTATTCACAGGCCAGTGAGATGGAGCCAGTGGGTCGTTACTTGCCACCAAGCCTGACAATGTGAGTTTGATCTCCTGAATCCACATGGTAGAAGGAGAGAATCAGCTCCTGCAGGTTGCCCTCTGGCTTCCACAAATGAGCTGGGGTGCACTCACACATGTACACACACACACACACACACACACACACACACACACACACACACATATTATTATTATTATTATTATTATTATTATTATTATTATTATTTAATCTTTTATTTACAGTCCAGTCATTATCCCCCTCCTGGTCACCCTTAAACAGTTCCTCATCCCACTCCCCCAGCCCCCCACCCCACTCTCCCCAGTCTCCAATAGAATTTCCCAACTCCTCCCACCTACCAGACCTTCCCACTCCCTGGGACCTCAAGTCTCTCCAGGGTTAGATGCATCTTCTCTTACTGAGGGTAGACCTGGCAGTCCTCTGCTGTATATGTGTTGGAGTCCTCATATCAGCTGGTGTATACCACCTGATTGGTGGTCCAGTGTCTGAGAGATCTCGAGGGTCCAGGATAATTGAGACTGCTGGTCCCCCTACAGGGTCACCCTCCTCCTCAGCTTCTTCCAGCTTTTCCCTAATTCAACCACTGGTTGGGTTTAAGTACCTGTGTCTGTTTCAGTCAGCTGCTTGTTGGGCCTCTCAGAGGACAGTCACACTAGGCTCCTGTCTGCAAGCACACCATAGCCTCAGTAATAGTGTCAGGCCTGGAGCCTCCCTTTGAGATGGATCCTAATTTGGGCCTGACACTGGAACTCCTTTCCCTCAGTCTCTTCTCCATTTTCTCCCTGCAGTTCTTTTAGGCAGGAATAGTTCTGGGTCAGAACACCATTTTTTTTTGTTTTGTTTTATTGTAAAAAATTAATGAGGATCACATGGCTCCAGTTACATATGTAGCAGAAGATTGCCTTATCTGGCATCAATGGGAGTGGAGCCCCTTGGGCTTGTGGAGACCTGATGCCCCAGTGTAGGGGAATGCTAGGGTGGTGGGGTAGGGTGGATGGAGGAACACCCTCATAGAGGCAAAGGGGGGGATGGGATGGTAGGGATTATGAAGGGGAGACTTGGAAGGGGGACAACATTTGAAATGTAAGGGATGGTAGGGATTGTGAAGGGGAGACTTGGAAGGGGGACAACATTTGAAATGTAAATACATAAAATAACCAATAAAAAATTTAAAATAAGGATCAATTGTCGTAAATTGGAGTTGCCCTCAGAAATACAAGGATTATGTGAAATATGTAAAAGAAAAAGCATAATATATTGCATTAACATGACACATACAAAAGTCATATTTCCATTTCAATAGATGAAAATATGATTAAATTCAATTTCCTTTCATCATTAAGAAAATCAGCAAATTTTGTATAGAAGAAAAATATACTTCAACACAATAAAGGCCACATGTAACTTATCTACAGGTAAGATGATGCCAAATGACGACAGGTAGATAGCTTGTTCTTGGGGATCCAAAACAAATAAGGGTAACTACAATATCCACTTCTAGTTAATAGATCACTGAAGGTTCAAGACATACTGGGCTAAATGAAGGAATGAAATCTATTCATATTATAAAATATACATTAAAGTGTTAAAGTGTACTTATTTAGACACACTAGAATCTTATAGAAAGCTCTAAAAATTCCACCAAAAAAGTTAGAACTGATCATTTTATTGAACTTGAAAAATACACAATGAATATATTAACAAATAATGTAATAAACATGTATAACAGTATTGAACACTGACTAATAAAAAAAAACAAAAGAAAAGCAATAGCATTTAAATTTTCTATAAAATAATATGGTTTAAAATAAATTATGATGCAGCCTTCTATGTCATATCTATGAATATGCCATAGCAGGATAAGATGCTGGGTAGATGATGCTGTTGGACTTCTTGGATGTCCTGGCCACCAGAAAAACTATGAACAACATAACCTGGAGGAAGGAGAGAGCTCAGTCGTCCTTCCCTCCAGTACACTAAGTCATTCAGGGATTCTGCTTTGCTCTTTTGAAATGTCTGCTCAGATGACAACCATTCAGCTGCTTTCACACAGCTCTAACAGAGAAGTCTACTTGGTGATAATTGAGGTATCCTGTCAAGAGCAACAAAGAACTAAAGTTCTGTTAATAGTCAAAAGAAGAGCGATATTAGAAAGGAATCCTTCAACCCTTGTAAAGTCTTAGATGAACAAGCTAACATTTTTAGTATAACCTCATAGAGACTGATCTAAAACCACCTAGCTAAGCCTTAAACTGTGAAATAATTTGTTTGCTTAAGCCACTATGTTGGGCCTGTCAGGTGCCTCCTCCCCTGGCAGTGATTAGCAGGTGGCCTGTGCTCCAGCTCCCAGGAGACCTACGCCCAGCCCAGTGGACAGGCAAGTAGGAGGGGGAGCCAGCTCAGCAGGGCAGGGCATGCACCCTGGATTGATGAGGCGCCGCCATCCCTCCCACACCCAGGGAGACCTCCTCCATGAGCAGTCTCAGCAGCAGCCAGCAGACCCTGCTCCTGCGAGGGACACTGATGGTTGCAGGGCACACCTCCCAGCACAGGGACAGGGAGTAATGCCTGTGGCCTGGGGCAACCTAGGCCATTGCGGCAGGAAATTTAGGGCACAGGTCGGCCCGGGTGTGCAGGGGCCCTGGGTTCACAGCAGCGACCTTGGCAGCGAGAGTGGTTTTGGTGGCAGCGGCCCCATTCCTCGCTGACTTGCCCATCTGCCCTCCTGTACTGGGCACCGTCTTGCCAAGCCAAGCTGGGGGGCTGCAGCAGCTCTGGGCTGGGGCTCGGCCCTGGGGGGCAGCCTGAACCAGACCCTGATGGGGATGTTCTCTCCCACCCACTGTCCCAGGGGTGAGAGGGTAGGGTCCCGGGCAGTGGTAATGTTGGGCCCCATTTTGACCCTGGTTTGGGCCTTGAGGACAAACCCAAGCCTGGCTCAAGTTCTGAGACCTGTCTCAGTCACTTCTGTATAGGGGTGACTCAGCAAGACCTGTTTGGCCCTCCCTCTGCCCTGCTGTTGCTGATGTGGAGCTTTGCTATTGGCCCTGTAAGTTATCCCTTCCCCTTCCTTGCCTCCTATATCATCTCTCCCTATACCTAAGTGCCCACCCACTTTTCCTTCTCTATCTAAGTGAGGGGCTGATACAATAAAGTTGAGTTCTTGCTTCAACAAGACACCCAGCCTGGTGTGTTTCTTTTGGGCCATCAACACTCGACATCTCGCTCAGTCCCAGACAGACTCTGCTGGACTGGGTTCTCTCCTCTCACCTGGACCTGCTGGCAAGGAGCCAACAGACTCCAGTATGAGACTTTTCAATATAATAATCACACAGAATTTATTAAAATAAATAAAATAAAAAATTATCTATATACTGGGAACAATAAAATATTGAGAGAAATTGAAAAAGACACAAATAAACAGAAAGATTTCTTTGTTCATGGGTTAAAAATATAATATTTAAATGTCCAAACTACCTAAAATTTTCTAACAAATTTCAAACAATCCACATTAAAATTCCAATTACATTAGTCGCAGAAAAAGGTATTGGTTATGTTGGCATTCTGTCTAAACTCCATCCCACAGTTTCCTGGCAACAGCCAGGTATGCTCCTCCCCACAGTTGCCTGGCAACAGCCAGGTGGGCCTGGCCCACTATAAAAGGGGCTGCTTGCCCCCTCCTCTCTCTCTTACCTCTTTCTCTTGCCTCTCTCTCACTTCCCTTACCTCTCCCCATTCCCTTCCCCCCTCTCTCCACGTGGTCATGGCCAGCCTCCACTCCTCTACTTCTCTACTCACTCCCTCTCTCTGCCTTTCTTTGCCTCTACTACCCTCTTAACTCCCCTTCCCATACCCTAAATAAACTCTATTCTATACTATACCTTCATGTATGGCTGGTTCTTCAGGGGGAAGGGATGCCTGGGCTCGGGCCTACTGAGGCACACCCTTCCCCCACATCTACCTCCCCATAACCCCATATAACATACATCTCTCTATATATTTTTATAAACACAACATTGGTGCCGTGACTCGGATTAGAAACTCTGCAGGTTTGCATCCCACCTCAGCCACCATGAGAGATCCACGCTCGCTAGCTCAAAAGAATCGGTAAGCCCCCATCCCCCACTGGTCAGAGTAACCATCCACATGGACTCCGGGGAGAGTTCTTGAGCTCGGAGCTACCCTGTGTAGTCCTTGAGGATGGGAGACGACCTTCAGTCTTTCACTGACCCTCGTGTTAGGACTTTTTCCCTTGGGTGGGACATTCCTCTTTCCTTTCCTACCGCCGTTGTGAATTCCAGGCCGGGCCTGGACAACTGCTCTCAGGAGCACCGCCCCCACCCCCCACGTGTCTCACCCAGGGGTC
>CM052722.1:109062938-109079921 GCA_028551405.1 Uromys caudimaculatus
CCCCTTCCCATACCCTAAATAAACTCTATTCTATACTATACCTTCATGTGTGGCTGGTTACTCAGGGGGAAGGGATGCCTGGGCTCGGGCCTACTGAGGCACACCCTTCCCCCACACCTACCTCCCCATAACCCCATATAACATATATCTCTCTATATATTTTTATAAACACAACAGGTTAAAACTCACAAAACACATTGAATTACAAAAATCAATCTTGAGGAGAAAGACCAAAGCTACAGGTATACCACCTGTCTTCAAAATATACCACAAAGTTTCATAGCTGCTGGCTACCCCTGATCTTGCCAAAAGACAACTATGCAGGTTACTATGGGAGAATTGCCATAAACATTCTTATTCAGCTGTAGATTATGTGTGTAATAATACTGACTGCCCAGGCACAAAGTTCCTCTTTGTCTGTAAAAATGGCAAGTCTGCTATTGAGATAGCCAAATGCTATTCAACTGGTGAGGTATCAAGAATAAATAGGGATGCGATTCCCTCTGTAGTAAATGCTATTAAGTGGAAGAATGGAATTAGTGACCTATTTCACACAGTATACAAAATTCCATAGAAGTGAATTCACATCTGATATATAAAATACACCCCAAAGCTTATGGCTGAGGAGATTATAGGCCCTATTGGGGAAGTTACTACTGATGTTAGTGTATACTTGATATGCCTATCAAATTACCTTCTAAATGACTATGTATTCACCCAAAGAATAACACTGCTGTCAGCTTTGGTGAGAAAAGCTTATCGTTGTAATGAACAGAGCTAACCGTAGAGACTCACGATTAGTCAAAGTACACAAAATAATTTGACTGTTAAATACATAGACCTAAATGTGGCATCTGTATTACATATACACAAAGGCTCAAGGAACATTACAGAAGAAGGAGCAGAAGAAATGTTGAGGTGTTCACTTTGTGGAACACTAATTTCCAGGTGTAACATGGCTTTTATTCTCTTGAATTCATGACTGCTGTAATTACTGTGGAAGAGCTACATAAAATTGGTCTTGTCAACACTTTTTCATGACAGTTGGAAGGTCTCATGATGCCTTCACTTTGGCTGATCATTTAAAGAAAGACAACAATTGGTGGGGAAGAAAATCACTTTCTATAGTGCTGTGGACATAGTGACACATACTTCTGTAAACAAGGTCCCAAATGTGTTTCTGTAAACAAATTTAAACAAAATCCATTGGATAACACACACACACATACACACACACACACACACACACACACACACACACACACACACGGTCATTGAGAAGAAGAGGGACTAATATTAGTTTCTATGTTTAGAGACTAATGAAAGAGAGTAGTCAACCCAGAAATAAATCCTCATACATCCATCTAACTGCTTTTTGATAAAAAAGGAAGTGATTCACTCTTTAATAAGTGTTGTTAAGATTAGAAGAATGAAATTAGTGAACTATCTCACAGAATATACAAAAAGAACTCTACTGAGGAAGAAAAGTAAACAATATATAAGGAGAGGAGCTAAGTGAGGGGAATACAGAGGTGCATAAGAGTAGGCTTCAAAATGCTGCAATAAAATCCATTTTTCAGCAATAATGTATGCTGATTTAAATAGGAAAAATGTACAAATGACCTGAATGGATATTTATCAAAAGAAGCTCGGCAAATGGCTACTAGAAATCTAAATGTGCTCAACATTGCTTATAATCATTAAAATTCAAGTTAAACCCACAGCAAGATACTGTATCGTAACTGGTAAAATAGGCACTTCCAAAACCACAACAGAAAAAGGAGCCATTGCATATGGTTGGTGGGAATTCAAGTCATTGTAGTCACTTTAGAAAACAGTGAGCAGTTCCTTCATATGTTGAAAATAGAACTACCACATTATCCACAAATCCTTTTATTAACTGTATAACAGAAAGTAAATCAATATGTCAAAGATACATCTGAACTCACATGATCATTACACTATTTTTCGTAACAGCCAAAAATGGAAACAGAAGCAGCTATAAGTAGATGAATGGAAAAAGTATAATATACATATACAATTAAATGATATCCAAACATAAAAAGAAAAAAACCATACTATTTGTGGCAGTGGAAAGAATCCATAGGACACTGTGGTAATTGAAATAGGCCAAACAAAGAAACAAACAAAAAATGCTATGTGGTCTAATTTATATGTGAAACCTAAAAGATGATATCCTATAAACAGAGAATAAAATGGTGCTAGCAGGGGTTTGTGATATTAGGAGTAAGGTTAGAAGATTCCACTCAAAGAATGCAAAATTTCAACTTGACACAAGAAATAAGTTTAAGAAACTCATCATACAACTTGGAAACTATAACAATATACTGTATTCTTGAAAGACACTAGGAAATGGGTGGAGTGCTGTCACTATAAAAAAGATACATAGATGAGGTAAAAATATGTTTCTTAGTCAGATAGTCATCTCATCATGTATCCAAACTTCAGATCATGGCTTACATAGTAAATACAATTTTATGTGTTCACTTTTAAAAGTTAAAATAATAAGACTGTTTATATTATTCTTTAGAAGATGCTATTTGTAAATGCATTTAATGTTTATTTTTATATCTATACCAGCATATATTCACATACATATCTGAAAAGGTGTCTTAATCATCCAACTATTTGCCACTTCAAATAATAGTTCTTTGTAAAAGAACTTGGAAGATACTTTTTCAAAAGAAAAGAATATGAACAAAACCATAAGCTTTGTGAAATCCCAAAGGGAGTCCCAAGTTTGGAACCAGGTGCTATTACCAGCCACTATATATCATTCGAATGCAGTGTTTAAGGAGGAAACCATAACCCATAGGGATCAAGTAGAAGAATTTGCAATTCATCATCTGTATTTTGAAGTCTGGAACTGTAGTCTGTCCAACTCCATTAAATATACCCTCTATCATAAGCTCACAGGCAACCCAGCTCATTAGAAACATATATAACATCTGATTTTTAAATAGATAGCTGAATTAAATATCTCCTAATTATGATACACTTAGTTTTATAAGAAATATTCCATCATTTCTGAGTTAATGAGATAAAGATTTTCTTCCTTATTCTAGGAGTTTGAACATGATATTAAGATATTCATAAAAATGAATAAAACAGTAGCCATGTGAATAACAACTCTTCTTTCTAGGCAGCAGAACTAAGTTGCATCATTTTTTGCACTGAAGAAAAACCATCATAACCTATATTATATTATTTCTACTTTTTTTTAAAATAATACCTTGTCTTACATAGTCTGAGTTTTTACTGAGCCTATATAACTTTTGTGATAAATAAAAAATTATTTTCATTGCTCACACATCTATGTATATATGAGCAATAATAACTGAACAGGAGGTTAATAATAATAAAAATAATAAAAAGAAGATACAAAGTTAGGAGGAATATTGAGTGGTGAGATACTAGGAAGAGATGGAGAGAGGTAGCAGTGGGTGAATATGATCAACATAACACTTAAAACATTCAAATAAAAATATTATTAAAATATAAAAATATATTCACTAGAATAAACAAATATAAATTAAACTAAAAAAATCAAATTTAACGTAATGTTTTATTGTACGGCTAACAAAACTGATGAAAGGTGCTGAATTCACAAAAAAGACAGCATAAAAATTCCAGAATAGGATAAGAAAATACAAATAAATGGAGAAAACACAAATACATGGAGACAATAAATGATTTTTAGCTATACATTTTTTATCCAAAGGCAATAATGATACTGTAGTTTACAGTACTGCAACCTACAAGAAAATAATTGATTGGAAAACACCTATTGATAAGCTAGAGAAGCTGCAATCATTAAATTTCAGCAATGTGGCTAAACTAAAACAAGATCTGAATAAGACCACTTGACATTCTAACGCAGGTAGGGAAAAATCTCATGGGGCCCCATTAGTAAATAAAAAGCTGTATGCAGTTAATAACTGCAGAGAGAGAGAATTAGTATTCCTTGGTTATTCAATATGAAGTGGCTATATCTGAACATAAATATACATAAGCAACACTAAATGGACTTAGCAGATTTTATTTATATATTTATTCACTTATATAATAATTAAATAAAAAGACTGAATTTGAGAAAGAGTAAGATGGCTGGTTGGGTATGGGAACATTTAGGAAAAGAAGATGGAAAAAAGAAATGATATTACCATATTTTAATTAAATAAAAATAACTTAAACAAGCACTTAAAACAAAACAATAACCATTTGTAAGACAAGCCATACAGTCTAACTACCAACAACAGACATTACTCAGGAAGCATATATACCAAATGGATTAGATAAAATTTATAGTAGAAGCAATATCTGCAGAAAAGTCATTAGAGATTGTATATTATAAAGACTCACTGTGTTCTACCCTACTAATAAAAATTTAAAGGATCAATATACATTCAGATATGACCAGGTAAATTATGACTTGGGAGTTCATATCGGGGCTGTGAGAAGGTCCAGTAGGTAAAGGTTCCTGCTATGAAACCTAATGACCTAAGTTTAATTCCAGGGTCCTACATAGCCAAAGGAAGAGCTAACTCCTCCACATTGTCTTCTGAATTCTACATGTGTACCAATATCTGTGTGGGTCCCACCATAGGGACATACACACACCCAAAAATAAAACAAAAAAATTAAAATATATTACTATTCATATCCAAGAGGGAAACAAAAACTCAACTGAAGTCATCTATAATTTGCTCTTTTCAAATAAAATTACTAGTATTTATCCCTACCAAAATTTTGTTGAGGCTTGATCTCCAGTGCATCAATATTTAAAGATGACAGAGTATTTGGGATCATTGAGAATCAACCTTCACTAATAGATTAATGTTTTTCTTGTGGGAATGTATTTATTACGTCAGGAATTGGGTCACTTTTTCCACTCATCTGCACATACAACATTTCTTTCAACAATGCACAGAGCAGCATGAAAATCACAGAAGAGGCTGAGAAAATAATAGCAGCATGATCATGGACCTTCAGAGTATTGAGCCAAAACAAACCTTTCTCCATTATGTATTTTATAGTATTGGATATTCTATTACAGCAACATAAAATAGACGATGTCAGCCAACAAAAGACAAAGAAGCAATAACTTCATGGATTTGAGAAAGACTACTACTAGTAAATTGGGAATTTCTGCTTCGTAAAGTTGGTTTTGCTATGTAAAAACAACAAAAATGTTTCCTGAAAGACCTTAAAGATGCCAGATATTTTCCCTCTAAGAGATAGTATTGATTGCTAAACATGAATATAAGTAAACAGGGCATGAGTTGAGTTTTTTAAAAGTGGAGTTGCTTTGACAATGAAGAAAACTTCCTTCAACAATATTTAAAGGCAGAGGATGATCATAGATGGTAGGGAAAACAGGGGTGATTACAAATGGGGGGGGCAGGAGCAAGGCTACTTTTCTTTTTTGGAAATTTCAGATATTTATGTGATAAATTGGATAATTAAGCCAATTAAAAGGATTTGCAAGAAAAATAGAGAACTAAAGAAATGGTTTTATTACAAGGAAAATAACATTGTAAAAAGAATGTTATGAGAACATCTAGATAGCTATGAATGTTATGAAAACTCTAGTCAGGGGCCAGGCATGTTTTCCTCTCTGACACCAGACCTAACATGGTGATTGGCATGAAACAGGTACTTTCTAAGGATTTATGGAATGAATAAAGAGCACCAAAAATACTTTGACTTATTGTGTTATCACTGGATTGAATATATTACTAATACAGATATTAGTTTGAATGCTAATGCTTATTTAGAGAGAGAAAATTTCTAGTATGTTAATTTGAAATCATACATACATAGGCACCATTAAACTAACTTAGCAGAGCACACTCATATTCTTCATATCCCTCTTAATTTAAGAGGGATCGAGAGGGATATGGGAGGGTATGGAAGAAGGAAAGGGAAGGGGGGGACAATGTAGTTTTGTTTTAATTTAAAAAATAAAAAGGAAAAGAAATCAGGTTTTTTATTACATAGTAACATTTCGAAGTTGGTAATTTTTAAATCAATGCACCATATGTCATGTATTAGACATGACAGGAAATAATAATCAAATTTGCTCTGTTTAATTAATTTACTGAGTTTATGGATATATTCTTAGCCCAAATGCCAATCATTATTTAATTAGGTCCTCCTGCTTTATGAAATGCCAACTTAAACCCAAGAAAATTGGGATGCACTTGCCTTTATTATACATGCCTGACTTGTGATTATCAGATTTACCTACAAAAGACATGGCTACCATTGGCTCAGGAGCTGTGCTCAGCCCAGACCATTTAATCTTCCTTTACTCCATCTTTGGCAAGGATGCAAGTTGTCCTGAAGCTTTTTAAATATTCAAATTTCATTAACATATATAATAAAATAAACATAGAGTTTCATTCTATTATAGTTCCCTTTGTTCTGTGAAGGTTTATTGAGTAACCCCATATGTTCAAGAAGTAAGAAACCAGCCCTGCCAAGAAATACACATCATTTTGGGTTATTACACAAATGGGACAGCTGTGCTGGGTCAGACAAATCATCTATCTAGTCTGGTACTTGGGGTTATCCAATAATTTTCTAAAATATATGGATTATGTTTCAACTAAAAATTAAAAATTGGTAATGGGTTGAATATTATACTTTAGCTGTGGTTTTATCAAAAAACATGCTTTCAAAAACAGGCAGAACTGATAACACATTATAATATATTATATAGTATATATAACTGATAATATATTTTAGTGTAAACTATGAAGAACTACCAAGCAAAAAGGTCTTGAGATCTCCTGTGGTCAGCTCTGTTATCCAAGAACAGCACCTGCCATGCAATAATGAGAAGATGGGGGATTTCTTTTGCTGCTAGGTAACTTAAATCCCCTGATAGTTAAGAACACCAGCATATCTTTTAAAGAGTAGTCATTCACCTTGCAGGGAGATTCCACATACATACATACATACATACATACATACATACATACATACATACATACATGTATATGTATAAATATATATGATACTAACCTTCTAAGACTTACAATTTTTTTTTGTCTTAGCCACACTCAGTGAAGATAGCAGTACAGACTGTGGGCCTTTCTATATAGCTCTTTTTTCACATTGCTAATTATGTTTGGATATTATTACGGGGCTTTCCTCTGCTAGTATTTATTGTCTGGTACTTAGTATCTATACATGAAATATGTAATAGGCACAGTGTGAACTTAGTCCCTTTCTTGGAAGAATTAAGAACTCTTCCAAGAAAGAATTAAGAATTTCAAGAAATTCTAGTGTTTAAACTTGATCTTAAAGCCCAAATTTTTTTTAGTCTTTTTTAGCCTCTGCCTTTGAGTATAGAAACTGAAGGCAGAATGGAAGTGAGGTGAAGACTAGAGGAGTTTGCAGTACTGAGAATACACACTGGGATCAAATATTTCCCAAGGATAATAGGAAGTTAAAAAATCAAATGTGCAATGCATATGAGACTGCAAAAGAAGTCAAGTGAGAAGGGGAAATGCAAGTAGACAGGTGCAGCATATAGTTGTAGAAGAGCAATTGCTACTGCCATTGAAAAAGTGAAAGAGACTCTGAGAAAATTAATGAAGTGAAAACTAAATTAGTTAATGAAGTAAGCACCACAAAATTAATGAAGCAAGGCCTAGAAGAGCACAAAATTCAGAAAGTAACTCTTTACACACAAATTTGAAGCTTAGCCTTCGTGTATTTTGAGAACTGCCCACCCACCTAAGGCAGAAATGAGTATTATATTGTTGATGACATTTCCTTTCTAATAATATCAATAAGGACATACCAGCAGATTTTTAAGTCATGGCTCTATTTTCATCCTGCTGGAAAGGTTAGTAGTAAATTGAATTGACCAGACATCATAGTAATAAAAGGGGAATAGGTGAGAAAATACCCATTTACACAATGATTACTGTGTTTCAAAGGCTTGCTTTAAATCACTCACTCCATCTGAAGCCTTTAGACTCAGGTGCCTTTGCCATTGCCAAGGTTATGAAGAGAAACTAAAAATGACACTTGAGCAATAGATCAGCTACATATAGAACAGCCCTTTCAATTGTGTTCCTATTTCCTATCCACTTAAGCTATTGATGAGTGTTCCTTCTTCCTGTTCTTTGGTTCATCTCCCTTTGGAGGTTCTTTGATCTTTTCTACCAAGAATACTCCTCAGTCATTGAGTGGTTTCTACTATGGTGCTTTATTTAAGCTACTTTACATATGGGAAAGTCACTTGACCTTCCCATTGTAAACATTCAGGGCCCTTTTAAATTCCATTTTTTTCATAACATTTTCTCTCTCAAAATTCATAAAAATTTACAGAGAAGTT
Organism: Uromys caudimaculatus; assembly: GCA_028551405.1. Classification (NCBI taxonomy): domain Eukaryota; kingdom Metazoa; phylum Chordata; class Mammalia; order Rodentia; family Muridae; genus Uromys; species Uromys caudimaculatus. The sequence continues at coordinate 109,071,313 of CM052722.1, forward strand.
ACTGGAGAGTACCTGTGCGCTCCCAACCTCATTACAAGTTTCCCTACTACACTTAATTAAGGTCAAATTTCTTACTTTTTCCTATAATGAAGTCCCCTTTCTGATCCTGCATTCAGTGGTCATGTTTCCTCGGGTTTTTCTTGGCTCTGACAATTTCTTAAGTTTTTACTTTTTTTTAATGAATGTGATAGATCTGAAAAGAACTTGTCAAGTATTTTATAGGATACAGATCACTTTTTATTTGTCTTTTTTTTTTTTTCTTTTTTTTTTTTTTTTTTTTGGTTTTTCGAGACAGGGTTTCTCTGTGTAGCCCTGGCTGTCCTGGAACTCACTCTGTAGACCATGCCGGCCTCGAACTCAGAAATCCACCTGCCTCTGCCTCCCAAGTGCTGGGATTAAAGGCGTGCGCCACCACTGCCCGGCTTGTAATTTTTTTTTTTTTTTTTTTTTAATGAGTAAATTGAGATTGTGGTTTCAAGACAAATTCCACAGGGTATAAACATGGGTTTACTGCTCATGCTGAACTTGGATCATTTGGCTGATGTAACGTTTCCAGTTTCTGCAGAGAAAGACAGAGTATTATTTCTCCTTCCTCTTCTATAATCCTTAGAAAAGATCACTATTTCCATTCCAGAATGAAGTAATGGCATGTTATACTCTACCTTGACAGCAGAGCTTCTAGAGAATTGCTATTCATAGAATTAGTCTTTTCTTCCCAATTTACTATTTTACTATCCAGGAATTTCTTTGTATCATTGTCAAATTGTCCTAACTTTATGCATGTCTGGCTAATTATTTGGGGTTCTTTTTTTTGTTTCTTTGAGTATATTCATTATAATATTTTAAGAATACTAGGCTACTTTCTAGCACTAAAAGATGTTCCAAGATTATGTGAATCTCTTACCCAACTCCAAATACCAACCATTCATTCACAGGGTCTAGAAATATGGTCATGGAAATTATTTTTGAACACTAGAAATGTTCATTGCTACTGGGGAGATTGCTTCTAGGCCCTCTTGCAATCAGAGCAAAGAGGACTTGTGCCTGTAGTAACCCAGCATGTTTACATATTTATAAATAAGTTTTCTTCATTACCATCTATACCTACATTAAATTCAACAATTCATGCCATACCGGTTCTTTACTCTCTCCCAAGCATACCAAGCAAACTTCTTTCTCAGAACTGTTGTGCTTCCTATTTCCCTTTCTTAAGATACCCTTCCACATGTAGCCTTTTGCCTCATTTTGTTACTCCTTGTACATCTTTTCTCGGACATCACCTTCTCTACAAGGCTAATCTTCTAGAACTTTGTATCAGTGCTCTAACATTTTAGAGTACACCCATAACTCCTTCTAGTGCATCCAGAAGTGTTGAGCATATCAGAAGCTAAGACAACTCAGAAATTGCAGGTTTGAGGTTTTATGTCCATCATTCTCATCTCAGGAAAAAGTACTGGGTTTCCCTTTGATCTTCTCTTTCTCAGATACTACTATCTGATACTAAATTCAGTGAATAAAAAGCAGTGCCAATTCTCTCACTCAAGATGCATTCATTCAAAAGAAGAGGTAACCAAAATCATAAGAACTTGCTTTCTGGTATAATACAGTAATCTCCACTCTGAATAAGAAAACATGAAGTTAATGAATGTTCTTCACCGAGAAAATGGCAAATGCTTGGCCAGTTCAGCATACAGCTGATCAGAGCCAATGATGACTTTGGAAATGTGATTGGTTCCTTCATTGTTGGAAAGCAAACAAAAAGCCAGAGAAAGTCCTAGTTCTCTATCACCATTACCACAAATTTTCCCCAGCCCACCCATTCACGGAGCTATCATCCCATGGCTTCTAATTTGCCTCTGCCAGCTTCTTTCTTCCTTGTCTTTAGGACTAGATCTCATTTTTCTTCATTTAATGCCCTGTTTACTCCATCCTTTGATATACTGAACTCAGCCTCCCTCCTTGATTTCCCTTGCTCCAGATACTGTGAAGAAGGTACATCTTCCCACCAACTTCATCCTAAGAGAGACCCACATATAAAGCTAAAGCCAGGCTATGATCTTCAGTTCTGCCAGAAGACACGTACAGTATAAAAGAGGATTCTTTTTACATAGAAATAAGGCATTTAGATTAGGAACATACCACAAGATTGGGGCTAAAAGGAAATGTTAGGAATAATTTTATGGTAAATAAATCAGAAGAGCTTGTTTTAGTGAGGATTTGTTGTTTTGTCTCCCTGATCCTCTGAATCTTATCTCCCAGTTTCCAGGTTAGTACATATTTTTTTAAATGAGAGACATTTATTTCTCTAGTGAAGACAAGCAGGATGGTAACTATGGTAATACATGAAATTAACAATAAAAAGGCAAGAAATGGCTTCAAACCTGTTGACTAAAAAACTAAATCTAAATTCATTCTAAAAGTAAATAATACCATTTGTCAGACTCTTCATACCAAAATTGATATCTGTAAGTGGTTAAGATCCTGTGAGTCTTAATTGCACTGACAATGTCATTTACAACATGATAAAAGATTAAAAACAAAAAGGAATAAAACTGAGGCTGTGAGAAATTTGCAGCTGTAAGCTCAGACCCCAGACTTCCTGAGCTTTCATGAAATTGTTTTCATTCCATTAAAAATGAACATGATCTTACAGCTGATATCATAGCCACCAATAAAGGAATAGGGCAAAAGAAAACACAGTTCATGAAAGATACACCTAACTTCAAACAAATGAGATAAATATATTTATACAAATATAAAGAAAAACTAGAGCCAGCAGAGATCAGTATTTCTAGAGTTTTCTTACTGTTTTGTTAGTTGTGTTTAGAAAACATGAAATTCATGTCCCTTTTTGTAAACTTTAGAGTCATAAATTAACTTTATTTTTTTTGTTGTTGTTATGAAGGCGACTTCTTTAAAGTGTCCTTGAAGAAATCCACAGCTTGAGGGAAGCTGTCAGTAGGGCCAGAGCCTCTTGGTGAAACTGGTGGCAACCACAGCCCAGCCACTGCTGCCACTGTGCTGGTGTTCAGCCTGCAGGTCATGTGGTTTAGTCTACCCTACTTCCTCACTGGACAAAAGAGCAGCACTTCAACATCCACAGGTGAGAGACTGGTGTAACTAAAAAGGTTGGTGTAAGATTAGTTATTTGGAAAGTCTCATGACCGGCAACTCAACAACCAATTGGAACTAACTAGTTTGATAAGTTGGGAGAAAATAGGAACTTACACCACTGAGACAAACATCCTAGGATTTTCAACACTTATCTACAAATGACAGTATTTTCTGTCAAAGCTGCGCTCTAAGCACCACTAACAAAGAGAAGCAGCTTCTCACTTTACCTACTCTGAAAGAATAAAAGACTCTGTTGACACAGCTCATCTTAAAACCTGTGGTTTATGGGCCTTGGATACACCTAAACCAGGCCCTCTAGCAAAGGGGCAGGAATCACTGTGAATGGATAAACAAACCATTCCCTAAAGTAAATTCTAATTCTTTCACCTAATAATTCAGGCTTTACAGTCTTCAGAAATATGAAATGGGGTGATGGAACATTAAGCCAAAATAAATGCTGTAAGTGCCATTGAACTAAAGAAACAACCCCTGAAAATTTACAAAACGAATTAGTAGCACATGAGTAGGCAGAGCATAAGGCAGAAAACAGTGAGAAATACAGCCCAGATCAGTTCTTTCCTATTATTTCCCATAATTATCACAGAAATTCATTCTTATCATTCATATTTTCATTCATTCATCTATTTATTTTTAAGAAAATAAAATCATAGAATACCTACTGTGTGCCAAGCAATGCTCCAGGTACTAGAAAGATGGTAGAAATAGATTAAAATTTTCATGCATCCCATCTCTGGTAATTGGCAATAAGCATGAAAAACATAGATAAAATTGTACAGATACAAGTATTATAAATAAAATGGAAATGGACTGATGTCACGGAGAGGTTATGGGTATCAGCACTCCTTTCTGATGAATCAATAGGTCTGAGGACTAAGTCTGAGTACAGGCCTCAGGGACGGAAGGAGCCAGTCATGCAAATAGAAGTTTGCAGATATATAAAAACTAATACTCCGAGAAGAGGGGATATCCAGGGAAATGTAATGTTTTCACAAATGCAAGCTTAAGTTCAGAGCGCCTGGAACTTATCAAGTCTGGTGAATGTAACAGATAAAGTCAGAGAAAACTGGCAGGAACTGGCTGGTAAAGACCCCATAAGCGCTGGGTAAGAATGCAGAGTGGGGACTGTATCCCAAGCACAGTGACATAAAACGATCTGCATTTTAGAGGAATTTTTTACTTAGCCAAAGAGATTAGTGACAGATAAGGATGGGTATAAGGAGATGAGAATGAGAGTGCAATAACGAGAGGACCAAATACTGGCCAGTGCCTGGCTAGAAAAAAGAGAGACATAAACAAAGGTTGGCTCAGCTTTAGTGTAGACCTCATGAGATTTGCTACTGGATTCACTGAGTAGAGATCGAAAGAAAAGAGTCAAGAGCTTGTGTAGGAACTGATTAGACAGTGGTGCCAGGTTTCTGAAATGGGGAGCAGTAAAAGAAGACGATTAGAAGTCTATTATGATTATCTAATAATACTGCAATAAAATGTTTTAATTTTGTTTATAGATAAGAGGACTATGTCAGAAGGCCATGGAGCCAGAGTACTCACGCTGTCCTGGCTAGTTTCCCAGGCTATGGAATGTCCCAGGGTCATGTAGCAAATATCTCTTCCAAGGTTCTCTTCTTCCCCACAACTTCTCTAAGGAAACAAGCTCCATTCACTTTCTCCTGCTGCCAAGCTCCTTTCTTGTCTTCTCATTGCTCCACTACATCTTATCTACTGGTCCAAGACCAGGCTGCTGGAGTTATTAGAAATTACTCCATTACCCACTGCAACTTGGGAAAAGGTAACTTTAATAAAGGATTTTCAAATCTCATGGTGAGACTGAGTGGCTTGCTTTTACCTCCAGAAAACAGCTACAGCAAAAACAAAAACAAAACAAACAAACAAAAACTCTGCTCAGTCATAAAACATGAAAGCTAGCGTGATGCTCGCTCATTTCATATCTGGCTTGATTATCATGGGCTTATAAACATTGTTTAAATGGTTTTTTGCCCTAAGAATTATCATGCAGACTCCTGGATGTTTATAAAAGCAATCTATAAAAATATTATCTTATGGATATTTAAAATAACATTTTATATGTGAATGTGTGTCCTGGTTTAATTGAAGCTATGACAAATGGGGTGACACTCTTCTTCCTCCAAAATTTATACTCTATCTAACATAAACAAAGTGCCAGTTACAGGAAAGCTTTGTTTAAATTTTTGGTTAGGCTTGGGAGGCAGAGGCAGGTAGATTTCTGAGTTCGAGGCCAGCCTGGTCTACAGAGTGAGTTCAAGGACAGCCAGGGCTACAGAGAGAAACCCTGTCTTGAAAAACCAAAAAAAAAAAAATGGTTAGGGAAGTCCCAGAGACTTCTAAAATTATATACACTATTGCCATTGCCCTTGGTTGCCTCAAAAAAAACAAACAAACAAACAAACAAAAAAAAAACTGGAGGTAAGGCACTGTCGCTGAATATAGCACATACTTCAGACACAAGATTTGGAGGAATCAATCTGGATCTGACCTGGAAACCACCTCACTGTGGACAAGCTCTCATACTTTTAGAAAGAGCCATTCAAGCTACCAACAGAAGAAAGCAATTAAATAGTCCTATCTAACTGTCACACAAAGGAAGCTCCAGGACAAGTATGGCAAGATATCCCAAAAAGTACAATAGTAATCTTCATATCTTAGAGGTAAGCAATAATCAGTCAATTGAATATTAAGTCCTATTCAATAAGAGGAAATCTGTGTCTGGTACTATAAAGTTAGCTAACTACCTTTGAGAGATAAGACCACAGAATCCACAGGATAACCTATGAAACCAGTTTTCTAAAGCAGCATAGGCTCTAACACATACTAAATATTTATCCTTATACCCATAGATATGTGTAGCTCTTGTACACTATCAAAGAAACATCTTTTTGCAGTATATTTAATCATTAAAAAAGCCACAACTGGCTGTTCCTTGGGAGGTTAGGCCAGCAACTGACCAATGCAAATGCGGATGCTTGGAGCCAATCATCAGACTGAGCTCAGGGACCTCAGTGGGGGTGCTGGCAGAAGGACTGGAGGAGTAGAGGGGGATTGCAACCCCTTAGAAGAACAACATCAGCCAGCTGGACCACCCAATGTTCCCAGGGACTAGACCACCAGCCAAGGAGCTTACAGGAAGGAACCCATGGCTCCAGATACATATGTAGCAGAGGATGGCCTTGTCTGACATCAATGGGAGGGGAGGCCCCTGGTCCTGTGGAGGTTTGATACCTCAGCATAGGGGGCATGGAGCAGTGAAGTAGAAGTGGGTGAATGGGTAGAGGAGCACCCTCATAGGGGCAAAGGGGAGGGAGGAGAGGGCAGATGTGGAAATTGCGGGGTTGTGGAGGGGTAAGCGGGAAGTGGAATATCATTTGGGATGTAAACGAATCGAATAGAACGGTTAATTAAAAAAAAGCCACAACTAGCAATTCCTACAAAAATGCAGAAATCACCTGACAATAGGATATCTAACCTCAATACGTCTACCACATAGTGACTGTACTTACTACTCAAAGATTATCTCAGAAGAATAGGGTGGAAATATTGTGAAAGTAAAATGATCAGGACATCTGCTACAGGGCAGATTCTTCTGAAAGAAAATAGAGAAATGGAGCACATGAAGTGGAGGGGCTATACTTAGGAGGACTATGGGTGAACATGGACAAGATAAGTTGTACAGAATTCTAATAATTAATACAAATGTTATATCAAAAGATGAGGTTGCATAGGTTGACTAATACAAAAAGTCACATAAAACTCCTTAACAAAAATACAGAAAGAAAATATCATTGACTAGTCATGAGCATACTGTCAGATTTTTCACTGGATTGGATCATTTACTCTGGAACTTGGAGTTGTGAAGCTTGCATCTTGCATTGCAGCAACAAGTCTGTCTTCAAGGGAAAACGACATTGTCACTTGGATCCCTTTGAAGCAAAGGTCAAAGATGTTAATATTGAGTTGTCCTTGGAAGTGAACAGAGAGCCCCAAAAGCCAGTTTAGCATAAACTGAAGACACAGTGTTTTGTGCTTGGCTTTCCTCTATTTAGAAACGCCTCTCTGGCCCAGCTGATGTTTTAAAGGCCTCTCAAGAGGGCAGCCTCAAGGAGGTCGGTTCAGGAGGTTAGAATATGATGTGCTGAGAGGTCCTGGGGTCAGCTTTGGAGAAAAACAAACCACAGAGAGGAAATAGTTGTTACCCACTCCAGAGGGAACTGACGTTTACACACACATCTGTTCCCAGAGAGTTCAGTGGAAATGGGGTTCAAAGATCATTTGTTGTCTGTAAGCTCTGGCAGTCACAGAACACAACTGTGAGCACAGAACATTCCATTCTGGTGCCATGATTCCCAGATTCCTATCTAGAGCTAATCCTTTCCAATAGCAGTAAGTATGTTAGATGCTGCTCTTTTCTTAAAACTTCCAACTTAAGTTTCTTTTCCTCCGGAGCTCCTCAGCACACATCTTGACAGTTCCTTTTCACATTTAAGATTATCCATTTCTGCCACCAATACAGGCCTCATCGTAAGAGTAGAACTCCCACAATCACTTAATGACACTCATTATTACCACTTTACGAGGTAGTTCCCAGAGTACCCTGAAAACAGTCTATAAGCTAAATAAAGCTAAACCATACACAGCATGTCAAGTCTCAGGCATTCTGTTTCAAAGGAAGCATCAAGGAGCTGAACTTTCTCATGTCCTTTCCCACTGTCAAGTCTACAATGTTCCCACAAGTGATGGGACAGTTATTCAGCTACCTTCTGGAAAGTACTCATGACCATCTAGGGCATTAGTCCTCAGCCTTCTTAATGCTGTGACCTTTAAAACAGTTCTTCTTATGGTGACCCCAACCATAAAATTGTTTTCATTGCTACCTCACAACTGTAGCTTGCTACTGTTATGAATCATCACATTATGAATTGTAATGCAAATGTCTTTGTAGATAGGTTTCCGAGGCAGTTTCTACCCACAGGCAGAGAACCGCTATTCTAGAGTAATGGAAGAGTTAGTAAGAGAATGTCAGCATGTTTTATCAAAAGAGGTTAGGAGTGAACAAAAGCCACTAGGAATGTCTGTAGCATGTAGATAATGGGAAATGAGTTAAGGGTGAGATCTTGCATTCTTATTTATAAAACTTTCTAACATTGGACTTTTATGCTACAAAATAATAAAATAAAAGAGGCATGTGGAAATAGGTAAATACAATGTTGGAGTACTGAGCCGCTTCTAAAGATGATGTAATTGGGTCAGAGGTCACATTGAGATTTCTCTGAAAGCAAGTAAAGGAAAGAAAGGCTGTGAGAAAGTGGGATGCATTCACAATTACATTTAAGAACTTCCAGTGTCAGGGGAAATAGTGAGAAGCATAGAGGACTTCTGTTATGTGGAGCTCATGTGAACACAAAGGGTTAGAGAGTTGTAAGACCATGGAGATAGATGGCTTT
>CM052722.1:109080421-109105438 GCA_028551405.1 Uromys caudimaculatus
AGAAAGAGCATAGGGATACACGCTACAGTTGTGACAGAGTCCACTCCTGTGTGCTTTGACCTTTGGATGATATATCTTCTCTTAACTGCTACTACTCATACTTCCCTGCCTTCTTCTGTAATGCATTTATCTGTGCTGTTGGTAGCTGCAGAGTTCAAGGATCTCATTTTAATTAAATTATCTGACTGCTCATTCCTTTACAGGCCCAATATTATTGGCAAAGAGTACCTCACAACATAGTCTTTATAGTTCCATTGGACTACCTACCCTATAAATATTCACTCCATGGTAAATGCAGTATTATTCATGGTGAATCAAATACTAAATGTTAGATAGAATGTAACAGGGCCAAGATTTGGAGAAAGTGAGACAAATTAACTATGCGAGTACAAGCAGGATCCTATCAAAATGTTTTTGTTAAGCTTGAAACAAGAGCAAGAGAAATTCCTGAGAATTGCTGTTCTGCTTTTCATCACTTCAAATGAGAAAGAAGTGTAAAAGTGCTTGCAAAAAATCTTAAGTATGACATAAATGAAAAATATGACCATATATTTCTTCTTATTTGTCCACAGTAATGACTGACTTGCTGGATTGACATTTTAAGCAAATCTGTTCAATTCATTGAATCATTAATTCAGCTCTTTCCCCAGCAAGCTATCTAGAAAATAATTAGGGAGAAAAAAAAAGCCATCAGTGCCACTCTAAGCAGAATGTAATCTACTAATACTAAGCATCTGATTTCACTTTCTGTTCCTTCTTTCTTCTTCTTATTGCCAGTTACTTAAAACACAAACCTAAAAGAAACACTATGCTTAGCTCCCAGTCACACCTAGGGCCATGCCCTTTATAATCCCATATTGAGAAAGAATAAGATGGAAATTACTTTTTACAAGCATTTAGAGAAATTTTTAGATTTTCACATACTCTATGACTTGGCATCTTAGTGGAATCTAAAGCATTTTAATGTAAGTGCTAAAAAGATGGTAAAAATCATGTCTTGTGATGTAGAAAATGGAAGTTGCTTCCAAAGCTGCATTAATGAGCCCATTTCCCTAAATTTCATTAAACCAACTATAGATGCTGTTCAATTGCAGCCTGTCTGGCAGTTACTGGAAAGTGATGTTAAAATGGTGAAGATTTAAAATTTACAAGTTAAAACTTAATGTTTAAATCTGGCCTGTAAACTACCCTGAAGTTATCTAGTAATTTAATTAAAGGTATTTATAAATTCAATGAGATGTATATTTTATATCAGAATATGCATAAGAGACAGTCTAGAAGGAGAAAAAAAGAAAGGAAGAACTACTTACATGATTACAGTGAAGTACAGGTGTTCTTGCTCCTAGAGGTATTGGATTCTTGTGAATGAACTAAGGCAGGAATTTTTTGATCGACCTAGAAAATGAGAGACTAGACAATAATCACATAGAAAAGTGATCTAAAGTACACGTGAAGGAATTGAAACAGTGTTACACCAAGAAATGCATCTCTTGTGTTGTGAAAAGTTATACAATACAATTAAATCCTCACTGAGTTCTCCCAAGATTGTGTTTTTCATTGATGTTTTTGTTGGAATAGCTTAGATGAGTTCACAAGATCAGAAGGAGAGTGTGTCATTTCAACTCAGTTTCCGTTTTTTATAGAAAGGCAATTAAAGTTCTGCTTTATGTCAGATTAAGGAACAAAGTGATCAAAGTTAATATTTCCATGCACAAAAATGAGCACAGTTGAAATTTCTGCACAATAATACTTTTCAAATTAATTCACAATTGACAAGTTTCCTTGACTTTCCTATTATTTCATGTAATGCCAGAAAAGAAGAAAGGCAATGTAGTAGAAAATTAGAATTCTGGGGTATCTGCATTATTGCTATGTACCTCTAGAAAACTACACACTTCCTGAGTGAGCCTCATTTCTACATGTGTCCAAAGAATATCACAATTATTATACCTTTCATAATTGTGAAAAATCGGTAGATAATAGAGTAAGCCTCCACAAATATTATCAGTCACTGTTATGAATATACCGAAGTTCCCTGCAAACTACACATAAAAGCTTCCAGTTCACAGCTAAAGAAAGCAGGAGAAAGTTTGTTTCTTTACTCTTTCAGCCACTGGTGGCTGTTTGCATTCCTTGACTAACACCATCTGGAATCCTAATATGCAATCTAGGCTTCTAGCTTGCCTTTTGATGGGTCTGGAACATCAGTGTGACTCCAGCCTGATCTTCAAGATTCACAGCTGCCTTTGTGCCTAACCCTGGATCCTAATGGCTTACCATGCCATTCTGTCATATATAACTTTTGGAAAGCAGGGTAATTTTATCCTCCCCCATAAAAGTTTGTTTTCATTCTGCATTTAGACATGAGGATACTGTCAGAATTTGCCAATTCATTTAGGTTTGCTTGGGTGTAAGTAAGGGGTTTCACTGTCTACAAGCTCAGGTAAACTCCTCATATGTGATATATACATCCATAAACATATATTTAAAAATTTATGTCTATACATATATGTATGTACAGGTTGAATATCCTTTATATAAAATATTTGGCACCAAAAGTATTTCCAATTTTGGAGTTCAGATTTTAGAATATTTACATATATTTTACTGATTATGTATTCCTAATCTCAAAATCTCAAACATAAATGTTCCAAAATCTAACACACTTTGGAATGTGATGGATTTATATTTTCAAATTAGAGAGATTAGAAATGTTCAATATTCATGTGTATTTGTGTTTATGTATAGATAGACATACTTTTAACTTTTCCTAAAACTGTTTCCTTTACATATTCTAATACACATGACAACTAAGAAGATCTTTTTATTCATGTAAAATGTATTGAACACTTCCTCCATGCCAGGCCCTGTGCTGAGTGCTAAGGATACAGAAGTGAATGTGCTGCAAATGGTGGTCTCAAGAGACTCATACTGTAAGGGGACAGAAATGGAAATGAATGAGGAATAGAGTGATTCATGCTATTCACCTATGCAGAGTTCAGGCTAAAGTCTGGCAAATGTGATACTTATCCCTTTTGAGTTTTAGACCTATTTGAGTGTCTCCAAATATAATCTTTGGGTGAAATCTGTAGGATGGTTTATCTTGCCAAAATAGATACTTAACAAAGTTGCTGGGAGTTTGTTCCTTCTTATTTTTCTTTTCTTTTTTCTTTTCTTTTCTTTTCTTTTCTTTTCTTTTCTTTTCTTTTCTTTTTGTTTCTTTTCTTTTTGTTTCTTTTCTTTTGCTTTTTGGCTACAATATACCAAAGCTAGAGTTTGAATAGAAATGTTAGATCTTGACAGAGTCATAGCCAAATGCAATGTGATGGCCATCTGGAGAGATGACTAGTGATGCAGGCCACATATGTATTTAGAGAGATTTTTTTTAATTAGTCAGATCAGTGACTACTCTCATGCCTATGAAACTAACGCAATTGGACCTAGTCAATAAAGCAAGCCTGTTGCCTCCAAGATGATAACCTTGTGATTTTTCAGTGCCTTATATAGGGTAACAAAGGGCAGAGAGCTCTCTAAACATATCTTACCTGCATTTAAGACAGAAGCAAGAAGTTTGAATCTTAAGTTAAAAGAGGGGGAAAACAGAAAGGATAAAAAAATAAAAAAAACCAGAAAGCTTATAATAAAAAGTATGATTATCAGAAAGGTTAGACATTCTAGACCATATTACACCTCTTCTCTTCAGTATCCATACTTCAGTGACAGAGAAACCATCATTTATTGAATTATTTTCAAGATGCATGTCTGGCCTATAAGCAATTGACATAGGTATCTAAACATCACTCATATTATAGTTTTATTATCAAGTATGGGCTATCTGATAATCAGCTAAGCAATTCTTTAAAATATTTTTTCAATTAAAAAAATTTTGGAGCCAATCATGGTGGCTCATGCCTCTAACCCTTACACTAAGAAGACTGAGGCAGGAAAATTGCAGTGATATCCTGGTCAACAAAATTAGATCATATTGAAAGAGAGAGCAAAAGAAGGAGAATATTCATTATAGAAAACTTGGAAAGTACAGAAAAAAATAAAAGTAGAAATAATTTAAGCTCTGAAACTGGTTACTTATCCTATTTGTACATGTTTCTTTTTACTTGTTTTCTATGTGTAGTGATTTTCTATGTGTGTGTATATATATATATATATATATATGTGTGTGTGTGTGTGTGTGTGTGTGTGTGTGCGTGTGTGTATGTCTGTGTGCGTGTGTGTGTGCATGTGTGTGTGATTATGTATATATAGCCATATTGGTATATATGTGTATTTGTAGATTATTAATATGTGATTATACTTAATAAAATTAGGAAATTTTACAGTTTATAGACCTACTCTACTCTTTGTAATTTATCATTTTTTGTTCTTATCTCTTTCACTTCAGTTTTTTTTCACTTTCAGTTTTCTTTCAGTTCCAGCCTACTTCTTCCTTCCTGAAATACTTATGTGATATGGCATCCTCCTCATCATATTTTCCTAGATTTCCTCTGATTTATGTCTTGTATTAGTTATCTTTCTATTGATGTGATAAAGCACCATGACTCTGGTGGTTGGAATGAGAATATGTAGGAAATCATATCTCAGGCTTTCTTGCTCTCCTCAGGGCCTTCATCCAGAAACTGCTCTGCCACGTATTACATGGCCTCAGCAACTCTTCTGAAACACAGAGGAAGAGTCAACAACCATTTTACTAATGTATTTTTCATGAGTCTAAAGCCAGTCTCCAGTTGGTGGAACTATTTGGGAAGAATAAGGGTGTGTCACACAAGTGGAATTTGTGGTATCAAAAGCCTCCCACCATCCACACTGTCTTTATTTATTTATTTATTTATTTATTTATTTATTTATTTATTTATTTATTTATTTATTTATTTATTTATTTATTTGGTTTTACCTGGTTCCAGGTAGCCCTGGCTGTCCTGGAACTTGCTCTGTAGACCAGGCTGGCCTCGAACTCAGAAATCCACCTGCCTCTGCCTCCCAAGTGCTGGGATTAAAGGTGTGTGCCACCACTGCCCGGCATCACATTGTCTTTTATTGCCAGCTGTTTGTGGTTTTAATATATGAGCTCTTTGCTGTTCCTGTCACCATGTATTTGCTCTGCATCATGGACTCTAACCCTGTGAAACCATAAGCACATCTAAGCACCTTCATTTATAAGTTGCCTTGGTTACAGTGCTTTAATGGCACCAGTAAGTGGGATATTGCAGTGACAAATCTGACCATGTAGTTTATTGGGGAAATATGGAAGACTTTGAGGCTTTAGAAAACAACACTAGTAAAAGTGATCATTGTAAGCATAGCTTAATGGGCTGTCCTAGTAGAAGCTTGGAAGACAGTATGTGGATTGTAGAGGCCTTGGCCAAGAGGCTTTAGAGTGAAGCAAGGACTTTAACGGCAACTGCACTAGAGGCCATTATTGTGATATTTTGGCAAATAATCTGGGTACCTTCTGCCCTTGTCATAAGAATTTTTCTGAGGCTATATTAAAAAGTAATTAATTAGTTTCTTTGGTGGTGGATATTTCAAGGAACCCTAATATTAACTCTGATGTGTGGTTATTAGGAATTAGTATGCTCTACGATTTAAAAAGTTTTGTGGAGCAAAAAAGAAATACAAAATAGATGGTTTGAAGAGAAAAAGATCACCAGGAAATTTAATGTTGGAGCCAAAGGTTGTGCTGGGAAAGACAAGAAGTTATAGAAAGGTTTGATCTGCATTGGAATACAGAAGAGTGCCCTCAGTACAAGATCTCAGCCGACTAAGCTTCCAACTTGTAAAAAGAAAAGGCCTAATGAATTTCCAAGTTATAGAAAGTGACAACAAATCAAAGCAGCTGCCAGTGTGATTCAAGGTGTCCAAGGTTCACTCCAAGTTAGTAGCCAAACCTGACAGTGTAGTTCACATGGTTCTGCCTTTAAAGTCATGAAAAGTACATTAGTAAAATGTTTGTTGACTCTTCCTCTGTGTTTAAGGAAAGTTGCTTAGGGAAGTTTCTGGATAAAGGCCGTGAGAGGGTGAGAAGGCCTGAGAGGTGATTTCCTAAAGCTATGGAAGTGAAACCTGAGTTGTGTTGGGTATACCAATTTGTTCAAGGTTTCAGAGCCATGGGATATCTGCCAAGGAAAGCTGCAAATATGGGATGGGAGTAGCCCAAGAGAGAGAAGAACCATGTAAGCCCTTTGACACTAGACATGAAACTACAAGTTATGGAGTTTGCTTCCCTAGGTTTTGATCTTTCTTTGGCAGGGTTCCCTATTTCTCCATTCCTCTCTTTTGGAATAGTAATGTATATTTTTACCAATGTATTCTGGAAGTATGTTATTTGCATTTTGGTTTTACAGGGACTTGCAATTAAGAGACTTTGTTTTTGACTCACAGAAGAAACTTAACTTTACGTGTGTTGAGACTATGAAAGACTGAAAGGACTTTTGAAGTTGGACTAAATGCATTTTAGATTATGAAATGGCCACAAGCTTATAGAAACCTAGAAGTGCAATGTGGTGGCTTGAATGAGAATGGCTCCCATAGTCTCCCATATTTCAATAGTTTGTCCTTCTTGGTAGAACTGTTTGGGAAGGGTTAGGGGTGTGGTCTTGTTGGAAGGAGTGTATCACAGGGGTGGGCATTGAGGCTTCAGAAGCTTTTTAACTCTACTGTGCTCTTAGTCTCCTGTTTACAGTTTAAAGATACGAGCTCTCAGCACTTCCTGCCTTCATTCCATTGCTCTACCATCAGAAACTCTAACCCTCTTAAACCATAAACCCAACCAAGTACTTTCTTTTAAAAGTTGCCTTGGTCATTGTCTTTGTTAAGTTTATATTGCAGTGATAAAACTCCAACTAATATAAAAGGTATTTTATTTGGAATTATACTTTCATTTCAAGGAGTTAGAGTCTATGGTAGAAGAAGAACAAAGTCATTGAAGCAGGGAGGGAGGGAGGGAGGGAGAGAGAGAGAGAGAGAGAGAGAGAGAGAGAGAGAGAGACAGAGACAGAGAGAGAGAGAGAGAGAGAGACTAGGAATGGCATGAGTCTTTTGAGACTTCAAAGCCCACCTCCAGTGGTGCATTTCCAACAAGGCTATGCCTCTTAATCTTTCCCAAACAGTTCCACCAAATGGGGACCAAGTACTCAAATATTTGAGCCTATGTGGTCCATTGTCATTTATGGCCCCACACTTTTCATGTGCTTATTTTTTCAAAGTGTTCTGCCAACATAGCTTCCTTAATCAGATTGCTAAATAATAGTAACTTTATGACTGAGGCCTGTCTGCTTCATCTTCTCCTTTGGATTTGTATATGTATTCTAGGTAGTTTCCCTCATTGGCACAAGTTTAATAGTGTTAAAATAAGGTAACTCATATACTTCTATCACTAACGCTTTCTTTATATGTAATTTTCTAGTTCATATAACTGTGTACTTGATATCTTGATTTGAATACTTCACAGGTACCTCGAAATTCAAAAGATTTGCATAAAGCTCTTGAATTCTCCATCTTAGACCAGCCTCCTCTCAACTCACTTGTTTCAGGAAATGGTATTATTCTCCATGAGTGGTCCTAATTAAAAATGATGATGTTACCTTCTTATGCCTCCTTACCCTTATGGCTCATATAAAATTCTATTCCATATTAGATTGTGAATTAGTTTCTAGGTTGTTATCCTCTTTGGCTTAATAAATGCTCCAACTTACCTCATTATGATAGTAGTGTTTGTTGCTCATCCTTTCAATATATTATCGACAGTTCTATACTCATCTTTTACAATAAAAGATACGTGGCAATTAAACAATTGGCTATTGACTGGGTTAATGAATTATGGTATAATCATACACTATAATACTATATAACATTTAAAATAAAGTTCTCTAAGATATGGAATTAAAATTTAAAAATCAACATAGAGAATAGTTTTGTGGTTTTTAGCATAATAAATAAAGGTTAAAATGCATACTTTGATTTGCAACAAAATTGAAAGAATTTATAGGAAACTAGTGAAAAGTTTTTCCAGGTAGATAAATGTACTAAGAGAGATTAGAGAGTCTTACTTCTTCCTGGGACACTTCAGCAGGAGTTAAGCATTGTTGTTGTAAATATTAATTGCATTTATTTATTTTGTGTGCATGTGTATAAGTGCATGGGTATATCCCACAGTGTGAGCATGGGGGGCAGGAACAATGTCTGAGAATCAGTTCTCTTCTGCTGTTTTGTGGGTCCTGGCAATCAAATTAAAGACATTGGTTGATCAAGCTTTTGCTGAGCTCTTCTCTCTTGCCTCCTCCTACTCCTGTCCTGTTTTCAGTATGTACTTCAAAACACTTTCTGTTCTCAAACACACCCTTTGCTTTTCCTTCTCAGTGCATTGACACTAATTATTTCTTTGCTTTGATTGCCCTTTCTCCTAGTCTTTATGTTTCTAATGCAAGTTCTTCTGAAAAACTCTGTTTAAAATGCCTATTTAGAGATATGTTCTATTAGGTGTCTTGGTATGTTCAATCTCATTCTATATTTTATTTGTTTCTGTCATTATAATTACTCTTTACCATTTATAAGTTCTGAATCTTTTTTGTCTTGGTTTGGTTTTGGTTTTTTGAGACAGGGTTTCTCTGTGTAGCCCTGGCTGTCCTGGAACTTGCTCTGTAGACCAGGCTGACCCCGATTTCAGAAATCTACCTGCCTCTGCCTCCCAAGTGCTGGGATTAAAGGTGTGTGCCACCACCACCCAACTGCTCTTTACCATTTATTATTGTTAAGTAAATTATTTCAATTGTAATTTATCATCTGTATCTTCCATTAGGAGTTAACTTTCATGAGGGCTAAACCAATTTGCATATTTTTCTTTTTAGTTTTTACTATTAGATCTTTACATTTTTAAACTAGTTTTGACCATATTTATGCCCTTCCCCAACTCTTTCCAAATTCATCCCAGCTTTTTTCCATTTATCAAGTCCAATCATGCTGCTTATATTTTTATGAATATGCGGGCTTCTACTGGTGAATGATTGACCTACTAGGAGCAATGTCTTTAAAGAAAATTGACTTTCTTTCTCCCAGCAGCTATCAATTACCAATATTTCCTTGGCTACAGATGAAACTCCCTTTCCACTTCCTCTCTCCATGCTGGGATTTGAGATGGCCTAAGCTTGCAAAGGTCTGTACATGCTGTCATAACTACTATGAGTTCTTATGTACTGTAGATCAACTCTTTCCTGAAAATTCTGTTTTACTTGTATCCATCCACCACATCTTATTGTTTAAATCCATCTACCCATCTTTCACAATGATCCCTGAGTCTTGGGAAGAGGAGGTGTGTTTCTAGATGTCCCATTAATGTCTGATCATTGCATAATATCTTCTTATTCTATGCATTTTGGCCAGGTTGGACTCTGTGTTAATTACCATCTACTACAAAGAGAAGTTTCTCTGATGATGCTTGAGAGATGCACTAATCTATATGTATAATCATAAGTAATTAGGAGTCAGTTTAAATATATATATATATATATATATGTGTGTGTGTGTGTATATATATATGTGTGTGTGTGTATATGTGTGTGTATATGTGTGTGTGTGTGTATGTGTGTGTGTGTGTATGTGTGTGTGTGTGTATATGTGTGTGTGTATGTGTGTGTGTGTGTATATGTGTGTGTGTGTGTGTGTGTATATATATATATATATCTCCATCCATTCAGCAGAATAATATTAGGCTCTTGCCTTTATCCTATAACCTATCTAGTCATGGGATCTTGACACAACAATAGCCCCACATATTGTTTCATCTTATTAAGTGGGGCTTAAATACAGCCAGAAGTATCCAAGATGTTAGACCAGTGGGAATTAATTGCCAAAACAGTCACTATTGTAGGTTGCATGGTTCACAGCTGGGTAAGGCTAATGAATATGTTTTCCTCTAGTAACCTGCATTGCAACTTCCAGCATGATGAAAGTCAGCCAGTACAAATGAAGTTTCCAGGGGAGTACCAACTAGATATCTCCATGTTCCACAACTCAAAATGTGGTGTCTACAGCAAGAGGGTGAGAAAAATGTATACTTTTTCATTGGTGTAAAAATAGTTACTACACTCTATTCTTAGTAACAGTAGTAGGTTCATGTGTTGACTAAATGTATGAATCTAAGCATTTACATGCATCATTATAAATTTTTCAGAGGTAGCATCAGTACTAAAACTATGTTTCATACCAGTTGGATTTCACGTAGTGATTAAACCAATATATAATGCTATTTAATCTCAACATGGCCAGTATTATTTAGTATTAGTTGTAAAAAATATTTGATTTTTGTAATAATTTGGAAAGTTATTTTTGAAATATATGCCTTTAATTATTGATAAGATTGCATGTGTTTTCAGCATGAGCCACTTGGATTTCTTTTTGTATGAGCTGTCTTAAGTGTCTTGTGAATTACAGCCTTCTAACACAATGCTAATGTTTTAAATTACTCCATATTGTTCTTGTGACTGCCAGTCTTGTTATTCAATGTATCTTCTTTCTGAAGACATGAGTATTCCTTCACAGTATTGCTTGAATATAATTCTCAGTCTCACTTTCTAAGGGATGAGGTATAAAGTGTGAAGTGCTATGGCTCAAAAGCATAGTTCCAACAGCTCTAGTTAAGGTCTCATTCCTAGTCAATGTACCACACCCCCATATACAGCCACACATATGCATACCATAGCCATGTCTGTTTACCTTTCCTTCTCTTTATGAAATACCATTATAGTTCATCTTCCATACAGTTGGGACATATCTACTTATCTTTCCAAACAATGCAAAACGTTTGATTCCATTGTTGTAATTGAGTGCTGGAATCTTAATATAATTGACCACAGCCTTTCTTGTGTCCCACTTGCATCATGAAACATTCTGTCACAGCAGTCATTGCAACTGAGTGTGCTTCATTTTCTTGCATGTCTCACTGTAGCTTTCAAGCATTCCAAGAGGTGGGCTACTTTTTTCTCACATATTTCCCTATTTAATAATTCTCACCATGACCAAGGCAACTCTTGTAAGGGACATTTAATTGGGGATGGATTACAGTTTTAGAGGTTTGTTCCATTATCATTATGGTGGGAAGCATGGCAGTGTTGCAGGCAGATATGATGCTGGAGGAGCTGAAAGTTCTACATCTTGATCCGAAGGCAGCCAGAAGGATGCTCTCTTCCTCACTGAGTGGAGCTTCAGCATAGGAGGAGACCTCAAAGCCCACCATGACAGTGACACACTTCCTCCAACAAGGCCATAGCTTCTCCAACAAGGCAACACCTCCTAATAGTGCCAATTGCCATGGTTCAAGCATATTCAAACCACCACAGGTGCTTTATATGTTAAAGATAGCAACCCTTTGCCTTATTTGTTGTGAAATTTTTTGTTACTTTTCAGATTGCCCTTTAAGTTTGATTATGGAATGGTTGGATGATTTGGTTGTTTTATAGGGGCTTTTAATCTGTATAAAGTCAAGTTTATTAATGTTTTAAATTATTTATTCCATTATTTCCAGCTTAGAAATTTCTATTCCCATTAGAGATTTGATAAATATTTACTTCTATTTTCTTCCTGTTTTATGGCCCACATTTCTAAAATAGTTTTCTCAATAATACATTTATAATTTACTTTATGGTGCACAATAAATGATTCCATTTATTTTCTCTAGATAACTACATGTCTCAATACCATTTTTTAGTATTCTGTTTTTTACCCTGTGATTTGAAGTACTTCCTTTATCATACATACACTGGTTTCATGTACATAATACAATGAGCATGGATGATGAATATAATTTTGTTGATCTGGGTTTATATTTTTTCACTGCCTTTGTATTTTAATAATGATAGATTTACAACATATATTTCAAATCCAATGGCTATAAATAAAACATTTGATATCTGATAAGAAATGACTCCTTTTATTATTGGTCTTTTTAAAGTTTTCTATGACTATGTTTTGCATTTTTGTCCTAAAATGTAAGGTTATTTTGTCAGTTTCCCAAAGGAGACCAGTTAATATTTTGGTTAAAATTCAACTAAAATTATAATTTTTCAAATAATTGTTTTTTTTTCCTTTAGCACATTTGGTCTTCTAACTCAGGAACATTGTACTTATCTCTAATTATTCAACTGTTCTGTATGTATTTCTCAACAATATTTTATAATTCTCTTTTTGTAGATCTCATATGGTTCTAATTATGACTACTCCTAAGAATTTTGGATTTCATTCAGAAAACTACTTCACTATGACTAAGAGTACTAATTTAGCCAACTGCTAAAATGAAATCAGAAGATTGTGTGCTGTATCCTCTAGGCTATATAATTTGGTGGGACTTGAGACCATATAATACAGTTGTGAAGACTATGTAGTTTGGTCTCTATACAGATGCAGCTGTGAGATTTGCTTCTGTGCTCTTTATCTATGTGACTTTGACCAAGTTATGCAAACTGCAAAATCTGGCTTGCCTGTTTCATAGGAACTGGTAAAAAAAAAAAATGCAGGATACTGAAAGGGAAGGCTTAACACAGCATTGCGGACATAAGAAGTATTCAATAAATGAGTGTTATTCCTCCTGTGCTGCTCATAGTGCCAGTGTTTGCACACATGCAACAAAATAGAAAATAGGCCTGATTTGGAAGTGTCAGACTGCCAATGAGCTGGAGATGTATCTTAGTGGTATATGCTGAGCAAGCGTGCAACCCTAGGATTGATCTGCAGCAGCCTTAAAATGCTCAGATTGGCACAATTATCAGAAAATAAAAAGTGAAAACAGGAAAATCTGGATGCAGAATGAGAGGAAAGTGGGAAAGGTAATGGTAGTTAAGGGAAGGACTTCTAGAAGTCTTTCCTCTGGACTAAGCAGTGTCATGGAATTATTGTTGAAATCAACCACAAAGTCCATGCTGCAGAAACCTCCAGAGACTGGGAGCAGGGAAGCTAAAATAAACAATGTGCCTTTATATAGCCACTCTCCTGCCTATCATTGGAAAGTGGGAAGAGAAGGATCAAGAACTGCTGCGTTGGGGAAATCTGGCCTGGTGACTGTGAGCATGTGAGGCCAAGAGATGCTTGCGTAGCATCATGTAGCTCAAAGAGTGTACCTGCGTAAATTTCTAGCTGAGGCTACAAAGGGATGTGAAATTGCCTTGGAACATAATGGGGAAGTACCTGAAAACCCTATCTTTTGACTTAAGAGTTGCCTTATTATTGTTTTATTTATCGTAACATGGTTGAGGCAGTTTGTGACACTTAGCTAGAAGGATAGATTGGTCACTCCTTTTGTGTGTGTGTGGGGGGGAGATTGTCATCTCTGCATGAATGCTTACACATATACTCACATATTCTTGCTTTTTGAGACAAAGTCTCTTGTAGCCCAACCTGGCTGTGAACTTGCTATATAGTTGGGAACATCCTTGAATTTCTGATCTGCTTGCTATCATTTATAGACTGCTGAGATTAGAGGCATGCATGGATACAGTTAGTTTATGCAGTGCTAGAAAAAAAACCAAGGGATGCATTCATGTTAGGCAAGCACTTTTCCATCTGAGCTATATCCCTATCAAATAGCCCACATTCTTAATTGATTCTTATGCACAGCAGAATTTGAATTCTAGTCTCTGAGTATTTTTATATAGGCAATAGCAAAAGAGATATTTTATTTATTGGGTATGATATTACTTAGGGGTCAAATCAAACTAACATTGTTAATCTGAAGCTTTAAGAAGAAACTAGCAGGTGAAGAACACTGTGAGGAGAATAAGCCAAAACAGCTGTTGCCTCGTGGTTCTCGTTCTAACACCATTATAGTCCCAAGAATAACACCAAGATACAACTTAGCAACAATGCTTTTAATAAAATGTCCATGATTAAATGCATATTTGAGACATTCTTGAATATCATAGTTTTCTGAAGAAGCCATCAGTGACAAACCAATTCATGGGTTTCATTTGACAGACACAGCCACTGGGGCCCAGAGGAGAGGAATGACTCAGGCACAGTAGTACATGGAGCTGCTTAGCATAGTTACCACAAAACTGAGGTCTCCTGACTCACAGTGCCCTTGCACTCCATGATAACATGAGCCTGTTTATTTTTGGAACACCCCTAGGCCATCTGTCTCTTGTCACTTAGTCATTCTTTGCCCTGGGATCTTCTTGTGCATGTAGGACATATGTTAGAAACCCACTAGGGTTTCTAATTATCTTTTGGAAATTGGAGTGATGAGAACACAGCGCAGACTGAATGAAGGGAAAGAGAAATAGTTTTCATAAATGAAATTGCCATTTTGAATATTTTCTTTTCCTATAGAGATACTTCCAAAAAGATTTTTAATTAAATATTTTATTTTCTTAGGATCAAGACTTTCCTATCTGTGAGGGGTGTTTGAGGTGGGTGATACTAGCTCTGCTCCACCTCATAGAATCATTCTTTTACATTTCTTTTAGTTTTTGATTTTCTAATATAATTACATCATTTTCTTCTTCCCTTTCCGTCCTCCAAGCCTTCCCATGGATGCTCCCTCCTTAAAATTCATTGCCTCCTTTTCCATTCATTGTTTTTACACACACACACACACACACACACACACACACACACACACACACACACACACACACAACCATTCAACCTCTTCATTCTTTATGTTACTTGAATGCATGTTTGCAAGGCTAGCTATTTGGTACTGGATAACTGATGGAATTGTTCTTCCCTAGGAAAAACAGACATAACAACATGGATTAGGGAAAGCTGAAGACACCTCAACCCGACACAAAGAAACTTAAAAATGATGAAAACATAATCATTGTTTTATTTTTAACAAATACTATTTCCACTTGAGACTCTAATGCAACATATTTTGATCATATCCACCTCCCATTTTCCCTGACTCCACCCTAACCCAACCCCACCTCTCTAGTTCTGTTCTACTCCCATGCCCTTTTTTGTTTAAATAACCATTGAGTCTAATTTGTGCTGTCCATACACTCCTGGGTATGTGGGCTCATCCATTGAAGACTTACCTACCAGGTGTCACACCCCTGAAGAAAACTGACTCTCCTCTTCTCAGCAGTCATCTATCAGCTCTTAATAACTGTTCCAATAATGGTAGGGACATGTGAAGCCTTTCCTCCTCAATAATACAGACTTTATGGGCTGTGGCATGTGGAGGTCTTGTGCAGTCAACAATCAATGATGTGACTCAATGAGTGCAGTGGCCATGTGAAGTGGACACTTTCAGTTTCTCTGGAAAGTTAGTTATGCCAAATGTTTTGCTGGGGCACACAGGTGAAAGGATGTCTTGCTAAAGAAGACACATGAATGAATGTTTTCCTGAAGCAGATACAGGTGAAAGGATGTTTTGCTGGAGTAGACATGTGAAAGGACCCAGGATGAACGAGTATAAATATGACTCCACAGACAATGGGAGCTGGAGAATTGGTTTGGTTTGCTCCACCTTGCTATTCTTTGCTAAGGACACTTATGTATTGGATCCCCTTACATAGCATTGTTGAGTTTAACTTGTGGTAATGCTGCCATTGAGAGAAACTTGCCAAAGAACTGCTTCTGAGGTTCCTACAGCTCTTGCTGCCTCAGTAGCCTAAAACTGGTTGGTGAGCCTTGCAGTTTCCTCAGGACTGAACTATAGCTGCTGGTTTGTGCATGGCCTCTGCCTGCCAAGAGGAATGGACATCAGCTGCTGGTTCATATTTGGTGTTTGCTAGAGGACTGAACTGCTGACAAAGAAGATTGAGCTAGTCCCCAAAGAACTATTGCTAAACAGACCCATTTCCCCCATATCGTAATAACTTTTGTCTTCCACTACCTCTGGTGGGTGGTGAGCAAAAGTAGAGGTTGAACGTTTATTAAAATACTCTGCAAAAATGTTTATAGTTATGGTATATCTAGAAGACACTGTTTCTTCCCTGACTTCTGGTTCTTATACCCTGTCTTCCACAATGGAACCTGAACCTTGCAAGGAAAGGGTGGTATAAATGTCAGATCTATGGCTAAATTGTGCATAGACACTCTCTGTACTTTAGCTATTTGTAGGTTTCTGTGTTAACCACCACACGCTACACACGCACATGCACACACACACACACTGAACAAAATTGTTCTTCTGGGGGTTGCTATGCCTCCTGCTTATTCCTAAACATCCATTGTAGTTTTCTACCCAACTTTTGCCAATATAGCTCCCAAGAATATGACATAGAGATAATGCAATTTATTAATAAGCTGTAGGGACTATGTTTTACAGGTTCTGAGCTATGCTTATCACTTAACCTGTTAAAACCTATGTCAGTGTCCATCACTTGCCGATCTGATGTCTCTCAGATGCTTTTGTTCCATCAGCCTGTCCTCAGAGTAAATCCCTCTTGGCCATGAGTTCCTAGTTCATCCTGTCTAATGATGTCTTCCTCTCTCTGTTTGCTCTCTTCTTCCCTCCTGTGTTCTCTCTTGAGACCCCTCATTCGATTCTAAGTCCCACCATCCTGTCCCCTCTCCCCAGTCACACAAAATGAACACCAACACACACACACACACACACACACACACACACACACACACACACACACACACTTCTTTGATACCTGAGAGCTGCATTAATCTATCCCTATGGAAGCTTAACGGCATCTGATCAAATTGCTTATCCTATTGGGCACCAATTAGCTGAGTCTGCAGTGCTGCAGCATTCTTTTGCAACTTCTAGTTTCCCCCAGGTCTGGTTCTGATTCCTTATCCAGTGTAAAGGGTAGAGATGTAAGAATATCTATGAGTTGAATCCAAGGAACCGAGAAGGCATGAAGGCATATTTCTTTGTGGCTCTCATCTTGTATGTTTTTGTGTGGCCTAGGCTCAGTGTCTATCTCTTCCTTTTTATGAGGGAACTGATTATGATCAAAAAAGCTACTTCTATCTCATGAGATATAAATGAGATGGTAAACTTATATGCATTTATTTATTTCCTTATTTATTTATTTGTGTTTCTCTATGGGTATGCATATATGCAAACTTGTGTTTAAGCATACAAGTGCACAACTGATGTGTGAAGGCTAGAAGACAACTTGTGGGAGTATATTTGAGCATCATCCTTTTGACAACTCACAATGTGCCAGGAAGAATGTTCAGTCTGCATAGCAACCTATGGGGAAAAGGATTCCCTTTTAGTAATAAGGAAATTTAGGTCCTAGAAGTCAATGCCATTTTTTTAAAAGTTATGCATCTCTAGAACACACGGGATTTATAGCTGTCCTGACTCCCAAGCTCAGTGCTTTTTCTACTGAATTCAATGTGTCATGTGCACAGAAGCCACCCAAGGTATATGTTCTACAAGTGTCCTTGGGGAGTCTATTGTCTGAGTATGTTTTCTCACCTGGGGAAAAGGTGTAGAATAAAAAGTTGCCCCTGGGACTTCTTAGAGAGTCCCCTCACTCCCACTCCCAACCCCACCCCCAGAATCTGCATATCTCTTTCTTTTTTTAAAAAAAAATTTTATTGGATATTTTCTTTATTTATATTTCAAATGTGATCCCCTTTCCCGGATTCACGCCCCCAAAACCACCTATTCCATCCCCCATCCCCTGCTTCTATGAGGGTGTTCCCCCACACGCCCACCCACTCCCCCCTCCCTGCCCTGGCATTCCCCTACACTGAGGCATCGAGCCTTCACAGGACCAAGGGTCTCTCCTCCCACTAATGCCCTACAAGGCCATCCTCTGCTACATATGTAGCTGGAGTCATGGGTCCCTCCATGTGTACTCCTTGATTGGTGGTTTAGTCCCTGGGAGCTCTGGGGGGTCTGGTTGGTTAATATTGTGGTTCTTCCTATGGGGTTACAAACCCCTTCAGTCCTTTCTCTAACTCTTCCATTTAGGATCCCATGCTCAGTCAAATGGTTGGCTACGAACATCCACCTCTGAATTTGTCAGGCTCTGGCAGAGCTTCTCAGGAGGCAGCTATATCAGGCTCCTATCCGCAAGCACTTCTTGGCATCAGCAATAGTGTTTGGGTTTGGTGTCTGTTTACAGGATGGAGCCCCATTGAAGAGTATTGGTATTAGATCTTCTTTGAAAGTCTGATAGAATTCTGCAGGGAACCCATCTGGTCCTGGGCTTTTTTGGTCGGGACACTTTTAATGACTGCTTCAATTTCTTTAGGCATTATGGGACTGTTTAGATGGTTTATCTGATCCTTACTTATCTTTGGCACCTGATATCTGTCTAGAAAATTGTCCATTTCATTCAGATTTTCCAGTTTTGTTAAATATAGGCTTTTTAAAAAAATTTCCTCAGTTTCCGTTGTTATGTCTCCCTTTTCATTTCTGACTATTAATTTGGATACTGTCTCTGTGCCCTCTGGTTAGTCTGGCTAAGGGTTTATCTATCTTGCTGATTTTCTCAAAGAACCAGCTCCTGGTTTTGTTGATTATTTGTATAGTTCTTTTTGTTTTTCCTTGGTTGATTTCACCCATGACTTTGATTATTTCCTGCTGTCTACTCCTTTGGGTGTATTTGCTTCTTTTTGTTCTAGAGCTTTCAGATGTGCTGTCAAGGTGTTAGTGTATACGCTCTTCAGTTTCTTTTTGGAGGCACTCAGAGCTATGTGTTTTCCTCTTAGCACTGCTTTCACTGTGCCTCATAAGTTTTGGCATGATGTGACTTCATTTTCATTAAATTCTATAAAGTCTTTCTTTATTTCTTTCTTGACCAAATTATCATTGTGTATAGCTTCCATGTGCATGTGGCCTTTCTGTTGTTTTTATTGCAATTGAAGAGCAGCCTTAGTTCATGGTGATCTGATAGGATGCATGGAATTATTTCAATCTTCTTAAATCTGTTGAGGCCTGTTTTGTGACTGATTACATGGTCAGTTTTGGAAGAGGTACCATGAGGTCCCGAGAAGAAGGTATATTCTTTTGTTTTAGGATGAAATGTTCTATAGATATCTGTTAAATCTATTTGGTCCATAACTTCTGTTAGTTTTGCTGTGTCTCTGTTTAGTTTCTGTTTCCATGATCTGTCCATTGCAGAGAGTGGTGTTATTATTGTGTGTGGTACAATGTGTGCTTTGAGCTTTAGTAAAGTTTGTTTTATGAATGTGGGTGCCCTTGTATTTGGAGCATAGATGTTCAGAATTGAGAGTTCTTCTTGGTAGATTTTTCCTTTGATGTGTATGAAGTGTCCTTCTTTAACCTTTCTGAGAACTTTTGGTTGAAAGTTGATTTTAGTTGATATTAGAATGGGTACTCCAGCTTGTTTCTTGGGACCATTTGTTTGGGGAATTGTTTTACAGCTCTTTTTACTCTGAAGTAGTGTCTGTTTTTGACTCTGAGGTGAGTTTCCTGTATGCAGCAAAATTCTGAGTCCTGTTTCTGTATCCAATCTTTTAGTCTATGTCTATTTATTGGGGAATTGAGTCCATTGATATTAAGAGATATTAAGGAATAGTGATTGTTGCTTCCTGTTATTTTTGATGTTATTTTTATGTTTATGTGGCTATCTTATTTTGGGTTTGTGGAAAGAAAATTACTTTCTTGCTTTTTCTAGGGTGTAGTTTCCCTACTTTTGTTGGTGTTTTCCATTTATTATATTCGTAGGGCTGGATTTTTGGAAAGGTATTGTATAAATTTGTTTTTGTCATGGAATATCTTGATTTCTACATCTATGGTAATTGAGAATTTTGCTGGGTATAGTAGCCTGGGCTGGCATTAGTGATCTCTTAGGGTCTCTATGACATCTTCCCAGGATCTTCTAGCTTTCATAGTCTCTGGTGAGAAGTCTGATGTAATTCTGATATATCTGCATTTATATGTTACTTGACCTTTTTCCCTTATTGCTTTTAATATTCTTCCTTTGTTTAGTGCATTTGGTGTTTTGATTATTATGTGAGAGGAGGAATTTCTTTTCTGGTCCAGTCTATTTGGAGTTCTGTAGGCTTCTTGTATGTTCATGGCTTCTGTTTCTTTAGGGAAGCTTTCCTCTATAATTTTGTTGAAGATATTTACTGGCCCTTTATGTTGGGAATCTTTGCTCTCTTCTATACCTATTATCCTTAGTTTTCATCTTCTCAGTGTGTCCTGGATGTCCTGGATGTTTTGTGTTAGGAGCTTTTTGCTTTTTGCATTTTCTTTGACTGTTGTGTCAATGTTTTTTATGGCATCTTTTGCACCTGAGATTATCTCTTATATCTCTTGTATTCTGTTGGTGATGCTGCATATATGACTCCTGATCTCTTTCCTAGGTTTTCTATCTCCAGGGTTATCTCCTTTTGTGATTTCTTCATTATTTCTATTTTCATTTTTAGATCCTATATCGTCCTGTTCTATTCCTTCACATGTTTGGTTGTATTTTTCTGTAATTCCTTAAGGGGTTTTGGTGATAACTCTTTATGGGCTTTTACCTATTTACCTGTGTTCTTCTGTAATTGTTAAGGGAGTTATTTATGTCCTTCTTAAAATCCTCCATCATCATCATTAGACGTGATTTTTAGACCAGAATCTTGCTTTTCCAGTGTGATGATGTTTCCAGGACTTGCTATGGTGGGAGAACTGGTAACTTTGGTTTCTATTGCTTATGTTCTTACAGTTGCCTCTTACCACCTGGTTATCTCTAGTGCTGCCTGTCCTCCCTGTATCTGACTGGAACCTCTCCTTCCTGTTATCCTGGTTGTGACAGAACTCCTCAGAGTCCAGCTGTTTCTTATCCTGTGATTCTGTGATCCTGTGATTCTGGGATCCTAGTATCCTGAGATCCTGGGTGTGTCAGAGCTCCTGGGAGTCAAGCTGCCTCTGGGACCCTGAGATCCTGGTGTAACCAAGCTCTTGGGATCCTGTGATCCTATGATCCTGGGCGTGTTAGAGCACCTGGGAGTTGAGCTTCCTCTGGGTGTTGTGGGACTGGGTGTGGAGCTAGTGCCCAAGGTCTCCTCAGGGTACTGGCTCAGACCAGAAGGAATCTGTGCCACTGGCTGGGTGGGGTTCCTGTGTCCCTGGATCCTGCTGGTCCCAGTTACTCCGGGTTTGGGGGCAGATGTTGTGGCCTCCTCACCTATGATCCTATGATCCTGTACATGTTAGAGCTCCTGGGAGTCGAGCTTCCTATGGGTGTTGTGGGACTGGGTGTGGGGCTAGTGCCCAAGGTCTGTTCGGGGTACCAGCTCAGACCGGAAGGACCTAGCTACATATTTCTTTTCATTCTTCTGGCCCTCTAGGCCTCTCTCCTATCTCTCTCCATATCTGATACTGACCCCTATTCCTCCCTCCACTCTCTCACCCAGGTCCCTCCCTCCTTCTGCCTCCCATGACAGTTTTTTCCCCTTCTAAGTGGGATTCAAGCATCCTCACTTGGGCCTTCTTTCTTGTTTATCTTCTTTAGGTCTGGGGGTACATTATGTGTATTCTTAACTTTTGGCTAATATCCACTTATCAGGGAGTACATACCATGCATGTCCTTTTGGGACTACGCTACTTAACTCAGGATGATGTTTTCTAGTTCCATGCTTTTGCCTGCAAAATTCATGCTGTCCTTGTTTTTAATAGCTGAATAGTATTTCATTGTATAAATGAACCACATTTTTTTGGATACATTCTTCAGTTGGTAGACATCTGGGTTGCTTCTAGTTTCTGGCTATTATGAATAAAGCTGCTCTGAACATAGTGGAGCATGTGTTCTTGTGGTATGTTGGAGCATCTTTTGGGTATATGTGCAGGAGTAGTATAACAGGGTCTTCAGATAGAACTATTTATAGTTTTCTGAGAAACTGCCAGATTGATTTCCAGAGTATTTGTACAAGTTTGCAGTCCCATAAGAAATGGAGGAATATTTCCCTTTCTCCACATCCTCAGCAGCATGTGAGTTTTTGATATTTGCCATTCTGATTAGTGTAACAGAGACCTGGGATGGGGGAGGCTCCCCCAACAGTGGGAATATGGAACCTGAAGAAACCACCTCTAGTAGCCAGACAGGAACCCCAGTTGAAAGATGGGAACACCAACCCACCTATAAAATTTTGAAGCCAAAATTGTTCATGTCTAAAAGAAACACAGAGACAAAAATGGAGCAGAGACCGAAGGAATGGGTGATCAGTAATTGACCCAACTTGAGACCTATCCCATTGGCATGCACCAAACACTGACATTATTACTGATGCTATGATGTGCTTGCAGACAGGAGCCTAGCATAACTTTTCTCTGAGAGGGTCTATCTACCAGTAGCTGAGTGAGATAGATGCAGATACTCCCAGCCAAACATTGGACAGAGGTTTGGGACCCCTATGGAAGAAATGGGGGGGGGGATTGAAGGGGCTTAAAGGGATGGCAACCCCTTAGGAAGACCAACTGTGTCAACTAGGCTGAACTCCTGGAAGCTCCCAGAGACTGAGCTACCAACCAAAGAGCATACATGAGCTGGTCTGAGATCTCCTGCACATATGTAGTAGAGGGTTGTATTGCCTGGACTCAGTGGGAGAGGATGCACTTGGTCCTGCAGAGATTTGATGCCCTAGGGTGGGGGTTTACCTGGGGGCCACTGTCTCAGAGGCAAAGGGGGGAGTAGGGGAAGGAACCCTGTGATGGGTGGGGGCCTGGAAGAGGGCCAGCATTTTCGATATAAATACATAAATAAATTTTAAAAGAAAATAAAAGTTGCCCCTATAGGAATAGAACTTCATATTGTGAGTTAACTTTAAAAATGAGCCAGTAACGGGCATAAGGAAGAATCTCTCCTGTCAGGTGGATCAGTGAAAATGAGCAAGCCCCATTGCCCTTGGTTTAGAAATAAACACATTTCTGTGTCTTCTATGTTCCTACCATCAAACAGTCTGGGTCTTTATTCTATGTATATTTTTATGTCAACTTGCTGAAAGGTTGTTTTTAAATCCAAAATGACATAGATGTAACTTGGGCAAGAGAAAACACCTTTGTAATGCAATCTGACATTTCTAATAAACACCCAGTGGTGTGGAGTTTATTACTTGGCCTTTGTGTATGAAACTATGACCTCTAACAATTTCTAAAAACAAACTCCATGGTTCAATGCCAATCTAGAGTTTCTTTATGCACTAGAAACTAAATACACCGTATGAATATATATATATATATATTCCTGGCCCACCTACTTTGTTCTCTCCGTTTCTCTGTGTCTATTGGTCTCTGTCTCTCTTTCTCTCTCTCTTTCTCTCCACTCTTTCTCTCCCTATTCTCTCTTTCTTTCTTCCTGCCCCTTCCTCTGTGTTTATCTGTATGTATACCTGTGTGTCATTTATACGTGCATGTTTGGTGACAGTACATGGATGGAAAGAATGGACTGCAGCCCTTGCTATCACAGAACTTAGCTAGCATCAAAAGAGAGGGAAATGGTTTATATCTACAGGACACTAGTGTTTTCAATAACTTAAATAATAAAAGCACTTTTATAGATCCTTAGAGCCTTTAAAGCACATACATACTGTTTTAAACAGCTGTGATGCTTTTCTGATTGAACATACGTGCTTGCTCTTTTAAAAAATGTATCAGAATTATGGAAACACAATATAGGCTATGGCTGTCCCTCATTGCCACTGCCCCCACGCTTTTGGAAGCAGCTATCTCTCTCTGTCAATCGTTTAGTGCTTGTTTCCTGTAGACCTCTTCCTCATATACACACATGTACAATGTGTTTATATCTATACAGAGAACTTTGCACTGGCTTTCTTCAGTTCTCTTTGTATGTCTTGAGTGGCTTTTCATCTTTATACAAGAATCTTTCTGTTTAGTGGGTGGTTATACAATTCCATTGAATATACATTCTTTAATCCCCATAATGGATTAGTAATCTAGGGCCCACCAGAAAACTCCAGCCAACCTTCTACCATTGTAAATAAAATTTTATTGGAACACAAGTATGCCTATTTGTTTACATATTATCTGTGAACACAAAAACCATGTATCTTGCAAAACTGAACATGCTTACTATTCATATCTTCACAGACAAAGTTGGCTGACCATTGCTTAAATTCAGCTAGGGTTGTCTGTTTCATTATTTATGTGTGGTTGTGTGTACACAGATATTTCTGAATGCTCATACATGAATGTGTTCTATGGATCACGTGATATGTTAGTCTCACGGCACAGCATGGGTCAGTCACACTTATTTTTTGTGACTTCAGTTAGCTAATTTAAGAAAGAATGATTATATGAAATGGTTTTCAGAAATGCAGAGGATTTCTGTGAGTTGTCACTAATTCATTTGCTTTGTAGAGAATTTATACTCACTGTCATGTTATTTAACACCCACACACTCAGCCATGTGCTCACTTGCACAAGAACATACTCATGGTCTAGGTGAAATTATGTCATATATTCATGCTTCTAGTTCTGGGAGGTTTACAGCATTGTGATCTCTTGATTGTGATCACACAAGGATGTATCCACATTTCCATGGAAAGAAATTGGAAGAAAGTGAAATTTGATTGATTCATGAGCTTGAGGTAGAGCAGAAAAATAGGAGGGGAAGTCATGTCCCAAATGGAAAATGTATACTCAGACAATCAACAGGCTCTTCAGAGAAGGCTACCCTAGCATCCATGGAAGTTCTTTATAAGTTACAGACGAGACAAGTAACTGTGGACAAAGGGACAAGGAGGCCTTTAAATAAAGGGCATATATGCCCAATCCTCTGAGTCACAGCTATGGTCACCTCCATTGATTCTTGGGAGCCTCCCCTATCCCAGGTCTCTGTCACTCATGTCTTTGAGATTCCTCCCACTCCCTGCCCCTGTCAGGTTCAGATTTCCATTTATCTCATGGCCCTCTGGTCCTTTCTCCTGTATCTCTCCACAACTGATCTTCCCCATTCCCTCTCCCATCCAGTTCCCTCCTTCCATCTGTCTCTCTTTTATTTTTATTTTTTTTTTATTTTTTGATGCTTTATTTACATGTCCAATGTTTCCCCCTTTCTGGGTCTCCTCTTTGGAAACCACCTATCCTCTCCCCCTCCCCCACCTCTATGAGGGAATTCCACC
>CM052722.1:109114134-109132723 GCA_028551405.1 Uromys caudimaculatus
AATATGGCTGCTATGAACATAGTGGAGCATGTGTCTTTATTACATGTTGGAGCATCTTCTGGGTATATGCCCAGGAGTGGTATAGCTGGGTCCTCAGGTAGTATTATGTCCATTTTTCTGAGGGTCCGCCACACTGATTTCCAGAGTGGTTGTACCAGCTTGCAATCCCACCAACAGTGGAGGAGTGTTCCTCTTTCTCAGCAGTTCAAATCTCAAAGCCAATCTTCTTCACCTTGCTTGCTTGTCACAGTATTTGTCTGATTCAGGTTGAACCCTCACTCCCGTCTATAATTAGATTCCTCACAAGACACTTTCTCTCGCTGAGCTTCTTATATTGTAATCCCCACATCATTCCTGTTGTGTTTTCTCCTACCACACCCTCCAAAATAAATTCATTTTTCTCTGTTCACCTGCTTCTTGTCAAACTCTTTTACTTTCTGAAAATTTAATATGACAAATATGTCCCAAGGGTTTATACGAGTTGAATTAGTGAGCAAGGTCCCCTGAGGCCCAAAAGAGGAGATGCTGCTAGCATTAAATACTTTCCTTTTTTGTTTATACCTTCTTAGTTCACATTTCCTTTCTCCCCTCTTTACTCTACTGCTATTCTTCAGATGTTTTTTCTTTACCCTGTAATCATTAAAGTCAATTTAATCCTGTTGGAGCAATTGAGCAGGTAGTATTCGCTGTATGACAAATTGCTGCCACTCTTTGTGGCATAAAAGGACAAGACCTTAGATTAGAAGTGAAAAATCCCACCTCTTAGCCTGTGGCCTTTTCACTTTGTCTAAACCATATTGATTTCAAATAGAGTATCAGGGATGACAGCAGTAGCCATTACCTACTCACCGTGTAAACCTGAGAAATGTGCTTTTAGCTTTAGGAATGACTACCCTGAGTGAGGAAGGACTTCATGCGAGTGCCCACTAGTGCTTGCTTAGAGTGCAGTTTAACCACTTTTGTTTCCTTTGTGTTTCACGTGTGTTTGTTCAGAATCAGATATATACCAAAAGAGATAACAAAGTTCATTTATAGGCCATCAGTTCATTCATACATATCCATAAACCAATCCTGCAGAGAAGTCATTATTGAGCCTCTTTTAGAGATTGTGAACTAAGGCTTGGGAAACTTAAATAATTTGATGTAAGACACCCTGGCAGAGCTATGGGACTTCTCTTGACTCCAGAGTTTGAACTCCTTTACTTGTAGCATTGTGCTTCACGTGTGAAAGGGTGAAAGAAGACATGACAAACGTGACAAACAAGGAACGGGCACATTGACCATCTTCATGACTAAGCTCTATTCAATCACATTGTGTTAAAAATAGCACCAAAATCAAAGATTTGGGAATTAGTAAGTTAATGAAAGAAGTTGATTTAGCCCCCAGTAGAGTACAGTGGGCGAATGCCTGCCTTCCTGATGCCCAGGGCTCTGGAGAGCTGTGGCAGGCAGGGTCTAAGAGAACTAGATTGAACTTTTCAAGCTGTATTTATGAAATAACAAGGTCTTTCAGTAATGGAAGCTTCATAAAAATTTCTGTAATGAAGTTAGAAGTGAAGAGGATCTGAGAAAAGATATTCTAGATATTTGAAAACTCAAAGTGAAATTGACTTAAAGCTAAAGTGAAAATGTCAAATGTCTGGAACTACTTTGTCTGTAGTGATGTGCTTTCTTCTAGCTGTGCCTAGAATGACAGGGAATACATAGAAGGACCTACACACACAATGCATTTGCTGAGGAGAGGTTTTGTAACTTTCTTGAATTTCATAAACAACAGATAATGGCTAGTCATTGGCAGAGGAGGGGAGGGAAGGAGGGAGGGAGGGAAGAAGAGAGAGACAGAGAGCACTGGAGAGACAAGGATTCTGCCTGAAAAGAATTAGAATACAGAAAGAGCCCCAGAAGAATCTTAGTAATCATAAAATATTCTCAAATCAGTGTCATATGAATCACACATAGGTAGCCATGATTGCTGATGACTTTGACCTTGGGTTTAACAGATGCAACATTAGAAATTAATTAACTCAGCAAAGTTGGGTGCATGCATACATATGAGCATATTGCTAAAGATGAAGGATCTAGCTTTCATCAGAGTCTTAGAGTTCCTTGACTCATTTCCTCAAGGTTAAGAATCAATGAAGGAGAACCATTTATACAATATTTGTACATCTGGAATGATAGTCAATTCCTTTCTATGCCTGACACCTACCATTTATAATATTTTTTCAATCTCTCTCTTTTTTATTATAAGGCTTATTTCAGGATAATACAATCAAATATGACTGCATGAGAATTAAGAAGAGAATCTTGGGGTCTAATTCAAGAAGATCTTCTACAAATGGCCTCTTTCCAAATGCAATTTAGGTGGTTTGCTCTGAACCTGAACTGGTATGCAGGAAGAAGGCTGCTTGGCTTGAAGGCATGAGCAGAAGGGTGGAAGCTGACCACATAATTGAGTATCAATTTCACATGCAAGACAAGGGATTGCCCATTTGATTGTGTAAGACACTATAAGTAAGGAAAGGAACTGCCAGACAGAATACTTCATGAGATATTTATCATTATAGACTGGGCAGAATAAATTGACTGACCTGGTGGGTTAATCAATATTGTGAGCAATGGCTTCGTTACATGACAATTCTGTTCCCAAGATTTATACAGGTCTTGCCTTTATTAATAATATAAATATTTCTTTAAAATAACATTTTTGAGATTGAATGTAGAACCATAATAAGACCCTTTCCTTCTCAAAGTGCTAGCAAGTGATTCTCACATTTGTACCTTGCCAGAGTCTCTAGCTTTTGTAAAAGTAGCTTCTTTCGGTGTCAGTTAGAAATCTCCAGGAAGAGACTTGGATTTGAAACAGGACTCAGAATACTCTGGACTACAAATGGTGCCCTTGAGTTTCCCAATGAATTCCCATGAGGATCCTGAGGCTAGTGTAGAAATGCCCTCATAATAGGTATGCTTATAATTGTCAATTATGGGCACATATATAAATAGTAGAGGTTTGAATTAACATACTATAGCCACTGTTGTGGAATAAATTATTGCAGTGTGCGTATTCATTTTGAGGTATGAATATTGCCATTGGATTAAGTGTAGGATTTGATATTATAAGTTTGCTTAAACTGAATCCTATTTGCATGTGAGTCCATGGAGCTGCTAATTACTGTCTTCATGTGTTCAGGTTGATTGGGTTAATATTTTCACAGGGTTTCTCTAATTTTCTAAGTCGGAAGCAGATGGTCTTGGTACATGAATAATAAACTGTGAAAACTGAGCACACATGTAAAAATTAGTATTATATCAAATAAAACATGTTACAATGTTAAAATAAGATATGCCTAATTACTTGTGTGGAAAATTGGTCAAAAAAGTGTTCTTTGTAAGTGGCTATAATTAATATGAGTCCTTTCTGCCAAACATTTTTAAGTGTTGAGGATTTTCCAGCAAGTGTTAAAGTAAATTTACCAATTGTCTTATTGAGCACTCCAATATCAGTGCCCTCAAGAAGATCAAAGGGTTTATAGCTGGGTAGGTGTTTACTTTTCTCTTTTGGAAGCA
Source organism: Uromys caudimaculatus (assembly GCA_028551405.1). Lineage (NCBI taxonomy): Eukaryota > Metazoa > Chordata > Mammalia > Rodentia > Muridae > Uromys > Uromys caudimaculatus. The sequence goes on from CM052722.1 coordinate 109,117,702, forward strand.
GACTCAGATGGTCCAGTGACAGGCCCAAAGTGGGATCCAGCTCAAGGGGAGGCCCCAAGCCCTGACACTATTACTGAGGCAATGGAGTACTCACAAAAGGGACCTATTATGACTGCCCTCCTAAAGACCCAACAAGCAGCTGAAAGAGTCAGATGCAGATATTTGCACCCAACCAATGGACAGAAGCTGCTAATCCTTGTGGTTGAATTAGGGAAAAGCTGGAAGAAGCTGAGGAGGGTGACCCTGTAGGAGGACCAGCAGTCTCAATTAACTTGGACCCCCAAGATCTCTCAGACATTGGACCACCAACCAGGCAGCATACATCAGCTGATATGAGCCCCCCCCGACACATATACAGCAGAGGACTGCACCTAACCCTTAAGATACTGGAAGTCCCAGAGAGTTTAGAGGTCTGGTGAGGTGGGGGGTGGAGGGTGGGGACATCCTTGTGGAGACAGGCGTGGGGAGGAGGTATGGGATGTGGAACAGTTGAAGGGTGGACGGGGGAGTAATAAAATCTGGAGTGTAAAAAATAAATTTATAAAAGATTAAATAAAGACAGAAAAAATAATTATATGTTAATGATGCAGCATGCTTCCAAAAGAGAAAGGTAAACACCTACCCAGCTATAAACCCTTCGATCTACAATGGTGTCCTGTCCTAGAGATAGATGGATACACTGGTGGCACAAAGACTGGAGGAGTAACCAACCAATATCAGATTTGATTCAAGGCCTACTGCATGAGAAGGAACCCATACCTGATGCTGCTCAGGTGGTCAAGAACCTGAAAATAGACAGATCAGGGACCTAGTGGAAAACCAAATACTACTGTTTTGCTGAAAGAATGCAGAAATAACATGACTCTTAATAACATTTTTCTGTACTCATAGATCAGTCTTGCTCAGCCATCATTAAGAAAGCTTCCGACTGTGGTAGCTAGAGACAAATACAGAGACTTAAGATCAGAGGATATGCAGCAAGTAAGAGGCCTTGGAATGCTCAGCCCTAAGTGGGATGTTTCCATTAAATCCACCGCCCTCCAGGCTCAGGGACCTCTAAGGAAGAGTAAACAAAGAGTATAAGAGCCAGAGGGCAAAAAGGACACCAAAGAAACAAGACCTCCTAAACACAGCATGTCAGATACATCAATGAACTCAGAGAGCTAGGCAGCAGGTACAGAGCCTGTATGTGTCTGTACCAGATGGGGTCCTAGATTTGAAAGGAAAAATCAACACAAGCCCCATCCCTAACCCAAATGCTTTCTCCAATTAATAGCCACTTGCTTCTACCTCCAATTGCTCCTGTCAAAAGGAAATGCAGGGACAAAGAGTGGATCAGAGACTGAAGGATAGGCCACCTAGAGACTGCCCCACAGGGGGATCCATCCCATATACAGTCACCAAACTCAGACACTACTGAGGATGTCAAGAAGTGCTTGCTGACAGGAGCCTGATATAGCTGTCCCCTGAGAGGCTCTAACAGAGTCTGACCAATACAGATGCAGATGCATGCAGCCAACCATCAGACTAAGTGCTAGGACCCCAATGGAGGAGTTAGGGGAAGGACTGAAGGAGCTGAAGGGGTTTGCAACCCACAGGGAGAACAACAATATCAAACAACCAGACCCCCTAAAGCTCCCAGGAACTAAAGCACCAACCAAAGAGTATACATGGAAGGACCTATAGCACCAGCTACATATGTAGCCGAGGATTTTCTTATCTGGCACCAATGGGAGGGGAGCCCCTTGGTCCTGTGGAGGCTCCATGCCCCGGCATAGAGGAATTCTAGGGCACTGAGGCAGGAGTGGGTAGGTGGGTGGGAGAGCACCCTCATAGAAGCAGGGGGTATGGGGGAGGGTATAGGGAGTTTAACTGGGAAGGGGCATAACATTTGAAATGTAAATAAATGAAATAACCAATAAAATAAAATAAAAAATTAGCTACTTGCAAATGAAAAATTACTTTTCTCTAATTGAGTCTCACGAGGGAAGAAAACAACTCTTAAGGGTAGGCCCCATATCCAGCAGTAGACGACCAACACAAAATGAACTCAATGGCATCGTTGGAGGTTCTTGTCTCATAATGTTGTGTGTAAAGATATCTTTGCTTCACCAGATGCAGTTATTGTCTCAAAGGCTTATTGCTGAATAAGCTCACCCTTTCTAGTTCTTTCTGAACTGTTGCTGGCTAGTTCAATTCAGCTGTTCTGGCTCAAACTCCTCTCTAAACTGACTGATTCATTCTGGCTTCTCTAAGCTTCTCACTAAATTGCTCTCTGCTTGGCCTCAAACTTATTCTGGAAATTTATTCTAAATTTTTGCCTCTTTATTCTCTGGCTTCAGCTACCTCTGCTGACCTGAAATGAACTGCATAACATCAAGAACAAACTCAACTCCATTGCACTGCACTCACTGCCCTGACTCCAAAAGAACTGAGCTAAACTGATTCAACTCCTCTCTTCCTGTCTATTTTTGTGAGAGTTGGGCATATTCTATTTCTGACTTATTCTGTCAAATTTTTCTCTGATTGGTCACTTTGTCAATTAGACATCACTTTCAACACTTTCAAATATGGCTGATTCCTTCTACAAACTAAACTTACCTTCATTGTTAGAAATTAAAAGTGTGTACTAAGGTATGTCTGTATTACAGCCAGATGAATTAAATGAGTGTCATTCTAGTTGGATCACCTAGAAGGTCTTTGGATGTGATCTGTTTCCATAGTAGCCATATTGCTGGATTAAAATTCCTCTACAGTTCTGTCAGAGCATTTTGTTTTTTGTTTGTTTGTTTACCTTACAGGTCCTTTGCCTATATATTGTGGTTCTAATGTTGTATTTTTATGGGATTCCTGATGTCTTAATATGTGTGTCTCTGTGTCTCTGTTTTTCTTGTCCTTTTTCTTTGACTTTTTCTTCTTTTTACTTTGTCTTATTCCAATGTGTTTGTTTTGTTTTATCATTCCTCTGGAATGATTATTTTCTAATGAGAGACAGAGAAATTGTGGATCTGGATGGGAAGGGATATAGAAAAAATCTGGGAAGATTAAGAGGGGAGAATTGTAATCAGAATATAGGTATAAAAAGCTATTTTCAATAAAAGAAAAAAGTGCAGTAGAAAAAATACATGGAACTTAGAGAGAATTAAGAAACCTGAATTTTAGTGCCAGATCTGCTATTCACTTACTTGAATTTTTAGATATCAATTCTTTGCTCCTTTAAACAGATTTAAATTCATATCAAAAATTCTCTCTAATTTTACAGCACCAAGTCAAGAAAATGTGACTATATCCATGTATTTCTCTTACGTGTTAATGAAGAATTCATGGTCTTTCAAGAGAGGGCTGTGTGCAGCTTTAGTGGTAGGCCATGTACATCCTTATATATGATTCTGAGTTCAGTCTGTATACCAACAGAATCAAACACACATTTTATTTAATATTACTCTATATTATTCAGTTCACTATAAGGATTAGGAGTTCAATATGACTTTGGATTTTATAGTGTTTTTGAACATGGGTACACACTACATAACACTAATGATTGCCAACATGTTTTCTGCTCATGTATCCTTTTACTCCAAATGTCTGGGTACACTGATGCTCCCTCTTTAGAATATATAGGAACTGGAGCAAAGAAAGTACTTATTCTTCTAGGGCCAGCAAACAACTCTTGCAATCTTTTTCATGAAATCCATGGTTTGATAAAGAGTCATTTCTAACAAACCAATTTTCCTTGGCTTGAAGGAACTCTGGAAGAAATTTGTGGAAGTCCTGGGTAAATTCTTTGTCACACAGTGTTATAACATATATCCCATCAACAAGATGATGCCCTTTTAAAGCCAATATTTGAGAAGCTCCTTTAGGCCAGGAAACCATTTTTCTTATTGTTCCAAGAATAAAGAATACATAGTAAGAACACAGTCAACAGGAGTTGAAAATTTGCAGGCAAATGATGGAACTTGAAAATATCATCCTGAGTGAGGTAACTTAGTCACAAAAGAACGAACATAGTATGTACTCACTGATAAGTGGATATTAGCCCACAAGTTCAGAATGTCTAAGTTTCACATAACAGTAACTGCTGGACTAAGAGTGAGGTCCCAGATGGAGGAGTTGGAGAAGGGATTGAAGGAGCTGAGGGAGTCTGCAGCCCCATGGAGGGAGCAACAGTGTCAACTGGCCTGACCCCCCCCCTTGGTTCTCATGGAGGCTGGACCACCAACCAAAGAATACACAAGGAGGGACCCATGGTTCGGACCACATATGTGGCAGAGGAGGGCCTTGTTGGCCATCAGTGGGAGGAGAGGCCCCAGTAAAGGGGAATGTCAAGGTGGGAATATGGGAGTGGGTAGGCGGGTGGGTGGGAGGTGGAATTCTCTCATAGAAGTGGGGGAGGGGGAGGGGATAGGTGGTTTCCAAAGAGGAGACCTAGAAAGGGGGAAACATTGGAAATGTAAATAAAGTATCAAAAAAAAAACCATAATTAAGGCTCTGTAACAAAAAAAAAAAGAATTTATTTTTAAAGCATCATTTTTTACAATAAAACAATTGGATTAGATTTCTCCTAGCTAAGGTCAGGAAAGAAATGGTTGTTTCTTTGTTTCAGTTTTTCATCTGAGAGTATGGCTCTTTAAACTGAATTTATGGTAGGAACTGGTTCTTGTCAAACCTCTGGAATGAAAAAGTGGATTTTGGCTTTTCACTAATTAGGTGTGCGTCAATGTGACTCAACATCTATTTTTCTTTGTTTGCTTTTACAAGTTCAGAGTAATAGTGTCTCTTTCTAGCTAGCCCCAAAACTTTTGTGAAGAGAACTTTAAATACACTAAGCTCTTAAAAGAGAGGTATTGTAAGTGTGCAAGATATTATCATATATATACTAGAGTTATTAGTCAAGGTGAATTTTAAAATCAAAGTAAAAATGGTTTATAGAGCACTCATTAAAAAATACAAATGGATATATATGTTATATGTATGTATGTATGTAAGTATTTATGTATTTATGTATATATTGCCACACAGAAAAGTTGAAAGAGTTGATACTTAATAAACTTCCTTGCAGTCTTTCAGTTAAAATATAGAAATTGTGGTAAGATTATAATTTTAACTATATATATACAGATATAAATATATATATATACAATATACATACATACAGCTAAACACATACATAATTTCAATTCAGATATGTAGTTAGAACTTCTCAAAAATGAACAAACTCCTTAATATTACAATTTTAGCAAATAATCTCTATTTTGCCCAGAGTTCTGCCTCATCTTGAATAATACGTCAATTGATATGGACACTAATCACAATCAACTACATTGTGCCACTTGCATTTTATAAATTTAGTAATCTTCCCTGAATTTGAAATAGGAAAAACAACCCCATGTTATCATTTATTCAAGCTTGACAGGAATCAGGAACCAAATAAACCTGAGGAGAAACATTTCTATGCCTAACGAGGTAATCTCATCTTTCTTGACGTTTTCTGTGACATTTGCTTTAGAAACATACTTCCAGCTTCATTAAACTGCCTGTACTAGGTAGCAGCTGAGTATTTCTTGTGGTCTACATTGTCTTGTTCTCAAATGTTTGACATTAAAATAAGAAGAAGGGGAGGGGAATGCAATTGGTGGACTGTTGAAGGATTATGAGACTAGGTAAGGGAGCACCCAGTAGTATTGATATAGCAATGAGTTATGGAAATTTTCAGAAATAGATCATGTTTATATATTTCCTGAGAAAGTCGATGCTATTCTTAGGTACATGCTATTCACAAGGACAGAGAACAACATACCTCCAGCCCATGCTTACGTAACTATGGTGCACTAGGGAAACAGAAAGGAAGGGGCTATTTTCATAGTTCAAAGACAATTTGGCTATTAGTCACTTTAAGATTATTTCAGTTTTGTTATATATCTGAATTTTCTAATAAAATGTTGTATGATAAAAGGAAAAATGTTTATTTTAATTGTCTTTCTTCCTATTCTGCTGCTGCCCTGCCACATCCTACGCACCAGACATACCAAAGTAGAACCCATTGCATTTATTACATTATCTCATAAATTATATATTATACGATGTCCTTTACCCTTCATTATTGAAAAGTAAACATTTACTCTCTTATCACCACTTAACTAAGCAGTCAATATAGTAAGGTTATCAGAGCTGAATGATGGTTAGAATTCCTTAAAGACACTGAATCATGCAGGAAATAGGATGAATATTAATGATAGACCCTTTCTCAACATCTTATTCATACCCATATCTAGAGGTATTCTGAGCTTTCATCCTTGGAGGTAGCTGAGAATGAGAAACATAATAGAAAGCAATTGTCAGAAAAAGACAGAAACTAATCTTCATTCTGTGGTGTTCCCATCAGTTTCTTCAAAAATGGGGATTTTTATTCAGAAAGTGAATTATCCAAATCTCAAGGTTAAATGACTGCTGCAATTACAAAGATTGGATTTTATAACCCCAAAAATGGGATCCGCACTTTAAAATTGGCACGGCCTTAGAAAAATTCAGCATGTGTGATATATCCAACAATTATCCCTCCTCTCTCTTTATGTTCTATAAACTAAAGGAAGACATTTGTCGTAAAGTTCTAGGAAGGTTTGTTATGAATTTCTTTTTGTGTTAAGAGACAATTGGCATTTTGAATTGGAGTTTTGAGACTGAGAGCACATCTGCACATTGTAAATATCTTAATTATCATTCATTATGCATCTGTGGAGGTACATTATTTATACACAATTATGCATGTGCCTGTAAAGAGGTATGGCTTCTACAGTGACCACATTTCCCAAATCCCAAACTGAGAACCATAATCAGTAACGTGGTCTAAGAATGATATTAGAGTGTTTGTAATCTGGACTGTGCTGAAAATGCTCATACGTTCTTTGGGTGCAGCTACACACACTACACATACATCTTTTAACTAAAACAAAGCAGAATGGGTCAAAAAATTATCATGGACGGGGGATATCAAAGCCATAGGGTTTGTATATATTTTACAACTAGAATGAAGTAAGATGATAGCAGAGGCATTAGGCAATGAATGTTACTCAGAAGGGGAAATGAAATAGACATCGAGGTTGATGGAGGGAGGGAACTAGATGGGAGAGGGAATGGGAAGGGGAACAGGGTTGAGAATCAAGTGTAGGGAGGCAGGGAGACTAGAAATCAGAGGTGTGTGGGTAGGTGTTATTTCTAGGATGTGCCCAAGACTTGGGAAAGAGGGAAGCCACATCAAGTCAATGGGGGTGAGTCTAGCTGAACCTTCAATCTCAGAAAGTCTTGTGGAAGAGTTGGGGCAAAGGATTGAGGGACCTGGAGGGGAAGGAATTCCACAAGAAGACCAACAAACTCAACTAACTTGGACCTTTGAGGCTCCTAAACCACCAACTAAAGTGCAAGCATGAGTCGGACCTGAGTCTCCCACATACATGTAGCAGATGTGCAGCTTGGTCTTCATGCAGGTCCTCAACAACTGGAGTGGAGGCTGTCCTGAATTTGTTGCCTGCCTGTGGATCCTATTTCCCTAACTGGATCACGTTGCCTGGCCAGTGGGAGAGGATGCACCTAGTCCTGCAGTGACTTGCTGTGCTATGGTGGGATGATAGAAGGGGGCCCTGCCTTCTCAGAGCAGAAGTGGAGAGGGCAGGGGCTATGTAAGGGGGACCTTGGAGGAGGACTGCTATCAGGATGTAAAGTGAATACATAAATAAATTAATATATAAAAAGATATCACTTTTGGCAAATAGAGTAGGGAAGAAAGAAAATCACATTTTGAAGGGTAGCCTAAGACAAGTCGTACTCAGACCCCACTCACTCTAGAGGCTGCAGCTTCAGGAATATTGCATGTAGAAACGTAAGCAATAGTAGACTGGATCACAGCCACATACTCCATGAAATAAAACACTAGCCTATGGTACTTCAGAACATATACTTGGCTGTCAGCAGAGGACAACAGAAGTACTAATGCACTTTCCCTTGTATAAAATGGCATGTTTTACTATGACCCATAGACAACCTCCCTGTGTTTAGTTAATATTTACATTACCTGTAATACTGAATGCAATGAGAATGCTATGCAAATTGTTGTTCTTCTGTATTCTTTCATGAGTAATAAAAGAAAAAGTATGCCTGTACATCTTCAGTATTGACACATCTTTCCTCACTATTTTCAAGCCTGGAGTGTTTAAATCTACAGGTACAGAACTCATGGATGAGAGGAAATAGGTGCTTTATTAAAATGACTCTATTAAAAGAGGTCAGAAGGGCAGGACCTAAACCAGCCAGACAGGAATCTTTATAAACAGAGTTTAGGACACAGTATGCATGTATAAAGGGAAGTCCAGTAATACACACACAAAGCTGTCTATTCAGAAGACAAGGAAACAAGCTTCAAAAGGAAGTCCAATCCTGCAGACTCTTGGACTCCAAAACGGAGTGAATACTACTTTTTTATTGCTTAAGCAACCTCCACAGTGGTATTTCATCATGGCAGCCTAAAATAGCTAACATATGTGCACAGTACTGGTACAGTATGTGATTTCCATTCACAAGTGATTAAACATAATCCTAGGAACAGCTCATCCTTAGTGGTCTCTTTGGATTGCTACATAAAGCTCGAGGAATAACTTATTCAATAATGTGACACACTCTGAGAATTATGGATCATGGGTTTTCTGATCTTTCTCCTAACTTTGTCTGGAGTGATGTGTGTATCATGTATATTAGCAGAGGGCTATATCATGATTCACACAAATCCACATTGCAATTACTCTAAGAAGGTTTGTGTAAAAGGTTTCTGATGGATGTAGATGGATATAAATATTTCTGATGCTACCGTAGGTACATAGGACTCTCAAAGAGGACTACAGACTCTTGAAATAGTATATTCAACTAACATCCGACTGCTTCATGATTTTGATTATACACAAAGACACTGTTGTATTGGAATTTCACGTACTCTTAATTTACACAACTTTCTCCAAATGAATTGGGAGTCAAGTTTATATAGATGCATGTTATCATTTGCCTCATAATTAGACACATGGTAGAGGTCTGGGCTTGTATATGTCAGCCTGAAAAGACAAGGACTTAAAGGAGAAAATATTCTGGTTATTATGATAAGGATGAGACAAAAGTGGCTACTTGATACAGCTTTCTCTCCTCTTTATGAGTATCTTCTCCACCAGGACTACTCGGGTTATGGCATATGTGTTATCTTATTTCCTCTTCACATCGATAAAGAAATGTGTTGTCTTGGTAATTTTTCCTGTTGCCACGATAACATAAAGCATCCTGAGAAAGAAAGGATTTGTTTGGCTCACAGTTCGGTGAACAGCCCATCATGGCAGAAGTGAAGGCCACAGCATCTTGTAGCAAATGGTAATGTTGCATCTAAAGTAAGAAAGAAGAAAGCAGTGAATACTTGTGCCTTGCCCACTTAATCCATTCTATAAAGGCTGAGTTCAACTTTAGGAACACTACCACTCACACTGGTCAGGTCTTCCCACTTCAATTGGCCAAATCAAGGCAACTACCCACAGACATACCCGTATGCCCATCTGTCAGGTGCTTCTGCATCTCAAGTTGACAACTGAAGTTAACCATTACATATGGATACTACATTACTTCACTTTGTACTTGAGGAAACTGAGGCTCCAAGACTGAAAGGGAGATATCTGGAGTCAAAGAGCCTAAGAGCAACAGAGCCATGAAGATAATCCAAATCTGTATTAATTACATCTTATATTCCTAGCATCCCTGAAAGCCCACTCTCCTCTTGAATGATAAAGACATATCATCTAGGATTTACTCAGTAATTCCGGGATGCAGAAATGAATGGACAACTTCCCTGTGTACCTTGTGTACACCCTATAGCTGAGAGGAGGAAGTTAAGATAAAGGTGCTTATCTTCTGTATCCCTGGGGTAGTGTGTGGGAATACTAATTTTTAAAACTGTAGAGCCTACTAATATGAGTCTAGAATGGTCTGTTCCCATTTAAGTGTCTGTAGGGGAGAAACAAAGGCCAGAAAGCTATTTTCAAAACCAAATATACATCCTCCTAGATCAAGATAGAGTTTTCATGTACTACCTACCCCCCCAAAATACCCTAAATGCACTTTCAAATTTGTCTGTCATGTAGTTAAAACTGTCAATCCTGCCTCAACGCTATAATTTAGCCACATCTTTAGAGTTATCACAGCTAAGTATGACCAAGCAGGTGTCACATGCCACACACTATTCAAGCCCATTTAACTTTCACAATAACCTTGGGGTAACTACTGTTTTTTTCATCCATCTTTGAGATAAGGAAATCAATGCCATGTCATATTGGCAAAAAATTAATTGAAAAGATCAAGTTATTCACAATCATTTCTTAAGAGAACAATTATAAATTATTACCTCATAGATAAAATTGATAAAGTTTAATTAAGTGAAAAATTCTTTTTGGTCATTCAGAATATTTCAAAATGTTGTATTCCCCTAAAATATTTATAGAATAATTTTCTTGAAAAATGTGACCTTGATCATGAGAAGATTGGGCTTGGTGAGTGAGTGGTTTAACTCAGGCAATAACTAATAACCTCATACTACCCTATCAGGAACCCAGGAGGATTCTAATAATTCCTACCCTTTCAATTCACACATCAAGATGAACAGTGACCATATTTCCCCTTCCCTACAAGCCATCATAGCATCTCTGGGCTAGGCCAGTAGGATAACTCATTTTTCATATAAAAGCTGTAAGCATAATAGCCAGTTACCTCATGATTTAGATACCTTTAAACAACAGAAACATGACAAAATCGCTCTCTCTCTCTCTCTCTCTCTCTCTCTCTCTCTCTCTCTCTCTCACTCTCTCTTTCTCTCTCTCTCTCTCTCTCTCTCTCTCTGTTTCTCTCTCTCTGTCACACACACACACACACACCACACACACACACACCACACAAACACACACACACACACACAGTGGTTTGGGTCCCCTTCCTCCATTCCTTCACTAAAATTTATCATTCTCACCTTCCACTTATCATCACAGGCTGTATCTTGCTTGCATGCTCAGATCCATTGAGGGTAAAAATCCCAAGCATAGCAACAGTGTCCAAGCAGAAGCAGCAGTCATGTCTTTAACTGTCAGAGGAAAGGTCTGAGTACTGATAATCAAGCTCAGAAGCCAAATCAGAAGTAATTTCTCTCATAGCAAGCAGGACTTCAGGAGGAATGTGAAGGAGGGACAGGTGGGCCTTGTCATTTAGGTTTTTGCAGAAGAGCAATGTAAAGTTCAGTCCAGCCGAATACACCTTACCGTACATAAGAAAATTACTCAGACAAGGCAGTCACTGATTTGCCTCACTAGTACCAACAATTACCATTGATAAATAGATTGCTACATGCCCGGCTCCAAGTGTACGTTTGACTTTTGTGAATAACTCCCTTCTATATGGTATAAATAACACATAAAGAGCATCCTTCTATACAGGATAAATAACGCCCTTCAATATAGGGTAAATAACACCCATCTATAACTGGCACTATTTTGTTTAATTTTCCATGTGGGGAAACCGAGGCTCAGGAAAATGCCAAGATATGGTGATTTTAAGGGAAATGGTCCCCATAGGTGCACATATTTGAATATTTGGTCTGCAGTTTGTTAAACTGTTTGGGAAAGATTAGAAAGTATAGCTTTCTTGGAGGTGTGTCACTGGGCATCGGTGATGGTGGTGGTGAGGTTTCAAAAGCTATGCCATTCTCAGTTCCATCCCTCTCACCCTTGCCCCCCCCCCCCCGCCTTGTAATTTAAGCTCTCAGGGACTGTTCTAGCATCATGTCCACCTAGCTGATGTCATGTTTCCTGGCATGATTTGCTATGAACTCTTAACCCTCTGAAACTTGAAGCCCCTACTAAACCCTTTCTTCTATAAGTTTTATTGGTCATAACTTCTTATCACAGCAAGAGAAAAATATGTTCCATTATCCATATGAGGAAACTGAAGCCTAGGGAGGTTAAGCAAATTTCCAAGGTAACATACTTTCAAAATTGCAAGGATAGAATTCTGATCTCAGGATGTGGGAATTCTGAGTCTATGCCTTTAGCCAGAAAATAGTCAATTTTAATTCTTTGAAGAGCCAGATAAATGTTTTTCGGATTAGCAACCAAATGGTTTCTACCATAATAACTGTGTTGTTATAGAATACAAACAATCAGGCATTATATATAAGTGTGTAATTAGAACTGTGTTTTGATAGCACTTTATTTTAAAAGATATGTAAAAGGCCATATTTTGCTATAGTTTCCTGACAACTGACCTAGTCTATAAAAATGCCCCTGTTGTTTTTCCCTTATCAGGTAGGTGCTCTAGAATCAGTCTACAGTGAGAAATGAAACTTAGCTGAAGACTTTGAAGATGAATTTCAAGAGCAGTAGTTCTCAACCCTTGGGTTACAATACCTTTGAAGGCTGGTCGAATAACACTTTTTCCCAGGGGTGACATATCAGATATCCTGCATATCAGATATTTTTATTATGATAAATAACAGTAGCCAAATTACAGTTATGAAGTAGCAATGAAAGTAAATTTGTGGTTGGAGGGGGTCACCTCAACATGAGAAACTCTATTAAAGGGTCACAGCATTATGAGTGTTGAGAGCCATTGCTCAAGAGTATCTCTAACTTTCCATGGGAAGTTTGGTTAGTTATAATGCCTCTGTGCCTTAATTTCCATGTTTATTAATAAAAATGAGTATAATGCTTCTACATATTTTACTGGGACATGGTTTCATAGAGACGGGAAAAATGGATAGCCTATACTATGAACAATTGAGTTACCAGAAAAATTTGGGTGTCCACATTTCTGTACCCCAGGGAACATCTGTGTGGGTATCTGATGTTTTGGGAAAGAAGAATGTCCTGACAGCATTTTCTCACTAGAAGGCGAGTCAGTAGCACTTACATACCGGTATGAAAGTTGATTCCTATGGCAAGAGACAGAATCAGAAGCAGTGCCATGCTGTGTGTACTAGAAAGTGAAAATCAGAAAAGACAGGGAATTGAAGAAAAGTCAGCTTGTGGCTAGTGCTGATACACAAATAAGCTGCTGCTGTTGATGATGTACTGTCTCCCTCAGTGATAGGAAATGTTTTCATCAAGTGAAGCAGAGCTCTTGCTTTGTTCAACATGTGTTTTGGACATTATTAAGCATTCAGATGTATAGTTCTTCCCGATAAGGTGTTTTTTTGGTATGCTTACATTTGATCACTGGTAAAAATCTCTTCAATAATTTGGAGAAAGTTTTCTCACAGAAAATTCTGCAACAATGGCAAGCAAACTCAAGGTGAACATGATCTAATCCAATTGTACCCATTTCCAGTAGGAAGATTGAACAATAACTTAGATGTAAATAGCAGGAACATCACAATTTGTCAATCTTCTACTCTTCTGTACATTAAGATGCTTCAACTCATAGGTGTGCGTCGCAGCTGCTTCTATTGAAACATCCTAAACTGGCATGTGACTCTGAGGTAAGCATTTCCTTCCTAATTATTTTTTTCTAATCTTTGCTTACTGAACGTTCTTTGGCTTCCTTCTTCCAAATTAGTAAAGAAAAAGGCTTTCTATCCTTCTCTGTTCCTGACTCAAATACTTTACAGAATCAGATTGTAAATAGGATCTTGATCTTTCCTCTTTTGTCCCAGAAATTATTGCTTAGGGGTCCGATGGAAAATAATTTAAATTTTTTCTTTGTAATCTTTTAAGAGAACAGGTGTTATGTACTGTAAGACAACTTTTAAAAAAATTCCCTTAATGATAATTTCTACACTCAAAAACAATGTGATACTTTCTACCAAATATTGTAAATTTGGTACTTGAAGTTACCAAACAATAAAGGTTTTCTTTGAGTTTTTCTCATCTCAGAAGAATTCAATCAACAAAACCTCTAGATGCCTGGATGTAGTGGACAGTGAGATTTATCTTTTCCCTTAATTAGCTTCTAGATATTGTCACCTATTTCCACAGAGCTTTGGATTTTTATACGTTTTCCAAGTAAATTACTGCATCACTATTACTAGAGCATCTAATCATACCATATGCATGGTTTATATGAGAACATGGGAGCTTGAGGAGGATAATATAGCAATAAAAATGCAATTTGGAGACAGTAGAGATGAGATCCCCCACTTCCTTACTTCCTAGTTACATGATAATGGAACAATGTTCAAAACTTGTCATCTTCAGTCTTCTCATCAGTAAAGTAGAGAAAATGATAGGATTTGCCTTTTTTTTTTTTTTTTTTTTTGACTTAGTTTGATTTTTATTGCCACCATGACCAAAAACATCATGAGGAGGAAAGGGTTTATTTGGCTTTTTTTTTTTTTTTTTTTTTTTTAGTGCTCAAATTCTGTATTTAGATAGCTGAATGAAAGATTTGGCATACCTTATCATAAAATTATTAATTTATATAACAAATGACTAAACAGGAGAAACTGGAGTTATACTAATATGAAAAACATCTTGCTAATATTTCACAACAATTTTTGTTACAAATATAATGTCTTGAAAAGCACTCATTTATTACCCCACAGCCTTTGAGGACTGGAAGCCTGACTAGATGGATGATATGCTTAGCTTTAGCTAGAGTTGGATTTTCACGTGGCATCTGGACTGGAGGATAATCTTCTTCCCCAGTCTTTGGTTCTTCGTAGCATTCATTCTTTGTGGTTGTAGATAACTTTAGTTTTGACTGGCCTGCTGGTGGGAAACTATAAGTCCTTCCCTTGAGTTAAGAAAAACAAACAAACATGACTGCATGTTTTCTCTAAGGCAACAAGGAAGAATCCAGAGTTAGCAAATGCTACAGTATTGTATGTCATGTGTTTGCATGTATGTAATCACTTGTATTCCAAGTTGTGGTTCTACCAATACTCACAAAAGTGTATAAAGGCAGGGTTATTGTGGTAACCAGCTTGTTTGCCACAAAGGGACATGAGCAAACACTGTTTCGT
>CM052722.1:109133223-109188892 GCA_028551405.1 Uromys caudimaculatus
AACTCAAGAAGTTAGACTCCAAAAAACCAAATAACCCCATCAAAAAATGGGGAACAGAGCTAAACAGAGAATTCTCAACTGAGGAAATTCTCAGGTCTGAGAAGCACCTAAGGAAATGCTCAACATCCTTAGTCATAGGGAAATGCAAATCAAAACAAGTCTGAGATTCCACGTCACACCAGTCAGAATGGCTAAGATCAAAAACTCAGTACTACTCAGCTATTAAAAACAATGACTTCATGAAATTTGCAGGCAAATGGATAGAACTTGAAAGTATCATCCTGAGCGAAGTAACTCAGTCACAAAAGAAGGAACATGGTATGTACTCACTGATAAGCGGATATTAGCCCAAAAGTTCAGAATGCCCAAGTTTCACTTTACAGTAACCACTGAACTGAGAGTGAGATCCCAGAGGGAGGAGTTGGAGAAGGGACTGAAGGAGCTGAAGGAGTTTGCAGCCCCATGGAGGGAGCAACAGCGTCAACGGGCCTGACCCCCCCACCCCTCCGGTCGTCCTGGAGTTTGGACCACCAACCAAAGAATACACATCTATGGACCCATGGTTCAGACCACATATGTGGCAGAGGAGGGCCTCGTTGGCCATCAGGGAGAGGAGAGGCCCTTGGGCCTGAGGGTGTTAGAGGCCCCAGTAAAGGGAAATGTCAAGGTAGGAATATGGGAATGGGTGGGCGGCTGGGTGGGAGGTGGAATTCCCTCATAGAGGCGGGGAGAGGGAGGGGATAGGGGGTTTCCAAAGAGGAGACCTAGAAAAGGGGAAACATTGGAAATGTAATTAAAGTATCAAAAAAATAAATAAAAATAAAAGAAAAGAAAAAAGGAATTAAGAAATTTAGTGTATTCTACTTAATAAAATGCATTTACTATTCATTCTTTTGATTAACAGCTTCTTTCTCTCTCTTAACCCTGAGTAATATTCCATTTAATTTTCTTTAACTGTTCAGCTGTGGAGTGATATCTTTGTCACTTTCAGTTTGGGGCAATTATTATACTGTATACATGCAGATACAGGTTTTCTGTGAACATAATTTTTCACCTTACTTGAGTAAATACCTTAAAAAACTGTCTCATTGGGCTGTATAGTAAATGTGTGTTTAAATTTATAAGAACTAACCAAATTGCCTTTCAAAGTGACTATATCATTTTGCATTCCCACCAGCAATGAACTCTGATTAGCCATGTAGTGATTCTTAACAAGGTTTTGATTTACATCTGATAAATGGGTGGTGATATTTAACATTTTTCATGTGATTATTTGCATACAGCCTTTTTGTGAAATTTAACTTCAAGCTTATTGTATTTTTGAAAGTAGGATTATTATTTCTTCTTTATTGAATTTTAATAGTTCTTTATGAGTTCTGGCTATATATTTGACAAATGTTTGCTTGAACATTTTTCTTCAACCTGTGGTGATTTTCTCTCATTTTCTTGAAAGGACAAAATTTTTAATTTTGATAAAGTCTAATTTCTAATTTCTTCTTTTGTAATTAAGTTTTATTCACACCATTTTATGTTTTTATATTTTACATTGAGACAGTTTTCTATTTAGAGCAAATTCTATGTTTGGTTTGATTTTGTGCTGGCGCGTGTACAGCTTCTCTAACCTGTGTTTGGACGACCATCTTTCCTCTGTTAAACTGCCTTTGTAACTTTGTTATAGGTCACTTGGCCATAATTGTGTAGGTCTATTTCTGAATTATTTTTTTCTGCTTTGCCAATCCATATACTGTAGTATATTATACATCTTAAAACCAGGTGTAATGATTTCTTTAAATTGTCTCCCCATTTTCTAAGTTTTTCTGACCATCCCTTACTTTCCCATATATGTGTTAGAATCAATCACTAGCTCTAACCGGAAAATGACTCTACCAAGCTTTTGATAAGAATGGTGTTAAGCTTGCATATCAAGTTTAGGTAGCATTGGTGTGTGTGTGTGTGTGTGTGTGTGTGTGTGTGTGTGTGTGTGTGTGTCCGTGTCCATAGTCCGTTCTCTTTTTTTGTCATAATTATTGCCATGTATGAAAATAGCTAAATATGGAGGACAGAGTTGTGATTTTAAGTATAGGGATATAAAGACCTGGAATAAATACATTAGGGATTTGTCATTCTTGTATCTATAAGAAGAGATTTTGTACTATTGGTTTTCTAATGTGACCTTCAAGCATGGGCATTTTTCAATAATGGAGAGATTTGTAAGAAAGAATGTTAACGTGACAAAAACAAGCAAACAAAAAAAAATAACAAAAACAGTGGGAGAGCAGTAGGGAAGTCAGAGAATTGGAAGGTCAAAGGCATCTAAGACTTGTAGATCAGAAATTCTGGAGCATGTTGGCTTTTATTCTGAGTGAAATGATAAGCTACTGGAGGAATCTATACACAGAAGGTCCATGGATTCATTGTCATTTTAAGAGCACTGTGCTGAATGCAGTACTGAGGACATACTAGAGTATAGTAGGAGATATCAAGGATAGAAAAATCATGATAAGTTTAAGGAGTTATTTCAGTAAACACAAAAATATTTGGATTCTGAAGAGTCTGTTCATTCAGCTACTGTACAGATAGCATTGATACAGGCTATAGGAAGTTACCAGTGATGTTACAAAAACTCAGGCAATCATCTGGAAAGTGGCAACTGGGAAACCAAATTTGGAAAGAAAAAAAAAAACATTAAAGCAGTATGAATAAAGCATCTAATTACAAGTGTAAGGTCTAATTAGCATTCAGTTTATAACACCAAAGGTGCAAACAGCAGTGTGTGGGAGGCCTAAGATGCTGTTAGACCATCCTCTTTGCTTGGATGAACAGCAGTGTCTCTATTGTCTACAATGGGTCTCTACAGAAGCACGAATGCCGGAACTACTACTGATGCAAAAGCTCAAAGGATTTAGAACTAGAAATTCATGAATTTGATTTGACTAAAAAAGTTCTGCATAGTAAATTTATTCTTTGAGATAAACAAACAATCTCAAATAGATGAGGATAGTTTTGGTGTTACAGAAGAACAGAGGAATTCCATTTACTGATGATAAGTGATCTCAAATCACATACACTTTTAGTTTTTGATGCATGGATTTCTAACTGCTTGCCATGGGGCTTGATGTAATTAAATGGATTTTCAAATGGTTTCTGACTTACAATGCCCCTCTATCCTCAAAGTAGTATGGTCATTATACCAGAGATACTCATTAGGTGACAATAGCTAACAAATCTTCAGTGAATTCATAAGGATCGATTATACAGTTAGGATTTTTGTTTTGAAAGTTATGAATGCTAATTTTATTACAATATAGTTTTCTTCCTCTTAATGCACTTATCTGGAACTAGCATATATTATATATAACTATACTTCAATTTAAAAAATATGGACATTGTTTTAAAAATTAGTTTAAGATAGAATAACTATGCCTTATGCATTGATGGATATAAAAAGATTATGTTTATTCCTTTAATTAGTTCATTTGATTTTTGGTGTGAAATTGTTCACAAGTTGACTTATAACCTGGCATAATAAATATGGATCTTCTAGTTTGTTATAGAGTCACAGAGTCATATCACCTCAGAAATAAAAGCTTTAGTCCATAAATATCATCCAAAAGATCGCTCTCTCTACCTCTCCTCTTTCCTATTTCTCCTCTCTCCCTCACGCCCCTCTCCATTCCTCTCTCTGTCCTTCCTCTCTCAGGCTATCTAGGGATTGTTCCTTGAGTCTCTACTCATATATCCTCATCAGTGGGAAGCTCACTGCATCATGGGATAGGTTCCTCTATTAGATCTTTCTACCGAGTTCCTTTACCTAGCTCATTAATATAAATCATAATAGACTCTCTAACTCTTGTCCATGAGAATCCCTCAGAAACATGAAATCTACTGTCTGTGTCTTCTTTAACTTTCATTGAGCTGATGTCTCCCCTGGATGCACATACACAGTTTTATTTATTCCTACTATTATCCTTGATTTTGAATACCAAAAAGCTTCAAGTCACAGCTTTGTCTTATACTAGAGCCTTCTGAGATTTCAATTTTAGAAGGCCATTTACCTTAATAGGGAAAAAATGTTACCAGTGCTTCTGGTTCTGAAGGAAAAGCTAGGAATTGAGAAAGTCTACATGTCAGGCTATCTCAGAGTATGCAGGATAGTCTCCAATGGTGGTAATGAGACCAAAGAATGCAAATAAAGTGAAACATTGGGTCACCTAGTTCTCTTCCAATATATTATTATTGAAATTCATTTGCTGGAATTTTCTGAAAACTTGATTTAATTTCTGTCTCTACTTCCTTTGATTACTTCTCACAATTATGTTTGATAATAGTGAATCTGATCATAATAATGTCCTATTTGATTACCAAAATGTTATACCTGGTCCACAAGTAAGGTTGCTTTAGACTTCTTGAGGGCTGAACTGGAGCAATATCAGCCACATGTTCTGCTGTTCAATGACTGACCATTAGAGATAAAATACTAAGTTGTCTGGATTGGGTTCATTAGTAGTAGCTAATATTTACCTATTGTTGTTATTCACAAAGTGTATGTAGGGCATTATTAG
The DNA here is from genome assembly GCA_028551405.1 of Uromys caudimaculatus. Classification (NCBI taxonomy): domain Eukaryota; kingdom Metazoa; phylum Chordata; class Mammalia; order Rodentia; family Muridae; genus Uromys; species Uromys caudimaculatus. The sequence goes on from CM052722.1 coordinate 109,137,786, forward strand.
GCCATAGAGCCTTACAATAACTTTATAATATTAGCATCCTATTCTCTTTTTTTAAAGATTTATTTTATTTATATGAGTACACTGTAGCTGTGTTCACACATATCAATAGAGTGTATCGGATCCCAGTACAGATGCTTGTGAGCCACCATGTGGTTGCTGGGAGTTGAACTCAGGACTTCTGGAAGAACCACCAGCGCTCTTAACTACTGAGCCATCTCTCTAGCCCCCCCCCAGTAGTCTATTCTTTAAGCGGAAGTGCTAAATATTATTCAATGGAAAAGTGTTTTCCATAAGGTAAGCCAAGGTAGTAATGTCTATATTTACTTCTTGAGGTTTTCATTATAAAATGACTACCTATTTGGTGATTTAAAATTTATTTTTAAGATGCATCGTCTTAGTATAATTGTATTTTATTATGCAATACTCAGTTGATATCACTGGGAGGCCTTCTCTTTTCCAGAGGAGCAGTGGGTCTGGGGGAGAGACAAGATGAGAGTAAACTGGGAAGAGTGAAGGAGGGAGGGAAAACTGAAATAAGGATGTATTGTATGAGAAAAGTATAAATAAAAAACGGAATATGAACAAATGGAAAAGAAGAACTGACATAAAACAACATTTGATTCCTATGCATAAAAAACAACAACAACAAAAAACCCAAAGAAACAAAAAAACAAAACAAACCCCATGCATTGTTCCACTGATAATTCAGGCTGCTAGAAGTCTGAGATTTAGTTGTTTGCAAGAAGTATCTAGGGAATTTACCTTCCCTGTCTCAGCCAGATTGTGACTAGTAATAATCAGCCTATCTTAACTTGTAGAAACATTACTCAGTTCTCACTCTAACTTAACATGGCTTAATCTTAACTCACCATCTTCTAAGATCTTGTTGCCAAATAAAGTACCATTCATTAATGCTAGGAGTTAGTGCTTTGGGGAACACAGTTCAATTTTTAAAAGTGTCTTGTAAAAATTATGTACTTTTGAGAATCTCTTTATTGAAAGAGAAGAGAATAACCAACAACTATTCAGTGACAATACTTACGTTAGAAAAATTTTAGAAGTTTTAATGAGAACCAGGGGCAAAACCAAACCTAACCACCAAATTAACAAACAAAAAAAATATCACTTTTTTTTTTTTTTGCTATGATAAAAAGCACTCTCCACATCTTCGGTAGATAAGATTGGGGCATAGCAATGGAGGATGCAGAGCCTGAACTAGCCATCTCCTGTAACTAGAAAAGATGGAAAGATTATGATACCAACCCAGCCATAAAACCTTAGACATACAATGTGTCCTGCCTACAAGATGTGCTGTGGTAAAGGAGATCCAGAAATTGCAGGAGTCCGCGACCAATGACTGGTCCATCTTGAGACTCATGCCGTGAGAGAGAACTCACTCCTGACACTGTCTTGAGGGCCAGGAACCAAAGGCTGGATAGCCCAGACACCTAGGATAGAATCAAACACAAACTGCAAAACAAAATAGTCAAGGAAATGGTGCCTAATGATACTCTGCTATACTCATATATTGACATCTCACCCAATTGTCATAAGAGAGGCTTCACTCAGCAACTGATAGAAACCGATGCAGAGACCCTCAGCCAAACATTATGCAGAGTTTTGGGAATCCTGCTGAAGACAGGGAGGAAGGAGTGTACAAGCCAGAAGAATCAAAGACAGCACCAGAAAACTTACAGAATCAACTATCCTGAGTCCATAGGGACTCACAGAGACTGAACTGCTAACCAGGTAGCATGCATGGGACTGATCTAGACCTTCTGCATATATGTTAAGGTTGTGTAGCTTAGTCTTTGTGTGGGACTCTTAACAGTAGGAGCAGAGGCTGTCTCTGACTCTGTTGCCTGCCTTTTTGAACATTTCCTCCTAGGTTGCCTTGTCTAGCCTCAATAGATGAGCCTAGTCTTCCTGAAACTTGATGTTCAGTTGATATCCATGGGAGGACTGCCCTTTTCTAAAGAGAAACGGGGAAGTGGATGAGGGTGGAAAGAGAGGAGGTGCAGGTGAGGGAGTGAGAGGAAAAGATGGAGGAGAAACTGGTCCAGATGCAAAATTAATTAACTAATCAACAGAACATGTACTCTTCCTACATACAACTTCTGTTTCCTAATATGCCCTTTAGTGTTATTGGGAGGGTGAGTGATAATCTTTTAACAGAATGCTGCTCCAAATCTCAGCTTCAAGAACATAAAAATAGGCTAATGAGATGGCTTAGAAGGTAAAAGTACTTGCTGAATAAGACTGGTACTTTGATTCAGTCCCCGAAACCCAAATGTAGGTGGAAGGAAATAACATACTTCACAAGATTGTCCTTTGACCCCTACATGTGGGTCATGGCACAGGCACCCAAATATACATCAGGTACATATGCTTGCACACACAATTAGTAGTAGTAGTACTTGTTGCTGGTTGTAGTAGTAGTAGCAGCAGCAGCACCGGTGGTGGAGGCAGCAGCAGCAGCAGCAGTAGCAGCAGTAGCAGCAGCAGCAGCAGCAGCAGCAGCGACAGTAGAGCATACCTCTAGAATCTGATTGCTTAGGTACAAATTTTAGGTCCATCCTCCAGTGACTAACAGATTTGGCTATTCCTCACTATCAATTAGTAGAAAAATTGGAAATTGTCCTTGGTATTTCTTCACTTTTGCACAGGGATATTTTCAGAGAATTACAACTTTCAGTGTTAAAATGACTGCAGCAAACATTACATGTGTGAATCTTATTTTTAATAGTCCATCAAAAGAAAAATTATACTCCTTAATGTATTATATCTTTTCATTTATATACAGCCAGATGTCTAGGTCTCTTCATTCTGAGCCTCAGTGGGGGGTCTGCCCCATTAACCTTCTGAATCTGGTAGAAATCAGTGTAACATAGTTTCTGGGTGTGCTTTTTTTCCTAGATATTATTTTTGACATGTGTTGGATATTTAAACTGATCTTTGACTTAAACCCTGACAGTCTTTTCTTTTATGTCCTCCTTTGCTCTTGTAGCTACGTTAGGGTAATTATTCTGCAAAGAATGTCAAAACATAGTAAATGGTTTAGAACAACTCTGTTTATATCCTTTAGTTAGAGGGGAAAGGTCTTGGGAGAAAATTAATAATGTCCTATTGCAGCTTGCAAGGGACATCAAACAAATTGATAGCAATCTTATTTTTACTGGAATACAGTTGTGAAATTAATAAAGATGAACTAGTGCTAAGCAAGCTAGAGCTTGGACCAAATGAAGGGTGTTATGTGACAATCTGAGTTGTTCATTAGTGTAGAATTAGAATTAGAAGATAGAATTAGTGGTCAATAAACTCATTGGAGAAATGTGTTTGTGGATACAATGACTGTCAAGATTATATTCACAAGTATTCATATGTTTGCTTTTTGTCTAAATTGTGAAAGTATTATATATATGTATATGAATATTTATTCATATTTCTTCAAAGCCACTTTGAAGAGAGTTGTTTCTTTCTTCTTTTTCAAGTTCACTGTCTATAAACTGGACACATCATCTTTCTGTGAACACCGCTATTTTAGAGGAAATCTCAATTTTCCATTCTAGTATTCTGATAACATTACAGAAAATCTTTTTTGCTTCTATTAAGTCAGTAGGGCATAGATGACCATTATTTCTAGGTTTTCCATGGAGCCATTTTCACTTTTGGGACTCCCTCCATTAGCACTTAACCTATACTGGTTAGTGGTGCACACCTTTAATCCCAGCACTCAGGAAGCAGAGACAGGCAGATCTCTGTGAGTTTGAGGCTATCCTTGTCTACAGAACAAGTTCTAGGACAGCCAAGGCTACACAGAGAAAACCTAATGCCTTTAGTCCCAGCACTAGGGAGACAAAATTTCTGAGTTCAAGGGCAGCCTGGTCTACAGAGTAAGTATCAGCAAGGTCATAGCTATACAGAGAAACCCTCTCTTAAAAAAACAAAACAAAGCAAAACAAACCAAACAAAAGGATGTAACCTTCAACCAGAGAATGAAAAAGGAAAATATAAAATGATCTAGTCATATTAGGTCATCTGAGATTTGGTCTCTAGAGCAAAAACTGTCAGAGATAAACCTGCCATTTGATGCATGGATTCTAAAAGAAGGAGTCCTCATTCTGTCCAAAGTGTGCACCTACAAAGTGGCAACTATTTCTTTTTTTTTCTTTTTTATTATTGGATATTTTCTTTATTTACATTTCAATTTTATCCCCTTTCCAGGTTTCCCCTTCAGAAACCCCTTATCCCATCCCTCCTCCCCCTGCTTCTATGAGGGTGCTCCCCCACCAACCCACCTACTCCCTCCAGCCTCCCCTCCCTGGCATTCCCCTACACTGGTACATTGAGCCTTCACAGGACCAAGGGCCTCTCCTCCCACTGATGACCTACAAGGCCATCCCCTGCTACATATGCAGCTGGAGCCATGGGTCCCTCCATGTGTACTCTTTAGTTGGCGGTTTAGTTCCTGGGAGCTCTGGGGGTCTGGTTGGTTGATATTGTTGTTCTTCCTATGAGTTCCAAACCCCTTCAGCTCCTTTAGTCCTTTCTCTAAATCCTCCATTGGGGACCCCATGCTCAGTCCTATGGTTGGCTACAAGCATCCACCTCTGTATTTGTCAGGCTTTGGCAGAACCCTTCAGTAGACAGTTATAACAAGCTCCTGTCAGCAAGCACTTCTTGGCATCTGCAAAAGTGTCTGGGTTTGGTGTCTGGATATGGGATGGATCCCCAGGTAGGGCAGTCTCTGGATGGCCTTTCCTTCAGTCTCTGCTGTACATTTTGTCTCTGTATTTTCTCCCTTGAGTATTTTGTTCCCCCTTCTAAGTAGGACTGATGTATGCACACTTTAGTCTTTCTTCTTCTTGAGCTTCATGTGGTCTATGAATTGTATCTTGGGTATTTCAAGCTTTCAGGCTAATATCCACTTATCAATGAGTGCATACCATGTGTGTTGTTTTGTGACTGGGTTACCTCACTTAGGATGATATTTTCTAGTTCCATCCATTTGCCTAAGAATTTCATGAAGTCATTGTTTTTAATAGCTGAGTAGTACTCCACTGTGCATGCAATAGAGGGCTAATATCCAATATATACAAAGAGCTCAAGAAGTTAGACTCCAGAGAACCAAATAACCCTATTAAAAAAAATGGGATACAGAGCTAAACAAAGAATTCTCAACTGAGGAAACTCAAATGGCGGAGAAGCACCTAAAGAAATGCTCAACATCCTTAGTCATCAGGGAAATGCAAATCGAAACAACCCTGAGATTCCACCTCACACCAGTCAGAATGGCTAAGATCAAAAACTCAGGTGACAGTAGATGCTGGCGAGGATGTGGAGAAAGAGGAACACTCCTCCACTGTTGGTGGGATTGCAAGCTGGTACAACCACTCTGGAAATCAGTGTGGTGGACCCTCAGAAAAATGGACATAATACTACCTGAGGACCCAGCTATACCTCTCCTGGGCATATACCCAGAAGATGCTCCAACATGTAATAAGGACACATGCTCCACTATGTTCACAGTAGCCTTATTTATAATAGCCAGAAGCTGGAAAGAACCCAGATGTCCTTCAATGGAGGAACAGATACAGAAAATGTGGTACATTTACACACTGGCAACTATTTCTAGAGTCTTGGATAGAAAAGGAGGTGCCGAGTATTCCTTACATATAGGAAGGTAGGTTTCAGTTTCCCCATCATTAAGATGTACAGGTTGAACATTTGAAAATGAGAACTTTCTCTGTCTAATGTTGAGGTGTTTCCCAAAATAGTCTGTGTGTTTAGTTTTTTGCATCCATTTTTGTCCAGGTTCCTTCCCACACTTCTTTAGTACACACACACATGTTCAGTTTACTCCATCCTCTTTATTATACACATTGTATTTCTTTCATTTTGAGACATGGTCTCATAATGAAGTCCAGATTTGCAAGGATTTCCCTATGAACTCCATTCTGTCTTCAAAAGTATAGTAACCTTCCTGCTTCAGCCTCGAAAGTGCTGCAATTACAGATATGAGCAACCTTACCTGGCTTCACTTTTCTTTCTTACTTTGTTCCCCTGTCTTCTATTTTTCTTTTCCTTTCTCCCTAAATGTGGAATGAGTGGTGTTTCACTTGGATTATATAACTTGTTTATATAACAGTTATAGGAAGGCTACTGGCTTCTATTCTCTAAATAAGATAGTTTTTTTTTTTTTAAATCTTAAACAATGTGTGTATGTGCGTGCGCGTGTGTGTGCGCGTGTGTGTGTGTGTGTGTGTGTGTGTGTGTGTGTGTGTGTGTCTGTCTGTCTGTCTGTCTGTCTGGAAAACTCAGGTTATTATTTGGCATCCTAAAGATCCTACAGTTGCCCTATTTTCTATCCTGGACTGAGTCTGTGAACATTAGTTTGAATGTGGGCAACAGTCTTACTGTCTTCACTGACTATCCATCCAGGATAGTATTGCATGGCTTCAATGAGCTTCTTTTTTAGGACTCTTCTCAGAAGTCCAGTCAATTGAATTTCTAAGAGTGGACTTGTCGATTGCCCAGATAGCACTCAGGGTTACTGCAAAAACAGGTTTGGGGGTACCTGTACTGGCTGTCCCTTATAACCTAGTTAATACAATGGCTATGAACAACTTGCAGTATTCTTCTCTCATGTATGCAAGGAACAGATAAAATTATGATTTATTTCATAACTTGCATAGCAGATTTTTGTAGCCTTTTATTGTCAAGAAACACAAAATGTCCTTGTCGAGTTTAAACACTAGGAATTGATAAAGGCTAATGTCTCTGTTTTAAGCATTCCACCCCTTCTTACCACAGCTATGTGTCTAGAAGCTGTTCTGAGCACCCCTGCCTGTGCTTTCTTTTGTACTGGTGAGACTTGGCCTCCATGCCTACTAGGCAAGTGTCATATCACTGAGCTACGGTGCCATACAATCATCCCTTTGTTGCAGCTGAGGATACTGAAGAATGTAAATGTGAAGTTTACCAAAATATAGACAGCTAAACAATGAGCTAAACAGAATGTGAAGCTGAGGTAGCCTGTCACTGGGGAGACTAGAAAAATTACCCATGTTTTCTTGGAGCCAGAAACCCCTTCAGCCACCATAGCCTCTGGTACGTGGTGAGGTAATAAAATGAGCTTACCATGCTGTGTCTCCCTTTCTATGATTTCACTGTAGTGATAACTGAAGGAAGCAAAAAATATTCCACAAATACAAAAAAAGCCTTAGATTTTCAAGTTTTCAGGTATTGCTTTTTAAAGGAGAAACCTAAACTAAATACATGCTTTGTATATTACAATACAGCCAAACTAACGCAGCAGTATATTAAAAATCCAAAGCCTCAGCTTGAAGGAGAAACTATTCAGAGGAAATTTTCTATAAAATAGACTTTAGCATTCACACAATGAACTACCTAATAAACTTGGCAATTGTCATAATATTTGGTTTCATTGAGAACACTGCCTGTTGGCAACAGGGAATAAGTTAATCTGTTAATTAAATTCAAAATTCAGTTCTCATAAAAACACAATAATTAGCCTTTTCTTACCTTAGGATATCTGCATCAGCAAATACTGGGGTTTCTCAAGTAGGGAAATGTAGGAGTTCTCAGAACTGTGTTACCACCATTGCTGCTGCAATATATGTGCAAAATCAGCACTCAAGAGATTGGTTAGTTTTCCTTTAAGAAGCAAATTAACTGATTAGAGATAATTGTATAGAGAGCACCACACATCTTCATGCAGTTAAGATGGTACCTGGCAAGCACCTAGGTCACCAGATCAACCTGACTTCACAACACATCTCTTCTGTTTATTTTGTTGCAGGACTATGGGCCATTCACCTAACATATGTCAACTACCTTCCACTATTTAGGGATAATTATTTGTGCCTATCACAGTTTTATTGTTGAAAAAATTAAGCAAAATAATATGACTGAGAGTTTTGACTTAGAGCATTTGGCTGGCTATGCTCAGATCACTGATGTACCTGTGGTTACCCACAAGAGACAGTTTCTATTCTTGTTCCTCTCCAGGCCTGTTGGTATTCTTCTCACAGTCAGAAACATCAATAGCTATGCCCACTGCTTTCCTACACCTTGACCTTTCATGTCCTCTAGGCATGTGTTCAAATGGGATTTCCCTTCAGAAGACATTCTTATTATTAATTGAATCAATGAGGTGATTGTTATGTTCATACTTCCCTGTCCATTTAAAGGTGAATCATAACATATAAGGTGAAATGACATGGTGTCTGTGGTTTGATTTGAACATTTCACCAAAAACAGCACCAACAAAAAAATGGAGAAAAGGTAAATGAAGTTTATAAAATTGATTACAATAGAAGAGAGGACACAATTGATTAATATATGATTATTTTTATTTAGGGCTATATTTTGAATTTCCATAAAAGCCTCTTAAATTTTTTAATCCCCAGAACAATGACAATAAAAAAAAACCTTTTCTTTGAATTTTGTCACTGAGCTGATTTAGGTTATTTCCTAGATATTCTGTAGCAACACCATTATATCATCTGTAAACTGTTTTCCTAATTATGTTTCTTGAACAGTCTAGTAGGCTATGCACTTGGTGGGGGTAGATACATGTGTGTTATGCGTTGTGTAGCACTAAACCTGGAACAAGAGATATAAATGCAAGATGATCTCTGCGAAGCAGTACAGAGTCGATACACTTCCAAGCCTCTTTCAGGTTTTAAAGATAGCTGCTCCAAGGGGCTCATTGTCAGGGTCGTCCTAGGGCAATCACAGGTGCCAATAGTTTTCCTACCATTCCAGGCACTAGCTTTTAGAACTAATTAAAGAGAAAAGCCAGATAGCACATCCCTGTGCTAAGAATCAAAAAAGCTTTCTATCAGTACCTGTCTTTAATTAGAAGGGGGTGATTTTCCACTTAGCTCAAAGAATGAAACATGCACCTTCTGACACCTTTAAGCTGCAACTTTGATTTAACAGATGTGTGCATAATACTTAACAGTTCTTTGTTGTTTCTAAAAAAATGTAAAAAAAAATGTTAAATAGATTTAAGGGATATTTGTGATAATGTTGTTGGTGCTTCCAATGTGCATTGCCTGTCAATTTTATATTAAATGTACAGGTAATGATACATGTATTTATTACACATGATGTGTTTCTGTGAATCAAGTCCTATGAACCCATCAACTTAATAGAACCCATCAACTTAATAATCAAAACTCTATTGTACGACAGGCATGAGTGAGTTTGGTTGATGTTGGTCAAAGAATACAAAGTACAAGCTAGATGGGAAGAAGTTTGAAATCTGTTGCGGAGCATGGTAACTATAGTTATAGTACTATGCGGTAATCTTGAAAATCAATACTAGATTTTACGTGTTTTCATTAAAAAGATATGCATATTAGGTATCTATGGCAACCATATTAATTTCAGACAATCTACTATGTATAAAAACATCATGTGATATTCCAAATATATTTTCATCAAATTAAGAAAATTAACATTTTTTAAATAAAGAAGTGTTCTACCTGCTTTGGAGCACTGGGGCCATTCACATTCATTCCATACATTCCACACATCTTTACCATGTGCACCAGACCCTAGTCAACATACTGCATGTTCGGTGAGGTATTATCTTAATTACATTTACATTGCTGTGATAAAACACATTGATAATGCCAGTTACCAGAGAAATTTGTTTAGCCTCACAGCTCAAGGTTACAGTACATCTTGATGGGAAGGCCATAGTGGCAGGAACTTAAGTCAGATGGCCACATTGCATCTGCAGCCAAGAAGCAGTAAATGACGAATGCTCGTGCTCAGCTAAAATTTCCCCTTTCTATACAGTTCAGGATGCCAGCACTGTCCACAGTGGGTGTGTATTTGCACCTCAGTTAAACTAATCAAGATGGCTTCCCGCAGACATGCCCAGAGGATCAGTTCCCAGGTGATTATAGTTGGGGTTAAACCTCTCAGAGGAACACACTACAGAATACCCATACCTTCATGGAGTTACCATTTTAGAGTCTCATTAGGCCCATCTTAGAGATGCAATTAGTCTATAGCTCAGTCCCAAACAGTTCCAAATATCTCTCTAGGTATCCCTATTGATACACATATATGTGCATCTAATTGTGGCCTTTGTCCAAATGATATCATCTAAGTATTGACCTCCCCTTATGATCATTTTGAAAGCGCAATTTGCTCTTCTCTACACTTCCTCTCTGTTATCAATGTCACGGCTGTCCAGAAACTTATCATCACTCAACATATCACATGTTGTACTTTCCTCTTTATTTTGTATTTTCACCACTCAGAAACCCTTCTGAAAGAGAACTAGAAGAGTCAGGGATTTTGTCTTCTGTTCTTTATTGAATGATGTCAGGCATATGGTACGCACTCAGTAACTACCTGTTTGATACTTGGATTTATGGATGAGCTCTTGTTCTTAGCATGAATGAGAAATCCAGTGATGACCAAGACACAGTCTTTGGAAGTTCAAAGTGCAAATGGGGAGAAATAAACAAGGTAACAGAATTTCTATTCAACATGTCAAATGCACTATTAACTATATAGGCCATGGATTCTGTGAGAAAATATGATAGACAATAGATGGTAACTAAAAGTTAAATGAGTGCTATCCAGTTAGCTTTGTTCATAAAAAATATATTTCTCATGAGGTATTTACAATGATTTTAAATGATTTGTCCCTTTTAGCCCCTGGTAAAGGTTTGGAACCCCAAGAGAAACTGTTCATATAATGCTGTCCAATTTTATCCTGCCCTATGAAACACAAAACATCAATATTTGTTGCTGGTTAAAATAACAAAGGAAAAATAAAAATTAGACTGAGAGCAAAAGGCAAAAAGTATGTCAGAATAGGTCATGTTCAAGAGAATTGCAAGAAGACTTATTACTTTGTATTAAGATGTAAATTGTACAGTCCTTTGAGTTGGCTGATTGTATATGTTAGCCAAGGAGAGTCAGTTTTAGGAGAAGAGAAAATATCAAAAACATGAATTGCTGAGATGGACCATTCTACCTGCTGATAAAATTTCACACTGATGCTGTGTCTGACAACAAAGCAATAGATTGAAAAATGAAACAAGAGAACCAATTGTTCTGGCCACAGGGCACATATTTTTTGACTTCTTCCTCATTGAATTGATATTGAGCATCTGTGGTTTGAAGGTAGAAAATGAGCAGTATATGGAAGAATATTGCAAGAAACTTGTGGTTCTAGATCTTTCACTCTGCCATCTGACCTGGCTCTCCATAGGGAGTTGGATAACAGGAGTGAGCACAAACTGCTCTGCCGGTTTGTTCAACATGATGTGCACTCAGGGTTCCAAGTGTTTCTGTTTCATATTAGTCTCACAAAATAAATGAAGAAGTCTTAGGGAGTTTAGTTAGTAATATGTGTTCACTCAACTATGAAGTAATAAGATAATAATAATAATAATAATATAATACAGAAGACTAAGGATGAAGCTGTTGCATTAGAGCAGTCAGAAGTGAGAGAACAGAATGCTATCTGTTAACAGACAAGGACTAACCATTAAAATATACTAAATTGATACAATGGAATACTATATAGTACTCAAAAGGAATAAAGAACAGATACATATTACAAGGTATATAATCCTTGAAATGGTATCCTGAGAGAAAGAAGCAGATATAAAAGGCTACAGATTATATGGGTGCACATCCACACATCCACAAAGACAGAAAGTAGTTTATCGGGGCTAGGAATGGGAAATAATGGGGAAAAACTGCTTAATGCTGATATGGTCTACTTGTTGTACGATGGTAATTTTTTCTTAAGTTGGAGGTGATGGCTGTATGCCTGAATGCACTAAATGCTAGTCAATTGTATAGTTTAAAATATGAGTGTTAATGTTACCTCAGTTAACAAAAATAAGGCAAGAACTGAGAAGTGCCTACTGGATTAAGAAGTCATCAAGACTTTCATGAGAGTAACATCAAGGTTACAATGAAAGCATAGGCCACTTGAGGTATGATGTATTGTGAAAGAGAATGCAAAGAGACAGAGAAAACTCTCAAGAAGTAAGATGGTTAGGATAAAGTTGGATAATTAAAGGAATGTATTAGTAATTTTTCTATTTTCTAAGATCAAATATCTGGCAACAAGCTTAAGAGAGAGAAGTTAATTTGAAAGCTCATCCTGACAGGAAGGCATAGCAGTAGGAGTGGTTTAGAACTGTGCTGGCAAAAGTGAATCTGCCTATTCACTTCCAAAGAGACCAGCAATCGAAGACCAAGGTGAGAACAGCCTGCCCTCCAGTAACCACCTTCCTCTAAGCTCTTCTTTCCTAAAGTTTCCAGATGGGACCATGTGATCAAATATATGAGCTGTTGAAGGGGGCATTTCATTCACAAACTTCAAAAAGAAGCATTTTATATAGTCACTGAATTACTGAGAAGACCCAGATTCTTGTATTGACAAAGAACAAAGAACCACTGAGTTGGGGATGGGAGGGAAGGGGGTGGAAAAGACACAGAGAGACACTGGCTGCTGGACAAAGTGACATCTCTGTGGGGAACGTGGGGATGAAAATGATGGTAAATAGATACACTTCAAATAGAGCTTAAATAAAAGGCCGGACTCTGCCTCCTCGTATTATCAAGGTAGAAAGAAAACATATCAATACAGATTGAATCTGATGAGGAATTTTCCATGTATTTTGATTGTCATCTCAGGACTTTCCCATCCATTTGCACTGTCTTTATGAGGTCAGAAAGATGAGCAATACATAGAAGAATGATTAAAGCTACCTGTTTAAAATAGCTCCAATGTAGTTATCAGAAGTTGACTGCTTCCTTTGCTAAGGTCCCTAATGAGGGAACAAAGACAAGTCCCAAGAGTTTTTAATTTCCATTTATTTCAATTGTTATATTGGGCTTATAGGTTTTTTTAATTCTTTAATTCTTTTCTATAAACATGGATTTAAGTTTTCAAGTATATTTTTATGATAAATAAATGTAATTGTAATGGTAAAAACCACAGCAAATTCAATGTGGTCTCCAATTCTAATAATAAAGTACAGTGTCTGGGGCATCTTTAGTTCTGTACCTTTGAGAGTTAATTAAATCGAGTTAATTGGAAAAGATCTAATCTCCAGATACGTATAATGGTTGATTATATTGTTTATGCCTAAACAGAGTAACAAAGGTCATTACAGTACTTTTAAGAACATTATTGATTGATATATAATTTCTTAATTAATTTTGATTGACAATTTCTCTTGATGCCTAAAACCACACTTCCTTTGGAATGTCTTTAGTCTACTTAACTACTAAATTTACTGTTATTTAACAATCCATTTATTTATATAATGTAGTATTAACATTAAAATTTTCCTGACATTTGACATTTTACTGACACTCTGTAAACCAGCAATTTGCCCATAAATATGGCATGTTGCCATTGGCCTAAGTGGAGGGATGGAAGTTTCTGGGAGCAATGGAAGTACCAAAGTGTGATTTGGATTTCATTTTGAATACATTAAAATTTCAAGACATTCTTTTACTTCCAGGCTACTTCTAGTTAAAATATACTCTAATTTCAAAAATGTACTAGTGATGGAAGAGGGAGTTTCTAGGAGGGAACCAGGAGTGGGGATAACATTTGAAATGTAAATAAAGAAAATATCCAATTAAAAAAAAAAAAACGTACTAGCATACCAATCCAAGTTCTAAAATGCCTATCCCTAACTTCACCTAACAACCACTTTGCAGTCTTCTAGCCTTTGTTTCATATAAATGCTGAAATCACTTCTAACAGCTATGTAGAAGGCATGCATTTATTTTTGTTCATGTTCTTTTTTACTAGTGTATGTTCATTATCCATAATACTGGTTTTCACAGACTCATAGACATTTTTTCACGTGTATCACATACTTTTATTATATTCATCTCTTCCCTTTTCCCCTTCTTTCATCCTGATAGTCATCTCCTTTCCCCAAGTTTATCTTTTCCTTTTATATCATATACACATATTCATCATATTATATCATACATATGACATAAATATAGTTTGTGGGGGTGTGTCTATGTAAAATCTAGGATCGGCAAATAAGAGAAATTATATATATTTTCTCAAGTCTGGATTATTTTACTTAATATTATAGTATAAAACTATACCCATTTTCTAACAAATGAAATTATTTCCCTCAGATGGAGCTGAAATAAGCAGTAAACTAACTCTTCTGACTAGAAGTGAGAGAATCTTCTTGGGGGTCCAGTAGAGTTTCTAGTTTCAGTAAGGGTTCAAATTAATGTGGTCTTTTGGGGGGGTTCAGTTATACAATTCTTTCTATGCCACTGTCAACAATAGACAGAAAACCCAAAGAAGTTCCAAAGAGACCTTAAACTCATTCATATGTTAATTATGCATGTAGATATGTGTATGAGATTTTAGTGGTATAATACCTGTCTTAGGGTTTTACTGCTGTGAAGAGACATCATGAACAAGGCATCTCTTATAAGGACAACATTTAATTGTGGCTGGCTTACAGTTTCAGTCCATTATCATCAAGGTGGGAACATGGCAGCATCCAGGCAGGCATGGTACAGGAGGAGCTGAGAGTTCTACATCTTCATCTGAAGGCTGCTAGCAGAATATTGGCTTCTAGGCAGCTAGGACGAGGTCTTATAGCCCACACCCACAGTGACACACCTACTCCAACAGGGCCATTCTTTGGGTTGAGCATATACAAACCATCACAATATTCTAACAAATAAGATAGTTACTTATGTATATGTTTGTATTTTCCTCAAAATATTCAGTATGGGAAATTTATTTCTTCTCTTTCATCCCAACATTCGATATTTCTAAAAGTATTTCCCTAAATAAATTCTGAAGAGAAATTATTTTTCTGTTCCTTGATAGTTCACATATTAAGTCTAATGATTTCAAGGTAATTATCTGGAAAAAAATCCTGGGCTTTGGAGAAAAAGCACTTATATTGATTGTAAAGTTCTAATGCTCATTTCCACCTTCGCCAAATGGTCTACTACTCTGACCATTTCAGGAGCATAAATAGCAGAGTCCAAAAATATTAAACTGAAAAGAATGGAGGAAGTTGACAATAACACATAAAGCAGCTGTGTTTAAAGGAAACCTACTGTTCCCCTAGCTCATCACTGGCACAGCTGTAGGAGAAACTGCTCTCAATGAATATTTGGACAGTATAATGGGTTTCCCATAGTATTTAGGTAGTTAAGTTTTGGGTGGTTTCACAGATTTATAGCGATCCTATATACACCAATTATAATATCTTACGTGTTTATATTATTTAGATAGAGCATGGTATGATATATATTTTATCACATTAACAAATTATCTAGCAGTTTCTATTGGTCTGGCCTCTGACCCACTCTATACTTGATCTCATTTAGCCTTTACAAAAGGCCAAAAGGCCAATATAGTAAGGATTGGGATCTCAGTTTGTGCATGAGCTGACTTATGGTAGCAAAAGTAAGTACCTTGTGTCTGTGGATTCAATTTATTATCAAGCCATGAAATAGAACTTTTTTTCTATTTGAAATCCAGGCAACCTTAGCTCTTTACTTCAGCATTTATCTTGCCTTCCACAATTTGGGGGGTATACAAAATTTATTTTTTTCTATTTTGTTCATTTTACATCCTAATCACACCCCTCTCTTCCTAGTCCCACCCTTACAAATTCCTCCCCCAACTGCCTCCACCCCTTCTCCTCAGACAAGAGGAGCCTTCCTTGGGTACCACCTCAACCTGGAACATCTAGTCCTACCCTTGCCTCTTATCACCATGCCTCTTTTTATTTAAAAGTAGTTTTGCTATTCATTATGGGCACACATCTATAAAAGAAACTAAATTATGGTAATTATAAAGACAACATTTAACTATTTAGCTAAACTGACTATATCTGGCTCCAACTGGAAATTTTAGATTAATCATTTATTTAAATCCCCATACCTTGTCTGTGTCAAATTTGAATCTTACTCAGTCCTACAAAGCTGGCAGAATTAGTCACCATAGGTAAGTAAGTCCCTGAGATCAGACCAAGGGTTTCTGACATTAAGGGAAGTTCCTAGTAGACTAAATACTGGAGTTGAGGTCCCCCATTTTCCTGACAGATAATCTTGTTGGACTCCACAAATACCAATGCTTGGCCACTTCATATATAAGCTAATACTCTTTACATTTTTTTTACCAATTTATTTCCACAGCAGGAATGGATACTGCAGTAAAATTAATGATTGTGTCCCTCTTTAGTGCTCTTCTATTCAAATTACTTTATGCCCCAAGGATAGGCAAGCAATGGCTTCTCTGTGCCTCTGCATCTCTTTTTATATTTCATCTTATTCCTGACAACAAATTGAACTTCTGATGTGGGGAGATAAGGTTCTGACTCACTGAGCTGCAAGGCAAGAATGACTCAGTAGAATGAACGTGTTCTTAGTGACGTCTAGAGGACTGATCTTGGGGAAGAAAATAGCATGTACCAAGAAAATGACATCTGTTTTTTGGATGAGTCACTAAGTCAACACCTCAAATGATCTAGTTCAGGTTCTGAGAGGTAATTTGATATTTTGCTTCTCTTGCCTGGGATGAAGTATGTTATAATGACCAAGAAATATGCTAAAGCCAGCATTGATTTTATTGACAGGTCTACCATTTAATACTATAGAACATTTCCCCCTTTTATTGGTTATTTCATTTATTTACATTTCAAATGTTATCTCCCTGCCCAGTCTCCCCTCTGCAAACCCGTTATCCCATCCCCCCTCCTCCCTGATTCTATGAGGGTGCTCCTCAGCCCACCTACCCATCTACTCCCACCTCACGGCCCTAGCAATCCCCTACAGTGGGGCATCGAGCCTTCACAAGAGCAAGGGCCTTTCTTACCATTGATGCCAGATAATGCAATCCTCTGCTACATATGCAGCTAGAGCCATGGGTCCCTCCATGTGCTGGTTGGTAGTTTAGTCCTTGGGAGCTCTGGGAGTTCTGGTTGGTTGATATTGTTGTTCTTCCTCTAAGTTGCAAACTCCTTCAGCTCCTTCAGTCCTTCCCCTAACTCCCCCATTGGGAATCCCGTGCTCTGTCCAATGATTAGCTGTGAGCATCTGCCTTTGTATTTGTAAGACTCTGGCAGGGCCTCTCAGGAGACAGCTATTTCAGGCTCCTTTCAGAAAACACTTCCTGGCCTCCACAATAGTGTCTGGGTTTGGTGTCTGAATATTAGATAGATCCTCAGTTGGGGCATGTATGGGAGGAGACTGGGGAGATGTACAGAGGGTCAGGAAATTGAACAGAGGTGTGTAGCAATGGGGGATGGGGAACTGGGCGTAGCCACCAGAAAGTCCAGATGCCAGGAAAGCAGGAGGCTCCCAGGACCCAACGGGAAGACATTAGCTGAAATACCCAACAAAGGGAGAGTGAACCTGTGGAGACCATGCCCAGAGGTTAGGCACAGTCCCCAAGTTGAGGGATGGGGCCACCCACCCATCTCAAAAATATTAATCCAGAATTGCTCCTGTCTAAAGGAACTGCAGGGACAAAGAGTGGACTAGAGAGTGAAGGAAATCAGTGGGGTGTATATCTGGGACAAGTTGGACACCTGGGATGGGGGAGTTTATCAGGGTGACCCTATCTGAGATTCCTACCAGCAGGGGATATAGAGACTAAAGTGGCCACCTCCTGTAGCCAGGCAGAACTTCCAGTGGAGAAAAGGGGATATCCCTTCAAGAAATGTGGGGATATAATGGAGCAGAGACTGAAAGAATGGCTAACCAATGACTGGCCCAACTTGAGACCCCTGGGAGAGAGCTAACCTCTGAGCTCATTGATGCTGAGAGATGTTAATGGTCAATGATATTATTTTGATGTTGTTGTTGGTAGTGTGTGTGTGTGTGTGTGTGTGTGTGTGTGTGTGTGTGTGTGTGTTTTATCCTTTAATGTGTTGCTCCCTCTCATGTGTGTGCATTCGTTATTTCTCCTTTTAGTTTTGCTAGTATGAAATTATATATTTTCTGTGTTTTCTGGAGTGTTATTACATCCTTGGGTTGGAATTTTCCTTTTAATATCTTATGTAAGGCTGCATTTGTGGATAGATATTGTTTAAATTTGGTTTTGTCATGGAATATCTTGGTTTTTTATATGGTAATTGAAAGTTTACCTGGGTATAATTGTCTGGGATGGCATCTATGGTCCCTTAGAGATTGCAAGACATCGGCCCAGGTCCTTCTGGCTTTTAGAGTCTCTGTTGAGAATTCAGGTATAATTCTAATAGATTTGCCTTTGTTAATTGACCATTATCCCTTGCAGTTTTTAATATTCTTTCTTTGTTCTGTACATATACTGTTTTGATTATTGTGTGGCAGGATGATCTTCTTTTCTGATCGAATCTATTTGGTGTCTGTAAGCTTCTTATATGTTTATAGGCATCTCTTTCTTTAGGTTAGGGAATTTTTTCTATGATTTTATTGAAAATATTTTTTGTACCTTTGAGCTGTAAATCTCTTTCTTCCTCTGCTCCTATTATTCTTATGTTTGGTCTTTTCATAATGTCTCAGATTCCACAGATGTTTTGTGTCATCAATTTTTTAGGTTTAACATTTTCTTTGACTGATATATCAATTTCTTCTATTGTATCATCTATACCTGGCATTCGCTTTTTCATTTCTTATATTCTGTTGGTGATGCTTGCATCTGTTGTTCCCATTCTTTTCCCTAGGTTTTCAATCACCAAGATGTCCTCAGTTTGTGTTTTCTTTATTGCTTCTATTTTCTTTCATTGGATATTTTATTTATGGCATTTCAAATGTTATTCCCTTTCCTGTTTTCCCCTCCTAAAACCCCAATCCTATCCCCCATCCCCCTGCTTCTATGAGGATAATCCCTCACCCACCCACCCACTCCTGGAATTCTCCTACACTGGGGCATCGAGCCTTCACAGGACCAAGGGCCTTTCCACCCATTGATGCCCCAAAAGGCCATCCTCTGCTTCATATGCAGTTGGAGCCATTGTTCCTTCCATGTGTACTCCTTGGTTGGTGGCTTAGTCTCTGGGAGCTCTGGGGGGTCTGGTTGGCTGATATTGTTCTTGCTATGGGGTTGCAAACCCCTTCAGCTCCTTCAGTCCTTTCTCTATCTCTTCCATTGGGAACCTTGTGCTCAGTTCAATGCTTCGCTGAAAGCATCCACCTCTGTACTTGTCAGGCTCTGGCAGAGCCTCTCAGGAGACAGCTATATCAGGCTCCTGTCAGCAAGTACTTCTTGGCATCCACAATAGTGTCTTGGTTTGGTGACTGTATATGGGATGGATTCCCAGATTGGGCAGTCTCTGAATGGTCTTTCCTCCAGTCTGTGCTCCACACTTTGTCTCCATATTTGCTCCTGTGAGTATTTTGCTCCCCCATCTAAGGACCGAAGCATCCACACTGTCTTCTTCCTTCTTCTTGAGCTTCATGTGGCCTGTGAATTATATTTTGGGTATTCTGAACTTTTGGGCTAATATCCACTTATCAGTGAGTACATACCATGTGTGTTCTGTAATTAGGTTACCTCATTAAGGATGATATTTTCTAGTTCCATCCACTTGCCTAAGAATTTCAAGTAGTCATTGTTCTTAATAGCTGAGTAGTGTTCCACTGTATAAATGTACCACATTTTCTGTATCTATTCCTCTGTTGAGGAACATCTGGGTTGTTTCCAGCTTCTGGCTATTATAAACATGGCTGCTATGAACATAGTGGAGCATGTGTCTATATTACATGTTGGGGCATCTTCTGGGTATATGCTCAGGAGTGGAATAGTTGGGTCCTCAGGTAGTATTATGTCCATTTTTCTGAGGGTCTGCCAAACTGATTTCCAGAGTGGCTGTACCAGCTTGCAATCCCACCAGCAATGGAGGAGTGTTCCTCTTTCTCCACATCCTCGCCAGCATCTGCTGTCACCTGAGTTTTTGATCTTAGCCATTCTGACTGGTGTGAGGTGGAATCTCAGGGTTGTTTTGATTTGCATTTCCCTGATGATTAAGGATGTTAAACATTTTTTTAGGTGTTTCTTGGCCATTCCATATTCCTCAGTTGAGAATTCTGTTTAACTCTGTACCCTATTTTTTAATAGGGTTATTTGATTCTCTGGATTCTAACTTCTTGAGTTCTTAGTATATATTAGATGTTAACCCTCTATGGGATGTAGGATTGGTAAAGATCTTTTCCCAATCTGTTGGTTGTCATTTTTTCCTGTTGACAGTGTCCTTTGCCTTACAGAATCTTTGTAATTTTATGAAGTCCCATTTGTCGATTCTTGATCTTAGAGCATAAGCCATTAGTGTTCTGTCTAAGAACTTTTCTCCTGTGCCTGTGTGTTCGAGGCTTTCCCCCAGTTTCTCTTCTATATCCACTATGCTTAGGTTTGGTCTTCTCATTGTGTCCTGGATTTCCTGGATGTTTTGGGTTAGGAGCTTTTTGCTTTTTACATTTTCTTTGACTGTTGTGTCAATGTTTTCTATGGTATCTTCTGCTCCTGAGATTCTCTCTTCTATCTCTTGTATTCTGTTGGTGATGCTTGCATCTATAACTCCTGATCTCTTTCCTAGGTTTTCTATCTCCAGGGTTGTCTCCCTTTGTGATGTCTTTATTGTTTCTTATTTCCATTTTTAGATCCTGGATGGTTTTGTTGAATTCCTTCACTTGTTTGGTTGTGCTTTCTTGTAATTCTTTAAGGAATTTTTGTGTTTCCTCTTTAAGGGCTTCTAGCTGTTTACCTGTGTTCTCCTGTATTTCTTTCTTTTCTTTTTTCCTTTTGATTTTCTTTATTTATATTTCAAATGTGTTCCCTTTTCCAGGTCTCACCTTCAGAAAACCCCTATCCCATCCCTCCTCCCCTGCCTCTATGATGGTGCTCCCCCACCCACCCACCTATTCCCTTCTTCCTGCCCTGGCATTCCCCTACACTGGGGTATCTAACACCCTCAGGCCCAAGGGACTCTCCTCCTCCTGATGGCCAACAAGGCCATCCTCTGCCACATATGTGGCCAGCACCGTGGGTCCCTCCATGTGTTTTCATTGGTTGGTGGTCCAGTTCCTGGGAGCTCCAGGGGGTCTGGCCTGTTGACACTGTTGTTCCCTCCATGGGGCTGCAAACCCCCTCAGCTCCTTCAGTCCCTTCTCCAAATCTTCCATCGGGGACTCCAGAGCTCAGTCCAGTGGTTGGCTGTGAGTTTCTGCCTCTGTATTTGCCAGGCTCTGACAGAGCCTCTCTCCTATGTTTCTTTAAGGGAGTTATTTATGTCTTTCTTAAAGTCCTCTATTCATCGTGAGAAGTGATTTTAAATCCAAATCTTGCTTTTGTGGTGTGATGGGGTATCCAGGACCTGTTGTGGTGGGAGAACCGGGTTCTGATAATACCAAGTAGCCTTGGTTTCTGTTGCTTATGTTCTGGTGCTTGCCTCTCATCATCTGATTATCTCTAGTGCTACAGGCCCTTGCTGTCTCTATCTGGAGCCTGTCCCTCCTGTGATCCTGGTTGTGTCAGAACTCCTCAGAGTCCAGCTGTCTGTGTGATCCTGTGATTCTGGAATCCTGTGATCCTGCAATCTTGGGTGTGTCAGAACTCCTGGGAGTCAAGCTTTCTCTGGGTGTTGTAGGGGGAGGTGGGGAGCCAGTACCCCAGGTCGGCTCTGGGTGCAGGTTCAAACTGGAAGGAACCTGTGCCACTGGCTGGGCAGGTATTGCTTCTGTTTTCATATTCAGGTCTTGAACAGTTTTATTTTTTCCCATCACCTGTTTGATTGTATATTTCGTTAAGGAATTTAATCATTTCCTCTTTAAAGTCCTCTATCACCTTTATAAGATTGCATTAAGATTTTTTTTTTTTGTGCTTCAGCTAGTCTCTGGTGGTGGCTATGGGATTTGGATGTTTCCCCCCTGGTTTGTTTCATGTCTGTCTACTAGCCTTAGTAACCTGGAGTTGTGGTGAATAGCTAGTCTTTAGGTCTAGTAGGGTGTCTCCCCTGGGTTTTTTTGTGTCCTGTGTTGACCTGAGGTTTTGGGTATAACAATTGCCTGTGGGTTCCCTAGTTCTAGATTGGCTGGGGGTTCCAGGTGCTGGTAGGACTCTAGGAAATGAGGCCAGGTTGTGGGCTCAGAAATGGGGTCCAGGGGATGGGTTGCAGTTTAAGGATGATGAGTATGTTTTAGGGGAATATGGTGAGCAGGGGTTTGGTGCAGTGTCTTATCTGGTTGTCCCTGGTGACTGCAGGCTCCAAGAATGCAGGCAGAGTTTTGAGGCAGAAAATGGTGCACAGGGTATGGGGTGTAATTCACTGCATTTGGAGGTGCTTTCCGAGAACTTGGCAGTCAGGGACTTGGAGGTGATTGGAGGAGGGCTTACCTGGTGTCCCTGGGTCTGACAAACCTCCAGGAAAACAGGCAGATTTGTGAAGCAGGAAATGGAGTGCAGGGTATGGGATGCAGTTTATCACTGTTGTGCGTGTGTGCTTTCATGGAGTTTGTGGTCAGGGCCCTGCAGGGGGTGGTGTTATTTTTTTTAATCAGAGAAAATTTTTAAAAAATCATGAAGTACTTAGTGCAGGTTCTGAGATATAATCAGCTGTATTAATTAGGATTATTTAGAAAACAGAGCCAGTGACAGACTATTGAGGAACTTCCGAGAATGGCCCACAGAGGTGGCTTGATGCGTAGAGGCACTTGATGACAAGCCTTACACTTAAGTTTGATCCTCAGAAGCAACATGGTAGAAGGAAAGAACCGACTGCCATAAGTTGTCCTCTGATATACACACTCATGCCGTGGCATTCACATGTTCACACACTTGTGCAAATGAATAAATAAGCATTGAATAAATAAAGAAAAAAAGTCTTGAGGTGTTTGTTCTTAAAGAAATAAATGTTAGTAACATTACTGATACAGTTATTAAATATTTTTACCCCGTCTGGTAAAGAAATTTCCCATCTCTTTTGTAAGCACATGTGTGATGACAAATACAGTGGCAGATGGAGGAAATCTTGATGGTGGAAACGCACTAACCCTTTGTTTTGTCTATTTAACAAAATTATTGGATTTTCCATTTTGGAAGTATCTAAGGATTCCTTTTAGTTAATTATGGCTCATTTTTAGGTATATTTTAAGAATGTAACACAATCAAAACCTTATATAATTGGGAGTTTTATATATGCTTTCTTAATAGTAAAAGTGATTGAAAAATCAAAGATCTTTGTGAGAGCATCACCTAAAATGCTAAAGAGAGTAGAAACTCTCTTATAGAGAGTTATAATTCACTGTTGGATAACAATGCCAAAGGGCTGAAAGAATTATCTCAGGTAGTTTGTTAAATATAGATAGGCTTGGTTTTTCACATCATGAATTATTAATAAAAGAACAGTAGCAAGAAATGTTTCAGTGGATAGACATGCATGCACACTTGGGACCAATTAACTCTTTTTCCTTTATGTTAATCAGAACAGTGGGGCTTCTCTCTTTCATGATGAACCTACATTCAATCATTTGGAGGGTTGTTATTTTAAATGCTATTTTTAACAAGCTAACTTCAGTGATATTACTGGGAGGTGTATTTAAATTATATGAATGATTGATTCCAATGGTAGTGATACTATATCATATTAGATTGATTTTATAGATTTTTAAATGGCATTGGTTTACATCCCAGGTTATGGTCTTCTAACGTATGTTGGCTGGGTCTAATTCATATTTTTAAGTAAAGATTTTAAGTCTTGTATCAATTTATATTAGCAGAAAACCAGACTTAAACCATGTCATTTGTTTGCCAAATGTATGCCCTGTTCCTTTGTCATTCTTTGTTTTTTGCTCACATAAAAAGTCATGTTGACTATATTAATTCCACATGACTGTTATAAAAATTAGCAAAACTTGGGGATAGATGTAGATAGATAGAATATATATGGGTAGATATATAGCCACAAAACACAATATATTTTAATCAGTGATGTGTTGTTCAGTGACTAGAGTCTATATCACAGGTGGACGGGGAACTGGTCCTTTAGTATGCATTTCTGGAATTTTCTAATAGGAATGTGTTTTCAGCAATAATTTAGCACCATCTTTTAAGTATACCAAAAATATTAGGTCCAGGATAAAGTGAGGTTATTATATCTGGAAAATTGAGAAATCATCATCAAGAAAATACATGTTACATAATATGGTTCTGGATGTCACAAACACTGAATGTATGTGGAACTGGAGGAGATTATTAGGAGAATTTGCTTTGGAAGGCACATTGGGAGACTTTAGGATTTGAGGGGAATTGTCACAGGCATTCCTTGTCAGTGTGGAAAGGACTAAACTTTAATTCTAGGGAGTGTGGAATGCTGCCATTTCTAACAAGGCTGGTAGATAGATCTTTGGATTTCTTATTGGAACCTTCTACAACGTATTTTCCATTTAGCAGACAAAATTACTCTTTTAAGGAACAGAACAAATAATTTTACTCTACCTATCAATGCCTGATTTATGTGTTTTTACATGGATGAACTTAGTATTCAAAGCTTGAAGATGGTCCAGTGTCAGTTTTCAAGTTCAAGTTCATTTCACCTGACTCATACATTTTATTTTCTCTTCTCTGACCAAATTGCCTTTTTTACACTATTTGAAACACACATACAAAAATGTCTTACCTGTTTTAAGACCTTTGTATAGCTCTTCCCACTGCTTGGAAAACCTTTTCCCCTGGATCATATTGTTTCCTAATCTTTCAGATCTTCGATAAAATGTCAACTTGCTTCCCTTGTCATATTATCGGAAATGCCCTCCTTATTATCCCATCTCCTTTTCCTATTGGTAGAGGTTACAGATTGCTTATGTAGTGTAAATATTGCCTTCAAGCACTCACACATACTTCATTCAGCTCTATATACTAAAGGAACATTTTGATGACACTATTCTGAAAATAGGTATTCCCAGACAGGAAGATGATTCAGTTGGTTAAAATGTCTGATATGCAATCCTAAGAAGCTGTGTTGGGATTCCCAACACCCATTTAACAGCTAGGCATGGCAGTGAATGCTAATAGTCATAGCAGTGGTATGTATGTGTAGTGAGGTCAGAAGCAGTAGATCTCCAGAGCTTGCTAGCCAATGGATAAGCTAAGGGAATAGTGATAATCTCTGTATCAAAAGGTAAGGTGGGGGACCTTGAGATGGATTAGCAGGTAACAGTGATTGCTGATAAGGCTGGCAACATATGCATGACTCCTCAAGATCGCATGGCAGAAGGAGAAAACTGGTTCCTGAAAGTTGTCTTTTAATTTCAAAATGAATGCCTTGGCATATATAACACACATGCACATGCATACACACACGCAGAGAGAGAGAGAAACAGAGACAGAGACAGAAATAGATACACACACAGAGAGCAAGACAGAGACAGAGAGAGAGAATACATACATACCCTAACCATAAACACACCTGTTTAAAAAAATATGGATGTCTGACCTATTTTATATACATTTTTTTAAAGAATAGGCATAAAATGTAACTCATTCTTTAGCTCTAGAGGTGTTTTTACACACTTTCTGTGTTATCTTGCAATGTGTTAACAAACTGGCACAAGCTGAGTAATTTATAAAAATATATAAAATTATTTCTCATGGTTTTGGAAGCTAGATGTCTAAGAACAAAGCGTCAGGCTCAATTGTTTGATAAGGATCTCAACACAGTTTTAAATATGCCTCTTTGAATACTGCACTCTATAGAGGTTGATGGTCTTTTATGAGATACATAATCCTATTCATAATGGCAGAGTGTGATAGAACAGCCTAATCACTTCTTAAAAGATCATGCTCTTAATACTATAATATTAGCAACTGCTGAATGTTGAATTGAAATTTTGAATTCCCTGCATTGCACCTTCTATATTTCAGTTACTCTTCTACAGCCTGTGATACAACAGTGAACAAAACAAGGACTGGCCCCAATGGAGCATACATTCTAGGAAGAGGTTGCAATGGAGCTAGGGGAGAAATAAGGAAAGGATCCACATTGCATCAGTGGTCACCATGAAAGATGACAGCTACAGAGGCACTGACATGATTGTAAGCTATAAGATTTTGGACATATTTTGAAGAGTTTTAAATAGTATTTCCTGATAAAATGAATGTGAATTAAAACAGAAGACAATAATGGATGCTATAGAGACTATTTTCAGTGATTGAAAATTGAAATTGCTGTTAAATGAGGTAAACAGATATTGGATAAACCAGAAGTTTAAGGGAATATTGAATGAAAAAAAAGTTGTCAGGAATTCAATTGAGGATGTTTGACAGGCTAGTAAGAAATATAGATAGTGGTGTCAAGTAGGCAGTTGGTTATGGAGGTTCAAGCATACATATATATTGAAGGCATAAATTTGAGAGCCTTAGGTATATGTATATAAGTATGGATCATGTTTTTATATCTTAGAACTGGAAAATATGAGTTGAAACTGTCTGCAGTTGGAGGAAAACTGAGTGCTTACATATGGATGTGTAAGTGACTATTTAAAACAAGATTTTAAAAAGTCCTAGTTTATATACTTAGGATTAAAGGAAAACACACATATGAAAAATATATAAATATATATTCATTCTTCCAATCTCTGTCTCTTCCCCTTTTTCTGCCTTTCTCTGATATATATAATCTTACACGTATGAAATATACACTATACACTTATACACACACACACACACACACACACACACACACACACATATATATGTTTTTCTCTCAAGCAGATGAAGACTATGAGGACTAGCTAGAAAGGCAAAAGCAAAACTCTCCAATATGATTTTGGACAAGACAAATGATTTGTCTGTTTACAGGAGAATAATCGAGTTTGTCAGCGGTTTTGGAAATAACGATTGAGGTACAAATAGACAAATACACTAGAACTGGTCATTTGGAAGCCATATGTATTTAGGTCATGGGAAGTGTAAGTGGGTTTCAAATGGTCATAAAAGAGAACTAAATAGGAATAAACAGACAGTAGAAATGCTAATCATTTGGGAGTTTATTCTTTTAATACAAGAAGAATAGTAGTTAGGAAGTAGCTAGAGGGAGAAAATAAAAGGTGAGTTGTTTAAGTCTTTGTGATGGTAGAAACAGTAACTTATTTATGAGAATGTAAAAGTAAAAAGTTATTTATGACTGGAGAATTTGATGAGAGGGAAGGAGAGAAGAAGAGAGAGAGTGTGAGAGAGAGAGAGAATATTAGATACAGAAACACAAAGAGAGGCAATGGGTCTGGGCGTGGTTAAGAGATGGGTGGCATGAGCCAGAAGCTGCAGCCTGATGCAGTATTGTTTTGAATAGGAGTAGGAACCAAAGGTTTTTATGAGTTGAGGGTCATACTCCTTTAGGAAAAACAATTCAAATAGTGTTTATAAAACTGTTTAATACCTTATATCCAAAATGAAATATTAAGCCAAAAGTTATCACTTATAAATCTGATTATCAAAAGTCCAGAAAACATTATTATTATTATTATTATTATTATTATTATTATTATTATTATTATTATTATTATTTTGGGCTTTTTTGAGACAGGGTTTCTCTGTATAGCCCTGGCTGTCCTGGAACTCACTCTGTAGACCAGGCTGGCCTCGAACTCAGAAATCCACCTGCCTCTGCCTCCCAAGTGCTGGGATTAAAGGTGTGTGCCACCACTGCCCAGCTCCAGAAAACATTATTTTTTCTGTTAATGCCTACCAAATTGTTTTCTTTTCTCCAGAATTTTTTGACTGACACTCTTTGATCATTCCTTATACTGCTCATAATTTTATAATATTTTCTATAGAGTGACACCTCAAATTTTACTTAATCTGGTTCATTAAAATTTCACAATTAATCACTGATAATTTAGGAACATTA
The DNA here is from genome assembly GCA_028551405.1 of Uromys caudimaculatus. Classification (NCBI taxonomy): domain Eukaryota; kingdom Metazoa; phylum Chordata; class Mammalia; order Rodentia; family Muridae; genus Uromys; species Uromys caudimaculatus. Next base: position 109,165,691 of record CM052722.1, read on the forward strand.
CTTTCATCATCTCAATTTATCATTAATAAACTTAATTTTTTAGGATTGTTGTCTAATTTGGGGGAAACCATATGAAACTTATTGCATATATGAAGAAACAAAGGCTTTTAAATTTTTCATATGTAGATATTACTGTTTGAATTGATGTCACTTATAAAGAAATTAAAGGAAAAGATTCACAGTAGTAGTAAATTCAGTTTTTTACTGCTTGTCTCAATTTTACCAATTTATAGCACATAGTTTTTACCTGACTAATCTCCCTTCATTAAATGAAATATCAAACAATCCAAGGTTTTCTATTGGATTTTGTAATATAATTATTATGCAGTGATAAAAGACTTTATGATTAATATAAATGAAAACTAAAACATGCCATATAATTTTATATATTCTTCTAAGCATCTTCAGATGAACTCTAAATATCTCATGCATTTCTTCTTCAATATTGTATGTATCTGGTATTTCTCAAAGTAGATCACATAACATACTATGATGTTATCTATGTCTAGTGCCTTCTTTTCTGTAATATTTCCAGTGCCATTTAGTAGAAGGGGCAGGATGAGGGAACAGATTTCAAGCATGATAAGAGACTGTGGCTTTAGCTGAACGTAGTTTAAATATTTATATTATATTTTTAAAAATATCTTGGTTTGGGCAAATGACTCAGTAGGTAAGAACACTCTACCTCAAGTAAATAAGAAAGACAGAGATAGAGGGACTCACAGGGTGTCCTTTTCTTCTGGCCTTGGTATGTGCATACATGAACTGACATCTCATGTATATGTACCATAGACAGGCAGACAGAGACAGACAGACAGACAGACAGACAGACAGACAGACACACACACACACACACACACACACACACACACACACACACAGAAGAGCGGGGAGGGAAAGAGTGAGAGAGGGAGGGAGAGAAAAAGAGAGAGAAAGACAGAGTCAGACAGACAGGCAGACAGACAGACAGACAGACAAAGGTAGAGAGTTTTGCAAATCAATTGTTAATCCTTCTAGAGATTTCATATGTTGAGGGACCCTAAAACTAATGACCTTTCATTTATATCAGCGCAAACTCTTCCTTTGTCTTTATAAAAGATGCAGGAGAAGATTTTCTCTCTAGTTTTCTCTGGCTTTTGTTGTATCTTCCAGTGACATTGCATATTGCTGAAATATCTTGTTCCAAGAAAAATACTAACCTTAAAGATTGAAGCAAAGTTGGCGACTGCTTGAATTTTTGAGGATGGTGTTGAGATATTTATGAACCAACCCTGAAGCTTACCTAACTTCTATTTTTTTAATGTGAGACAATACATTCTTATTTTTAGAAACCTTTTAAATTATAAAGTTAACTACATTCTAGAGAAAATACTTTAATATCATCTGTTCATTGTCTTGTTCTCTAAATGTGTATTACTCACTAAGTTTTTTACTTGATTGTTATCTGACTAAATTCAAATTCTATATGACATACTCTTGTTTGATATCTTATTTCCCAAATAAAAAATGTCCACCTCAAAGGAGTTTCATAGGTATGAGATGAGATGAATTAACAAAGTATGGTGTTAATAGTGAGTAAAACAGGCTAGGAGGCCTTGAGTCTTCATTTTCAATATGTTTTACAATCCTAACTATTCATGCTCACAGGTGGGAGCCCACTGAAGTGAAAACATCCATCTAATATTTTGCGATCATCATGCATTTTAATACACTCCAATGGTCCTCAGTCACATCCAATGATCCAGTGAGTGCATTATCCCAGCAGATGCCTGAACATTCTGGAGACTGAGTGTAGGATGCTAAAGGTTGCATTGTTTTTTTCTCCATATAGTGATAAACTGTTGGCTGTCTAGCAGTTAAAGGAGCTAGACCTATTGGACGAGAAGGGAAAAAATTAGAAAGAAACTTTTGGTACCTCAGTATGCTTCATTCCTCACATCTGTCACCATGTTCTGATAGTTCCATGAATGAAACATGTGTGTTTGCCCTCTTCTCTTTATTCCTTGAGTAGGCAGCTTCCTAGAGTTATCTCAGAAATGCTCTCCAACAAGCAGTACTTTACTCAATGGGTCTTGCTGGCTCCTTGAACTGCTAGCGTTTAAAGCTACATTGCTTTTATCTCAGCTTTGTAAAAAATAGTACAAAATTCCTTGGAGAAAATTGAGACTATAGTCTTAGTGCCAGTGACAAGAGTCAATTCTTTTCAGCACCATAATTCCATTCTGTAAAATAGTAGAAATATCCCTGAATATGATTTCATTCATTTATTCATGTATTGTTCCTTTCTTTATTTGCTTATTGGATACTTGCTATATATCAGGTATTGTGGTGAAAGCTGAGGATACAAAATAAGATACAGCCTTTGCCTGCAAGATGCTAATGGTTACACAGAGGAAACAGAAACCTAAATGGGTATTTACAATACAGTGAAATAGAAGCATACATTTGGTGTCATGAGAGCACTTAGAAGAGTCATTCAGCTTACTCATGATGATTCAAGGGAATGCACACAGGAGGTGAGTCATATTAAATGATTAAAGATGAATATGAATTAGCACAGTTTAGAAATATTATTGGTGAAAGGTACTCAGGAAACAGAGAATGCATGCATAAAGACCTAAGTGGAAAAAAGCATATAGCCCACTCAAGGAACTAAGCAAATCAGTGTGGCTGATTGAAGAGCTTGGAAAATAGGTTTGGTGGAAGAGGAAGTATAGCTGTAATGAGGAACCACATTATAAAGGGCTTCAAATATTTCAAAAGTATGTTCAAAAGTTAAACTTTCCACCATGAAAAATAGAAAAGCATTGATGTATATTGTCAACCGAAAATTGGCATGCTCAAATTCCATTCAGAAAATATCAGAGTAGCTTCAGTATGGAAAATTAATTTAAAAAGGATTCTAATAGTAGAGAAGCAAGTTTAGAGGATGTTACATTCATTATCTTGGACAGGAGACAACTGTAGCCTGAACAACATTAAGGTGAACGTAGAAAGAGGGAACGTATTTGGAATAGATCTTCAGTGTGTGTGTTACATGATTTGGTCACCAATTACTTGCCACAGAGTTATAAGTAGTGAGAAAATAAAACAGAGAATGGAGGACTATACAAGTATTTATTAAGTAGTAGGCCTGTTACACTGTTTTGGACAATCATGAGGCATGCATCTTCACGAATGGGTTATAATTTTATCAAGAGACTCGGTTAGTTCTCACAGGATTACATTAGTTCCTGTGAGAGTTGTTACAAAGTGAATTTAACCTTTGGGGGCAGCTTCTTGCTACCTGTGCTTGTTTGTGATATCTCTTGCTTGTGTTCCTGCCATTTGATTCCATCACTGACATTAAAACACAGACAAAAGACCCCTCACCAGTCAGTGAACATAAATTTCAGCTCACTTAGAATTTCTGCCATCAAAGTATCATAATAAATAAAACATTGTTCTTTATAAAATTATCATCTTTTATATTTTAGTTTAGCAACGCAAGTATTATGACAACATACCAATTTTAATTTGGGAAAACGCTTGAGTATTCATTTTATAAGACTAATAAAGGTTATAAACACGTGAAAAGGGTTTGATAGTAGATATTATTAGTCATTAGTGACTTGCACATTAAAAATACAATGTGATATTAGAAGAATGGTTGAAATTATAAAGGCTGACATTAAGAATAGACAAAGTTGTGGAACAATTAGACATTTTGTGCAGTGCTGGAAGGAGTATAAGTAATTACTAGAAGTTTGAAAAACTGATTGACAGAGTTTGGTAAAATTAACCATTCATAGTCTATGACTCAAAAGAACTGAGATGCTTCACTTCCAGAGTCAATTAATTCTGAATTGTAAGTGAATAGAGATATAACATTCTACACTTGGGAGAAAGATATAAACTTAATTCTTCTAGAGTTTCTTCTGTTCCACACATTTAAAATCCACACAATAAACTTATGAAGCCCATTAGGTTCAGAATTATGAGTGATTTCTGCTTTACTCAAAAAAAATCTTTACTCAAAAATTATGAGTGATCTATATCCAAATGAGTCATTGTGATAATACTGATGTAAAATAGTAAAACGAGTTAATAAGGTATTCTAAATATTTTAAATTCTTTACTGCATTATTCATTTGTTAATTTTTGTGTATGCATGTGCTTGTGCATTTGTGTGCATATGTGTTGATGTATGTGGGTGTACATATGTGTGTGTGTGTGTGTGTGTGTGTGCGTGTGCGTATGCATATATGGATATCAGAGAACAATTTCCACAAGTTGATTTTTCCATATACCACACAGGTCTTGGCTGTTAAACGCAAGGCATCAAGCTTGGTGAGAAGAGTCTTTATTTATTCTGTGTTTCTGTTACCCTGGGTTCTGAATCTTAATGTGAAAACTTGGTAATTGATTAAAGATGTACTAAGTAAGAAGCCATTATACATATTTGAACCTAAGAGCAATGAAATCATCATGTTCCTTCAAGCTAATAATTTTCTTTTTTATAATTTGACTTGACTTTTAGTAATCATACTCTCAAGTAAAATTTAGTCATACAAGTTGCGCAGGGAACTTGAATATCAATACAAACTCCTTCTTGAATTTTGTCATTATAAAGAAATTAACATTGCATTTAGTTATATTATTTTTCTTTACTTTTGACAGTTTAATACATGTTTTCAATGTGTTTTAACTATAGCTACACCAATTATTCACTGGTATCCTCCTTCCTTTCCTTCTGAACTGCTTTTTCCTTGTATATGGTATCCCTATGGTTATACTATGAAAAATACTACCCCTCCTCCCAGCTTTCATTAACAGTCATTTGCTCCTCAGGAAGGACTGTGGCTTCAGAGGCATCTCCTCTATGCACAATGGATAGTTTGCGGATTCATTCTTGTACACATGTCTACAGGTGCTTTGTGTTCATGGTTGAAATATCTGGATGGTAATGCTTCACGAAGCTCTTCCTCACCTTCCATCATTTAAATTCCTTCTGTCTTCTCCTCTGATGTTCTCTGGGGACCCCCCTTGGGGAATACGGTAATATAGATGTGCCATTTCAGAATTGCTGAGAAGTCCCATATTGTCAGTGCTTTGAACAGATATTGGTGTCCTTAGAGCAGATTACTCTAGTGGCCATGTGAAAAAGGCACTGGAGCAGGACAGTGGAGGAGAAAGGCTAAGTAGGAGAGGAGCTTCTGTTGTTTAGGCTTAAAGTCAGAAAGACTGACCAGAGGCGTGCCTCTGGGAATGAGCAGAAGGTACAAATCCCCCAAAAAAGTGTTAGGAGGGGGTCACAGGACTTTTCTGGTTGAGGGTATGACAGGAAAAGAAAAATCCCAGCTGTATTTGAAATAATATGAGTTAAAAGACTTCTTCAAGCCAGCACTTGAATGTATTTCATAGTTATTGAGCACATTTAATGAGGTAACACATGTAAAGTACTTAGCACAATGCCTCACACAAGCTAAGTATTCAATTAAGTTAGCTGCTATTATTCCATCCACAGCTGCTCACTGCTGGAGAAATTCACACAACCCAGTATGTTGGTTATACTTTAAATTCATGGTTACCATGCTTAAGTGGGCTCTCAGCAGAGATTGTTCCTTCCATTATTGTGCCTACTGTTTCGAATCTTTTCTATTTTCCTAGGGCACCTTACCACAGTCCACCCTTTCACATTCAGCATATGATTAGGGGTTAGATTACAGCAAGACACAGACCATCATAAAAGATCTCCCTCAACAGTTCACCCAAGAGTCCATATGTTTGAATGTCTATGCCTCAAGTGTTGCTCCTCACCTGCTGTTAGCACTGAGAAGTGGGCTGTCGAAGGCTAGTACTATGGAGAGCATCACTACTTCAGGAGCATTTGAAAATTTGTGGTCAACCCTACACTTGCCTTTTTAGCCTCTTTGTCTCTGGAGAAGAGAAATTAAAAGCAAGAGCTCTTGCTTCCTGGGCTTGTATTCTAGCTCTGTCACTTATCATCTGTGAGACACTGGACAGGCCTTTCAAAACCTCTGCTCCCCCATGCCTTCAACTGTGAAATAGGGATAATAAAAGCACCGTCTTACAGGGATGCTGTGAGGCTTCAATGAGATTATGCATGAAAAGTGCTTAGCCAGTGCCCAGCATGTGTTAGCTAATCACATTATCTATTATTTCTCCAGTATTTCTATTAGCATTTCTATATTCTCAAGTGTCTTCTATCAAAAAAAAAAAAAAAAAGAAAGAAAAAGAAAGAAAATGCCCTTATGTATCACACTTGCTCTTTAAAGCGCTGTCTTGCTTATTTGCTGCAACATACCCAATGAACAAATGGGCTCCATGCCTTATAGCGTTCCCTTTAAACTCATGTATCTTTTGAATTCTTCCAGTTTTATTAAGATCACCAATTATTGGGATGTTTCAGGATCCAACAAGCCTTCCACTTTCCTATTATTTACCTCTCTAGCAGAATTTCTATGGCTTTGGGTACACTGCTTGCATAGATCCTACACTGCCAGTAATTTCAGAAGCCCCATTATTTGAGCTTTTCCCTTCTCATTCTGAAAGATCTCTCTGTCCTCCTCTACTGAAGCTTGGCTATTGTTGTTATCAAGATTCTGTCTTGACAGCATGGCTTCAATTACTGTCTGTCACTCATACTACAAGGGCACAAATTAGTCCCAATATTTCATAAATTTAATGAAAAACAATTGTTTCTTTTCTTTAAGGTGTTCTACATGTCATTTACTAGTATCATCATATCAAGTCACAGGCTTAGTGTCAACCACACGAGGGAATAGGAGACACTGAAAACTTTTTTATATTACCTTACTGGCCCCTACCTCCATTGGCATGAGTTACAAAAATCCAGACACACTGTCCAAAATAACTGCAAAGAACCCTAAGAAGGCACCCTATCTACCCTTCTTAACTTGTATCTATTCAGTGGAATCCACAACTATACCCAAGACTGTGCCTGTGAAAACTTACACATCATGTAATGTTTTCCTTCTTCATACCCAAATACTTAATCTCCAAGTCACAATTTATTGCAAAACAATTTCAATAGTGTCACCACGTTTTTACAGAAAATATTGTAAACCTTCAAAAAGACTACCCAAATGCTTCTCTATTCTTGAAATGATATTCAAACTTTTCCTAAAATTTTCAAGGCTCTGAGTGCTAAAGTCAATGCGTTCCTCTTGAACTTTTATCTAATGTTTCACATTTTTCTTCCTTAATGCACTCTTTTTCTGCCATGATAATGTTCTCCTAGCTCTTTGCATATACTGCAAACTTCACCGAGAACTTTGATTTTGGTTCCTGAAATGTTCATTCTTCATTTCTGACACTCTTTCAATTCAAAGATAAGGTGGCACTTTAAGTTAATGGTGACAAGGCAGGTTGTACATTGTTAGAGTCTTGAAGACTCCCTACCTACACTGGATGATTCAGTTTCTCTCTACAACAGTGTTAAATAGCTTTTGTGAAAAAAGTGAACTTTATCATGTAAAACTCTTCAAACACTATGTGATATGGGGCACATGCCAATAAATAGATCACCTTAACATATACATTTTTCCAGGTTCAGTATCTCATCCTCGAGAAGTTTTCTTTTGAGGTTAGTGAATGTTCTTGTGTCTACTTACATATTCTTTTCTTCCTAATCATGCTTGTTTCAGTAACCCTGATTAGAGACCATCCATTCCTTTGGGTAACGGCCAATGTAAACACAATGTATCAGTATATATAACTAAAAAAATTCTATGTGTGCCACACAGTGTTAAATACACTGTACTCAGAAACACAAATACATACACTACACTATACATACACACGCACACACACACACACACACACACAACTCTGTTAACAAAATCTTGAGATTTATTTATTAAAGTAGCGTATTTTTTTAAACAAAAGCCCATAATATTCTGTTTAATACTATATGATACAAATATTACTATCATGAATCATTTGTATATCTTGTTCAGATTATATGGTTCAAGCATACAATCCCCCAAAATGTATACATACACTATGTATTGTTTAATGGTCTCGCACACACAACTATCTTTATATGCACATACCTGAGAAAAGCAACTTTGACATACACTATTGTACAGCATTAAGAGAGTGGTACATGTGTCACATTCTATTAAAGATACCATTCAGAAACCAAGAGCTATGTAGACCAAATATTTTTGAGAGGCATATTAGAGGGGAAGATAGTTTATTTCTGAAGCTACTTTTCTGTTTGCTTACGCCTTCTTTAAACTCCCATGTTACTCTCATTTCATACCCTGCAATTCCTATGGGTTTATTGTCTCTGTAGTAGGTTACAGAATCCTTTGGGAATACACGTGGGAGCACAATAGCTGTGTCATATGGTAGAACTATTTCTATTTTTTTGAGAAACTTCCATACTTTTCAAAGTGGCTGCATTTGTTTGCACCCTTGTCTATACTATGTAAGGGTTCCTTGTCCCCAACATCCATGTCAACATTTGTTGTCATTTGATGATAGCCATTCTGAATGGTGTGCTGTAGAAACAGAGTAGTTTGACTTTCATTTCTGTGATGTTTAAGGGTGTTAACCACTTTTTCTTTATTCGTGCCTGAGTACTTTAATGTCACATAAGCTTCTGACTGCACATTGTTCTTCTTAAGACAAACTTGAGTGGTGTTTTCTAATATCTTCTTGACCCTACCCTCACCCTCATATTTTAATATGCTTCCTGTGCTTTGTGAATCCATATTTTGTATTTGCATAGCTCATTACCAGACAGTTACTACTGTCACTCTGAAAAATTTGTAGAATTTGGTTTATGCTCATTGCCAGCTTTCCAGAATATATTCAATTTCCTTCTTTTGCTTCATTATTGGCTCATCCATTCAAACTGCGTGCTGATTACCTAGTTTGTCCTTGACATTTGCTTAATTGATCAATTGATTTCGGAGGCAAAAGTTACTGATCAACACAGAAAACATATTTATTATTAATGTCTTACTGCATTTTGACAACCATAACAAATACCACAAAAGGGTAGCTTTTAATACTGGTTGGGAAAAGGTCCTGCTATGTGGCCCAGACTGGATTTGAACTCACTATCCTCTTGCCTTGTTCTCCAGAATGATGGACTACAGAATTTTGACATGTTAAGCTTTACCAGATACCTTTATAAAAGGCATAAAATTGTTTCTTACAGTTTTGGAGGCTGGACAGTCCACCATCAATCTGGCATATTAGGTGTTTGATGAAAGTTCATTTGCTGGTTTTTAGATGCCACCTTCTAGCCTAGCCTCACAAGGGATCTGGAGTCCATTTTTAAAAGGAAAGAAAGAAAGAAAGAAAGAAAGAAAGAAAGAAAGAAAGAAAGAAAGGAAGGAAGGAAGGTACCAATTACACTCATGAGAACTCTGCTGTTATGGCATATTTACCCTTTGAAAGTATGTAATTTTTAATTCTAACCTTGGGCAGTTACAATTTCAACATATGAACTCTGAGGAAACAGACAATAGGAGTTGGGTATTTTTTATAAGAATGAAAAAAAGTACTTACCTAGAAGGCTGATTAAACAGCTAATTGATTTTCTAACTAATAGTTGGTGTAGTCTAAGTATATTGGCATTTTGCCAGATCTTTTTGCATGCTCTCAAAGATAGTCTTCTCATACTTTTCCACTGACAGGGAAGCTGGCTGTTCTTGGTAAAGGTCATCATCATTGCAGGCTGCTACAGTTTATTGCTAGTAACCTGGGAGAGATCCCTTTAACGGGTTCAATTTTCATAAAGACATTTCTGCTCTTTGGAGCAGCCATAATTTAATGCCCCCAATTAATTGAGAGAGCTAAAATTTCATACATAGTTAACTAAGCTTTCAATCAGTATTTGGTACCTAGAAAATAAGTCCCCAATGGATATTTGCCCCTGCAAGTCATGCTGCACCAAAGAAATTGGTGCCTTAGCTCAGGCTGTTTCTCCTTCAAACGTTCAAGTTCAGCAATGATAGCAGTCGGTGGAATGGAGAGTATTTCCAAAAAAAAGAGTGCTCAATGCTTCTCTGGGGTATCTGACAGAAATGGAAGCAACTTAACTTCCTCTAGATAGAAGAGTCAATGGTTATATTGTCTACTTTTCAACCTATGCTAAATGAGTGAGAGTCCCCAAGAAACTATACATTCACTTCTAATAGTTTGTTACTGTTAGGTAGGTGCAGTTACTCAACCAGTTGCTGACAGGCCCTCATCAACCGTAGACTATTCAGATATGACAGCTTACCATATATATTCTTTCTAAATCCCTAGGAAGAAATATTTTTAAAAGGTTCACACAGATTTCTCAGTAAGATGACCATGATGAGAAAGGGTACAGTCATGGTTGGGAAGTCTGCCTCTGCCAGTAACTTCTTGTGTGAGCATGGGCATGTTCTTCCCCTAAATCCTGTCTCCCCAGTTCCATGGCTTCAATTAATGCCTGCTCTGGTTACACACTGAAGAGAGAATAGAAATCAGATAACAAATGCTTGTATCATCATGATCCATAATGGTTCACCAAATTGAAACAACCCAAATTCCATCAATAGGCATGTTGGATATTACAGGATATGTGAATGCAATGTGTCTATACAGTATAATATAGTCCATACATACAAGAAATGAAGTACTAGTCCACATGACAGTATGGATGAATATTGAAACTATTATGTCACATGAAGAGTAAGGCATAAGAAGCCACATGGTGCATAATTATATTTATATTAAATGTCTATAACAGACAAATTCTTCAATATAAGTTCAATTATCATATAGTAAACAATGAATACTGAATATTTCCTTAGTAAATAACAGAGTTTCATTTTCTAGGTAATGAAAATGTTCTTGAATTGAATAGTATTGAGGAATATAATTAAATCCACTGAATAATGGGCTTTAAAATTAAAAAAAATCACCACAGTTGCTCATTTAAAGGGAGAATTTCATTCATTTTGCTCATAGATGATACAGCAATTACAAAATCAAGAAAGGGGGTCAGATCATCTACATTTTGTCTTACTGGTGGTGAACCTAGCCTTTAATGACTGATCCACCTGTCCTCACCTCAGAGATTTTGCAACAATGATCCAGATGACTAATGGAGAGCTACACTGATATAATACTGATAAAATACTTTGTCTTAGGCTTTTTCTAGGTTTCTTCTGCTTGATTCTTTGTTGCTTGAGTTATTCTTTTGTCTATATGCTGTGTATTTGGATATACAAAACAGAAACTTCCAAGATTAGGTAAAGATGGGTGAGATAGAAAGTTCTTGCTTTGTGGAGCTTATATCTAGTGCTCTTGATACAGTAAATGTTTCTAAATGCATTTTGAACGTTAATTATATTCTCTTAAACAATAAAAATCTACCATAAAAACCCTGCACATCTACTTTGTAAAGTCTTTTTAAGATGGAAAAAAGAGGGTCAGGATATAAAGTGTAGTTTCCAATCAAATTATCCTCATTGGATCTATTACTATGGGGTCTATGACTGGCTTTCACAGTCACTTTGCTTAGATTAATAACCAAGAAATTTGATGGTCTTGCAGAGTGCAATAACATGGGAAGACTCCATGCTGAGACATCATTTCTGAGGCAGTGCTAGTCCATGGCAACGTGGAACACTGAATACATTTGAGGTTTTGGGGTAAAGCCTTCGTAACTTGTGACCCGGACAGGGGTGGGGGCACTCACAGCAGATGCTTCTGTTGGTACTTGGGAAGAACTGATTTTCACACTATCATTTTCTGTCATAAAGCCTTGAAGATTTTGAGGTTAGCCTTGATAAAAAGAAAGAAAGAAAGAAAGGAAACCACTATACAACGGTGCAACTCAATTTTAGAAAGGATGCTATGCCAATTAATATATGTTTTAGAGACAAATTGCCTGAAATGGTGCTGGTAGTTTTGAATGCAATAAAAATGTCTATTCTCAGTCAGGCTCTTGAAAAGTCTTTCTTTTCACTGAGTTGGAGAAAATGGTGGGGGCAGAAAAAGAGTGAAAATTCTCATATATGCCTTCTGAATTCCAGTGGATTTTTCTGCTGCCCATCTTCCCTGTGTTTGAGGAGCTCTGATGGCCTTTGACTGAGTCCTCTTATTCCAAGGGAAAAAATGAGGAGAGGGAGTGTTGCTACTAAATAACTCATATTATATACAGTATTTCACTTTGCATGGAGGATGATGCTATTTTCACACTAGATCACAAGAAGTTTCATGAGGCAGTTTTGGTGCAAATCTTGAAGTCTCTTAGCTGAATTAGCATGGCATACCTGGAAGTAGCATGTTGAAACATCTATACATCTGGTTGACTACATCACAGGCTCCCACTTACTCTGACCATCCTAATTGTCTGCCCTCTTCCCCTTGTCTAGACTATCTCAGAGCTTGTTTTAGGTTATAAGGAACCCGAGAGACATTAGCTTTGTCCCTGTCCTCAGGGAGCTTACAGACTATAGAGATATAAAATTAAAAGACCTATGTGCAGTAACAGAGGCAAAGATAGGAAGGGAGAACATATTGTTAGCTTTGCTTGGTAGGGACTGGTCGGGGGGGGGTAGCCCTGTGTGAGAAAGTCTTCCCTATGAATATTACATAGGACCATGCCACATTATACACAGGAGAGAATGTTAGCACTACTGTCTTTTGTGCTGGAAGCATACCAGGGCTCGAGGGCTTAATGTCCATGCACAATTAGCATGTTACAATCACAAATGCCCAGGCTAATGTGTAGGGCAAGAGCCAACATTTAAAAGCTAGCCTGAAGGGGGCTGCAATTTTTGACTGAGTAGAAGTTGTTTACATCTTATCTATTGGAATCCTTAACTTTATGGAACTTAGAAAATAAGAGGTGGGCAATCCATTGCTGTCTTCATTACAGAGCTGTAATTTTAAAATGAGTCTTTTATATCTAATTTAATGTAACCATGTGTTGTTTGGATATTTATCATGATTCTTTTCTATAGAAAATAAAAGCCAAAGAAAACGTAATACCACTGTGAAGTACTGTAAGAAATCTGGCGATGAGAAAAACAGGGACATATTGCTTATTTCTCACTTTTTTTCTCATGTTACTGAATGCCCTTTGCTCCCCTAGTTGTCTCATTGTGATTTTGTGCCACACTCTAATACTGCACATGTCCTAATTCTGCAATGCAGTTTGATAAGTATCTCCAGACATGGAGAATGGAACTTAAATTAGATGTATTTTTTACCCCATGCTTACATCTTGCTTGCCTGTGCATAAATGCAGTGAGGCATAGGACACGGGCTTTGGACAGGATAGAAACCACACAACAGATCTGTCTTGTTCCTCAGACAAGTGCACAAGCTGACTGAACAGCTGTACTTATTCAAAATATATACTAGGGTTCATATTAATCTTTCCAAACAATAGTTTTGTCATGGTAAAAATGAGTATAAGAATCACCATTTACTCTGTCCTAAGAAGCATTTTGAATCTTTTACACATAATAGTCCCCTTTATTGTAAAACCGGCTATATCCTGGCAATGTTGTTATGATTATTTCCCTCATTTTACAAGGGAAGAAACAGAAGCTCACACACTCAGAAAAACATTCAAATCTATACATAGTTTAATCTACGTGGACCTCAATTTCTTAATCTGTAAAATTTGATAACCATGTCATATATATATATATATATATATATATTTGTTGTTATATATATATTTATTATGTTGTTATATATATATTTTATATTATATTATATTATATATTTGTTATATATGTTGTTATATATATATATATTTGTTGTAAAAATGATGTAGAATAAACATGTAAAATAAAACTTTAGTATATGTCCTCCAGATTTCTGTTTTATCATTTAATAAAATATAGATATTTTCAAACTGCACTTGTATATATGCTTACTCCTTCACTTATTCCAGCTTCCCTCGCTGGCCTGCAAATTTTATCAGGGTTCTCCCTCACAACATCAGTAACTCTTACAATTGCTACTGTATGCAGAAGGTAGTTAATAATTATTTTATAAATGACTGTATGTTCAAATTAATGACTTCTCCATTCTTCTGTCACAGAAAGTGAAGTTTGGCATGTTTCTACTTACCTCTTTCATGATATTTCATTCATAAAGAGCAGAGTCTTGGTTTCCTGTTAATTTAATAGCCCTATGGTCTACAAAGAAAACTTCTGTAACTTTTAAATGAGTTCAAACTAAGCAGTCTCTATTTCTGATTAGGTTTGATCTCTGCTAAACACATGATACACAGGACAGAACAAACAAAATTTTACACCACACCAGAGCTCCCCTAGATTAGTACTGTGAGTTAAGCAACTCTTGGGCAGAACAGGAAGTAAAATGCATAAAAGAATGGCTAGATCTTAATTTACACTAGGGCCTTAGTTACATTGAGGATTTTATAAAGTATCCTCAAGAGAACATCTGCCAGAGTTTGACAGTCTGTCCTCTGTGCCGTCTTTTCTTTCCTTCCAATCCTTCATTACTCCCCTGCTGTGAATATTTTCATGCCTGGCTCAGTATCAAATAATACTCCTGTAGTGATTATTGGTGGATGGATCTTTTAACACTCTGACCTCTTCCGTTCTTTGACTTCTTCTTCTGAAGTTATCTTCCCTCAAACCACCTTCATAGCACTTATTACTTCCAATAAGTCCAACCTCTACAATGTCAGCTTCATTTTTCTCTTTCATTCACTTGCTCTCACAATGCTTCAATCTCTCTATAGCCTGTCTCCAACCATTTGTTCACCTTTAGTGACCCTGTTTCTTGTTCATCTGATGTTTTCCTCTTCCTTCCTCAATGCCACAAATGAACACTATTATAATTGCTCCCTCTATGTATTGTCAGCTCGCTGTCCTCCTCCTCCTCTGTTGAGGAAAACCACAATTTAAGTTCAGTTTCTATGCTGTTTGGGACTGTATGCAGACTGCTATGCATGACTTGGGGAAACCTATGCTATGCTTGCCAGACTCACTTTAAAAGTCCTGACCATGAACTTCATGTAGATTTTTAATGCAGCTCAGTTGTCATACAATATTTTCCAGGTCCTTCCAACTCTTACATTTTTGAAGTTGATTATCCAAACTTCTTTTTACAGCCTGAGATTCCTTCTTCTTCTTCCCAGCTTCCGTTTTGACTCACAAACCAGCTTCCCATTATTCACTGAAAAATCGAAGCAACTGGACAATGGCTTCCTCAAACTCTTGCTATGATGCTACCCACATATCTTCCCTCTTGTCATTGTGATGAACTATTTGTGCTAAGGCTAATGGTCACGTTTTAGTCATCATCTTACTTGACCTAGCAACAGCTTGTTGACACAGCTGGCCTTCTCTTCTCCTGGAAATATGTTCTTTACTTAATAACCAGGGTACTGCAAAGCCTGGATTTCTCTTCTCATTCACTGACTGCTACCAGTTGGTCTCCTTTGCTGGTTACTGCTCATCTTCATAGTACTATTTGGACTTCTCTGTCTACGTTCATTCATCTGGTGACCTAAGCCAATTACATCATATCACATTAACCACCATCTGCCTGCTAACAAATCAAAAATTTGCATGTCCAACCCAGAACTTATCAACCTGTTTAAACTGCGTCCCTGTTATTTCCAATCCCACCTATGAGGTTACAATTTCTTTCTCCTTTAGCATGTATCAATATCTAATGTACTATATCATTTTCACAGACACTTAATTTTATCTTTGCCTATTAGAAGATAAACCCCATTGGGCTAAATGTATTTTGTCTGTTTTGATACTTGTTATATCCCTAGTACCTTAAGGAACATCTTCTATTTAATGAATATTGAGGCTAATTAATATGAATTTCTAAAGGAAAAGTTCTAGCAATTTGTATGTTTTATATGTGCCCAAGAATACCTGCAAGGCTGACCCATAATCAAACTCTGTATCAGGAAACTTTTTCTCTGATTCAATTGATTTTATCCATTCTCTTTACTTTACATATTACTTTATCTTATCACACTAATATTTTATGGTTCTTAAAATGTGTCAAACATTTTCCTAATACCAGATCCAGTTCTTTTTCCTCAGCTTAAAATAATCTTTACCTAACTTCTTCCTTCAGTTTGTTTGTAACAATGATGCAATTTGTTCAATTTAATTCAATTTGTCCTTGGCCAATAAGTATTCTAGACTGTCTTTGATAGCCCCTCTTAAAGCTCTTGCCTGTTCTGGTCATTTTCAGGCTGCCACATGCTTTATAGTTTTCACAGCATTCATGACTATGTTGAATTAGTTAATGCATTTATTTTTGTCCATCTGTGCCAAAAGCTGAAATAATAAGAGTTAAGGATTGCTAATTTTCCACATACTATTGTATTTTATTCATTTAATCACTTTTATTCATAACAAGTTCAAAATGTGTTACTACAACACACCCTTTTGTAGATACGTAAAATAGAAGCACAGGAAAGATAGGTAGATAACCTGAGGTCATATAGCAATAAGGAGCAAAACCTAGATGATTTCATTCTTCTGTCTTCCTTCTAAGATGAAGATGGTTTTCTGCTTTATTTACTGTTTTATATACAATGCTGATGGAAGTGCTAGACCAATAGTAGGTGCTTGCTAAATGCTGTATTTTGTTCAGGTGTTTTTTAGGCAGCCATTTCTAGCAGACACTATCGCACAGCAGATTTCCTGGTCCTTGGGCTCTTATAAACTTTCCACTCCCCTCTTATGTAGGAGTTATTATGTTTTAGGAGTTGTGTTGAAGATGTGTCTGTTGATCCTGGACTCCCCATGGTGCCTTGATCTTTGCATCCTGTCCAGCTGTGATTTTCTGTAATGGTTTCCATTTGCTATAAAGTGATTATTCTTTAATGAGGGGTGAAAGCTATATTTTTCTCTGTGTAAAATTATAAGTTTTAGAATGTAGTTAGGAGTTATGCTGGTTTAGTAAAGTGCCTCTAATAGGTTCTCCTCTAAGATCCATTACCTCACTAGTCCTGGATAGCTGGCTAGGTTTCTAGTTTAGGCATGAATTCCCTCCTATTTAATGGGCTTTAATTCCAACTGGACCACTGCTGGTTATTCCCATCATGTGAGTACTACTTGTATCTTGCCATGCTGGTCATTGTTATGATTCATAGGCAATCTAGATAGATGCGACTAACTGTTGCATTCCTCCCTTGGCAGCTCTCATAATACTTTTTGACACTTTGGAATCCATTTCACAAGAAGGAGATTTTCAAATTAGATCCATCTCAGATCATCTGAGTCTTATGTCCAAAGTATATGATATCTTTGGCAATAGGGAATTAATTACCTTCAACCTCTGAGGGTCAACCAGTCACAATAGCTATACCCTGTATTGTTCTAAGAATAATGTGGATTACCTTAACCAACAATTCAAATCAAGGTTTCTCATGACTAGTACTGGGGTTTGTGAGGTAGTCTATAGCTATTGTGAAAATAAAAACATTGTCATCCCAAGTAGCATATCAATATCAACAGACATGATTATGTGAAAAGGAGAAAATCTCACAGAACCCCACCCACAAAGAACTATAAGCAATTAGTGCTCCAAACCTGCTCCAACAAAATGGCACAGACAATTATATTCTCATAACTCTATTGGCTAGAAATCTAGAATCAACATGTCTAGCAAGTCTGACTTCTCTAAAGGGCTTTTGATTTTGATTATGTATAGCCACCTTCTCATGGTCTTCAAATGATAGTCCTCCTATGCATATCTGCACCCTAATCCTTTCTTGTAAGGATATTAGAGCATTAATGAACTAGGAACTTACTCTCATTACTTAAATTAATATGAATAAAATCTTTACTTTCTTTGATTAGAGCCATTTAGGAGGTTTGAACCTACATGATATAAATTGAGAGGAAACACTCAATTCTGTAACAAGGCTGAATTATATTCCCAGAGAATGGATACTAATGTCAAGGTTGTTACTAATGAGTCATACCAGGATAGAAAGAAGTTCACCTTACAGGTAGACTATTACCTATTAAATATTTTCTGGTTTTGGCTGGCCCTCGTTTTTTAAAAGGATACACTTTTTCTTATTTTTACACTTATTTATCTATTTATTTATTGTAGCGTGTGTGTGTCTCTGTGTGTCTGTGTCTGTGTAAGTGTATGATCTCAGCTGTGCATGCTACAGCATGACTTTGTAGGTTAATTGAATTCTCGCCTTCCATCATGTGGGTCCTTGGGATTGAACTCATGTCCTCAGGCTTGATAGCAAACACTACTGCCTGTTGAAACACCTAGCCAGCCCTGTATTAGACTTTCTTTTAAAAGTAAATATTCTATAAAAGGCTACCACATCAAACAAGTAAGCAGGGGTTGCACAATAAGAGCTGATCTAGAAAGTCATATAGGCCCCAGTAAGTCATTACCTATGGGGTACTTTGGCTAAATCTCAGTAACTGGGTTTTTTAGAAAGTCTTAAATGTACAAAATAGCACTAATAATCTGTTTACCAATCATGTGTAGCACTAAGCTTGTTTTTCATCTCTGAGAGGAAGCTTGAATGTTTAGTTCACTGCTTATAGGCTCCAGAGCTGGAAGCCTGGAGATCTTGGCATCAGGAAATGATGCTGAGCACTGAGCTTAGGAAATTAGTCAAACATTGAAGTTCTACTGCATTTACATTATCAGTAACTCGCTATTTTAAATGAGTGGTTTAAACTGAGTTTGAGCAAGACAGAATTATGCAGTTGAAGTTCTCTGATGGTATAGATCTCTACAGCCTTAATTATTGAACATAGCAAATGTTGACAATACAATTCAAATGTCATTTTGATATGCAAATTACAGTCATAAAGCATAATGAAGCACAGCTGAATATTAAGTATAAAATATATCACCTAGATATAAAACAAGAGTGAGTAAATGTATCAGTGTTTATAAATGCAGTTTCTCTCTTAGTGATTTTGAAGAGATTCTGGCCAAGATTTGGAGGATATAACTGAATTCCATATCCAGGAATTTTGGTGATCTAATTATGGAAAAGGTAAGAATATAAATAAATATATTGTTATATAATAATCTTATCTCATTTTATATATCTCCTCATGGCAACCTGATTCTTTGTAGTTTATCGGGCTTGGCCATTTCTTGCCTTGGGGGTTTACAGGTTGTAAGTTAAACATATCTCCATACTATTGAGAAGATCAGAGAACTCAGAAGAACATAACTATAAGTGGCACACAGAAGATTTCTTGTTGAAGATTCAACAGAGTAAAGCAATAATCCTGAAGGGCTACTGAAGGCTAGGATAATATTTGTACCAGAAAGAAAGTCTCATGAACTAAAGTCCCCTCAGTGTTTTGATACTATCTAAATCCTTTGGCTTTTGTATAATCTTAGGTGGTAGAGTCAACAAAGATAACTGAGTTTGAAAATCCCATCATAAAATCTTCTAAGCCTAAAATCTCCGAATTGGAATTAAGAGGTTTAATGAAAATTCAGAAGCCAGAATATAAATAATTCGCTTTTGGACCTTACGCCAAACAGAACAGAAGTGGGAGTGAAGGCTTCATCCCTGGCAGATGCTTTTACCTTTGCTTTCTTTCTTTTCATATTTTTATTGCATCTATTATAAAAGTTAAATACAGTATAAAATATATTCTCAGATAAAATTCTAGTTTGAAGTCTTAGATGAAGATTTATATTTTAGAAATTTTTTCTAACATTGACTCTTGCCTGATATCATAATTTTTACTTCATTGGGATTTCAAATGGTTTGTCTCTCATTATTAATAGCCACTACCTACCATTTTGATAATATTCTGTAGTTTCATTTGTGTATATTTCTTTCTCAGTTCTATATCTTTGAGCAGATTATCAACTTATTTAGGGGCACAGTTAAAATATACAGGCCTTTGTTTCTCTTTAAAAATCCCTGTCCTCAATTTAATAATTCAAAGCCCTTATAGAATAATTTCTCAGTACCAAAATATTTCAGGAGCTTATAAAATTAATGAACAAATTAATTATATTTATATGGAGATATTTCTAGCCAGATTTCTAAGAGAATACCTTCAAAGATGTAAACATCCAAGCTACATGACCTTCAGTAACTTTGTACTTGACCTAGAAGATTCTGTATTTCTTGGATTCAGGAAAGTTACTTTCATCTCTGGATTAGATTCTCCTTTTCTGATTATCTGAAACTAAATCTCTAGCCATTGTTAAAGTCAACGCTAGCCATTCTTCTTCTTTTTTGGGGGGGGGGGTACTTATTTACATTTCAAATATTTTCCCCTTTCCAGGTCTCCCCTTCAGAAACTCCCTATCCAATCTCCCCTCCCCCTACTTCTCTGAGGGTGTTCCCCCAGCCACCCACCCAGTCCCATCTTCCCTCCCTAGCATTTCCCTACACTGGGGCATCTAACACCCTCAGGTCCAAGGGTCTCTCCTCCCACTGATGGCCAACAAGGCCCTCCTCTACCACATATGTGGCCAGCACCATGGGTCCTTCCATGTGTATTCTTTGGTTGGTGGTTCAGTCTCTGGGAGCACTGGGGAATCTGGCCAGTTGAGACTGTTGCTCTCTCCATGGGACTGCAAACTCCTTCAGCTCCTTCAGTCCCTTCTCCAACTCCTCCATCCAGGACATTCTAAAGTCTATCTTCACTCTTTGTCCTAGATTATAGTTTGAGTCAATCTCTGTAGTGTGGATTTTCTCAAAATGCAGCTCAGTCACATAGGGAACTTGAAACAATGCAGATTTATGAGTCTGTTCTTGTCTGACAAACAGATCTGTGTAACAAGGAGTAGTAAATATGTGCAAAGTCATGTATCCACAGAGAAGCTATTTTACCATATACTCACTATCCTTCACATTTTATCAATTCCAATGCTACCTATTACAAGTATTTTATGTATTAGATACCTTACAGGACATCCAGGACATCATAGTACCAAAAAAATCATTAAGTACTAAGTTCTATTTCTGTAGAATAAGGACATGAATGTTGTGGTTTTTAGTTATTTGTATGCCTTCAAAATATAGGGCTATAGGTCAAGCAACCCTATAGCTGTTTATTGGTGCATGGCTATCATCCCATAGAACCAAGTCAAACTAAAAGACATGTTTTATTATGTAACATTTAATGAATACCTGTACTGGATCTGGAGATCAAATAGTAATCAAGGCAGACATGTTTGTTGCTTCTAGTAAATAATAATCAGGGAGAGGATACAGGCAAGTCCTAAATAAATAAAGATGAATCAATTATATATTACTAATATGTAAACTCAATGCAATAGTATATTGTAAGAGTAGGAATAAGGATAAATAAAAAGGGATATATTTTACAAATAAAGGTATTGTGGCTTACGGGTGGGTGAAATGTAAGGAAATGAAATCTGCCTTTGCCCCTAAATAAAGATGGTTCCTAGTTTTCTGACTTGGGGACTGTGGATAATAGTATTGTTTGCTGGTATTAGAAAACAAATGATTTTTGAGAAATGCTAGAGCAGGCTTTTGTGTGTGTGCATGGAATTCAGGGCATGATCAGAGCTGGATATAAAGTGTTGTATATCATCAGCTAGTTTCTCGGGGTAGATAATATTCTTAGAGAAAAAGAAAAATATTCAAAAATTAGAAAAAAATTGAAAGGATACTCAAATTCATTAGTTATTTTAAGAATACAGAATAAAGTAATAGTGAGATACTTTGTGTACAGGTAGACTCAGAAGACTAGACAGTAGTAAATTCTCATGGAGGCATGGGGTCAAGAAGTTTCTGGCAGTGGAAACCATATTGGAGTATGGTAGGTAGTTTTGGACAACTTTAACATACTATTCCCTAGCCTAGAATTTAGTTCCTGGACTTGCTGTTTCAAAAATTATTCACATAGGTCAATAAGTAACTGGCAAAAAGATGTTCATAGCCATATTGACAATAGCAAGATGATAGGGAGTTAGGAAAGCTCTGGGTAATGTTAGTAGAGGAGGGGATTGGCACAATTTGGAAAAGTAAATATACAGTGGAATACTACACAATGGTAAGTAATATACCAGATGGCTCTACCAAGTGCTCAGCAAAATGCAGAAAATTACAGGCTACATATAATACAGCACCATTTACATAAATGAAAATATGTGCATGTAAGAAGCTCAGGGAAATGATTAATATATTAATTTGCATAATTATGGTAATCATTTTATAATGTATACATATATCAGACATTATGTTGTACACTAGAAATATATGTGATTTTATTACTCATCATACTTCAATAAAGCTGGTAAAAATATATGTGCAGAATGCCTCTACCTTACAAGAATATAAACAAAAAGATGCCACTTAATGTATTACAATAATTATCCTGGAGTTTAAAGTGACATAAGAATAGAAAATCATGCAGAAATAAAAGGGAATAAATAAATATATAAAACAGGAAAGGACTTGTTTATGCTAGTGATAATGGGCTATAGCTTCAACATTTATAAACTCTTGTTCCCTAGGTCCAGATCATGGAAAGGAAAATAAAGGAGGCTTCAGACTGAGGAGCACTAAACTTTATAAAATCTGAATATGAGCTCAAGCCTTCATTTCTACCATGCCCTAAGTCTACAGGCAAAGTATGCTACTTGTACGCTAGTTCTTTCTTTCCTTTTTTTTTTTTGATGCTTTATTTACATTTCCAATGTTTCCCCTTTTCTGGGTCTCCTCTTTGGAAACACCCTATCCCCTCCCACTCCCCCTCTCTATGAGGGAATTCCACCTCCCACCCACCCGCCCACCCTTCCCCATATTCCCACCTTGACATTCCCCATTACTGGGGCCTCTAACACCCTCAGGCCCAAGGGCCTCTCCTCTCTCCCTGATGGCCATCGAGGTCCTCCTCTGCTTCATATGTGGTCCGAACCATGGGTCCATAGATGTGTATTCTTTGGTTGGTGGTCCAAACTCCAGGACGACGGGGGGAGGGGGTCAGGCCCATTGACTCTCTTGCTTCCTCCATGGGGCTGCAAATTCCCTCAGCTCCTTCAGAACTTTCTCCAACTCCTCCATCTGGGACCTCACTCTCTGTCCGGCGGTTACTGTTAAGTGAAACTTGGGTATTCTGAACTTTTGGGCTAATATCCGCTTATCAGTGAGTACATACCATGTTCGTTCTTTTGTGACTTGAGTTACCTCACTCAGGATGATATTTTCAAGTTCCATCCATTTGCCTG
>CM052722.1:109189392-109267183 GCA_028551405.1 Uromys caudimaculatus
ATGGATTGGAAGGATTAATATAGTAAAGATGGCCATCCTGCCAAAAGCAATCTACAAATTCAATGCAATCCCCATCAAAATTCTAACTCAATTCTTCATAGACTTAGAAAGAGCAATTCTCAAATTCATTTGGAACAACAAAAAACCCAGGATAGCAAAAGCTATTCTCAACAACAAAAGAACTTCTGGGGGAATCAGCATTCCTAACCTCAAGCTGTACTACAGAGCAGTAGTGATAAAAACTACATGGTATTGGTACAGTGACAGGCAGGTAGATCAATGGAATAGAATTGAGGACCCAGAAATGAACCCACACACATATGGTCACTTGATTTTCGACAACCACTCAGTGGAAAAAAGACAGCATTTTCAACAAATGGTGCTGGTTCAACTGGCAGTCTACATGTAGAAGAATGCTAATTGATCCATTCCTATCTCCTTGTACAAAGCTCAAGTCCAAGTGGATCAAGGACCTCCACATAAAACCAGTTACACTGAATCTAATAGAAGAGAAAGTGGGGAAAACTCTCAAACACCCGGGTACGGGGGAAAAGTTCCTGAACAGAACACCAGTGGCTTATGTACGCTACTTCTTAAAGCTGGGAGTTTTTCCTTCTTGTGGTTAGAGAACAACAAGTTGTTCTTACTCTTCCAAAATTTTTTTACATGTCCCCAAATATGGGACCAAACACACATAAAACTTTAGAATTATAATTGGGCTCTTGCTCTCTTCATCTCTTGCCTTGCTTCTTTCCCTCTTAACCCTCCTCTCCCCGTTCCCTTCCCCCCTCAACCCTCCTCTCCCCATTCCCTTCCCCCCTCTCTCCACGTGGTCATGGCCAGCCTCTATTTCTCCACTCTCTCCCTTTCTCTGCCTTTCTCTGCCTCTACTACCCTCTTAATTCCCCTCCCCATGACCTGAATAAACTCTATTCTATACTAAAAAAAAGAATTATAATTGGACTAATGTACATAGTGGCAGTATTGTATGAGCAAGTCTTGGTAACAATTACATCTGGTCATAAGGAATTATAAAGTTGCATAAGTTTTATAATGAATACATGGGATAAATATTTGTGTTATGTTGACCATTATAATATATTTAAGAAGTTATTCCCAATTGACTTTTCAGTTGATGTTGCCATTTTAATGCCATAAATGTTATTGTGAAAATGTTTTTTTACATCTTTGTGTTTCCTCAATTATTTTCTTTTTTTATTGGATATTTTCTTTATTTACATTTCAAATGTTATCCCCTTTCCAAAGTTTTTGCATGCCTTTAACATTTGTGCTCTAGAGAACATAACTCAGATTGGAAAATCCTCTTTTATTTTAAGAGATATTATCCCTTTATAATTGGAGAGTAAAAAGAGGAAACATATATATATATGTATATGTGTGTGTGCATGTGTATATGTATAAATATTATATCATGTCTCCTTTTTAAACATTGATGATAATTTGTTGCTCACATACTTCTAAATGACCTATACCAACAACTTCCTAACTGATTTGTCTGAGAACACTTCTACAATATATCCATTATGGGAACAGGATGGTATTTATAAAAATACAAATAGAATTAAATTATTCTGCTCAACACAATTATTGAACAATACATTAATGTGTTCAGAAAACTATCCACTCTTAGGTGTAAGATAGCATGACATAGGAAAAAGATCAAGGGCTTTGAGGTACATGAAGTACTCAACAATTAACTAGATATGTACTATTCAGATTACTGTACATAATTAAGTTTAGTTTATATAACTATGAAGTATGCATGTATTTGTTAACATATAGAGCACTGCTTAACATGCTTTAATTTATATTTAAATTCCTGAGAGTTGGTTAAAGCAAAAAATGTTGAGACTTACCCCTGGAACCACCGATTGTGAGTTTGTGATGGACATAAGAATTTGAGTTTCTCAGCTGGTGATGGATTACATCTATAATCCCAGCACTTAGAAGGATAAGGAAAGAGAACTATTGTACATTCAAGGCCAAGCTGAGCTACAGAATGAGTTTCAACCTATCTTGACTACACTATGAAACCCTGTCTCAAAACACACACACACATATCGAGACAGATTCTGAAAGGAATCAATATTCCTCCCAAGTTCTCATGTAATGCCGCAGCTGTTGAACCCGAGAACCACAGTACAGAACCACTGTTGCAGGGTTCTGTAGAGTCAAAGTCAATTGCCATTAGAAGCCTATCTATTACAATAAGAATGGACATAGCCATTGTTGCTTTAATGTCCTTGAAGCACTTGGATCCCACTTTTCCAGCTTCATTGCTTATCAACAGCCTGTATACATTCCATGTGCCAAGCACAGCAGAGAATACACTGTTCTCTGAAGCTTTGATGTAAATGTGTCCTTGGGATCCATGATTTATTCTTGTATTACTTTCTATTTCTTTTTTATCACTACTCTTCCTCCCCCTCTACCACCATTCTCCTATAGATAAACCTTCTTAAGTCCCTGCTCAAATACCCAGCATGTTTTTGTCAGTCTTCTCTAGTTGATGTTGATTGATCTTTCTCACAATATTTTATCCGTCTGGCAATTTATCCACTTACTTAGTAAACATTTATTGAGTATCTTTCTAAATTCATTTTTTAAAATTATTCACATTACCATTGAGTATCTTTTAAGTGCCAGACTCTGAGAGCTGCAATGTTGAAAACAACTACATAATCATCTTTTCCCTGCTCTCTAGGAACTCAGTCTTTAAGGGGAAAAGCTGTTACTAGAATAAGTGGAAATTGGTATACAATTTTAATGGTGACAAGCAATAAGAATGAAAGCGAATGTACTGCTCTAAGAACTTAAATACTTACAGGAGCTAAAATTTTTCACTCAGTGTGATGTTTATTGAACTTGGTAAAGTGGGAATGGGTGAGCAACTAAAAAATAGGCTAGGTTTGCATTTTATAACCAAATGACTTCCTAAACAGTTTGGCGATGGTTTCATTAATTCTTATAATAGCATGATTTGCAGTCTCATACCTAACAGCTGTGCAGCACATACTATGTTCATGAAAGTATTCAAGCTGGTTTTAAAAGCTTCCAAGAAATAAATAAATAAAAATAAAAAGCTGCCAAAGTAACCAAGGAAGAGAGTTTACTCTCAAATTATTCATGCTCTAGAGGAAGAGGTTGTACTCCATGAGAAACTCACACCCAAAGAATGTATATAAAAGGCATAGTCATCAACTTTTCTTCATTTTCATCACTATCTAAATAGTAATATTTCCTCTCTTAGATATCTTTCTTGCCAGGGAAGAAAAGAGTATCTAGTATGCAACAGACAAGCAATAATATGTGGTAAATAAATGAGTGCAGCCTTGCCATTATTGCCCTGGTTTAAAATTTTCATCATTGTTCATTTGGTCTATCACAACCTAGCTTTCCTGACTCTATCTATGCCATTTTAAAAGGACTCCCACACTATACCACTCTCCTAAAAAACAACACACAACCATATATGTCTCCCATTTAAAATTTGTCAGTAGTTATGAACACTGGTGCATGACTATATCACATCTATCTGGGAAGCTAAGGAAGGAATATTGTGTTATTTAGACAAGCCCTGTCTGTCTCAGAATAGGAAAGAAAAAGAGACACAAAAGAAGAGAGATTATAAAAATTGTAAAAATCTATCAGCTATCCTCTCTGTAATCTCATATTCTTAGTGGTCTATGAAACTCTTTGTGACATATATCTAGTGTACATACAACCTGTCTCAGTCATTGTCCAACATTGGCATCCCCAGTATTACAGCCAGAAAATTGTGCTTGTGGTTCATTTAATGTGCCAAACTTTATCCCCTTGAGACTTTGTCCTTCATACCTGTTACCACTCATTTCTCTTGCTGAATACAAATTAAAGGCTGAATTCCCCTAGTCTGCAATGAACCTGCTATGACTTTCCTATATCCTTACCTATATACTCAATTTCCAATTTAGCAATAGATAGATAGATAGATAGATAGATAGATAGGACCATTTATTAATCATGATGCTATTAACAATAAAAATGAATTAAATAATTTTATAGGATGTTGCCAAGACACTTTAAAGAGTAGACTGGGATATTTGTATAATTTAGGTAAGTAATAGTGAAAAGCCTTTAAAGTTTGTCTACTCCTTGAATCAATGAGAGAACAAAAGTGTTGTCATTTATGACTTTACTAAGTATAGGACATAGCCCCATATATGGTTCTTTTTAATATCCAAATTATAAATCACAATATCCTTAAAAGCATGATATGTAAGGATTCCAAGTGAGCCGGCCCCATGAGTCCCAGACTTTATCAAATACTTGGCTTCTGTTTTTAGAACTGGGAAGCCATGAAACATGAAAACAACATGTAAATAAAATATGTCCCAAAGATGGTTGTGAAACTTCCTCAGAGCCAAGAAATATGCTACTTTTTGTCTACATTTTGGTTTGGGAGCTCTGCATCTAAAGAAATGGATCAATTCATTTTTCTTGTGTATCATCCTCTTGTCATGAAAGTTATATGAAGGTTATTTTGTTATGCTTTTTTACATAAGACTCAGCAATTTTGACACGGTCAAGCAGTGGAAACACACAGAGAAAAACTTGCTTCTATTTTAATTGGCCACTGTGACCATCCAAAAATGTCAAAATAGGAAAAACGTTTGAGCAAATACTCAATGAGCTTAAAGACTCTGGCAGGTCATGGCGAGATCCTCTGAAGAACCTCAGAGACCTGTTTCATAACATGGTTGCCTATTTTCATAACATGGTTGCCTATTTTCTCCACTAATGTGTGAGTCTCTCTATAAGATATGAATTCAAGTTAACATTTTCTCTCTTTTCAGCCTCCTTTTAACACCTTTTCCCATGCCCTCCACCTAAATGCACATACTGGTCCTGTTCCAGTGCTTTAGGGGTCTTCAGAAAAGTTAATAAATCAAAATTTTTCCTATGCCCATGTTTGTAAGACTGAGCTCTTTTGACACCTCACCACATATTGATCCAGGTTGGGGGTAAATACTAAACTAAAGTGTTAGGAACCCTTCTTAAAGGATAAGTCTTGAATCCAACTTAATGTGGACATTTCCAAACAGAAAAAGTATATTTTTCTGCAAATTATTACTTTCAATTTAATCTATGACACTTGTGATACTATTTATCCATTTTATTTCAGTGACAAGAAATATGACAGTGGTTATCCATTTACAAATAAAGTATTGATTAAGAATCATGAGGTATAATCTTTCTAACTTCTGTCATAACTGCATCCTATTTATATAGTCAATTCACCTGAAAAAGAGATCACTTCTTTCATCCTTTCCTGCTGGTCTGGCAGGTGATGCATGAGGTCCTGGAAACACTCAAGTGAAAGCATAGAATACTCCCGGGTTGTAAATGATGCATGGAAACCATTCTATTTCAGCCAGTTGGCAAGATACAAAAACAACTCTGAAACTCTGACACTGTGGTAGTCTACTGCAGCTGAAACTTATGAAGCATCCCAATTGTTCTCCTTATTAAAAAGGACGTCTATGATTATTCAAAAGCAAACCATGTCATTTGGTCTCAAGATAAATTGCTGAATCTCTGACAAGTTTCAATGCTGTATTGGAGTGGACTAGAAGACTGGTTAGATGCAGAATTCCTGGCACATCCCATTCAAGAGCCAATTTTGGAAGTTTGACCTTTAATATTATGGATGACTTCTAAATCAGAAAATGTAAGCAACTGTTGCTTTAGGCTTGATATGATGGTTTGTATTCTGACTATGTTTCTTTTAAATGGAAACAATTTACCATATTTTGGGTTTCTACTTTCTTTTTTTTTCTTTTTCTTTCTTTCTTTTTTTTGGTGTTTTTTTTTTTTTTTTTGGTTTTTCGAGACAAGGTTTCTTTGTGTAGCCCTAGCTGTCCTGGAACTCACTCTTTAGACCAGGCTGGCCTCGAACTCAGAAATCCGCCTGTCTCTGCCTCCGAGTTTCTACTTTCTAAGGACAAAAATCTTCAAATTATTTCTCAATGTGTTTACATTGCAAATACAAATAATAAGGGAGTCCTATGGGCTTTAACCAACAGGTTGTCAAATATATGACCAGTGCTCTTTCTACTGCTGCTACCTCAGTGGATATACAAAGTAACTTTTACTAGGATTACTAACAAGCACCTTTTTGGATCTGCAGTGTGGTGGTTTTAATAATAATGTCCCCTGTAGATTCAGATGTTAGAATATTTGGTCTCCAGTTGGTGAAACTGTGTAGATTGAGGAGTTTAGGAGGTGAGGCTTTGCTGCAGGAAGTATGGACTGTGGTAGGATCTGAAGTTTCAAATTGCTACATATCAGTTCTAGTTTTTTCTTTGCTTTCTCTTTGCGATTTAAGAGAATTGCTATTTTCAGCTTGCTGCTCCAGTCAGTGTGTCTGCCTACTGTCATGTTTCTCCACCATGACGTTGATAGACGTTTATTCCTTTGGCACTGTAAGCCCCAAACAAACTTTTCCTTCTATAAGTTGCCTTGATCATGGAGTTTAATCACAGAAATAGAAAAGTATCTAAAACAGAAATAATTGATCCCAGAAGTATAGAGTGCTGTTCTATCCATCCATATATCCATCTATCTATCTATCATCTATCTATCTGTCTGTCTGTCTGTCTGTCTATCTAAGAATGTAGAAGGCTTTGAAATTTGGAACTAGAAAAACAACTGAATGCTGTAAGCAGAGCTTAATGGAACATCTGAGTAGAAACTTTGGGGACAGTATTGCTGAGATCTATGTAGAGCATGTAAAGGTTTCAGAGGTGAATGATATTAGCAATTGCCTAGACACTGTTTTGTGATGTTTTGGAAAATAATGTGACTGATTTATGCTTCACTTCTGGTACAAAAGTCTTAGTTAAGATAAAACACTGTGAGCAAAAGTAATTTGGTGAGGAAGGAGTTTATTTCCATTCACAACTCTTAGGTCACATTTCATAACCAAAAGAAGTCAGGGCAGGAGCTTCAAGTAAGGAATGAACCTGGAGGCAGGAACTGAGGCAAAAGCCATGGAGGATACTAGTTTCTGGTTTGTTTTCCATGGCTTGCTCAGCCTAATTTCTTATACAACTCAAGAACACCTGGCAAGATTTACTCCCATGTTCAGTGAACTGAGCCTTCCCATACTCAATCATTTACCAAGAAAATATCCTAGAGGTTTTTCTACAGACCAGTGTTTTTGAAAGTATATCTTCTCAGATGACTAAGTTGTGTCAAGTTGAGCAGGACATATAGGCTTATGTTTTTCACCAAAATTAGAACGTTATTTAGTCGTTAACTCATCAATTATATATGTTGCTCTTTCTATGTCCTTGGGAACCCAACTTTCGTGTATAAAAAGGAATATAAAGTTGTTCTATAGTTTACTGATATTTGCTCTTTATTGATTTCTTTGTTTTGTTTTAGATGGTTTCTTTCTTCACAATACCAATTTGTTAATATTTTCTTATGCAATCTTAAGTCTGCTGTTTATCACAATTCTGGGAATATTTCATTTTATACATTATCATTTCTTCTTTTAGAAATTCAGTTTGGACCTTGTATCTTCCGTCCCTTTTTGATGCACAAATATAGCTTTCTTTAAAACCTAATAAAAATAAAGGTTCATATAAAATATGCAATCATGTATCTTCAATCTTTTACATATTCATTAGTTTCTTGGCCAGATGGGATGCCATTTTAATGCTCTTATCTAGTAGTTCTATCATCTGAGTTACTTCCAGTTGATAGAATTTTCTCCTCAGTATAGGTGGGAAGTTATTTACTTTTTCGTTTGTCAGACATTTATTTTTAATTTTAGAGGGGCATGCAAGTTTGTATTTTCCTCTGCATGTATTATTGGGATGTGATTGTACTTCAGCTTTTTTAGTGGAATTAAATTCATTTATAGTCACCAATCCACATTATTTGAACCTTTTTCTAAAAATGTAGGTACTTTGACAGAAACGACTCCTTCAAGTCTATCTTACAAAGTTTTCTTTGAACTAGGATTCTCACTCTTAATGCTCTTGTACCACTTTGCACATTTGGAGGTGATGAAGGTTTATATTGCTACTGAAAGGACTTTACTCATCTACTCATCTTCATTTATCTAATACATTTTAGTCCCTAGTGTCCTTGCAATTGTTTGTGAAAGGCCTCTAATTATTAATTAGTAACGCTAAGGGCCTGTGTAGATTCAAACTCCACGACAGTGAGCATAGATATTTGATATCCCTTAATGACCAAAGAACATCAGCAGTTCCTGTTACAATTAGAACTTTTAAGGCATAATTAGACAAATAACTAGATGCAAACATATTAATACAAAGAATGTGGGTATAAGCAGACTTTTTCAAATTTCTAGAGAAAATCTGTTACTTTCCCTTCTGATCTAATTTTAATAAGACATGATCAGTATATTAACAAAGATCATGGTACACAAGAGTGGTGACAAACAGAATTTGATAGGACCCTTCCTGAACACAAGCTATTGACAACTGATGTAAAGGGGAAAGAATTAGGAAGCACAAGTATATTTTCTCTTGAAAGGTTTTTGTTGTATAATATTTATTTAGAAAGGAAAAAGATGATAGATGACACCTAATACTTTTCTTATAAGTGACAACACAGTATCTGGAGTCTAGCTGAAGAGAAATTGTCTATGAAGATTGTATTTCTGAATACAAAGAGGATTTCCATGGTAGTTAGATTCAATAAAGATTATAATAAAATGTTATTGACTCATAAATACACATTTATTTGATGTGAAACTTTAGATACAATGATGGAAAAATTTGTTTAGCAATTTTCTTTTTCCTAATATTTTAGACCATCCTTTTAAAAGACATTTTTATTTGTGTGTGTGTGTGTGTATGTGTACCTTCCTAAGTTTGTGTATATCACTTGCATGCAGGCACCTGCCGACTTCAAAAGAGGGTTTCAGATCCCTGGAATTGCAGTTACAGGTGATTATGAGCCACCCAATGTGGGTGCTGGGAGCTAAATTTAGGTTCACTGGAGGAGCAAGCACTCTTGACTCCCGAAGCTTCTCTCTATACCCCATTTGAGATAATTTTGGTGAAAACCATTTGTTTAGCTATTACCAAGACTTTGTTGTATTACTAATTATCATCAGTATTCCCATAATTCATATAATTAATTTTCATCACATATACTGATCCTGATGTCAAACTGCTAAAGCCCATGACCTCTATTGGTAATGATCCTGTATATGTATACAACACTTTTGACTTTATAACAACATGCTTTTACTTCACTAAATCAACACAAAGGATTATTTCCTTTCCATTGTCCAAATATGAATAGTAATGTTCAGTGTCCTTGTCATGCAGACAGTTTGAGGGCATTTCCTAGCTTCTTTGTGCTTTCATGGAGCCAGAAAACCACTACTGATCATTGAGGGGTTAGTGCAAATGACAAAATACCCTTTTGGCTCAAAATTTAATTATCAGTGTCATACCTTCCATAGCTTTTGTTGGTCCTCATCACAGTGCTCAGCAATGGTTATGACTATATCTGTTCAATAACTACAATGGGCATGGAATAGAAGATACACTGAAGTTTTCCAAAATCACTTCCTGTTAATAGAGTTCGAATTTTCTTTTCACTGTCTCATGATCACTGTGCATCACCAAGAGACCAATAGCACATTAAATTATTGCAGATTATTTGAATCATTTAATTTTCTTCCAATGTCTAACTCTATTATTATGCCATAGAGAACAAGAGCCATGAATCATAAACTTTGTAACTAAAATAACTGTGATTCATCTAGGACTTGATGAGTCAGTATATTGATTAACTGTAGTGACTATGGACATATTCCCCTTTCATTTCTAGTTATCCAGACACAAACACTTTTCCTCTTACTTTTGCTTTTGGAATAAAGATCTTGCTTTGTAGTCCAGGCTGGCCACCATTCTAAATACAGAAGACTGTCTGACACTCAAACATTTTGCTGTGGTTTGGTTAACTTTTTATCTTACTCCCATTGTTCTTGGTTATCTCTACAGGATGGAAAACTAAGCTGTCTAGAAAAACATTGATTGACTCGGTGAGTTGAATCACTTGATGTTTAATTATGAACTACTTGGAGATTGTTAAAAATTCATGCAGTCTTGTATTCATGGTGGTACAGGTTTAAAAGTCATTAAGAAACAGCATGACTAGCTTAGATAATTAATATTTGGCTTGAAAAAGAAAAACATTGCAATTATGAACAGCACGACCCATGGTCAATTATCTATCACATTTTTTTCAAGTGAACTCTATAATCCAAGTGTATTTGTTGTAAAATTGCCCATTTATTCATTTGTTCAATAAATAGTTTATTATTGTTAGCTACTTAATGTTAGGAGTTCTGCCAGAAACTGTCAAGAGTATAGAAATGAACCAATTTCCTTGTCCTCAAAGAGCTTATTATCTTTCAGAGGAGTTATTATCACTGCCAAAAAAATGGCTTTTAATTCAAGGTGCATGTACTGGTGGCTTTATTTCATTATTTAAATAACTCAAAGAAGATTAAATTTACTTTTACTGGGAGGAATATAGTGGAAATACAGAAAATGTGTGTGTGTGTGTGTGTGTGTGTGTTTGTGTGTGTGTGTTTGTTTGTTTGTTCTAAAAAGCTATAATGTATTTTTAAAAAAATCTATCACACAGAAAGACTTAAAAGGTAATGTACCTTCAAAGACTGATACTTATAATTTTTAATAGCTAAAAATACACAGAATATAGTAATTTCTTCCCAAATCTACTGCTCATGATATTGATCTTTGTTAATATGCAAATTAGTTTAGTAGTTCTAGTTTTATGGCACTTCTATTCAGCTCTCAAGTAACTGACTATGTGCTTGATCCATGAGATGCATTTTGAGTTGTAAAATACTATGGCTTAATTCTAAAAGTAATTGACTTACTCTCAGAGACAACAGTGTGCAATAAGGAATGTAGTCTTCCATAACAATATAGTATCAGTGAACACTAGAGTGGTTAGACAATGCCAAATAGAATAAATGCAGTCAGAACTTGGAGGTGAAATATGTAGAAGAGACTTTGTGAAGGAGGTCAATAATAGGTCATAATGTTAAAAGCATATTGTGGATAGTGTCACAAAGTATCCTAATGGTAAAGCAAAGAAGCTTCAAGATCAGTTTGCCCTTTGGCATGGTAGGGATGCAGCCTGAAAATCCAATAACAATACCCCAAGGGACAAATAAAAAACACTACCATCATATGCCATGTGCTTCCAGCACTGAGTTTGTCTGCAGGGAATACTTCTACAATTTTGAATAAAGCTACCATATGGATACCTGGCAAGGAAAGCATGTAAAGTCAGTTTCTTTTTGGTTTTGGAATCTATACAGGGTATGCAAACTAGTATTTAGTAACATAGTATAACATGAGGTACAATTAAAAGACTAAAGATTGGGAGGAACAGAAAGTGAAGGATTGGTATTTGGTACACAATTAGGTACTCAGTTTTGGAAGATGATGAAATTGCCCACAGAAGAAATATAGAGTGGACTTCTTAGGCCTCTTTGAATGCTAATGAAAAAGATGAATCCTTTTATGAAAACAAGGCATAGATGCACAAACATAATATGGCATAAAGTTCTAGAAGTTTCCTTGAGTTTTCTGAAGTTAAGTTTATTTCTTCTTAAATTTAGAATCCTAATAAAGAAGATAAAATTTTGGCTCTATGAAGTATTAAAATAGGAAGAAGGGCATGTATAGAAAAATAAAACAAGAAAGACCCCTGAGGTAAGAAAGACAAACTTCAGAGTAAGATTGCCCAAGCAAAAGGAAAAGAAATTCTTAAGAAGGAAAGTCAAACCACTGGAAGTAATAGAGGAAGAGTCAATGCTGATAGGAACTAAAAATACTAGCATATGGAGAACATGTACACACTACTCAATAACTTAAGATGTGAATAGAGATGGGAAGCAGATGAAATGAAGAATAGAATATAAAGATGGTAGAGAAGATAGGTAAGGGGAAGAGGTGTTCTAGGATAAATTAGAGGATACTTAAGGAAGTTCATGTAAGTGTATTAGAGTGGAAAGGATCAAACCAAGATTTGAAATAAATGTATGACATATTGTTATGATGAAATGAATACATTTTCTCTTTTGTAAAATTTTATTTATTCTTTGAGAAATACACACACACACACACACACACACACACACACACACACACACACACAAGACACACACACACATCACCCACTGATTGTTTCCAACCTATGAACACCCCTCCTACTGTGTCCCCCTTTCAATATTTTATGTCATCTTAGTTTTCTTATACCCAAGAAGTCCAATTAGTACTATCCACATATGCATGGTATGGTCCATCCACTGGAGCATGGAAGCCTACCAAGAGATATATCTCTGAAGAAAACTGGCTCTTCCTCAACAGCATCGTTAATAGCATTTTAGTTATAGGTGGGATCTCATGAGACTCTTCCTTTACCATGCTGGAATATTGTCTGGCTTGATCACAGATTAACACAGCTGCAATAAAGTCATAGGTTCAGAAACCCTGTCATGTCCAGAAGACATATGGCCAAGTCTCTTTCCCCAATATTTCTATTCCTTCTTCTCTGATGTTTGCTAATTCTTGCAGAGAAGAGTTATGATATAGATGTCCCATTTAGGGCTGAGCCCTGTGCAGTCACTTGCTCACTGCACTTTGAGCAGTTGTTGTTCTTTATAATGCCTTTGTTCACAGTGAAAAGAGGCTTGTTTGGTAAGGGGTAAAATGTACACTAATCTAGTCATATAAGGATAAGTATTTAGAAGACATTTTGATATTATGTCCACTTATAAAAGTAATAGGAGCATGCCCCTACAGACTGTGAGATTCATAGCCATGAGTTTTTGGCTAGGTTTACATTATCAGTCAAGAGTCTGACTGTGCAAGTTTCCAATCCAATGATATATTTCTTAGCTAACGCCAAAGACATTAGTTCCCAAATGCACCATTAGGCGTATCTTACTGTGTAGTTATTATTGTAGTATTCAGTATTTATGGCTCAATGTGACTATTATATTTTATTTTTTAACTAATTAATTAATTAATTTACAACCCAAACGCTGACCCCTCCTGATTCCCTCTCACAAAGTCCCTCCCCTCAAACCTCCTCCCCTTCTCCTCTAAGATTGTAGGGCACCACTAGGTGTTCCCCATCCGGGTGCATCAAGTGAGAGGTGCTTCTTCTCCCACTGAGGCTAGGCAAAGCAGCCATGGAGACTGAGCTATACATCTGCTACATATGTTTTGGACACCTCAGTCCATCCCATGAATGCTTTTTGGTTAGTGGCTAAGTCTCAGGGCTCCCAGCGGACCAGGTTATTTGACTCTGTTGGCCTTCCCATGGGGTTCCTATTCTTTTAAAGGCCTTCAATCCTCCCCCCCACACACCTCTTTCAGTCCCCAACCTTCATCCAATGATTGGCTGTGGGAATCTGCATCTGTTTCAGTCAGTTGTTGGGTCGAGCCTCTCAGAGGAATATTATGCTAGACTTCTGTCTGCAAGCATAACATAGTGTCAGGGATTTGTGCTTGCCTATAGGATGGGTCTCAGTTTGGGCCAGTTAAAGGTTGGACATTCCTTCAGTCTCTGCTTCATCTTTGTCCCTGAATTCCTTTTAGACAGGGCAAATTTGGGGTTGAAATTTTCGTCGGTAGACTGCTGTCCTTACCCCTCCACTGGAGGTCCTGCCTGGCTACAGGCAGTGACCTTTTCAGGTTTCATGTTCCCACAGTTAGGCATCTTAGTTAAGTCATTCACATTGACTCCTGGGAACCCCCATCCCCATCCCAGGTTACTGAAACGTCTTAGAGATGCCCCCATCTCC
This sequence comes from Uromys caudimaculatus, assembly GCA_028551405.1. NCBI lineage: Eukaryota > Metazoa > Chordata > Mammalia > Rodentia > Muridae > Uromys > Uromys caudimaculatus. Next base: position 109,203,299 of record CM052722.1, read on the forward strand.
TCACTTCCTCCAGCTGCAGATTTATTCTCCTGGCCCTCTGAGCTTCTCTCCTGCCTCCCCCCATACCTGATCCTGTCCCTCCATTCCCCTCTCATTTCCATCCCCCACCCACTCCCCTCCATCCCTCTGCCTCCCATGATTATTTTGTTCCCCCTTCTAAGTAGGACTGAAGCATCCTTACTTGGGCCTTCCTTGTTTAGCTTCTTTGGGTCTGTGGGGCATATCATGGGTATTCTGTACTTTACGACTACTATCCACTTATCAGTGAGTACATACCATGCATATTCTTGTGGGTCTGGGTTACTTCTCTCATCTTCCCTGCCATACTTCCAACTGTGAAGGCTAAGGGGAGGTTTACTAATCAGTACCAGCTTGATTTCTACCAGAGTTATAAATAAAGTGAATTATGTCTTCATCAAAGAATTTTGCCTTCCGGTTCTTGAAAACAACTAAGAGCGATGGCAATAGCCTTTATTATTTGGGTGGAGGGGGTTTCTTGTACTATGCTGACCAACAACTTGAAGGGAGATACCCCACACCTTGTATCAGGTATTTTGTTTTCATAGTTTCTGGCTTCGTTATCAATTTTATATGTGTATATAATGCAATCTGGTCATTTCAACACTTTGTTACCCTCTCTTTTTCTCTTCTGTCTTCTGCCAAGACCCTTCTTATTCCTAAGAGGTTTGCAATTTTAGTGAGTAGGTATTAGAATTAGGGCCCAGGGAGGATATGTTAAATGCGGAGCTATATGCACAGCTGAAATTGTTCTTTTACAGAGGCATTGATATCACCTATGAGAACAGGGCTTGCAGAGCCTAATCACCTCTTGTAGACTTTACTTCTTAATATAGACACTGTGGTGTTCAGTTTGAACATAGAGTTTGGAGGGGACAAATCATCTAGGCGCAGCAGGTTCAAACAAGTTGCCACTGTTCTTCCCTTCACTTTTTTCTCCTCGCCTTGGCTGTTTCTTAGCTTTAGGCTTTACTTGTGGTGAATGGTAAAGTACCCAATTACTCTTTCCTCTTAGTTGGGCTGAGGACAACTTTGAGGCTGCCTTTGTATTTTCAACCTTGGGGCTACACATGATTTGTAATCTATTGCCCCTGAGCAATGATGAGCTTACTGGGAGATCACTATGAAACTCACTATTGCCTAATCTATCACCTGAAAATTACAAGTCAAAGCCCATCAGTTACTGGAATCCCAGCATCTGCCTGCATTTCTTATTATCCTAACTTCCTATGTCTTTACTTAGCATCTTAGCATGAGGCTCCAGAGATCTTTATCTTGTGCATATACAGCCACTTTAACTTACACTTCCTTTCCTCCACTCATGACTAGCATTTATGCAATGGCTAGGATCTCCTATTATTGCTACTCTAAAACGTTACAAGTTTAATTTTCAGAATACCTCAGTGATATGGCTATACAATTTGTAGCATTGGCGCATGAGAAAAATGAGGTAAAAAAGGGTGTGCGAGCCTTACCAGAAGCCACACAATATGTATGTGGTGGAGGTGGGATTTGCATATGCAGCTTGTTTGTTATATTCCTATTCTGATAAGGACATCACAATGTCCCACAGAAGGCATGCACTGAGCACCTTAGTGAAGGGGCTCACTGAGTTCCTAAATCTCAGCACTTGAAATTCAGAAGCCATGGATTTGACTCTCATTTTCTTTCTATTTCAGTAATGACATCCTTTGCTTGTTCCAATGGAGAGGACAGGAGTGCAGTATAACATGTATGCCCCAGGGTGAAAGGGTAGCACAATACTTCACAATCAGTATTCTGCCCTACTTTTCAAGCATCACTACAGGGTAGAAACTAATTAAATGTTAATTCCCATCCCTCCTCTTCAAATGCTCTAAGGTAATGTCTGCTTTCAGAAAAACTTACTGCACACAAAAGTAACTAGATTCTATACAAAATGTTCTAATGCCAGTGTTCAGTTCCTTAATGGAAAGATTTGATTACCTTATATGTATATCTTTCAATTAAAGCAAATAGTGAGCCCATGACCATTATAATCCTTTCACATTTTGTAAGAAAACAAAACAAATCAACAACAACAACAAAAAGCGGTGTGAGACCCATTCATAGTAAAAACTTATGTGTTATCCTTTCTTAGTGTATCTATTGACATAGATCACTACTTATGTTAGCATGAGCCATGAACTCCTACACAGTTGTTCCATAAAATAGTGGTTGACTATGTGATGACCATAAAGAGGACAGCCCTCACATGAGGAAGAAATTTCTATCCAATGTTTGACTGGACAGTTCCATGTGGCTAAACATACGTCTTCTGCTCTTTGTGAGTATTCTCAACTGATTCCCTATAGAATTTGTTATTTCTAATGACTGAAAGCTCATGTCTAATTCCTTCAAAGATTAGATTTACAACTAAATAAAGCAGAATGACAATTAGGCTTTTAGGAAAGCTCATTTTTTATTTGAGGGGTTGTTAGACCAAAATCCTCACATTTTACAACTTTGTAATTTTGTTAAAGTGCCATATATAACTGACCAGTATACTCTTGGGTCCTGAATAAATTGGCAATGGAAAATCACCAGCCATATAGAAAGTCAGATCACTTTCTCGAAGCCTAGGAGATGTGATGTCTTTGAGAGCTCCAAAGATGAACAGGATGATACAACGGGTAGAAACACAGACATACGCCTCTGCCAAGTCCCCATTACAATTCTCTGTTTCTCAAATGGAGATTAAATGCAGAGCCAAAATGCATCATCTGGTGTTGCATTTTGGTAATGTGGACAAATGTCGACAAAATTCATGTGGCGGCTCAAAAAAATCCCACTATTTATGAATTAAAATTAAATTTAATTTTACTATCTGGAAAAGCCTCAACTAAGGCTTGACTCACTATGTTATTAGCAATACAGAACTGCTTACTTCCTGCATTCAGGAACTTAAACACACACATGCACACACACACACACACACACACACACACACACACACACACACAAAGAGAGAGAGGAGGAGAAAGACAGATGGAAGGAGAGGGAGGGAGGAGAGAGAGAGAGACAGAGAGACAGAGAGACGATGTTTTATGTGCTATCCGTACTAAGGTAGCTGTCACATTTTACCGTAACTATAAGAAACCCATTTCCAATTTTATCAGGCATAAAACAGACCTTGTATTTTGTCTCTGAGAATATATTTGTGCTGTATCATGTTAGCTTGGATCAGTCTCTTTCCCTTCTGATCTATATAGCTTCTCTTAGAACCTTTAGACCCTTAACCAGTAAGCTAAGGAAGCAAAAATGACCTATTTTTAAATATTCCACATTGGAATGTTTAATTTAATTTTATTGATTATTTTATTTATTTACATTTCAAATGTTATCCTCCTTCCCAGGTAAATCCCCTATCCCCTCCCCTACCCCCTACCCCATTCCCCTGCTTCTATGAGGGGGTTCCCCCACCCACACACCCCCTCCTGTCCCAGTGCCCTAGCTTTCCCTTATGTTGAGTCATCAAACCTCCACAGAACCAAGAGGCTCCCCTTCCACTGATGCCAGATAAGGCTATCCTCTGCTTCATATGCATCTGGAGTCATGGGTCCCTCCATGTTTACTCTTTGGTTGGTGGTTTAGTTCCTGGGAGCTTTGGGGTGTCTGGTTGGTTGATATTGTTGTTCTTCCTATGGGGTTGCAACCTCCTTCAGTGCCTTCAGTCCTTTCTCTAACTCCTCCACTGGGGACTCTATGCTCAGTCCTATGGTTGACTGTGAGTATCTGCATCTGTATTGGTCAGAGGGAACAGCTGTACCAGGCTCCTATCAGCAAGCACCTCCTGGCATCCACAATAGTGTCTGGGTTTGGTGGCTGCAGATGGGATGGATCCCTAAGTGAGGCAGTCTCTGGATGTCCTTTCCTTCAGTCTCTGCTCCACTCTTTGTCCCTGCATTTCTTTTGATAGGAGGAATTCTGGATAAATATTTTTGAGGTGGGTGGGTGACCCCATCCCTCAACTGGGGGCCGTGCCTATACACTGGATATGGTCTCTACAGGTTCTGTCTCCCCTTTGTTGGATATTTCAGCTAATGGCATCCCTGTTGGATCCTGAGAATCCTCTTTGGTCCCTGGCATCTGGGACTTTCTAGTGGCTACCCCCAGTTCCCCACCCCCCACTGCTACACACCTCCATTCCATTTCCTGATCCTTTGTACTTCTTCCTGTCTCCTCCCACATCTGATCCTACGCCCCTTTTCCCTTCCCTCTTCTCTCTCCCTCCCTGATCCCTCCCTCTACCTCCCATGATTATTTTCTTCCCCCTTCTGAGTAGGACTAAAACATCCATACTTTGGTCTTCCTTCTTATTGTGTTTCATATGGTCTGTGACTTGTATCATGGGTATTCCAAATTTTTTTTCTTCATTGAACTATAATGTGTGTGTGTGTGTGTGTGTGTGTGTGTGTGTGTGTGTGTGTGTGTGTGTGTGTGTGTGTGTACTGGGTGGTTCAGTTTGCATTTACATTTAAATATAAACTTTTATCACAAATGTTTGTGCATACAATAGCTTAAGTTAAGTGAACTAAGTGGAATGGACATAGCGTTAATCTTGTTTATGCTGATGATTGTCTTTCCAATGAATGAGCTCTATGAATAATATTGCATCTCCACAGAAAAGATTTGGTTTGAAGGGCAAAGTAACTGCTTTTGGAAAGTTATTTATTTAGTGAAAATGGATTTATAGTGAAATGGCAAGGTGATAGACTGAAACAAATATCCCTAGAATTTGGTCTCAATAATTGAACTATGTGATCAACCACATCAGATATAAATGCTCAGTCATTCAGGAACACTTGGTACACTGAGAAATCCAGCAAGCTCAAATACACCATCTAACCTCCCACTCATGCTTAGTAATCCTGACTAAAATCTGGTTAGGGAGGCAGGAGGAGACCTGTTAGGAAGAAGAAGGGTCTTGGCAGAAGACAAAAGAGAAAAAGAGAGAGCAACAAAGTGTGGAAATGACCAGATTACATTATACACACATATAAAATTGACAATGAAGCCATAAATTATAAAAAACAAAGTAGTTTACTGTGAGAAAATAAATTTCTACTCTTAATAAATGGATCGGCCTCATATATTCTGTTATAGTAGTGCAAAACATGCTAAGTAAAGGAACCAATTTTAAATGAAGATTGATAATCAGACACACTCGATGCTGAAATGCCAGTGCTAAGACGAAGAAGTCCTCTTATCTGCTGGAAAAGATGAGCCTGTTACCTAGCCAAACAAGAAACACTAAAAAGAAAATATGATTTATAATAAAATAAGTCATACATTTTACATACTTGCACTTAAAGCTCATAGAGTTACTTCTTTTAAAATCTATGCAATAGTTAATGCTATGATCACTCTGTAAATTAGAGACTCTGAAACTGATGAAGGCTAAGTAATGTACTTAAAGTTCACAATACGACCAAGTGACAGAGGAAGAATTTCAATCAGGTCTTTTTGTCAAAAGGTAATACCTGATTTTTCTACAGAGGTACTCTGTTTTCGGAGAATTTGGAGGGACTGTGCAAATCTGGATTTCAATAAAGCAGAACCAAGTTGGTCCCCATCGAATGAAGGGACATACACTGTACACCTCGTACCCAGATCTTAAACAAGTCGCTTCTATGTGCCAGAAAAAACTTCACTGCCATAGCAATCACCTCAGCCAGGCTAGCCTTTCATTGCTCACCTGGCAGGTTTCCCAGAAAAAAACAAGGCAGAGTCATTTCATTGCCAGGAAAGGAGCTAGATAACACTCATTTTAGCTCTTTTCACATGGTGTTAGTTCTCACTGTATGAAATAAATATGTCAGGCATCAAACCCTCACTGACAAGAAATCTCTAAGAACATCTTGGATACTGTTTTTGAGAGAAAGCTTAATCCAAAGATTGGTGTGTCCTTGGAACAAAGATACCTTAAACCCTTAATCCTGGAATTGTTTGGGCAGCTAAGCCCTGCACTGCCTTCTGATTTAAACAGACAGTTCCTTAATTGATTTACATCTTCATTGGTGACTGCACCTTTAATGCTGTGCTGCCTCAAATCTATCCACTATTGATAATTTTTTATAGTAAAGCATATACAAATGGTAGGTTAAAAATAATTTTAAAAGATCTTGTGTTACACAGAAGAAAATTAAAGAGAATGCACTGATCTGAAAAAAAGAAGTTAACCCCAGTTCCAAGAGCCATTCTGCTAATTAGAGACAAGGTTAAATGTGAACTCCAAAAGGTATAGTGCAGGCATTGGAGACCACACTGATAGAGCCTTTAAGAGGGTTTCCTTTGCCTTATGTTCATCAACCTTTGTTTAGTAGCTAAGCCTCTGGATTCAAAGCTTTGTAGAATGAGGATGTGCTATTTATTTATTTATTTACGTTCAATATCTCATTTGAGTGCCATCAATAACTAACACTAAAATGGCAGTTTTTCTTGAAGTTTTGTTGTTATAGTTTAGTTTCACTTTGCTTATCAATATGATGCATCAGCTTTGAAAAGAAATGTTAACAGGCAAAATAATGCAATGAAGGGATGAAATTCACAGAAATATGATATTTGCTGTGGTCCATAGATAACATAGGCATGGCCTCACATACTTGTAGGCTCTGATTTTAGTTTTTATTTACTTATTTATTTATTTATTATTTTTTGATACTTTATTTACATTTCCAATGTTTCCCCCTTTCTGGGTCTCCTCTTTGGAAACCCCCTATCCCCTCTCCCTCCCCTACCTCTATGAGGGAATTCCACCTCCCACCCACCCGCCCACCCACTCCCATATTCCCACCTTGACATTCCCCTTTACTGGGGCCTCTCCTCCCCCTGATGGCCAACAAGGCCCTCCTCTGCCACATATGTGGTCTGAACCATGGGTCCCTCCATGTGTATTCTTTGGTTGGTGGTCCAGCCTCCATGAGAACCAGGGGGGTCAGGCCAGTTGACACTGTTGCTCCCTCCATAGGGCTGCAGACTCCCTCAGCTCCTTCAGTCCCTTCTCCAACTCCTCCATCTGGGACCTCACTCTCAGTCCATCAGTTACTGTAAAGTGAAACTTGGGTATTCCGGACTTTTGGGCTAATATCCACTTATCAGTGAGTACATACCATGTTCGTTCTTTTGTGACTGAGTTACCTCACTCAGGATGATATTTTCAAGTCCCATCCATTTGCCTGCAAATTTCATGAAGTCATTGTTTTTAATAGCTGTGTAGTACTCCGTTGTGTAGATGTACCACCTTTTCTGTATCCATTCCTCTGATGAGGGACATCTGGGTTGTTTCCAGCTTCTGGCTATTATAAACATGGCTGCTATGAACATAGTGGAGCATGTGTCTTTATAACATGTTGGAGCATCTTCAGGGTATATGCCCAGGAGTGGAATAGCTGGGTCCTCAGGTAATATTATGTCCATTTTTCTGGCAGGCTCTGATTTTAAAAACCTAGTTTAATAAGGGTATTTAAATGCTTTAACCTCCCTTCTAGCTCACCACGCTCCAGAGATAGTGGAATTAAAGGGTTAATAGGGCAAAGGAAGTTCTTTTATTGTTGAGAATAGTTTTTGCTATCCTGGGTTTTTTGTTATTCCAAAGGAATTTGAGAATTGCTCTTTCTAACTGTATGAAGAATTGAGTTGGAATTTTGATGGGGATTGCATTGAATCTATAGATTGCTTTCAGCAAGATGGCCATTTTTACTGTATTAATGCTGCCAATCCATGAGTATGAGAGATCTTTCCACCTTCTGTGGTCTTCTTCTATTTCTTTCTTCAGAGACTTGAAGTTCTTGTCATACAGATCTTTCACTTGTTTGGTTAGAGTCACACCAAGATACTTTATATTATTTGTGACTAGTGTGAAGGATGTGATTTCCCTAATTTCTTCTCATCCTATTTATTCTTTGAGTATAGGAAGGCTACTGATTTGTTTGAGTTAATTTTATATCCAGCCACTTTGCTGAAGTTGTTTATCAGCTGTAGGAGTTCTCTGGTAGAGTTTTTCGGGTCACTTAAATATACAATCATATCATCTGCAAATAGTGATATTTTGATTTCTTCCTTTCAAATTTGTTTCCCTTTGACCTGCTCTTGTTGTCTAATGGCTGTAGCTAGAAGTTCAAGTACTATATTGAATAGATATGAAGAGAGAAGGTAGCCTTGTCTAGTCCCTGATTTTAGTGGGATTGCTTCAAGTTTCTCTCCATTTAGTTTGATGTTGGCTACTGGTTTGCTATATATTGCTTTTATTATGTTTAGGTATGGGCCTTGAATTCCTGATCTTGCCAAGACTTTTAACAACAAGGGATGTTGAATTTTGTCAAATGCTTTTTCAGCATCTAATGAAATTATCATGTGGTTTTTTTTTTCCTTTGAGTTTGTTTATGTAGTGGATTACATTGATGGATTTCCGGGTATTGAACCATGCTTGCATTCCTGGGATGAAGACTGCTTTATCATGGTGAATGATCGTTTTGATGTGTTCTTGGATTCAGTTTGACAGAATTTATTGAATATTTTTGCATCAATAGTCATAAGGGAAAATGGTCTGAAGTTCTCTTTCTTTGTTGGGTCTTTGTGAGGTTTTGGTATCAGTGTAACTGTGGCTCCATAGAACAAATTGGGTAGTGTTCCTTCTGTTTCTATTTTGTGGAATAGTTTGAAGAATATTGGTATTAGGTCTTCTTTGAAGGTCTGATAGAATTCTGCACTAAACCCATCTGGTTCTGGCCTGGTTTTGGTTGGGAGACTTTTAATGATTGCTTCTATTTCTTTAGGGGTTATGGGAGTGTTTAGATGGTTTATCTGATCCTCACTTAACTTTGGTATTTGGTATTTGTCTAGAAAATTGTCCATTTCATCCAGATTTTCCAATTTTGTTGAGTATAGGCTTATGTAGTGGGATCTGATGGTTTTTTTTAATTTCCTCAGTTTCTGTTGTTATATTTCCCTTTTCATTTCTGATTTTGTTAATTTGGATACTGTCTCTGTGCCCTCTGGTTAGTCTGGCTAAAGGTTTATCTATCTTGTTGATTTTCTCAAAAAACCAGCTCCTGGTTTTGCTGATTCTTTGTATAGTTCTTTTTGCTTCTACTTGATTGAGTTTGATTGTTTCCTGCTGTCTACTCCTCTTGGGTGTATTAGTTTCTTTTTATTCTAGATATTTCAGGTGTGCTGTTAAGCTGCTAGTGTATGCTTTCTCCAGTTTCTATTTTGAGGCACTCAGAAATATGTCTTTTCCTCTTAGCACTGCTTTCATTGTGTCCCATAAGTTTGGGTATGTTGTACCTTCATTTTCATTAAATTCTAGAAAGTCTTTAATTTCTTTCTTTCTTCCTTGACCAAGTTATCATTGAGTAGAGCCTTGTTCAACTTCCATGTATATGTGTACTTTCTGTTGTTTTTGTTGCTATTGAAGAATAGCCTTAATCTGTAGAAATCTGATAGGAGGCATGGGATTATTTCAATGTTGTTGTATCTGTTGAGGTCTGTTTTGTGACCGATTATATGGTCAATTTTGGAGAAGGTACCATGATGTGCTGAGAAGAAGGCATATTCTTTTGTTTTAGGATGAAATGTCCTATAGATATCTGTTAAATCCATTTGGCCCATAAGTTCTGCTAGTTTCACTGTGTCTTTGTTTAGTTTGTGTTTCCAAGATCTGTCCATTGATGAGAGTGGGGTGTTGAAGTCTCCCACTATTATTGTGTGGGTTGCAATGTGTGCTTTGAGCTTTAGTAAAGTTTCTTTTATGAATGTGGGTGCCCTTTCATTTGGAGCATAGATGTTCAGAATTGAGAGTTCTTCCTGGTAGATTCTTCCTTTGATGAGTATTAAGTGTCCGTCCTTATCTTTTTTGATGACTTTTGGTTGAACGTTGATATTATCTGATAGTAGAATGGCTACTCCAGCTTGTTTCTTGGGACCATTTGCGTAGAAAATTGTTTTCCAGTCCTTTACTCTGAGGTAGTGTTTGTCTTTGATACTTAGGTACGTTTCCTGTATGCAGCAAAATGTTTGGTCCTGTTTATGTATCCAGTCTGAAGATTTGGATGCTTCAGTGTTTCTTAGAAGGTTGAATAAAATACTCACAGGAGGAAATATGGAGACAAAGTGTGGAGCAGAGATTGAAGGAAAGGCCAACTAGCAATTGCCCAACTTGGGGATACATCCCATATACAGCCACCAAACCTGGACGTTATTATGGATGCTGGGAAGTGCCTGCTGTTGGAAGCATGATAAGCTATCTCTGAGAAGCTCACGCAGAGCCTGACAAATATGGAGGCAGATGCTCACAGTCAACCATTGGACTGAGCGTGGTGTTTCGGATGGAGGCGTTAGAGAAGGGACTGAAGGAGCTGAGGGGATTTGCAACCCCATTGAGTGAGCAACAGGAGCAACAGTGTCAGCTGGCGAGACCCCCCAGATCTCCAGGAGACTGGACCACCAACCAAAGGATACACATGGAGGGACCCATGGTGCTGGCTGCATATGTGACAGAGGCGGTCCTTCTTGGCCATCAGTAGGAAGAGAGGCCCTTAAGCCTGAGGATGTTAGATGCCCCAGTGTAGGAGAATGCTAGGGAGGGAAGACTGGAGTGGGAAGGTCATTGTGGGTGCACTGTCAGCAGCAGTGAGAGGGGGATAGGATAGGGGGTTTCCGAAGAGAAGACCTGGAAAGAGGAAAACATTTGAAATGTAAATAAATTAAATATCAAAAAAAATAGGGCAAAGGAAGATTTGAACCTGTTTAGAAATAGCTTTTTGAGGAGATTCAAATCTGCATTGTTGGGATATCAGCAGTTCAGTTCATATGAATCAGTAACAATAGCTTGATCTACTCACAAACACCATTAACAAATCAACAAAGTCAGTTTGCTCCATATGAAACCATGAGGCTCTGCCAATCAGCTAGAGTATATGGAAGTGGCAAGCAGCTGCTAAAACATCAAGAGAATGTCTTTGGTGCATTTCTATGTTCAGAGTCACAACAAAAGATAATCAGCAAAGACAGCAAGGCAAAATAATTCTACAGAGTCATCAATGAAGATCAGCATTAGCAAAGTCAGCAAAGAGTGGCAAGGTGAACCAATGCCACACTGTTGTCCACTGTCTCTTAGATTATACTTATACCCTTTCCAAACATCATGTGTTTTCTCAATCATCTGCTCTAGCAAAACATTATGTGCCCTTTTTTCCAGGCAGCATCCCAAAAAATGTCAAGTGTCTGTTTTCAGCAAAAACATCCTCTCATAAGACAGTTTTCAGAAAAAAAAAAAATCACTTGTTACAACTGGGTCTCCAAAGAAACCCAAACTTTCCACTTCAGAAACTGCAGTTGGGATATAATGTATGAGAGAAGAAAAATAGAATATATATTTAAAAAATCAAGAGGCATATCTTAACCTTGCTGGATACTAGGGATGATGCAAGGACAAAAGAAAGCAGACCAGAAACACACTGACCTATTTTCTTGTTGTTCCTATGGTACCTAGTCAATTTTTTTCAAATAAATGTAGTTATTTTATATAGAGATTTGTGGTGAAATTTAGTATATTTTGTATCCTAGGTAACTAGAGTAAATGTCCTTGTAATAGACTGGCATTTACATGCATGTTTCTCCTGAATAAATTCTCATAGTAATCCAAAAAATGCTTATGCTTTGTATCACTATGGAGGACATAATACAAATTAGAACAGTAGAGTATATTTACTTTGGTTTCCTGAATTTATGTAGATACATGATTGTAATCTCAGAGATCTTCTCATTATCTGTTGACATTTCTTGAGCAAATAATTTTAAGATTGTGCAGTTGGGAAATCAACTATTGGTTATGGTCATGGTATCAGTGAACTCTCCAGTCCATATTGTAGTGAAAAAGAATGGGATCTGCAAAAGAATGGCAAAGTGTCTTTACTGCCAAGAACAGTTAGACAGCACATTTGATGCTGGCTAATTCCTTTGAAACAGAAGTAGCAGGTAAATCACAGTTTTTAGTCTTCAAGTTTATTTAGCACAGAGGGAATGCATCCTAATAAAGGCATTCTATTCCAGAAACCTAGACTTGAAAGTAGTCCCATGAATATCTTAAAAAGAGAGAAAGCAGTAGAACAAGACTATGGAAACTTAAGGCCAAGCCTTGATACTTTCCGGAAACATCCAGGCGACTTTGCACAAGTCCCTCCCCTAGCAACCACTCTGAGCCTACATTTCTCATATGAAATTTGAAAATAGCTCTTTTTTTCTTGTGAGGAGCCAATAAAATAGCTTTCTAAACTATAAAATTCCAGATAAATGTTGAGAAAGTTTATTGCTATTCTCCCAAGAGAATGAAGAAATTGTTGGTTGTTTATCTCTATGTCATGAGTAAAATATGATTTGTTGTTGTTTAATAAGTATAGGATGTTTATAGTCTATGAGGTTGCCAGCTGGCATACTTTACACTGAAGTCAAAACAGATAAACAAGGAGATAGATCTTATTGTAATGAGTAATGGGAGGATTAGTAAATGTTGTAAGCTCATGGTTCTTCCAGAATCAGTTTCTATATAAACCTTTCTTCAGTTAGAAATTTATGAAAAAGCCTTTGGAGAACTGAGTTCCATAATTCTATTTAGATACATTGTAGTTCTTCAGCCCAAATTCTGGTTAAAAAAAAATACAACATAAAAAAATAACAATGAAAAGAACTTCAAAACCATATATGTCTCAGTAGCCTTAGAGTTCTGTGACTAGACTATGCCTTGTGTAGAAACTCTGTGCACTTTCAATGACCATCCCATGCTACCTTTAAAAACATCCATGTATGTGAGCATAGTTTTGTAAGCCTTTCTTAAGCCATTTGTAAGATAAATGTGACCAAGGATAAGAATGAGGAAACCTTTGCAATTCTCTATCTTAGTTATAGCAAGTTGTCATAAAGTGCTGACAACTGCCATTATTTTGGAAGTCCTCAATGTCTTGCTAAAGCTTTCAATGACAACTATATGGGAACTATTGGCAGACATTGATGGCTGACAAACTTAACAGCCGTTTTCAATTCCCATTTTCACTGTTGTCTTTAAATATTGGAAAGCTAGGTATTTGTAACTAGATTTGATCAAAATCTGTTGCTAACTCAGAAAAATGTGTATGGATTTCTGGTGGCAGGAGACATGTGCTTTATCCTCCCCTAGTAGAGAGCATACATAATATATTAGGGTACAGCAGCCATATTGTGATCATGAGATGACATAATCAAAACATTTGCACCCCAAAATATAAAAGATAACAAAAATCAGAGCACAATAGAAATTGAAACTGTGAATCCTTGAGAATATAAAAATAGCTGCTAAACTATGAGACTATTTACATATTTATTGTTATTAATAGTAAATATTCTTGTAGTTTCAAATAATATTCATTAGTGATTAGATACTTCTAACTGAAAAAAATCTGAATCATATACAGTACAAGATTACATGATGGCTTTGAAAAGGTGGAGAATATTTTTCTTTTATAAAAATCCAGTGTCTGTATCTTGGAGGAAAGCAAAGGCTCTAATACAATATAATTAAAGGAGGGATCTATGGAATCCTTTGCTAGACATAATTTTCATGTCTAAATTTTGAAGTTTCCATGAGTAATGGTCAGTCCTTCTACCTCAATTATATATGTATATATCCATTGGATTACAGCAACAATTTGTTGTTTCTTACCTCCCATTTAACAGAGTTAGTGCAAGTTGTAAGCAAAAGAATCATTAAGCCTTCCCTAAAACAGACATAAGGTATCTGACAATATTTGTCACATAATTACCTGCTTCTTAATATAGCCTGTTAATGGGGACAAAAGAGAAATAGAATATTCCTCTACATGAAAACAATACCCTTAGCATAGGCATAGAAGTCTAAATTTTAAATTAGTTGTGAGTAAGAGAAAATTCAAATCCCAGAGTGTGATCACCCTGATCCTTACCTACACATGTCTTTTTGAAGTTTCTGTGGTAGGCAATGCAGATCAGAAAACATCTAGAGAGGAGAACAAAGAACAAACAAACAAAACATACCTCAGGAAAACAAGCAAAAGATACTAAGTCTATTTTAAATCCCTTGACAGAAAAACAATACATTCTAGATCTGCAAGTCCACAAAGAAATACTTTTTAGGATAATAGTACAAGAACTAGAAAAAAATTAAAGTTGTATAGGATTTAAAAGGAGGTACACATGATTTAAAGAAATTGAGTCCTATTTAAACAGAGGAACTATATAGAAAGTCATGGATGGCAGAAAGAAACCACCTTCAAAAAGTGTAACTTGTAGGATGGAGAGAAAAGAGATAAAAAGAAGCAGAATGACTACATCACAATTGAAAGAACACCAACCAAGAAAAAAGGAGGAAAACTGTAATTCCAATATTTGAGGAAAACCCAAAATCTAAGCAGTGATCACTTCAGGCATTACAGTCAAAATATAGGGGACTTAACTTCTTCAAGAAGCAGGTAGCATTAAATTAGATTACTCAGTACCATAAACATGAAACAAAGGAAAGTGAAATTAAAGGTTAAGACTGAAAAAGGTGACAACATTTCGTATTGAGGAATACTTCTCAAATTTATTCACAAAGCATTAAGAAAATGAAAAAAGATGATTAAATATATGCAAACAATTCTTAAAGCTAGAAAATGTTAAGTTATAAATTTAAAAACAAACAGTAAAGTTGAATTAAATACTGTGAGCAATACAAAAAAAATCAAATAGACTCTGTAAATGTTAATAAATGAATGAAAATACAAATGATGGCATTATAGAATATTACAAGAGATGTAAGAAGTGACTAAAATGAAAATTAATAATTGTCATTGAGAAAGGTAGATATGGGAAAAAACAAAGACGGAATAATCTTATATTACTGGAAGCTATGGAAAAGAAAAACAGCACAATGACAAAACTTTACTAATATCTATCAGAGAAAATAATTTCTACCCCTCATAATGCTCTGTATATAATTTTGTTATTAGAGCATTTTAGTAATATCATCAAGTACTGAAAGTGGCTTGACAGTAATGGTCAGGTCAGCTGTATACTTTCTCATTTTCTGCATACATTTTCTGATCAGTTTTTAAAAGAAGAGCATTGAGATCCCCAATTCTAACATGGACATGTTTAACTTTTCTTTCAAGTTAATATGTTTCTTGTGCATTTTCAACTCTCATTATAAAGTCCATGCTTAAGAGGATTTTTCTAATAAAGTATTGAACATTTATTATAATATAATATCCATTTTCTCTAATCATATTATGTTTTCTGTACTAATATGTATCTTCATGTCTATAATTAATGTACTTAAATCCAAATAAATGGACAGGTTAAACGTTAGTGATAGAAAATGGAATACCATGCATATTAGTACAAAAAGCCATAATTCACAATGAAGATGTATCACTTATAGGTATTTATGTACTGAAGAACATAGCAACCACATTTATGAAGCAAAAACTTCAGATAATGACTCTAATGAAGAGTCCCAGTCCCCCTACCACAGTTCCTCATCCCATTCCTCCTACACCTTGCCTCCAAGAGGGTATTCTCTTGATACCAGGTCTTCCCTTCCCCAGGGCCTCAAGTCTCTCTAGGAGTAAGCACATCTTCTCTCACTGAGGCCTGAACAGGTAGAACCTCTGCTTTTTCTGTGCTAGGAGCCTCAGACGAATCCATGTATGCTCCTGGTAGATGGCTCAGTCTCTGGGAGCTCCCTGTGATTCAGGTTAGTTGACTCTGTTTGTTTTCCTATGGCGTTGCCCTCCCCTTCAGCTTCTTCAGTCCTTCCTCTAATTCAACCATAGGGGTCCCTGACTTCAGTCCAATGGTTAGGTGCAAGTATCTGCTTCTGTCTCAGTCAGCTGCTGGTAGGGCCTCTCAGAGGACAGCCATACTAGGCTCCTGTCTGTAAGCACATCATAGCACCAGTAATAGTGTCAGGCTTTGGTGGTACCCTACCCTCGCGCGCGCGCGCACACACACACACACACACACACACACACACACACACACACGCACGCACATACACATGAGATGGATCTCAAGTTGGGCCGATCATTGGACCTCCTTTCTTTCAGTCTCTTCTCCATTTTTGTCCCTGTAGTTCTTTTAGACAGGAACAGTTCTGGGTCAGAAATTTTGACTGTGGGCTAGTAACCCTGTTCCTCCACTAGAGGCTCTGTATTTTGACTGTGGATTAGTAACCCTGTTCCTCCACTAGAGGCTCTGTATTTTTTTTTTTTTTTTTGATACTTTATTTACATTTCCGATGATTCCCCTTTTCTTTGGAAACCCCGTTTTGACTGTGGGTTAGTAACCCTGTCCCTCCACTAAAGGCTCTGTCTATCTACTGGAGATGAACACTTTGAGTTCACTTTCCCAATGTTGGGCATTTTGACTAAGGTCACTCCCATTGAGTCCTTAGAGGCTTTCACCTCTTGGGTCACTGGTAATTTCTACAGGATCCCTCCCCCTCCTCTCCCCATTCGGCTTATCTCCATTCATTCCCTTGGTGCTCTGGGCTCTTCTCCTGTCCCCTCCTCCACATATCTGATCCTGTCCCCTTTTCCCCTTCTCCTCCCCTCTCCCTTCCAGGTCCCTCCCTCCACCTCCTGTGATTATTTCCTTCCCTCTTCTAAGTGGGGTTGAAACCTCCTCACTTGAGCATTTCTGCTTGTTACACTTCTTATGGTCCATAGGTTGTATCCTAGGTATTCTGTACTTTTTGGCTAATATTCACTTATCAGAGAGTACATGCCACACATGTCCTTTTGAGTCTGAGTTACCTCACTCAAGATGATATTTTCTAGTTTCATCCATTTGCCTGAAAATTCATGATGTCCTCATTTTTTAAAAGCTGAATAGTATTACATTGTGTACATGAACCACATTTTCTATATCCATTCTTTGGTTGAGGGACATCTGGATTGTTCCAGTTTACAAGTAAGGCTACTATGAACATAGTGGAGCACATGTCCTTGTGGTATGGTAGGGCATCTTTTGGGCATATGCCCAAGAGTGGTATGGCTGGATCTTCAGGTAGAACTGTTTCAAATTTTCTGAGGACCACCAGATTGATTTCCAGAGTGGTTTTACCAGTTTGCAATCCGACCAGCAATGGAGGAGTGTTTCTCTTTCTCCACATCCTTGTCAACACATGCTGTCACATGAGTTTTTGATTTAGCCATTCTGATTGATGTGAGGTGAAATCTGAGTTGTTTTGATTTGCATTTCCCTGATGACTAAGGACTTTAAATATTTCTTTAAGTGTTTTTCAGCCATTCGATATTCCTCTGCTGTGAATTCTGTTTAGCACTGTACTCCATTTTTAAATTGAGTTATTTGGTATTTTGGAGGTTAACTTCTTGCGTTCTTTATATATTTTGGATATTAGCCCTCTGTTAGATGTAGGGTTGGTGAAGATTTTTTTCCCAATCTGTAGGTTGCCAATTTGTCCTATTGATGGTGTCTTTTGCCTTATAGAAGCTTTTCAGGAGATCCCATTTATCAATTGTTGATCTTAGAGCCTGAGTCATTGGAGTGCTGTTTAGGAAATTTTCCCAGTGTCAATGAGTTCAAAGCTTGTTCCCACTTTCTCTTCTATTAGATTCAATGTTTCTGGTGTTACACTGAGGTCCTTGATCTACTTGGCCTTGAACTCTGTGCAGGGTGCGAAGTATGGATCTATTTTCATTCTCCTTCATACAGACCACCAGTTAGACCAGCAGCATTTATTGAAGATGCTTTCTATTTTCCGCTGTATGTTTTTGGCTTTTTTTTTTTTTTTTGTCAAAGATCAAATGTCCATAGGTGTATGGATTTACCTCTGGGTCTTTAATTTTATTCCATTGATCGAAATGTTGGTTTCTGTACCAATACCATGCAGTTTTTATCATTTATGCTTTTTAATGCAGCTTGAGTTCAGGGATGGTGATTTTATTGTTGAGAATTGTTTTGGCTAACCTGAGTTTTTTGTTTTTCCATATGAAGTTGAGAATTGCTCTTTCCTCATCTTTGAAGAATTTTGTTGGAATTTTGATAGGGATTGCATTGAATCTGTAGATTGTTTTTGGTAAGATGGCCATTTTCACTATGTTAATCCTACCAATCTATGAGCACGTGACATCTTTCCATCTTCTGAAGTCTTCTTCAATTTCTTTTATCAGGTATTTTTAGTTCTTGTCATACAGATCTTTCACTTGCTTGGTAAGAGTTACACGAAGATACTTTGTACTATTTGTAGCTATTGTGAAGGGTGTCCTAATCCCCTAATTTCTCTCTCAGCCTGTTTATCATTTGTGTAAAGGAAGGCTACTGATTTGTTTGAATTAATTTTATATCCTGCCACTTTGCTGAAGTTGTTTATCAGCTGCCGGTGTTCTCTGGTGGAGTTTTGGGGGTCACTTAAGAATACGATCACATCATCTGCAAATAGTGATACTTGACTTCTTCTTTGCCAATGTGTATCCCATTGATCTCCTTTTGTTGTCTTATTGCTCTATCTAGAACTTCAAGTACTACATTGAATAGATATGGGGAGAGTGGGCAGCCTTGTCTTGTCCCTGATTTTAGTGGGATTTCTTCAAGTTTCTCTCCATTTAATTTGATATTGGCTGTTGGTTTGATATATATTGCTTTTACTATGTTTAGATATGGGCCTTGAATTCCTGATCTCTCCAAGACTTCGAACATGAGGGGTGCTGTATTTTGTCAAAGGCCTTTTCAGCATCTAATAAGATAATCATGTGTTTTATTTTTCCTTGAATTTGTTTATATAGTGTATTATGCTGATGAATTTTTGTATATTGAACCATCCCTGCAACCCTGGGGTGACGCCTACTTGATCATGTTGAATGACGGTTTTGATGTGTTCTTGGATTTGGTTTTTGAGAAATTTATTGAGTATTTTTACATCAATATTTATAAATGAGATTGGTCTGAAATTCTGTTTCTTTGTTGGGTCTTTGTGTGGTTTAGATTTTGAAACCTCAAAGCTTACTACTCCCAGGGACACACTTCTACCAATAAGGCCACACTTCCTTCAACAAGACTACATCTTCTAATCCTTCTCAAACAGTGCAACTCCCTGGTGAATAAGCTTTCAAATTTATGATCATATGGGGGCCATATTTATTCAATCACCACAACCTTGCTTCAGCACATCATCTACTCATGCCTTTTTCAGAGAAGTTTGATAGAGGAGTACAGAGGCCCTAGGCTGGTAGCATACATTTGAAATCTTATTCTGTTCCTTATAAAGATTTATTTGTGCAAGAGTGTTTTGTCTGTATACTGTGCATGCTTGTACTTATGGAAGTCATAAGAGGGTGTCAGATCCCCTGGAACTAGACTTATATGCTGGAAATCAAACCGGAGTCCTTTGTGAGAATATCAAATGCTCTTAAACTCTGAGTTATCTCTCCAGCTACAGATCCCAAGGCTTTTAAACTTTATAATGCTTATGTTTCATTTTACTTCTGACATTTTCAGTTGAAAAATACCCCAACTATTATCTAGAATCCTCAAGGATATTCAAGCTCTAAATTCTCTGATCATATATATTACTGTTAAAAATTAAAAGTTTTTCAACAATGTCCAGTATTGTATGGGCCACTCAATGTTATTACTATTTATGTGCTGATGTGTCATCTTTTATATATGTTTTGTTTCTATAGTTCAAAATGCTTTATATATACCCAATAGGTATATAATTTATCACTTGAAAACTCTAAAATGATCTATTTGAAAAGTATTATATATTATGTGCATTTGTTTAGAAAGACATAATCTGAACAGCACAATTAGCTTGTTTATTTTTAATTATATTGTTTACTGATTTAAGTTCTGCTAATGGTTCATAGGAACACAAGGCCCTTGACTAATAGCCTTACAAAGATGTTACTCACTTCACAGTCTCCTTACAAAGCTCATGGGGACTGTGAACTTCTTGTTCCTATAAATGGTCTTGATGCTTGTTCAACCTTAAAAATCTTAAGTACAGACACAAATCTAGCAGAAAGTTTTTGTCATGTTTGTTTCATTGAATTTCTGGAAACTACATTAGTGAGTACACTGCAAAGCTTCCAACTAGCTACTTCGAAGCCTATTAATAGTGGTTAATGAGTTGAAATAACTGCTTATTTACATGTGCTTTTCATGAAAAGCCAATTCAGTGACTAGAAGTGAAGCACATGAAAATTGCAGGAAGAGAGAGGTACATGTTGTAAATTTTTCCTTCCCTTTTCAGATCAAAAGATTCTCATCTGTGACAGTTTTGGCCATGGTGAATTGAAGATGAAT
The DNA here is from genome assembly GCA_028551405.1 of Uromys caudimaculatus. Classification (NCBI taxonomy): domain Eukaryota; kingdom Metazoa; phylum Chordata; class Mammalia; order Rodentia; family Muridae; genus Uromys; species Uromys caudimaculatus. The sequence goes on from CM052722.1 coordinate 109,223,654, forward strand.
GAGTAAAATAGGCAAGTTTTTGCCTGCTTCATATATAGAATATAGTTTCCATCTGACCTATGTGAAACACTTGTATTACCAAAATCTAGAAAATTAGAATGAACATAGTATTCTCTCCTGGTGGAAATAGAAAAATGGGGGTTGGAGACTTGGGTCAGTAGTGGAGTGTTTGCTTAGCATGAGCAAGGCCTTGGCTTTGAGCCCAATCAGAATGGACAAAAATAGAAAGGAAATAATATTGGAGAGAGGATTGTAGAAGATGACATGAAAACTGAAAGAAGAGCTCATGTTAGCTGTACAAATGATACCATTTTGGTCAAAACACATTATTAATGAAAGTAATGGGAAGTCAAAATAGGGACAGAACATTTCTTTCTATAAAAATGTGGTTTTTAGTTTTGATTTTATTGTTTTAATTAAGTACTCTGTTGGCACTTTATACTTAGTTGAACTAAAATAAATCATTCTAAGAATCCTGGCTTTAGGTTGACTATGTTTTTCCACATAGTGCTTAGTAGTTTCTTAAATGAGGTGGATTGCATGTTTTTCTATTTAGAGCCTACATATTTTCAAGCAGTAGTATGAGACAAATATTTGCTTAGCCTGAAACTTGTTGGAGATAAATGGACATTTGCTGATAATAATTTATTAAGGGTATTATTATTATTATTATTATTATTATTATTATTATGTTTTTGCATTTTTAAGACAAGGTTTCTCTGTGTAACAGCCCTGGCTGGACTGGAACTCGCTTTGTAGACCAGGCTGGCCTTGAACTAACAGAGACCTGCTTGCCTCTGCCTCCCGAGTTCTGAGATTAAAGGCATAGTCCACCCTACCACCTCTTGGCCTAGAGAGATTATTAATCCTCAAATAAATCAACTTGGATCTCACAGACTCTTAAGTTAAATTTACATTCTTCTCAATGAATAAAGCTTTTCTTAAGGGTTTGAGCAACAACTATTTGATGATATAAAGTGGTAGAGGGCACAATGGCTTATGATCTCAGGACGGTATGATTTTGAAAATAGGTGGACTTTATAATGAGTCTGTATCTGATAAAACTTTCCAAATAGTCTTAATGAGTAATTTAGTTATCCATTAGTGTATGGATAATCAAAAATTTCCCTATATAGCTGTTCTGTTGATATATAAAACTAGATAATGGCAGAGAAAAAGAGCTTGTAGGAATCATTCTGTTGATCAATTTGTGTATAAAGGTTAAGAAATCACAATCTAGCAGGTAAAGTTATATAAGATGGCTAAGTAACATCGGGAAATGTTACTTCTATGGGAACCAAGTGTGACAGCATGAAGTACAGGTTTGTAAGTGGTATGTACCTCTTTTAAACTATAGTTTCTCAGATTAGGAAGAAACTTTGGGCTTGAGTCAACCTTTAAGTGCCTCATAACATATAAAGAAGATGGTCAGATTCAACATGGGTAGGCATCCATAAGAACAATCACAACTGCCCCAGTACCATTGTCAGTGAATATCAAGGCAGTGGATTCATTAAGATTGTTTCAGGCTCAAGGTAGAAGGATCCTATATGGGTCTTTGGGCAAGGGATAGAAAGCCTGCTCAGTCAATGTCACTGCTGCATTTTAGGTTGACTACTTCTTATTCTGATATGTTCAATTGCTGGGAAAGGAGAAAGGATCAACTCTCTTGTAACCGGACAGCCAGTTCTCTTCATGACAGCAATGGCCAGAAAAGAGGTTAATTGATTAGACAAAAGTTCCCATGGCTGAGGACACTGCCATCTTATGAAGCTCCACAGACTATTTGTACCTTTAACAGTCATTCCTAAACCCAGCATGAAAGCTTTCTAGAATAATTCAGAACTTCAGTAGTTTAATGAATTCTGCTTCCTAAAAATGAAACAAGGCAGACATGGTTATGTGGTCACTTTCAGAACTCATTTCACTTCTACTATGGTTACTCCTAAGGTTTTCACTATCAGTAATTTATTAGACAAATAAATATTTCTAATTATATTTAGAACCAAGATCATTCAAAGAAAAACACTGAATTAAAACCATTTTTTATCTTAATGTGAAAACTAACCACCAGCATCCCCTCTTAAAGTGTTTATCAAATAAATGTACATAAGCTTATAATCCTTAATAAATTACTAGTTTAAAATATCAAACTTCCCGATTGCCAGATACTGGGACTCCTACTCTGGAAACCCTTTTGCAAACAAGCAAAGATTCCTAGGAAATGCCTGCAAAAACAGCTAGTGCAATGAACACTGCTGATCTCACCTGCAGAGAAGCCTCTGAGATGCCAGCTCTAAAAGTGATAAGAGCACACATTGATTTGGGACTTTTGCTATTTGCAAAGCACTTTTGTATACAATAGTTTTCCTTACTGACAACTATGAAAATGACATGCCTCCAGAACCCAGTCCTGCATCCCTGTGGAGTATAATCAGTAGAACGACTTCTGGTAGCCACACTGTTGAAAGAATTGAGCAGAGCAGCCAAGGATCAGAGAGCTCCAGGACAAAGAGAACTTAGTCTACAGGACCAGGAATGGAAATAACTGATCTGGTCACTGAGGTGGTGGACTCTTCATAATGCCTGAATAATCATTGCTATGGTGTGTGATCTACATTAGGGCAGGGACCTCAAATCTACATGCCATAGAATACCAGACTTGAATCACTACCAGCCTTCTCCATAAGGAAATGGGTTCCCTAGTAAGTTAGGAGAGAAAGAGCTATGGATTTGTACTTAAGATATATTATGATCTTATGTAGAAGACAATTCCTCATGGATGTGGCTTATAGAGCACCAACCACCAAGTGCTCCTCAAAAGTTTACCAAAAAGGCTTTCTAGCCCTAGGTTTCTAATCTTGAGGAAAAGGACATGCCTTGCTCTCCTTATATGGTGAAGCAAGAATTGCTTCAACATATTCTTGCTTCCTGTTGCCTTTCACACCAACTTTCTTTAACACAGCAATTAGCTCAGCCAACTGATTCCTGCGATTCAGCCACAGCTGAGATCCAGGAAATTGCATCATGAGATTTTTTTTTTAATGTAACAGCTAACTGATGACACAACTACACTCCCAAACTCCTAGGCTTTAAGACTATAAAAAGAAGGCAAATAGAATTAGCACTGGGCTTGGCTAGTAGAGAATCATATCTAAGACTCAGCTACTCAACTGTGCAACTATGTGACCTTCATGGAGGCACTTAACCTGGGTTTTCTTGGCTGTCAAATGAAAATAATACTTTGCATACCTTCCATAGTTACAGTGATAGAAATCCTCCATTAAGTTGGTATTAGTACAAGGACTTTTTAGCAAGTAAACCTGGGTATAAAACCTGGTTATAGCACTTGTGAAGTTTGTGAGTTTGAGTAAATACTTACTCTCTGCAAGAGACTTAATAGCAATACCTACATTAAAGAATCACATTGAGGAGTAAATGAAAAAAAAGTATGTTTGGACCAGTGTCTGGATAGACAATCAAGTTTAATCTGTTTTACTGCTATGCTAAATATGATCAAGGAATTACAGAAATCTGAGTTTTAAATCATAATAGCATCACCTCTCAACTATCATTAAGGACATGATTGTATCTGATATTTAAAACCCAGCAGGAACCCAAAGCCAGAAACTTTGGGAAAGCTCTGAAATCAGGTCATTCTCTATGATAACCAGAAAGCCCAAGGGTAAAGACTTTCAATTATAATACATGATTGAGATCCAAAGTACAAAGTAGAATGGTGGGAAAAAACCCACATGTATATTTATAAGGTGCATCACCGCAATTTTAGAGAATTGCCCTGAGCAGAGTTGAAATCAACTCATGAACCACCATCACTGACTGGTTGAATGAACCCTGGGAGGCCCACTAGATCTCAAACACTGTGCTGAGTTTCATTGCACAGTCTCTGTTACTGTCCTTGACCAAATCTGTAGTTCCTGAACACAACAGATTTGAACTAGTAAGTACAGAAATCTGGAAGTTTAAAAAAAAATAAAACAAAAACAAACGAACAAACAAACAAAAAAACATGGAAGTGCACTTTAACATGGATTATTCTGGAAATTGCTACATATTTGAGAAAATTGCCCTAGCATCAGTTATGGTGGCTCATTCTAAACTCAAGGTAGCACCAAGTTTCTCTGTCATAAAGGTCCTTGGTGTTCCCAATGTAGTTCATGTAATTACATTCAACAGGTTCACTAATATGAACTAACACAAATCGTAATTTCTTTCTAGGAAGTAAGTCAGTCTTACTACATGCCAGGTCAGAAGCAAATGTGGAAATCTGAGTTACAACAGGATGACACATATCACACCCTGTCAATTTGTTCCCTTCCTGAAACTGACAAGCATGGTTAAACTATTTTAAATTAATTTTAGTTTTTAGACACTATCAGAATCTGTGTGACAATGCCTTTAGTAAAACTGTAGGAATGGAGGGTTTCAAGTTTTTTGAAATGAAGATTAGTACTTGGAGACTTTGAATTAAACTCCTTTAAAAGTAATTCAAGGGAAAAAATTACTTCTGAAGATCTTAGAATCAACATTTCTCTCAAGTCACACCTGTTAAAAATAATTTCTGCTTTCCTTACATGGATTGAGATATGGAGTGTCACTTTTGATCTTGTGCTGCCTGCACAGGCTGTTCAGTGGTCATCCTAGCAGGCCCCTTTGACTGCTGATTTGGTGAATGGGGAAGGTTAGTGAAATACAATGGACAAGGTAGTCAAGATGACAGATGCTAACAGAGAGGAGGATCGGGCAGAGCAGAAGGAGTGCGCAGCTTCCAAATACTGAATTGAACTGACAACTGTGAATCTATGGCCTAACATAGGCCCTGCTAGGTCAGGAAAGCAGGAACAACTAAGGGGATTTGCCTGCCAAATCCAGGACAACAGCTGGCCTAGAGGACCCTTTTTACCTTGGGGAAGATGGCCCAATAAGTGGAATGGGACAAAAGTAACTTGTCCTCCTAGAGATTAGATGGTCTTGTTGTTAACATGATAGTTGTAGGCAGCCCTTATTTCGGGGGAGCATCTACCAGAGCCAGGGATGGGCAAGTTTAGTACTAAGGGAGAAAATAGCCTTAGATATAAGATAACAAAGCTTCCCCCACTTAGTGTGTGCTAGACCTGAGCTGCTGGCATCAGGGATAGCCTAGTCTCTTCTGTGTTGCCTCTTTTAGTCTCCTCTCTGTTAAGAGGTGGTGGGAGGGGGAGCTGCTTCCATGCCTTCTAACTTGGTTTTGATCTCAGGAAGGGAAAGCCCCTACCCCTCTTTGAAGCAGCAGCCAGCACCACTTGTCTCTTCTCTCCTTCCCGCAGGCACTTCTGTTCAGAGTGGTGCCTCTTGCTGGCTCCTTCTGCTTCTGCTCTGTCCCCCTGCTGATTGGGAAGAAAGTGCACCAGTGGGGTGATGGGGTCTGAAACTCTTAAAGGAGAAGCTTTATTTCTGTTGAGAATTTATTTAGAACATTGCTTGTATGTCTTTTCCCAATCAACAGATCCTTCTAAGGAAAATGAAACCGGTAACAATTGACCATAATCCCCATTTAAATGTTAACTGTAGAAGTTCTGGATTTGCATAAGCATTTTTAAACATATCAAGCATTAACCCATGGTGACAATCATTATTAGCAATCAAATGGAATTTGAGCATCACTTACTGAGGGCATATGTATGATGGCCACAAGTCTGAATGGGGCATTTCTTGTCACAGGAGCGACTCAATATCTAGGACAGAAGACAAACAAGACACACAGATAATTTGTACCCCACCCGCACTATTTTTAAGTGCTGTAACTCCTATTTTTAAATCCTGTAGTAGCAGCCATATCCTAGTGGAGTTAACACACCTGTAGCCAGTTAACAAGCTGATTTGAAACATGGTCTCCCTTTGGCTGTCCATTGATTGATTTTCTGTCAATACACTAGTATCTGTTGAAGACTTGGTTCCATGCAAACTACACATTGGGTAAAGTCCCACTGAATACAGAAATTGTAACATCTTGGAGCTTCACTTCTCCATGCCAACAATATGCTTTCTTCCTCTTATCAAAAAAAAAAAAAGTAAAACAAACTAAGCCCTGGGCACAAACAATCCAAAGATAGAGCTGTGGCACTTTCTACAAGGTTATATGGTGCATGGCTTTTCTGGTTCAAGGTTGCAGTCTGACTTTTTCCCCCCTCTAGGAGAAATGTTAGATCATGAGTACATGACCTAGTGGGGACTCTTAGTTCATCAGGGTCAAAAAGCAAGGCTCTCTGGATGATTTTGAGTGTGTGATGTGATTGAAAACAAATATTTAAATAGGAAAAGGGAAGAAATCAGAATAAGCCAGATGACCACTAGGGTAGCACTTGCTTTAGTTGTACAGATGGGAAAACTGAGGCTAAGAGTTGTCAAGGTTGTCTGCTGCTCTGCTCACTTCCAGCCCTAGAATTTCAGCACGGTGCCAATACTGCACCTTTCTTGTAAGCACAGTGGGGAAGCAATTGAGATGACTGGGACTCCAAATTGAACAAGCATTTGTAATTTTCTATATCCTTTTTCTCTAGAGTAGGTGAGGAAACTTTTCCTTTGAGGAACTCGCTGAAGGAATGGATTCATCCTTTCCTGGACTAGAAGGACAAGCTGAAAGGAGCAGAGGGGTGTGGTTAAGCCCTCCACGTGCAGAGAGACCATTCTCAAGCCAGAAGGGAGAGAAGCAGCTGGTGCGTGGGATAGTGGGCACACACCCAGCGGTTTTCCTGTTTCTCAGAGAAGGAAAATGCAGGAGGTTTTTGCCCAAAGCACAAGGTTGGAAGAAACTAGCACTGTAACCACTTATTCCAAGGACCACTCAAGGGGCCGCCCTTTATCCCTCTCATTGCAGCTTACTAAATCCAGGGCCCAGAGCTTGCTGACCTACTGAGCGACCAGTACTCCCTCAGCCTAAGAGGATATTGCAGCATGAACTCGAACAGGGATGCGCAGCACCGCAGAAATGGTGAAGGTGACCGTCCTGTCCTCCCTGAACACATATGCCCCGTGATGCAGCCCTGAGGGATTCTGGGGACTCAAAAGTTTGATCCAGTGGTCTGAAAAGAATGTCTGGGCAGGAACTGCAGGCAATGGCAGCAGGGCGCTAGCCCTTTCTTGCAGCAGTTTGTACACTCTTTCCTAGTGGCAAATACTACATCCCAGTGGTTGGTTGGGGTGAGGGTGTCCCATTCTGCTAGTCTACATTCTGGTATAGCGAGACCACTTTCTGTGTCCCCGTGTCTGTGTCCCAGGACTTCCTCCGGGTCCTGGGCTGGGTCTGAGTCTTCAGCTCTGCAACTGCCCCCATCAGCTGATTTTGACAGGGGATGGGGGGCATCCAGAAGCACAGGCGGGCGGGGCTAGCCCCTGCCAGATCCAAGGATGATAACGTGTCTGCTCCATGTCGCGGCTTCGAGCTGTCCAGGCTCCGCCCCCTGTGAGTGTGTAAGTGTGTGATGCTGTCTCGGCCGCCGCCGCCTGTGCAGCCGCCGCCGCCGCCGCTGCTGCCGCCCCGGCTGCCGCGCCGCGCCACTGCCACTGCCACTGCCTCGCTCGCCCCCGCCTCTGCCGTCGCCACCCGCCCGCAGCCTGCCAGGCGGGCGGCCCAGCCGACCCCAGCTCCAAGCGGCCGCCACCGCAGCCCGGACGCGCTGGGCACGCGGGCAGCTGCGGAGCGAGTGGATCAGAGCAGGAGGTCAGGCTCTTGCCTGCCCGGTGCCATCGCTTCCGCCGCCGCCACTGCTCCGGAGCGCAGGACCAGGTATCCCGGGCGCCCGCCGCTGCTGCTGATGCGGCCCCAGCACTTTTAACCGGGCAGGAGGGCCAGAGAGCCGCGCCGCCGACCGCAGTCAGAGAGCCGCGCAGCTCAGAGCCGCGCCGACACGCAGCGAGCAGGGACAGACGGCCGCCAGCCGCCGCCGCCCCGCCGCTATGGATCTATTCGACTTTTTCAGGGATTGGGACTTGGAGCAGCAGTGGTAGGTGTTAAAATTTCCCTTCTCTTTTGATGAGCGGGATTCCCGGTCTGGTCTGGGCTTTTCGCCTTTGTTAAGAGGAGCCAGAGCTGTTGTGGGGGGCGCCCCGGACACTCTCCCACTTGCTCCCAGACACCTCTAGCTTTGGCTTCAGTGACTCCTTGGTCGGGTGCTGGGATGGGGGAGGTGCGGGGACAGGGAAAGATGCGGGCGAAAGCATCCCTTTGCACTCCAAGTCTAAAGAGTTGCAGCTGGCCCATAGCGGCTTCAGTGCCACCCACCCGCACAACAACCTCCTGGGGTCTTTTCTCACCAGCGGCTCATTGGGTAGGATCCAGTCTTAAATGCTTTAACTTTCCAGTTGCCAGTGCCTGCAGCCAGTGGCGGGAGAAAAAGCGACAGCCAGGTACCCAGAGGCCACCCTCAGCTTGCTTAGCAGCCACCGCCCACGCTGTTGCCACCTCAATCCCCACCCAGAAAGGCATGGGTCCAAAACCTTCCCTAATGCCTATCCAGCCTAAGTTCCTCTTCTCAGAGCAGCGTCTTCAGGGGCCACTGCACTAGGGACCCCCAGCCCAGTTGCCTTTAGCACTTGGCTTTCAAGTGGAAGGGTGTTTGAAGTTGGCCCCCAAAGTCTGCAGCTCCGAAGTCAATGAACATTTAATTAGCCTCTGAACCCCCATTGGCTTCCCAGTGGGAGGCAGCCTTAGGTTTGTGTATTCGACACACAGCTAGAATCCCAAGGTTTAGCCTGCTTTAAACAAAATACCCTAAAGTTGCGGAGAGATCCTGAAACATGGTGCAAAGGTGACTGGGGTGGGGGTGGGGGAGCAGAAAGTTCTTCCTCTCTGTGTTGATGTACAGGCGCACATGCATACTGCTCCTCGAGTCTAATAACTTCAGAAAAACTTCACCCTTCACTACAAACATTATCGTTCTTTATGAGTCACGATATTTTAATATACCAGTCCCCACGCCCATGCCCAAGTATTTAGATGAGGAAGGAGGCAGCCACAGCAGCAGAGACTTCGAGTGGCACTCTTGCCCTTTAAATGTAGTGAGAAGAATCTATAGTGCCCACCAACAGTTTAAAATCTTTTGCAGTGTTTGGACTACTAGCTGCTGGCCATGAATGCTGTGCCTTTTTTGCAGGGATTTCCATTGTCAATGTCATGTTTTAGGCAATTTCCTTCTTTAAAAAAGGGTCAGATGCTTGGCCAATAGCTTCATTTTGCTACTCGTGACTGCTTGGCTGCAAACCCAAGATACCTTACATTTTGTTTTATAGAAATTTCAAATAAATCATCGAATATATCAGTATTTATCTATAGACATTTCAAAAACTATGTGTGATTTTATTAGCTGTGAGTAAAACATAGTTAAAGAATCTGTTCTTACTAAAAATTTAAAAATTCCTGACATTTCTGCTCAATTTAATGCTATGTTTCTGAATGCAACATTTACTCTGCTATAGTAATTTATTTTGCTGACAACTGATAACCACAGCATTATTACCTGCATGCAATTTGTCTAATATATGCTTTAGGTAACACTGCTAATTTAATAGACTTTGTTATAATTGATTTAAAGGCTTAGCTGGAAATTTAGGCATATACTAGGAATTAGGTTTCCGAACACACACATTCACATATATTATTGTCTTAATTCTAACTTAATATTATACATGTGTAGTTGAATATTTAAAGGGGATGTGAACCTTTCTGCTTAATTTCTGTTTTTCAGGAACATGCGTGCCTGTTTCTCTTTAGAAATTCCTATTCTTAAGAAAAATGCAAAAACCATTTTCTTCCTGATCTGTAACTATGTCACATCCATTTTAGAGCATGCTGACCGATTTGGTAGATGTGATAGAAAATACTGATGGAATGGAATAACATATCTGCATAAAAAAGAAACCCTGCCTTCCCTTTCTGTATACAGGATTCACACAAATTCCCTTCTTATTGCTTGGTTGCGAAGGGCAAGTTTTCTTATGAATTTGGGTCTATATTTTTTAATATTTGCAATGTGGTTGTGCTTCTGTATTTTAGGTACCTTCATAGAGAAAAGAAACACAAATGCAACCATGGTGCATAAACTGAAAAGCTGGACATCATTCTTAATGATAATCTATATATCCTTCAAAACATACATGTTTGTCATGTATTTACTTCCATTTCATGAAAATAACTAGAGGGTTAAAGGGGTGCTATGCACTAGCCCATGTATGTAGAAAGACAGATGATTGGGAAAGGCACAGAAGTTAAAGAGCTCATTTGCATTAAACCTATTCACTTGTGGAACAGCAAGCTTGAAACTATTTCTATGTTAACTCTACCTAGATATCTATCAATAAATTCATCAGGAGGTCTGAAAAATAATAAAAAAAATAAACACCAACTCAATTTTCTAAGCTTAATGAAGAACGGCTGCACGCACATAGTTATAAGTATTATTTACAAACACTTGGCTATAGTACATTTAAAAAAAACCGAGCACACATTGATGAACATACTTAGGACAAATATGCACTCCAAAGATGGGTTCTGAATGCTGCTGCATTGTGCAGGTCCGTGCAGTGTCTGGGAGTGCTCATATGTCTTACACAATGTATCACTGGATTTTGCAAACTGCAATGGTAGCTTAATGGGTCATGCTCTGGACTCCATTAAAGGGCAAAAGCTCAAGTTCCTTAGGAGTCCTGGATGCATGAACAGTGTTCACCTGAGCTGGGATTTAATATGAACCATTCTGTGAAAGGAAAGGAAGGCACAGATGTTTATGTCTGCCAAATATATCATTTTATCTTTTCAAAAGAAGGAAAAAATATGGAGGAAGGAAGAGGAGAGCATAGTTCGTGCTTTTTAAATTATTCCATAGATTTGTCCTTGTTAAACAAGTAAACGAATTCTTAAGGTATCTAGAGATCACGTGGCTAGAATGGGACGTCTTTATCAGCAATGGCAAAGACATTAGTATAAATTTAAAAGGTTACGAATTGTGCAGATTTTCTATCTTGTAAGCACCTACTCCCATAGCATTAAAGTGCCTCTTTGTAGTATGCCAAATTTCTTTTTGTGAGGCAGTTATCTCTTTATTAAAAAATAAATTGTGTGTGTGTGTGTGTGTGTGTGTGTGTGTGTGTGTGTGTGTTCAGTGGTAAAAACACAAAGAGATAATTTTTAAGAACAGAAATGTAAAAACTCCCATGGTAGCAAACCCCAAATCTTAAAAATAGATTTTTAAAAAATAAATTGTGATAGTGGCCTGATTCTCATGGCAAAGGACTGCATCAGTTGTTTGTAGATTTTATATGATGTCTCACAAGTAGCCTAATTAGAGGCAAGCTTGCAAACGGGCAGTTCTACAGGAAGAGACTTAAACTCACTAAACTGTTATATAAATAGAAAGTTCAAAGGTCTATGTGAGGCTGTCAAGGCTGAGAAGGGGCCATGTGCCAGCCAGGCTTCTTCTATTTGGATGAAGGCAACCCCCAGGGCCTGCTCCAACAGCTAACACTTTCCCAAGTTTTCTGGACCTCATGGGGGCTGGAGGAGGGGACCTGCTTTCCAGACAAAAGTGAACTGTTCCAGCTCCAGCCAGGCATAGCTTGTACCACAGCAGCCCATCTGTCCCCACCCACTTCTGTGTTCCACACAGGTCCTCTGGGGCTCCCTTAGCTACAGTCTACCAGAGTAGAAAAGGACTGGTTGTGGATGGGAAAATGTGGGAAATAGAGGGCGTGTAACTTTTCTCATGCTGGGGTACTAGGACAACACTGGGAGGGGAGGAATCTCATTTTCTTTAAGGCCTGTAGGTTGTCAGAACTTCTGTTCTCTCCCGTCAGCCATTGATCTTCCCCCCCTTTTTACTCCGTGGTACATTAAAAAGAAACTCTCTATAGTGCATGTTTTTGCCTAGTGTGATAGTTATTCTCTAGTATGCTTGAGTATTTGCTCAGAAAACCGTTTTGTATACAGTGTTTTAACGAAATGTATGGGGAGGAGAGATTGAAAGTTGCTCCTGATAAGATTCCCTCTGCAACCTCCAGATATCCCTGCAAAGAATTAAGACTGTCTGAGCTAATCTTAAAAATTACAGCTATTGGACAAGGAAGAAAATTATCTCATGTTAGAAATCAGTTTAATGATACATGAATTGTTTTGTTTATGGTTCAGTCAAGCATTTAACAACTTAAAATACACAAATCAAGATAGAAAATGTCTGCCTCAAAATGTTTCAGTCATTATAGGCATTCATGACATCCAAAACATTTAAATATTTTATAGATGGATAAAGATTATATTGTATTAAAACATATTAATTAATATTGGATAGAAATGATTCAAATGCGTTGGACCTTTATTTTATCTCCATTATCCTTAGGTGTCACTATTTCTTGTGTGCAATATTTACACATGTTTAAAAATTCTAAAAGTCCAATAAAATGATCATCTGTAGAACAATCTCGAAGCTGTTTGCCTAAGAACTTGTAACTCTAGGTCATACTTCAAAGGGGTCAATTGCTATATACTAGATTAATTTCTCATGTAGACAAAACAACTCAGTGATTACATTTTTTTCTTTTAATTTTGTCTTTCTGTGGTGCCTATGAGATAGAGGAAGAGAAACTTAAAAAACAACATACGTACTGGTAAATGCAAAAAGAATGTGTGATGAACATGAACGAAATCAAGAATTGAACTTGAAGAAAATATCTTGAGGGCATACACATGTGCGTGTGTTTCAGCTGCAGTAGAAGTCAGCTAATCATCCCTATTGTAGTTTGAGTACTCATTCATGTGCGGGCGCTCTATACCTCATACATTCAGTACTCTACCTCACTTAATCTTTCCAACAACTTACTGTAACATAATGGCCTAAGATGATAGTTATTTTCAGAGATGTCAGCTATTTAGTAATGCAGGTCAGGTTTCATCCTAGATGGAGCAAACCTCAAGGACATTTTGACAGAGTATTTCCAACAAGTTCATTGCCATTCCATAAGACACATCATTTTATCATTGTGAGTTGGAAATTGCCAGAGTTGCTCCCATTTTTCTGATGAGCAGACTTGATTCTAGACAGGGTAGGTATACACTTTACCCAAGTACACACAGCCTGGTAGAAAGGATCAGAAATCCATATCTATAAAATACGTATCAGGTGCCCTTCCACAAAACCTTACTGACAGCTAATTTATTGTGTGTTTTGAGGATATGTAGCTCTCACTAAATCAAATGTATTGAATTGTGTAGATTTACATAAGAAAAATAAATTTGTGCAATCACCATGTACTTGACCAGCTATGGAACACTGATTTTTTTCTTTTAGTTAAAAAAAAAATTTACGTATTGATACAATCTCTTGACATGCTTTTCTTTTTTCTTAGCATACATTAGTTGTAGAAAATAATGGATTTTATTTTGAAAATTTTATATATGTATTTATCTTTACCATAATCAATCACTTCATTTCTAATTACTTTCATAAATGCATTTTCATGGACATTTATGAATATTAACACATACCTGTATACATCAACACATTTTATAAAAGTATGGAATACTTATAGTTGTTGTATGCATATAGGTACTATATATATATATATGAAATCAGTGAAAACTGAAGTTATAAAAGCTGAAATCATTGAGCATTGCCCACATATTTTGAACGGTCAAATTTCTTTCTTTCTTTTTTTTTTTTAAGATTTACTTATTTATATATTTATATGAGTACACTGTAGCTGTCTTCAGACACACCAGAAGAGGGCATCAGATCTCATTACAGATGGTTGTGAGCCACCATGTGGTTGCTGGGAATTGAACTCAGGACCTCTGGAAGAGCAGACAGTGCTCTTAACTGCTGAGCCATCTCTCCAACCCCTATGGTCAAATTTCTTAAATTTGGTATTGATCATAAAGATGACCACAGTACATTTCTCTGGTTTATTTGCAGCCCCAAAGTGGGGGTAGGGAGTTCATAATACTTGTCAAAGCTCTGTAATCTATCACATCTGTTCTTTGTTTTGATCCTACCAGTAACCTTGAGGCTTTGTAAGAACTGATGTAATTAACTGCATTTTCAAGGGGAGAAAATTGAAGTTCAGAGGGGTTAAGTGACTTGCTGAAGTTTGCACAGTAAATGAATGGTTAAATGAAATGTGCTGATTGTACTTTTTACTGCCTCACGACTGTTACACTAAGGAGTTTATGGTTAAGATCATTGCTTCTTAAGTGATGGCATATCACCCTTTTGCATCATCTACCACTGTCCCTTCCCACTAGAGGTATTGAAGAAGCGTCTGTTGATTTACATCAGAGCCATACTTGACTCAAAGACTGATCCATGCAAATATGCATCTTTCAAAAATACTTGCTTTTAAGTCCATGAGATAATACTAGTCTCTGCCTGCATCATAGTGTTTTAATTATTCTTAGTCCTGTCAGGTCTGTTAGCAGTCTGATCTCTTTTGCAGAAAATAATGAGACAAAGTAATGGTTACACAAAACCTTAATAGGAAAGACAAAAATAGAAGCCATGCTATGCGTGCAATTTAAAACATATAATTTCTTTGAAATATAAGATATGTTTAGCAATGAAAATAATGAAGGAATAATTTTTAAAGGATGAAGTTGCAGGAGTCAGTGTTATTGTTTCTCAATCTGTATGGAGAAAGTTAAAGAAGAATGTGTGACAAAAATCTGAAGAAGGGATGAGTGATCGGAGGGTTGGGATTCCTTCAGCTTTCCTTGAGTTTCACCCTTTATGACTTGTATTTCATCATGAGAAAGCTGTTTTTCTACTTAACTGTTGCAGATCTACACCATAAATTATCATGACTGTTAAACAACGGTCCAGCACTGGCTTCATATTATGCTAAACTTTTATGTTGTACTTTAATGAAATTTTATATGCTTGTTCAAAGCAAAGCACACTACACTGTTGAGGAGGTGATGCTCTGAATTGTTGGATTTGTTTAAAGTAAATCTTTTCAATGGCCATAACTACTAACACCTACCAACTTACTGAGTAGAGAAAAATTATCCATTAGCTTAAATAAAATTGTGTGATTTAAGTAGAGTTAACAATAGTACTATAGACAGAGCCTGATTTTGATTACAAATTGCGTAGATTATGAAATTTTTAAAAATATACTTATGCATTATGTTTTGTTTGAAAAAGAATATGAACTGGTACTTTAATGTAGTTTTTGAGTCCTCTTTTCAGCAGACAAGTGATGGTATATAAGCCATGGGGAATATGCTAAAAAAAATTGGCTTTGTTTTCATTCCAGGCTCAAAATCACTCATCTGTTTATTCTTCAGTATTCCTTTCTGGACCAAAAAATCACTTCTATGCAATGAAGAATGGTTTGTTTTGTTAGATTTCCGAAGAGTATTTCTCAGCATCATTTATCCTTCTCAGTAAAAAGCTGATCTCAGGAGCAGATAATGTTTCTTTTGGTGACCTTTATTATACTCTATTCTTGGAGTTGAAAATTTCTTTTGGTAGGCAGCATATCTCCTTGAAATAGAGTTGAAATATTTTCTTTTTAATGTAAACAACAACAAAACAGAAACAAAGCACTATTTGTCTTATAGCAGTGTTGAAACTGTCATTTAGGTTTTAAAAACATTGGAAGAAGTTTTTTGTGAGCCTGACGTCTGTCTCCTTCATCTTTGGATTTCTGGTTTGATCAAACTAGCCACTGAGATGAAGCATGCTATGAGGCCAGTTTGACCTGCGGACCGCTGCAGCGTATTAGGATGACCTAACTAGCTGTTGAACGACGTAAAAAGTGTAATCACATGGGGCTTCATTTCCCTCTCCAGGATGTCACTCAACTAATTTTTTGAACAAATTAATTTTCCAAAGGGACTGATTGTTTTCATGCCAGGTCGGCACAGCCACAGTAACTAAATTAGATTCAGCATGATGGATGTCTCTGATGAAGTGCCATGGAGAGGTCTCATCAATTAGCTATTATTTATTTGCTGGCAAAATGCTTGGCTCTGGTGCATAGACATTAATCAATTCCTAGAACCTACTGTTTAAACACTAGGAGGCTCCTTAGAATTCTCTGGTCTTGTACCAACATAGTGCAGATGAGGAGACTGAGGCCCAGCATGGTAAAGTGACTTTCCCAGTCACTCAGCTAGTATCAGTTTGAGTAGCAGATTAAGAGAATGTAAATGGCCTTTGTGGCCTTAAGGACCTAACACTGGAATACAGATTTAAATGTGGAGAGAGTGTGGCCCAGGCTTGTAAGTCAAAGAGAAATTTACAAAGACCTACCGTTAGGTGAAGCAATCTTCATCTGGCCCATGAAATGCTTTAAGTACTTTTAACAATAAATATACAGGGAGAAATGAAGTGGCTATCAAGGCTTGGTGGTGCATGCCTATTATTCTGAGGCAGGAGGATTGTAATGCTAGCCTGGGCTACAGATTTGTGACCCTGTTTTAAAATTAACCAAGCAATCAAACAAAAATAGAAAAGTAGAAAACTGTGTTACTTCGAAGGCCTAGAGCATCCAGTACACAACAGGGAATGATTGCCTGTAGACTTTAGAGTTACCTCCTTTGGCTCACATTCATCTCTCAGCTGCCAGTGCTTTGTTTTGCTGTACAGTTGCATACTCTCTTTAGTACCAACTACCATTTGATGAAAGATGGTCATAAAACTAATAAAAACTATTTTGACTGTCTGAGCTATGGAAACATAGATGCACTTATTCTAAGAAATACCAAATGAAAATTTGTTTTCCTGAAACAATTAAAATAAATGTTTATAAATGGGCAACTAACTGGCCAAATAACTGTTTTCAAAAGATGTGTATACAATAGCCTTTGAGATATCCCCAGATATATAGCTTCCCTTCAGTTTTCTCCTTTTTTAAGAAAAATGATGTAATCTGCTCTTTAGACGATGTGTAGCAGGATTTCGCTCTCTGCATTTCTTTATTTTCCCTAAAATGTAAGCTAGCATACTCTCTGATTGCTATTTCCATATGTGTTTATGATTAACTGATTAAATGCCAAATAATTCTTTAACTATTTCATCCTTCACATATGGGCTCTGTATCTATGGAGCAAGCAGACAGGAGCATTCCTCAGGCTACTGTCCTTTTCCAACTCACATATCCTTGCCTAGTCTGAAATTCTCCTTTTCTGTGTTCTCACACTGCACTGAATACACTGTTGTCTTGGCTGCAGGACACTTTTCACTTTCTTGATGCCTTTATTCACCCGTGTTCTTGTGTGGGATGAGAACTTGCCTCTTCTTTATACATTTGTAATGCTTAGCCTAGAGTAATAATTAATTTTTTGTTTAAAATAGAACATCATGTATTTATTAAATTCAGTCAGTCATTGTGCTAGTTCTTCAAATTTTAAATCTGGGTAGGATAGGAATACTGCTACCACTAATATTAATACTGAGAGTAAAAGTGAAAATATTAATTTACTATGTGATATGTGTTATATTTTAGGCAGTACAAATGAGAGCGCAAAGGACTAGTGACTTGCCCGAGGTTAAATTGAACTAGTGTGTTGAATGTAGATCTGGACTTAATATAGAACTTAGTGAATCTTTAGCTACTCTGCTAACCCACAATGATTCCCTTCTGCTTTTTTGTGGGACTTTGCAGTGGTCTGGTGATGAGGCTTTTGCTGATCATTTTGAAGTTTTTATAAATTAGCTTTGTGTTTAAATTCATAATCAAATATGAGGCATAACTATCGAGGTATCTACTCCAAGAAGACTCAGGATTCTGCTCCTCTTTGTTGTATGCAGCAAATTTGGGGGTCACCAGAGTTTACACTGATCTGTAAACTTGAACATAATTCAAACATCGGAACTGAGCTCAATTAGGTTAGAGATTCCAGTGCTGTACTCTGCATTTCTCCAGCACATGAAACAGTAACTGACCCACAGTAGGTGCTTATTTATATTTTGTTGTGCATATAAATGGATTATCGCACAACACCTCTCTTCATACTTTATGTGGACAAATTTGTGAAGAGATGTAAAATTTAAGTTTAACAGAAGAACACAAAAGTTGACAGTTTATAGGTAGGTATAGGAAGTAGAGAGATATGTTGTTTCATTTTCAGTAGGTATTTTTTCCAGAATCGTTATAAAGAAAATGTTTCTTATGTGTATCTCATTTGCAAAGACTCTTGAGAATTCATTGTTGGTAAGAAAATGCTGTATAAAAAAATGCTTAGTCTATCAGATTTGTAATTGTACATTTTATATGTACTATTTTCTTCGGATAGTGTACAAGTACGTCCAGTATCTGTCACAGTACTTTATGGGTCGGTTAGTGTTCAGAATTTTCGATAAGGTTCCTTTGGCTAAGGATCAGTGGAAGAGTTTTTAACCTAACATTCTTAGGGCCCCTAGTTTCATGACTAAAACTGAAGAAGAGGGCATGAATTTGGGAGGAGGCACAGGAGGAGTTGGAGATGCAGGACTCTTGTATGACATTCTCACAAAAATCAAATTTAAGAATAAGAAAGGTTTTACTTTGGAAACGAAACGATGTATTGTAGTTAAAAGTGTCTTAGCATGTCATAATCCTTGAAATAAAAAAGGCTCATGTAGTACAAAGGGAGTCAAATATTGCCTTAAACTTCTGCTGAGTAGTTCCACCACACTGAACCAGATGCTGTTTTTATATTTTTCCTTCTTGAGAGGCTAACCTAGGATTTGGGTTTTGCAAACATATATTTTTAGATGGAACACATCTTCTATTTATGCTTCTGGAGGATTCAGATGACAGTTTCATCTCAAGGATGTGCAGAAAAGTTTCCAAGTTTCAATTCTTAAGAATTCTGTAAGATGTTTTCACAGTCAACAAAAAGCATAAGAACATACATTCCTTAGGTCATATCATTTGTAAGCATCAGTCCACTAAGCAAACACCCTAGCAATAGGGCTTTTACCCCCATTTTACTGCCTTAGAAGTGGAAGATCAGAGAGAGACACACCTAACTTCCACAAATTCCCACAATTAGTAAAGTGCAGAAGCCTAATTACAATGCAGGTTTCTTGATAATGATGCCTGTGCTCCTACTGCCACCTCTCTGTACAGATGTGTAGTTGATAAATGATGGCTCAGTAATAAGGCTATGCTTAGAATCCCCTAAATAGTTTTCTTTTCACAGTCCAAAATTTAAAGCGATAGCATGCAGGTCTAGAGCATGCAGGTCTAGAAGACAGCAAGGCAGAGAAAAGGTAATGAGACTGTCTAGGAAATTTTAGTGTCTCTAAAACACCCACCTGGCTAAATAAACCAGATGTTGGAGGATATAGTCAGAAAGCAGTTAGTAAGTATTTAATGGGATTTTAATTAGAGATCAAGCACTTGCATAAGTTAAAGATCCTGCAGAAAAGTCCAAGAGCCATGACATGCCCATAGCAGTCCCTACCACCACAAAAGGCAAAATGTTAGCAAATCTCTTTTGCTACAATTAGACTCTTTGGCTTGTTTGTTTGTTTGTTTGTTTTTAAGTTCTATGACAGTTTAAACATCAATAGTCAAATACATTCCAACTGTAAATTATAAAACTTCCCATTAAGCATGATGAAGACCCCTTTTATTGGGTTCTGATTAGCATCTTACTCAGGGGTTACAATGAAATGTCAATTCACACACTAATGTCATTGAAAAAATGCACTCATTACACCGTTCTGCCACAAAGCCTTTGGTAAACAGTTGCTGTGACTCATATATCTTGAACAAAAAGATAAATTTGATGAACTCAAATGGCTTGAAAAGTTAAAGTGAACTCTACATGTAGATTAGTAGTAAATGATGACAGCCAAGCCAGCATTGCCTCAGTTGATTAATTTATAAGGATGTTGGTCAATGATTTAACCAACAGCTATGCATAGTAGACTCCTAATGGGATCTGTCTGTTAAAATTATATAAAATATGGCATTTGATTTATTTCAGAGTTTCCCGAGGCTCAATTTTAACTTCGTACAAATAATACATTAGTCACTCAGGATAAATGACACATTGAATAAAGTTGTGATTTTGTCTTTTTCTCATAATCTGATTTTTAAAAGGATTCCTCCTGTCTTTGTAGCATATTCCTATCCCCAGTGCTTATCGGTAGAGCAAGACCTTTAAGTCTCTTATCTGCTATCTCACTTGATGACAACAGTCTATTGAGTCTGTTTCCTTCCTCTAGATTACTGGGATGTAAAAAAACAAAAACAAAAACAAAAACAAAAAAACCTTCTAATTTGGACTGTAATATTAAAAATACCATCTATACAGACCTACAACACTGCCTTCTTACTATATGCAAACACAATAGTGGCTGCTAAAGAGGCATGCATCCCTCTCTGGCATTTCTTGTCACTCTAAATATGACTGCAATACCAGAGCCTGGTCATTTTTGTACTCTAATCACTTATTCCATCTTTCATTAGATTCATTACCTTAATGGGATAAGGAAAGGTAAGTGTGTCCTTTTTAAAAAACTTTGAAATCTGTCTAACTTGTGTTCACATACTAAAAGCAAATGGCTTTTACATTAATATTTGGAGGGAAATATGTGGGTTTATATTTTAAGATAGAAAAAATATGATTCTTAAAAAGTTCATAGAAGTTCACGGACATCACATAACTCTTAAAACATAAGGTAAATGATGAAGCATGGGGTAAGTTTTCTTAAATTGAACATAATCATAAAAATTCAAGGAAAAGCAATATATTCTGCAAAATTTATGAGAGGTTCTTTAGGAGGGAGTTCACAAAGCCTGACAACCCTCAGTGCATCTGGCCTGGTACATTCCTGTCTGTAATGAGAACCTTATGGGGCACTGGGCCTTGATTTTCTTAGGGAGAGCCTATTTCCCAAGGGCATCATAAATGATACACAAGTCAGAAACTTCGTGGCTCATGGCATTTCTCAGAAGGACTTTAGGTCAGAAGATGGGAAAGGGCTTTTCCTAATAAATCTTCACTGAGCTCTGACTAATTCACACTATTATTGCCATTTTTATTTTGTTGTTGATTATATAGGAATTCGAGGGGGGAATGACTATGCCTACAAGACTGAACAGAAATAGTCCAAGGTCTTGAGGTCACTGCAATTCTTATTTTTTATCTGAACACATTTGCTTAACAGTGATGACAACCAGACACCACAGAAGTGTAAATACCAGAAACAAAAAAACTGAACACCCAGAAAGCAAAACTGAAGAAAGTGTTCAATGCCAAATCCTTTTGTGCCTTATCTGTCTTCTTTCCTCTACATTCTGGGAATCTTTGTGATTGAACTCACTTGTGAATTTGAGTCTTCTGTTATAGAACGGGCACCATGGGAATGGGTGATAGATCATAAAATATATCTTAGTAAATGTATATTTTCACCCATTTTTTGCACTTGTACATATTTTTTTCTATAATTTTCTTCTCAAAAATAAAATTTTCTAGCAGTGAATGCACATTTTGGTGCTAAGGATAGGAAGTGGGGAAACTTGTAAGTTGAATTGATTACATGTCTCTCTGTGTGTGCATGTGTATGTGTTTTATCCTTTTGTGTGTGTGTGTGTGTGTGTGTGTGTGTGTGTGTGTGTGTGTGTGTTATCCTTTAATGTGTTGCTCCTGCCTCCTTTGTGAACAACGTTCTCAGTGGATTTCCAATGGCCTTGTGGACAAGCTTTGCTGTTCCTCCTAAATATACAACCCTCCCTTCTCCATCCATCACCTACTCACCTCTTTCACTATCTCATAAATTCCTGACATTTCTTTTCATAAACACCTTTGTGGTCACTGTTTCACTTGTGTCCTTAGGTATTTTAAAAAAGGGATTGGGTAAAGCTAGCCTGACATCAGCATCTTTGTTCTGGTTCATCATTCTCCTTTTAATCATTTTTTATATTTCTGATATACTTGCAGAGTTTTATGCCTTTTGTTGGATGCTGACATCAGACATATGAAAGAGGAAAAATATCGCTGCTTTGTACTCATTTAACAGTTTTTTTTTGTTAAACACTGTTTGTTCATGTTATGAGGAAAATGTTTAAAAAGTTGTGATTGGAGCAGCCTACGCTGAATAATTGAGGGATTGGACAAAATGAAACATTATTTTAAAAGAAATTAAGCAATATTTACCTTTCATATGCTGATTCTGAAGGGTCGATGAACAAATCGCTCTATTTCCTCACTGGGGGAAAAGAGGGGGAATAACATTCAGGAGACAGAAGTCTTTAATATCTTGTAAATTGCCTCACTGTATTTTAAGGTTCAGGTAAGAACAAATCATGACTCATGTTGATTTATGATCCATCAATTAAAAACAAAAACAAAGAGGAATCTTGAATTCAAACTATTGAATTATTAAACTTGAAAGCACTGGATATTCCAGCTGTATTGCTGTGGCAAATTAAGATACACTTGTTTATATTTACAGTGTAACAATAAGACTGAATTTTCATAGACAACTGATTACCAAGCTTTTTCAGCTACAGTGCTGATATTATGTATTCCTCCATCACAATATAACAAGAGAATTCGAACTCTTTGCTAGCCAGTTTTTCCATAATGATAATTTCCAATTTCAAAACTGAAAAGTTAAAACTATAAAAGTTATAAAAGTAAGAAAATATCTTACTCTATGGTCAGTTGTCCTGAAACTGTGTGGCTCAATTTTCGTGCAGTGTACCTGGCATCAGTGTTGCTGGAGCCTTGTTCCAATAACAGCAAGAATGTAGAGCTTTCAAACTGTAAAGGTCATTAAGGAGGTTCAGAGGTGGGCCAGATTCTTTTTCATTCTCCCTCCCAGCATTCCACTTTCACTTCTCAAGGCAGTTGATTTCTTTCCATTTGGGCAGTTCTGAAAGAAATTCAGTTTGGGGTGTGGTGTGTGTGTGTCTTACAGCTTCAATCTCTTTATTGCAGCTGTACTCTGGAAGCAGTACAGAATAAGCTAAGTTCTTTAGTTCGTTTGGTTCCCTGAGCTTTGGAGGCAGGTACCCCTTCTGCATTCACTTGTGTTCTCCTTGCTTAGGATAAACATGTCTGGAGAAGCTGGATGGGGCTAGGGCAGGGCTAGGCTGGAGGTGTATGGATGAAAGGTGGTTACACTTTCTTTTCTAAAATGCCTTTGTTCTTCTTTTATTCCATTAGATAAGCATCAAGTGCTCAGCTAAACTTGGGACAAGAATCAGGTCTCTACCATTTTCTCTGAGGGAAGCATCTCTCCAAATTGTCTTCCCTCTAATTGTAACAGGAAAAATTAGTAGACTAATGTCAAGTCCTGATGCCTCCTAGGGGAAATATAAATATAAATATATATATATATATATATAAAGTGTATATATATATTACACTTGGGAGAAAATAGTGGCTCCCACAACTAAGGGGTTGCTACATACCAGATACTAATCTATACAAGTTCCACATTCAGACTCTGTTAAACGTTTCAGTGAGAGTACACATGTTTACTATTGCTGTTCTGATGTTGATGTCCAGAAAGACTGACTCATTTGCTCAAAAATCACAAAGGTAGATAATAGACAAGACTGTATATAAGCGCTGATGTTAAAACATACTATGATGTGGCTTCCCAGAGATATATTTTAAGATACATCCTTTAAAAGCTACTACTTGGAAGCTTTATAAGCTGTGCTTCCTAAGTGATGAGTATCTATTCCACTCTGACACTACAGTCTCACTCTTTTAATAGTATATGTATGTATGGTAAATGGTAGTCTGTACTTAGGACGAGTGAAATTCCAAGTGCAATACCTCCTGAGGATGAGGATGGTCATCCCTTCATTGATTTATTCATTACCCATATTGTGGGTGGTTATCAAGGGCCAGATACAAGTTATATCACAGTAAATCTTGTGTGAATGCCCCCTGATCACTAAATAATTTAAAAAGCAACAAAAGTTTGTCAGATGTCCTATGTTTCTTTAAATTACCCAAGGTCATGCATAAGGATCCTTTTGGTTGCAATTTATGGCACTTTAAAGTGAAAAAAAAAAAACAAACCAGGTATCTCGTGGGGCTGGAGAGATGCCTCAGAGGTTAATAGGGCATTCTGCTCTCACAGAGAACTAGAGTTTGGTATCAGTCACGTACACTTGGGGACTCAGTCACTCCATGACTTCAGCTCCAAGGGATTCAACACCTTCTTCTAGCTTCCACACATGTGTGCACACAGAGAGACACTCACTTGCACATAAATAAAAAAAATCATAAAAATAAAGAGATATCTCAGTTTTCCTAGCTCCCTTAAGAACCACTACCTTGGTAAACTCATAGCTGAAATTTGTGTGACTGATCAGTTTATGAGAGAGTATCGTTTGGAACCACAGACAACGATTTCCAAAGATTCTTTTCCAAAAGGGCTCGAGTTATCAATCATATGTTGAAACTCGTGGCACAGGGCATCTGGCTTTCTTTTGTGTCTTCCAGGAGTCAAGATTGATCCAATGTTGCCTTGAATGGTTTTGTCAGTATCTAGTGCTCACTTTTTAAAAACTTGTTGCATAAGAGGGTTCTGAAGTCAAAATCTAGCCCTTATGACATTGTCAATTACTGTAATCTTTCAGCCATTACTCAACAAGCTATCTCTTCTGTTTTTGTATCAATAAGTTATTAGAAACCTATGAATTCAACTTTACAATATTGATTTTTTTTTTGCCAAAGGGGCTGAGTTATTCCAGAGATCTATTTTATGGATAAGTGTAGGTGACAGATGCAGGCATTTGTGATGAGAATTTTATTGTATTTAATTGGACCATGGTCTGTTATATTTGTAATGTATCCTTGCCATGGTGCTTGTCTTCTGTGTGAGAAACATTACATAACCATGTGCCATTTGTTAAATCAATATTCTCTTTGCTCTGCCAAAAGCACTGACCTTTAATGGAGAAAGTAAGATCTGGCTCTAGATTTTTGGTCCTTTTCTGTTTGAATGGAGGTTAACTAGTGTTTAATGTGGAGGTGCACATATAGCTTTTGTTTAAGACTGGATGACCCTATCAGGAACACTGTCAAGAAGGTGCCAACATTAGATACAGATTGAATCAAATGACTTTGAGGTTATTTCACTCACTGAATTTTTATAATGCTTTTTAACATCTCATAACTCTAGTGTTTGAACTGATCAGAAAATAATTCACAAATCATAATAAATTCAGTTTAAATTTGAGAAGTAAATGACTTACAATATTTTACTCAATCGGGGAGTTTACGATAGAAAAATTAAAAGATCATTGTAGTATAAAATGTAGCAAATGATGAAATTAATAGTACAAATCCAAATTAATTTATTTACAAGAAATTGTTAAAAATTAGAGTTATGCATCTCTATATAGCCTTCTTCGACATTTTGTTTCATTTGGGAGCTTAGTAAACAGACCCTATTAGACCTTCTATTTGCACTTTAACAGTATCTTATATAAATTTTGGTAGTGCAGCTATTTGCTTCTCTTGCAACCCAACTCACTTTCACTGCCCTGACATTGTGCACAGGACCTTCCTCTATCTAATTGCTTCTTAGATTGACATGCTTCACAGAGGAAAGTTATTCTTAGAAGAAACTTATGAATTCAGATGCTTATAATGTTATAATGGAGAATATGTTTATCTCTCGTGTATCTACCTATTTTTGTATATTTGTAGAATAAAACTTAAGCATCTTCTTTTTGTTATAACATATTGGAATAAATATTACAGTCTTTGAAAACATTACTAGTGAAATAATTTACAATGATTTCTGATTCAGTTTCATTTATAGTAAATGTCTTCCAGTCATGTAGACATAAGAGTTACACAAAGTGAAGGAAATTACATGCAAAATGAAATGAGACAAAATAAGAGAGCTTACAAATTCAGAGAATTTGAACTCTTCATTGGACCTGTGTAATAGGACATACATATGCATTTAGTATCTCAAAGACATTAAAATTGTCCATTTGGAGACCTGATAAAGCAATTTATTATTAATGATGTTTACAAGTATGTGCATACATGAATATGTTATATACATATCTGCCTATACAGACACATGTATATACATGTAGCATGTATATGTACATCTGCTAGTTTTTAAGTTCTAGGCTGTGGTGTAATGAATGACCTTTTAAGATACATCGTCATGTTAGCCCCTTCCAACTTTCTTCTTTACAATATATACAAATATGATTTTTCTACTATTAACCATTTTTACCTGGTTGAAGACTGTTTTGTCTAAAAAATTATGCCATTATTTTATTTTAGCCATTACTTTTTACAATTAAATAATCAATGCCAGCTGCCCTAAGCACTTGTGCACTTACAGGGGAAAATCATATAACATAAGCTTACATTTTAGACGCATTAAAGAATGAACCTTTAATTATCTAATATTTTAAAAACCTATAAAACGTGTTACTGTCCATGATGGACACACCCAACTACACTGTGGGCCTGCCATAGTTTAGACTTTTCAAACGCTTTTGTGTTTAGCAAAACTCCAAATGCATGTTGCCTGAAGCCTTTCTTTCTCCTCTTTAATTTTGAGACCCCTGCGCATGTGGAGGGAAATGTAATCCATATGTTTCTGATTCATTTCCACTGAAATCATCAGAATGTTGTTTTGTAGAGCCATTTGATGTTCTAACAGCACAGCACGGATTTTTAAAAATCAGCTTTTAAAATCTTTCCTCACTACCCCCACTCTACTTCCCATCAGAAAGTCTGATTTTACTGAGACCAAACAAACCAAAATACCCAACAGGATTGAGTCTTTTAAAAAAAAAAAAATTAAGCAGAGTATGCCAGAGGGTCCCAGGTGGTGGGCAGCAGGCTCCTACATTTTTGTACTGGCTTGAGTATGCTTAGCAGGTCATATTCTCTTGGTTCTGTTTAGTATTGGCCCAGCTGTCTCTGCTTTGGATGCAATCAAATATGTTTTCTTTTTTTTGTTGTTGTTTTGTTTTGTTTTTTTTCGAGACAGGATTTCTCTGTGTAGCCCTGGCTGTCCTGGAACTCACTCTGTAGACCAGGCTAGCCTCGAACTCAGAAATTCACCTGTCTCTGCCTCCAAATATATTTTCTAATAAACTTAATAGAACAGGGAATTTTATCCCATTAACCAAACTGTCAGTGAACTTGTCATTTAAGACAGACCATTCACCTAATTTGTCATTTGTAAGGAGAAAAAAAAAGTCTTAAATAGAGAATATCACTCTTCAGCATGTCTTCTATTTTAGTCATTAAATCTCCGTTAAAGTGTTAATCACTTCACCTACAGTTGCTTTTTTCCCCTGTTAATAAGGAATCTGATATACAGCAATCAAGAGCACTCTTGAACAAGCTCTTTTTTTTTTTTTTTTTTTTTTTTTTTTTTGCTAGTGTCTCTGGCCTGTTTCCTAAAGTAATTTGTTTATGGTTACAATTACAAAGCTTTCATGATGAGGAACCTTCTGAAAAGAATCTAAAGTGAGAGGTAGTTTTTGTGCCATTTTTGCTTGTTATGATAATGTAAAGACTAAAGTACAAACTCAATACAACCTCTTGTAATTACTAGAATTAAAGATATATTGCAGAATAACTCAAGATAGTTTTACAACCTGAAAAGAAATTGCCACAGTTTTTTGAAAAGGATTGGCTTTTTAAAAGTAACAAGTTTTACATACTATTGTTTGCGTTTTAAGATATAGACTCCATGGTATTATAATATTTAGAAAATGGTACAAGCAAATTACATTGCATAGATTATATACTTATATGTGAGTTTCTCTGTGGATTTCTGTGTTAGTACATCACCACATATTGGGTTTGTCTTGATATAAATGCTGAGGGCTAAGTGACCATATAGTTTCTCTCATCTGGAGCCACATGGGCTTACAATGAATACTTCAGATTAAATTGCACTTGATCATAAACACATTTTTATACCACATAAGTGTGTGAATCAATGTAAGAAAAGAAAGAGTGTAGACAAGCAAGGTCTATCTGGGAGTCTTGACTGCATTTAAAAGGCATGGTACCTGTGAAATGGGCCTGGTATTCTGCAAGGTCACTGCCATGCTCTCCATTCACATTGGTGATCTGCAGAGTTCATGCCATTGCCAGGTTAGGACAACAAATGGAGAAAGGGTTCACAATGAAACCTCTGCCAGAGGATCATAATTTGCCATCATACTGCTAAAGAGCCACAGCCTTTTTGCCTCCTCTCAGACGGCTGCACAAGGACATCCAGCTGGCTGCACTGTGCACCAGTATGTTCCAGCTTGCCTCTGGGCTCTTACATACACCATCATGTGCCTTTTCAAAGTATGCCCTGTAAAACTTCTGATGCAAAATAGTCAAATCATGACTGATGTGTGCTGGCCACCTGTCCCAATGACAAACATTGGTAGCCCCTACTTCACTTAAAATCTTCACTACTCCTCCAAGGATTGCAGGTGCATGCTGCTATATTTAATTGTGTGGGCTGTCACAGAAGCACTTGGGAGCTTTGGTGAATGCGTTTGTGTGAGGCAGCTTGATCAGCCTTTGCCTCCTGTCCATCTGATGATAAAGGCAATTTCACATGCTTTCAATTCTCTTTGCCCTAGTTATTAAGAAGACTGAGGGGAGTTTCTTGTTGCTATAAACAGGCATAGATTGTTCCTGCAAAGCAAGGGTGGGGAAAGGCTATGGAGCAGGGGTTCTCAGCCCTCCTAATGCTGTGGCCCTTTAAAACACTTTCTCATGTTGTTGTGACCCTCTACCATAAATTTACTTTGTTGCTACTTTTTAACTTTATCTTTGATACAGCTATGAACTGTAATGTAAGTATCTGATATCAATGATATCTGTTATGCTATCCCCAAAGGAGTCACAACCCACAGGTTAAAAAGCACTGCTTTGGACTATAACTTCAATTCTTTCCTGCTTGAGGAACATATTGTAAGATACTTTTAAGTTTCTTTGTCACTATTTTACTATTTTCATTCAGTGTCAGTCATACTTTAAATGAATCTCAGGTATTTTCCAAAATTGTGGTTGTATAGTTTCTGGCAGTTTCTTGTACACTTGCAAAACAATTATTTACAATTGATCCTTGATGGGAATTTAGACGGAGTCACAACATGTAGCATTACAGATGCTGTCACAGCATTTTAAAAAAAGAAATTTTATTTGATTCATAAAGCTTATTTACTTTATTTATAAAGTAATATATTTATATTACCACATAGAGACTTTCACTAATTCTTACTTAGGCTTGCATGCACATGTTCATTTGAAAACCGTCAAATACCTTAACATATGATTGATTCTTATGATTGAACTCTATTATACAGGGCATACATTTAAGAAAAGGAGAAACTGGGACACAGATAACATACAGCTTTTCTGAAGTAATTGGAGTAATATGAAGTATTCATATTAAGGCTGAAAGCATTACACCATAGTTCTTTTTTGTGGGGTGAAATGATAACACGGTGAGAAAAATGAATGAGGCTTATAGATATGTGTTCACTATAATACACACAACTATATATATATATATATATAAATGCACACATATATACTATAACATACAATATATATGAAACATACAATATATATGTATATATACATATATATGTACACACACATACTTATTTTCATTTTTAAAAGACATGGCCAATTACATGGTGTTCTTTGGATTCATAACAGTGACATAATAAGCCATCCATATCCACACATACCCTATTCATGTAATTAAGCCAATTCATCAAACATATTGTTAAAGAATCTGGGAAATGCGTGGGATAAAGGATTAATTAACTCGGAAGCATGTAAACTCTAAAAAGTTTGTCAGTCTATTCTCATTATACATATGCTCTTCCATGTTTGATTTGTGACAGCTTAAGGACAGATGGCTGTGTAATTTACAACTCTGATTTCAATATATACTGTGTAGTTCAAGTGAAAATAGCTCTCTTACAGCACAGATAAAGATGTTATGAACCATTTATAAGAAGTGTTTCGAAATTAGGATCAAAGATGACGCCTACTGTGTTTGATTTCACGCAAAAAATTGGAATGCCTGCTCATAAAATAATTTCCAAATATTAATCTTTTTTCTTTGGCAGTTTAAAAATTGGGAAAGTTGCAAAGCGAATTATAACTGTTCTTTCTCTTTCATGTTGTTCATAGCAGATGTTTCAGCCTTGTCTCCTCTCCAGAAAGTCCTTCAATCCAACCTCTACAGATTGAGAAAGTAATGACAAATTCCTTAGGGTAATCATTTGGGTAGAGATAAGGAGGTGGAAAAGAGAAAGGAGCTTGAGCACTGATTTGGAAAGGTGGAAAGTGCCCCACTCAGGCTGATAATTTCAAAGAAGCTCTTTGTTATGAACCAGTATTATTCTCGTTCAAAGCATTGGACTCCAGGCTTCTTGCCATTTAAACTAACTGTTAGCTACCTCAATACTGTGTACCCTTCTCTTGAAGTCCACATAAGAGTACATAAATGTAGGTGCATGTGGAGGTGATTATAGTAGTCTGACAATAACATATATCCCACTGCTAACCTATGGACTATAAAGTACATGTTAAATGTGAGGAAGGAACATTAAAATAGAGACAAAGAAGTGCTGTATTATTATTTGTTTATTTAGTTTTGTTTATTACATACTTATTTGTTTGTTCTCTAGGTGATGTCGTTCTGACCTTTCCATTTTGAATTTTCCCATTCTAAATATTGTTTCAGAAGGATTTTTATGATTTGATGTTTTCCACAATAGATTCTGTTTGGGGAAGGTAAAAATTCTGTTTGTTTCTCATTTCTTCTTTGTCCTTTAGATAGACATATCCCTGGAAACCAAATATTACAATCCGTCTTTCCAAATGTACCATCAGGAATTCCCAAAAGAAATTATTTTAAAGTGTCACTCTTATTCATTAATCTGGCTATAGAGTTGAGATATTTTCGTAGCTCCAGCCCTTCCCCAATTTAGAACACTTACATAAATAAAGATGCATAGTGGATCTGGATTCTTGATTTCCATTAAGATCTAGTAACAGAAATTACAGAATATTACAGAATGGTCTCACGAAGAATATGCAGAGACAATGTCTGGACAAACAGGATTAAAAGGTCAAGTATAAAGAATGTTTTCCCATTAGCAGGGTTTCATACATAAACACAAAGAGATTATATATTTGGGTGACACATGCCTTACCTTTCAAAGAGCAGGCAACAGCAGTGTGCATGTCCTGAAAAATGGAGCCTTCCTTTCTTTTTTTTTCGGGACTCTACTGCCACATCACCAATTGGAGCATCACCAATAAAGCACTCATTTTGACAAATGCTATGTATTCTTCTCCCCTTTAAGCATTCTTTTAAGGGAACGAGTTGTGAGAAATTAGGTCAATTGAATTTTGCAGTATTTTCAGAAGGTAAATTGACAGTTAAAAATGTGTGCACTGCATTCATAATTGTAGCTTATAATGGAAAACAAGATGTTGGGATTCTACCAGGAAAAAAAGCTCTGGTGATATTTTGTTATTTTCTTCACATTGACTCTGGCAACTGTATAAGCAAGTAAGTACAAATCTTCATCTGTGAACGTGTGTGAGTGTGTCAGAGACAGAGACAGAGACACAGAGAGATCTCGTGGACAGTCTGTGGCATGTATGGAAACTCCCTTTTTATTTTTAACTTTCCATTACCAAGTGTAAGACACTGAAAGAGATTTGACATAACATTTAAAATCTGAACTCCAGCCAATGTTAATATTGCATTGCTAATATTGACTTTAATCAAAAAGGTCTGGTTGATATTAAAGCTTATAAGAACAAACAAAATTGTAACACTTATCACTAAATTACCACTATACAAGTATGTGGTAATAACCTCAGCCTAGTGAATGAGCTGACTCTCAGAAGATAATGGCAGTTAGTAAAAAAAAAAAAAAACTAGAGTAGAAGACTTCATAAATAAGTATTATGATTGTAGCTTTAGTCGTCATCTTTATTTGCCTATAACAAGAGATATTTAATATAATATCTCTTGGTAATATATTTAAAGAAATCTTATAGCATTGTTCAACATGGACCACAGCAAAGATTTGACATGTTAGAAAAGGCAATTGAATTGTAAAATCTGCAATACAGGAAGAACTTTCTGATTAATTTATCTATTTTGAAGATGAATTAAGGAAACAGCAAATGTTGTGTATGTGTACACAGACACACACATACAAACACGCACACACACACGAGTGCACGTGCACACACACACACACACACACACACACACACACACACACACACACTGTGTAGAAATTTAATATTAGTAGGCTAAAATGATACCCAAGACATCTGGGAATCCCTAGAGCTACATGCAAAGGGTACCATTCTTCACTGTATATTTCAGGTCTTCAAATACTTTGCATCATCAAAACTCACTAAACACAGTTTAGAAACATGGTGTAATCATCAGCTGTTTCCCAGCACAATAAT
This sequence comes from Uromys caudimaculatus, assembly GCA_028551405.1. Classification (NCBI taxonomy): domain Eukaryota; kingdom Metazoa; phylum Chordata; class Mammalia; order Rodentia; family Muridae; genus Uromys; species Uromys caudimaculatus. The sequence goes on from CM052722.1 coordinate 109,256,118, forward strand.
GGTAATAGTTTTTACTCAACAAAATGATTATCAGTAAGTGACAAGGCATTGGAAAAAGTCAGACAGGAATTAGGAAAACAGTTAACAGTTGGTCAACAACCCACAAAAAAGCTTAGTTCTCCAAGAAGTATATTCTCCTTTTAAAGAATAAGTATACATTTTTACCATGATTTATTTACTTTGAAGTTTGAAATAGTTCTAGATTTAGGCAAGAAAACAAGTACAAATTTTGCAAAGTCAATACCCAAAGATTTTGTGGGCCCTTTAACAGTTTTATAAAACATAAGTATATTACCCAATATTAGAATCTCATTATTGTCAACACTATTGCCCCAAGTTTGAACAATAGGAAACACTTCAATTAGGCTGCTATATCCTTTTGATCTTTGAGTACATTGTTCATGTCTAGATCATGATACTCTGAGTTAATCTTAAAATTTATTTGTTTCAGTCCTAGAATATTTTTTTTGAACTCCTGATTCTGTTTTATAGGGAATTGGTTGTTTAAGAACAAGATGTTGGAAAATCTGAACAGTTCCGTGTCTGCGCATCATTTTTGAAACATTACGTCAGCAGGAAGTGTTAGAAAATGCAAAACCAATATATGTACATGCACACACATCTATGTTTTAAATCTGTAGCTACAATCCATATATTTATTGAAATACTATGATAGCAAATCCCAAGTCTTTTGTTTTTGTTGGATGTTCTTCATGCAACTAACAAAATTATATATTTTTATTCATGATATGCTTGCATATTTCCTCCATCCAAATATGTTAATATGAAAAATGTTACAGGCAAGGCTCATCAAGTGGAAAGTTGAAATATAGCAAAACTCTAATATAGTGTTGAAGTATATACATGTCAGTGAGATATTCCTGGCAAGAGAAAGCTACAATGCCTTGAGAGTAGACCTATCAGGAAGACGCAGCCTCAACCAAGTTATCAAAGTCACCATCATCAGCAATGAGAGCCAGTGACCTCAACTGTACCTTGATGCTCTGCATCGAAGAGGCAGAAGAACATCACTTCCCTGTAGTTACTGCAAAATGTATACAATCCCAATCTACCCAGTCAGAAATATCAGACAGCATTGTGTAAAATAAGTTTTCCGTCTTTAAAAATGCCATAGTCACAGCAAACAGAGAGTTAAAGAACTTCTTCAGGTTAAGGGAAAATAAAGATATTGGAACTAATAAAAGGCGCAATTCTAGATAATCTGGATTGGATCCTGGATCTTACATCTTTTCTCTCTGTTTTTTGTGTTCTTGTTGCTAGAAGGGGTATTATCGAGGAAGCTGGTGAATTTTAAATAAAATACGGAGATTAGATAATAGTAAAACATCACCATTATTTGCTTTATTTTATTGTGGCTATATGGAGGAAGGCTCAATTCTTTTCAAGCAATGCACATTGACAGCTTAAAAGACAGGAAGTTATCATGTCAATAGCTTGACAATATGTGAAGGGAGTAGACTTTTTTCTGTACATTTTTTTTTAATTTGCTAGAAGTATGGTTTCTTTCCTTTTAAAAAAATTTATTTATTTATTTATTTATTTATTTATTTATTTATTTATTTATTTATTTATTTATTTATTTAAACTTCAGATTTTATTCCCCTCCCGGTCCGTCCTCCAACTGTTCCACATCCCATACCTCCTCCCACCCACCCCCATCTCCATGAGGATGTCCCCATCCCTACCCCCCACTCCACCAGACCTCTAGAACTCCCTGGGGCCTCCAGTCTCTTGAGGGTTAGGTGTATCTTCTCTGACTAAGTCCAGACCTGGCAGTCCTCTGCTGTATATGTGTTGGGGACCTCATATCAGCTGGTGTATGCTGCCTGCTTGGTGGTCCAGTGTCTGAGAGATCTCAGGGGTCTTCTAGGTTAATTGAGACTGCTGGTCCTCCTACAGGGTTGCCCTCCTCCTCAGCTTCCTCCAGCTTTCCTCTAACTCAACCACAGGGGTCAGCAGCTTCTGTCCATTGGTTGGGTGCAAATATCTGCATCTGACTCTTTCAGCTGCTTGTTGGGTCTTTAGGAGGGCAGTCATGATAGGTCCCTTTTGTGAGTGCTCCATAGCCTCAGTAATAGTGTCAGGTCTTGGGGCCTCCCCTTGAGCTGGATCCCACTTTGGGCCTGTCGCTGGACCTTCTTTTCCTCAGGTTCCTTCCTCTTCATTTCCATCCCTGTAGTTCTTTCAGGCAGGAACAATTATGGGTCAGAATTTTGGCTGTGGGATGGCAAACCCCTCCCTCACTTAATGCCCTGTCTTTCTGCAGTAGGTGGGCTTTATAAGTTCCCTCTCCCTAATGTAGGGCATTTCATCTAGGTCCCGCTCTTTGAGTCCTGACAGTCTCTCACCTCCTAGGTCTCTGGTACATTCTGGAGTGTCCCCTCACCTCCTACTTCCAGAGGTTTCCTGTTTCCATTCTTTCTGCTGGCCCTCAGGGCTTCACTCCTTTTCCCCCACCTGATGGCTTCTCTCTTGTGGCTTAACAGGGATCTGTTTGCTCTTCCAGAAGATGACAGAAGCAAATGAATATAATGAAAAGGATGAGGAGGGACAGAAAAAGCAAAACCCTTCTCATTTTTTTATTAAATATTTTTTAAAAGAAACCAGACCCAATACAGGGAGAGAAGCCACAAGAGAAAAGTCATCTTATCTGCCCTACTCAAATGCTGATCTAGATTCTTCAACATTTGTGACCCTTTTTCTGATGATTTTATTCTTTTCTTATCTGCAAAAAATAACTGAAAGGAAACTGCATATGTCTCTTCATTCTCCACTAGCTGTCCTGTGACCATTTGCTTCTGTCTAGCCGATCAGAGAAAACAGTGCTGCTGGCTGCCCTAGGTAGTGTTCTCTAATTGCAGCTTTCAGTTTCTCCAACAGATCTAAAGTAGCTAGGCACAAATGACAGTATGTACTGGGGAGGATAGAAAAATCTATAGGAATTCATATTTCTTCTTAAGTTTACCTCTGGCAAAGAAAGAATATGGGGGCAAACAGGTTTGATAAATTTATGATGTTTTTAGACACATTATTTTCCCTTAAATATATACTTAGGTCTGGAACTGGTGAAGTCAATCCTATGTTTGGATTCTTTACAGTTGATTATTTTCATTTCTAAGCGCAGTAGTAGTGCAATATAATAAATTCTCTTCATGTACTTATCTGAGCATATCTATACATATAATAATTTGCAAGTGATTAAAATAATATCATGATTAATGTTGATATAACTATAAAGTATTTTCCTTTAAGTATTAAGTCCATTTCCTTCTATGCTCTTAAGTTATGATTAATAGCTTCAAATTACACACAAACAAATTTGGCCCAAGTTTCCATGTAGGCTTAGATTTTTTAAAACCTGTTTTAATAAGGGTTCTTAAGTGTTTTAATCTCCCTTCTAGTCCACCTGTCAGAGATAGGAGAGAAGCAAGTATAATAGGAAATGGGGGCTATGGTCCTGTTTAGATGTAGCTCTTTGGAGAAATCGAAACATGCATCAGTAGCAGCAGTCCAGTCCAATAGGCAAACACCAAACATAAATCAGTAGCAGCAGCTTGATCCAGCAGAAACTGCAAGGCTCCATTCAGCACAAGTCCACACAAGTGGTAAGAAGCAGCCAGAATACCACAAGAATTTCTTTAGCACTTTTCTCTCTAAGAAGTCACAACAAGCGAAGATCAGTGAAGACCAGCAAAGCATTGCAAGGTGAACCAATGCAAGAGCATCCTCTCATTGTCTCTGGGGTTATATTTGTATTTTTTCTAAATATCACATGCCCTCTCAAGTGTATGCTCCAGCAAACTGTCACATGTCCCTTCACAAGACAGCTTCCAGAAAAGTAACACATATTTGTTCTCAGCAAAATACCCTCTCACATGTCTGCTTCAGCAAAACATGTACTTGTAAGACAGCTTCCAGAAAAACATCACATGACACATGGAGTCTGCAAAGAAACCAGAAATTTCCAGTTCAGTTTCATATCTCAAATGTCACCAAACATCAGTGTTTACACACAACCCATTAGAAAACAGTGTACCTGTTGTACATTTCAAGAGAATAAGCAGAAGCAAGGGACAGTGTGACATCTGGAATATTTAGTATGTTACCCCTGGATGGATTTTGATAGGTGGACAAATAATGCCATGCATGACTCTAAAGCCCTCCTAATTCACCGAAACTGCTTATAAATAATGACAAAAGATAATCAGTTCTTATTGCAAACACATTGAGAGACTATTTATGTAGTTAACTCTGCCTATGAAATGGAGCTTTTTTATGCAAGAATGTTCATATATATCATCAACAATTGGCTAATCATTAAGTGAGTAGATTGTGCTGGTGTTGACATTTCTGTTCTGAAAGCTTATGGTTGTTAACTTATCAAAACTGAGGTCTAGAAAGTAATAAATTGGGTGTGTGGTTCTTCTCTTGTCTTCAGTACAAAAATGATTATTAACAACCTTTTGATGTCCACAGCTCCTCCAATGAGATTGGAAGTATAATTAAATTATGCACAGGTAGAAGTGTCCTGTCCCTGCCATATGAAAACCAGCTTTGACGTTTCTAGTATCACACTCAGGCTTCCAGACTAAAGTAGAAATACCTTAAAAATCTACCTAGATTCACTAAATATTTTGAGGTGGCTGTAGAGATTAAAAGAAAGCGGGAACATTTTCTTTAACTGTGTTTGGGAGAATGGAAACACATAGCTACTTTCTTAGAATTACTGAAAGGATGATAAGACAGCAAATGAGTAGTCAGCAGGTCATGGAGCCACACTGTCACTCAAGGCTCATTGCCACCTTCATTATTCCACACCTTCTCTTTCATACCCTAAAAGAAAGGGTATTTGTGTTGTCCGGACATATTGCTATGTGAAAGGGCTTAAAGAGCATCTGGCATGTAGCACTAATGATGCCTATGACTTTCCAAGGCAGCTATGAACAATGAAAGATTTTCTATCAGCAGAGTACCCTAAGGTAGCATTTGATTTACACTGAATAGTAAGGAAATATCAGCTAAGTGTTGGGATTATCAGGTCATGAGTGGGCAAGTTTGTCACTTTTTATTTGAAGACTAGATGTCACTATCTGGAAACTGTTACTATTATAATATGATACTATGCCTGAGACATACAGGAGTTAATAAATATGAGTGACATTACAACATAAACTTACAGCATGAAAATGCCCAGCAACCTTTTATTTATTTGACCATTTAACATTTTTCCAAGTTAGAAACAGTTTGATGAATATTACCTTGGAGCGAATATCCGTTCATCTTCCATCTTTCCATTTTCCATATGAATGAATTCTACACATTGAGTGCAAGGCTTGTAAGTTGCCCCTTCCACTTTTTAGGCTGCTTACATGGTCTTGTACAGTGAAGTTGCAGTTCTCTATGTCACCAGCAGGTGCTGACAACTAGCACATGATCTGTTCAGTTTCAAATGTGTAAGACTGGAAGCTTGAGATTTAGAAGGGAAATTGGTGTCATAAATAGTAAATGGAAAACAGGACTTTGTTTAAGATAAATTGGCTTGCAACAATCAAGGTCTAGAGATATGCTAGCCTTACAGGAGCCCTGAAAGCTTAGCACTACCTATTTATACTCATCCAATCTTTTATATTGAGCAAAGGCTTGATACCTCTGCAATGCAAAACAATACCTCACTGCTATGAGGACCTACACCAATGAAAACAGGAAAGAATAATACTTTTGCCTTAACTTTTTCTTTCTTTCTTTTTCTTTTTGTCATTTCACATACAGAACAATGCCCATGAAATTATTTCAAGGGTAGCACATTCAGGAAAAAAATATAGCCTCTGTGCATTAAAATAGATTTTTGTCATTAAAGGTATATTAAAATATTAACACAAAGAATTATATGGCAAAAGTATGGACATGGTAGTCAATTCACCTTGAGAGATGTGGGGGCAAACACAGGTGCTGAGATACTCTCCTTATTCTGTATCTAAGGTAGTCTTCTGAAAACCCTATATTTCTGAGAGGTTTAAATATCTAACTTCACAAAAGAAGAAAATTAAATTTAGTATTGATCAAAATTAAATGAAATATCCTGCTCCAGAACTTTGAGTATTCAGGTAAAATGTAGAGTAAAGAATGGGTTGGAAATTCATGCTTCATTTGCCATTTCTACAGCCAAGATGCAGTAAGAAAGTATTTAGAGTTCTCAAACATGAGATTTCATCTTTAGAGAAGCTACAATGAGTGCTGCTGGGGCAAAGGAATGAATGGGATACTTCTTTTAGTCTCAGTCTCTTCACATATGCAATGGAGTTGTTTTGACAACCTTAAGGCAGTGCATATGAAAGCACCTGTAGACTATTAAATGGCATAAAATTATGAGTGGATAGATAAGAGTTTAAGAGGGATTTTCTATTCTTAAAATGACTGGAAATATTATGGCTACACAACATTTGTCTACAAAGAAATGTCTGTCTTCATATTTCCAGCGATCAACCTGATTTTAAATCTGTACAAATTAGCTGGATTTTGTTACAACTTTTTTACTTATTTGCATTACAATAGTCACATATACATGTGGAAAGAATAAGCATGTACAAGATATCATAAATTATCCTTTAAAAAGACTTAAATATTAGAATAGCATCTGCCCATTGCATTTATAAAAGTGTTGTTAACACCTTTCAATGGTGGTTTTTAATCATGCCATTATCATCACCTGAAAGCACACCACTGAAATCTAGATCCAGAAACGTGGCATAGGCAGAGCATACAAACTGGCATCTGTATGTTTCCTTGAATCCAGTTTTGTGCAAGGCTAACTTAAGATGCCAGTGACTCACAAAACATATTGTTTAAACATGTTCAGATTGCTAACAGACCATACTGTTGTGCCTTTTAGATTCCAATAAACCATATGAAAATGCTAATTATTGAGTCTACATTAATTTGTATAAATTATGCAAATTGAGTAGCAATTAAGCACTACTGTGGTTGAGGTGGATTCCATGCTATTTTTTAACTTAATGTTGGACTGACAGAGACTTGGTTCACTAAAATAAATTGTTTCATTGTTGAGTGTTTACAATGCAATTGCTGATGGTAATTGGTTGTAGATGACACTATTGTGCATTTCAGTAAGATTTATTTAACCGTATGCACACATCCAAAATCCACACAAACACTGGAAGAACAGTCAAGGGATTGCTCTATGATAGTGTATTTAGAAAAAAATGGAGCTTCTATCTATTCAAGTGGACAATATTTGTGAAAGTTATACAAAAGTATAAATCAACAAATGATAAGTTCAAATCACTTGGGTAGATATAGCTACAGAATAATTGAAAGAAATAGAATTTATTAAGAAGGCAGAACATCCTATTCACATTTTGGAGCAAATTACGTGGAGGTAATTGCTATTTAGATACCTCTTCCACATGTGTGTGGAATATAGCCCTGTAATACCAGTTGTGTGTGCTTTTGCATGGCACACAATTGTTTTTTTTTTTTTCAAATAACTTTGTTGTCTATAAATATTCTTACTGAGGGGAGGGGGATTAGGGAAAAGGAAGAGAGATGAAAATACTGATAGGGGAATGAGAGAGGGAGAGGGAAGAAGGAAAGGCGGGTGGGGAAAGATATTAATATTCAAGATGAAGGGAACATTGTCTTTATATGCTATAAAATGTTAGGTAATGGTGAAGTGGTGATCTGGTGACCAGCTCAGACAGTTTCCAATGAATTTTTTACAGAAGGCTAAATCTACAAAAGCCTATCCTGGCACATGTCTCTAGACACCAGAAACTTGCAGTCAGACTCTATGGGCAGTAACTAGAATGCAGGTCCAATCAACTCTCTGTCAGCAGATGATGGGATTTTGCAGATGCAAAGGTGAAACACATTGACACAATTATTATGAAAGGGAAATAAACCTTTCCTTTCACCTAAAATTACTGTGTTAAAGAGTACATAAATTATAATTTGCTGGTGAAATAACAGCTTTAATGTGGGAACACGGCAATGGAGTGATGAATGGATCGTGCCAGCCTTTAACGATTTATTTCTTTTTAGTTTCTCTAATTGGCAATGAATTTTGGAAATAAAGATTTATAGCAAGTGATCTTCCTGAAAAGAGACTCTGTTACTGTCTTAGTGTGTTTTGGTTTTTGGGTTTTAGGTTTTAGTTTAGTTTTGTTTGGTTTGTTTTGCTTTGTTTTTTTCTCCTGTGATAAGGCACCATAACCAAGACAACTTACAGAAGAAAGAGTTTGATTTGGAGGTCACAGTTCTGCAGAATTAGAATCCATGTCCATCATGGTGGGAAGAATGGCAGCAAGAGGATAGGTATTAATAGCTGACAGCTCATATCTTGATCTGCAATCAGTAGGTAGGGAGGAGCACTGTGGATGGCTGCACTGCAGAAACCTCAAAGGCTGCCTTCAGGGACACAGTTCCTCCAACAAGGCAATGCCAGCTAATCCTTCCCAAGCAGTTCCATGAACTGGGGACCAAATATTCAAATTTATCAGCTTATGGGGCCATTCTCATTTAAACTACCTCAGTTACAAAAATTTCACTATGGTCATATCTGTGCTATTTTTCTAATAAGAACTTTAGTAGGACAAATCTAGAAGTTGATTAGTTTTACTGACTTCATAAATGTTTTCTATAATCTCCAAACTAATTTTCATTAGACTTGGCTTAAAATATATCATTACTCTGAAAATTTTGAAGACTAAGTCCTTAACTTCAGTATTTATTTATTATTAATATCTTTGCTTTGTAATTAATTATAAATCTCCTGAAAGACTTTCTCATTTAAATTTTATAGTAAAAATACAGCTCACTAGATGGTTTGGTTTTCTTTTGCAAGTCATACTGAATTGTAATTACCATAATTACTTCCAAAAATCCAGTTTTTCATTCCCAGCCTCTACTCCCAGAATGATGACTCTGAGCCTAATTATTGATTAATAAATGCCTAAGCCATAAACTTTGGCTCATTCCCCGACTAGCTCATAACTCATTTAACCCATTGAAACTATTCTATGCTTTCTACATGATTAGTTACCTCTCCTTAGCTTTAGATATCAAAGCCCATGGCGAATCTCCTCTTTATTTTATCCAGAACTCAGCTACCTACTGGTTTATATTCCTCAATCGCCTCAAAGTTCCAGCCCAAATCTCTCCTGCTTCTCACTATTTCCCAGAATCCTTCCTCTTCCTTGCTGTGTGCCACTTCTTATTTCCTGCCTCAGTTTATTGGTCATAGGCTTTTTTATGGACAGGTTTTGCTTATAAGAAACTCTCTCTACAATTACTTTTGCCAAATATTCCATTTCCTTAGCAAATACACTGAGGAAAAATGAGGTTTTTAAGTGAAGTCTATGCTTTCAAACTAACGAGTTAGATTAGTGGTACCCTGAAGGCTTCAAACTGAATTCTTCCTTCAACGATAGCAGAATAACTGTGATTGGCTTATTTCACAGATTTGTTCTCTCAGTTGGGAAGATTGCTTGCAAGATTGGGCCAGCACAAGGCTCAAGGGCTACCAGTGTATGCTGAGAACCACATTCATGACTTTAGGCACTTTGTTCAAATGCTAACTGGCTGCCTTTCTCTATGGGTACTGCAAAGATCAAATGACTTCCATATGTAAAAGACCTTTGGACTCAGTAAAAGATATATCAGTGGCAAGATTGTGCCTAGTAAATCCCGCCCCTGACACCACCCGCTTATTTCAGCTGTATTTCTTCCATTTGCTGAGCTCTAATCCATGGCCCTATCACATGGTGCTTTAGACCTGTTCTCAAGCCTGTGAAAATAACAGAATCCACCTCACAAGGTTGTAAAGATTAAATAATATTTGGCACTTAAAAGTAAGTTAATAGATGTTAGTTGTTGCTCTTGTAATATGTTCTATTAATAAGGACAAAATTTAAAAATGCTTTCCCCCCACATTTCTTTCAAGAACTAAAACACATTTAAGAAAGCTTTATCTCTTTGTATTTAGTATTTACTACAACTTCAGCTCTTCAAATCTCTATAGAATTGTCTAGTCTCTCTGAGATTCATCTCAATAAGGATTTTCTCTGAATCATATACCCAATCTTCCTGTATGCTTGCTTAATAGACTTGGATGGCTCTACCAATGACATCACGTATAGTTGACCAGGAAAATGGTAACAAATGTGACTTTGTAGTCATAGAGATTGATTCAGATGATGACTTTTCCCCTTACTTGCCATGAAAAGTGAACATAGATATTTATTGGTTATTTTATTATAGACTAAAAGAAATTTTTTTTAATTTTTATTTTTTGACACTTTATTTACACTTCAAATGTTCCACCCTTTCCAGGTCTCCACTTTGGAGACCCCCTCCTCCTGCCCCCTCCCCTGCCTCTATGAGGGTATTCCCCCACTCACCTACCCGCCCACCCACTCCCGTCTTCCCACCTTGTCATTCCCCTGTACTGGGGCCTCTAACACCCTCAGGCCCAAGGGCCTCTCCTCCCCCTGATGGCCAACAAGGCCCTCCTCTGCCGCATATGTAGTCCAAACCATGGGTCCCTCCATGTGTATTCTTTGGTTGGTGATCCAGTCTCCAGAAGCACCAGGAGGCCAGGCCAGTTGACACTGTTGCTCCTTCCATGGGGCTGCAAACTCCCTCAGCTCCTTCAGTCCCTTCTCCAACTCCTCCATCTGGGAACTCACTCTCAGTCCAACGGTTACTGTGAAGTGAAACTTGGGTATTCCGAACTTTTGGGCTAATATCCACTTATCAGTGAATACATACCATGTTCGTTCTTTTGTTCTTTTGTGACTGAGTTACCTCCCTCAGGATATTTTCAAGTTCCATCCATTTGCCTGCGAATTTCATGAAGTCATTGTTTTTAATAGCTGAGTAGTATTCCATTGTGTAAATGTACCACATTTTCTGTATCCATTCCTCTGATGAGGGACATCTCAGTTGTTTCCAGCTTCTGACTATTATAAATATGGCTGCTATGAACATAATGGAGCATGTGTCTTTATTCATGTTGGAGCATCTTCTGG
>CM052722.1:109267683-109369827 GCA_028551405.1 Uromys caudimaculatus
TTTGTAGATTGCTTTTGGCAGGATGGCCATTTTTACTATATTAATCCTTCCAATCCATGAGCATGGCAGATCTTTCCACCTTCTGAGGTCTTCTTCGATTTCTTTCTTCAGAGACTTGAAGTTCTTGTCATACAGATCTTTCACTTGCTTGGTTAGAGTCACACCAAGATACTTTATATTGTTTGTGACAATTGTGAAGAGGGATGGTAAGAGCCAGGCAGTGGTGGCACATGTCTTTAATTCCAGCACTTGGGAGGCAGAGTCAGGTGGATTTCTGAGTTCGAGGCCATCCTGGTCTACACAGTGAGTTCCAGGACAGCCAGGGCTACACAGAGAAACCCTGTCTTGAAAAAAAACACCAAAAAAAAAAAAATCAAAACCAAAACCAAAAATTAGAGGGATGGTAAGGCCAATGCCATGTTTTACCTTGTATCTACTAAAAAAAAATTGAACTTCTCCCATCACTAACCATAGTTTATTCAAACCCCAGTTTGTATGTATCATAAATGTTTAAAGGTACAAATAAAGACTGATGGTTTTCATCCTCTATACCGGGGTGTAGGTTCTTAGCTATTTGAAAATAGAATAAGCCGATGTATGATGTCCCTACTAAGGATAGGCTGGCTGCTAGACAGACCATTTGACTTATCATCCAGCCATGTGTGCACGAGTTCATGGGCTTGAAAGACAGTCAGAAAAAGGCAGTCATATAACAGAAAGAAATAGGCTGGGAGAAAAAAGACTATTTCTCATCATGTTTTCCTGTGTCCTAGGTCTATTAAAATCCAAAGCATAGGAGAAACAAGATAGATTTGTTCAAATAATAGATGACAGGAAAGTGTATGTCTCTCTGTCTGTCTGTCTGTCTGTCTGTCTGTGGCTTTCTTTCCCCCTCCCTCCCTTCCTCCCTCCCTCCCTCCCTCTCTCCCTCCCTCCCTCTTTCCCTTTCTGCTGTCCCTCCTGCTTTCCATTTGGACCAAGTATATACTGTCTCTCTTTGTCTCTCTCTGTCTCTCTGTCTCTGTCTCTGTCTCTGTCTCTCTCTCCCTCTGTGTCTATTTTGTTTTTATTTAATTCAAAAATTTTTCTTTCTTTCTTGGTTTCTTCTTTCACCCATTTATAATTTAGTAATGAATTGTTTAATCTCCACGAGTTTTTCTATTTACTAGATATTTGTTTGCTGTCAATTTTAAGTTTTCTTAGATTGTGGTCAGATAGTACACTCAGGGTTATTTCAATTTTCTGAATTTCTTAAAGTTTGTTTTGTGTCCCAGGATGTCATCTATTTTGAAGAAGGTTCTGTGAGCTGTTGAGTGGAGTATGCATTCTTTAGTGCTTGGGTAGAACGTAGTGTAAATATTTGTTAAGTCTATTTGACGTATCATGTCATTTAATTGATGTTTCTCTGTTCTGTTTTTTGTCCAAATGACTTGTATATTAGTTTAAATTACCTAGTATTAGTGGTTTGATGTCAATCCGTGTCTTTCATTACAGCAGTACACTTTTATGAAACTATATGTTTAGGATATTAATATCTTTGTTAACTTTTCACTTGATCAGAGTGAAGTATCCCTACTTAAACTCTTTGGACTAGTTTTAGTTGGACGTCTGTTTTGTCAAATATTAGTATAGCAATGACTGCTTGCTTCCTGGTCCCACTGGATTGGAGTACTTTCTTCATCCTAAAGTGCCGCCCTTTAAGACAAAGATGAGTTTCTTGTAGACAACATATAGGTAGATTTCGTTTTCTGTTCCATTCAACCAACCTATACCATTTGATTCGAGAGGTGAGGCCATTAATGTTTAAGGTTCTGGCTTTGAAAGTTTCCATTGAGAAATCAGCTGTTAATCTGTTGGCTTTCCATTATATGTAACCTATCATTTTCTTCTTGTAGCTTTAAATACACTTAAGAATATTTATATAGGATGTGGATTTTGGGATAGGGATACTATCTTAATCTTTTATATGATTTGTATTTTTTGCAATGAAACCTTGCCATAAGAACTTATATTAGCTCTGTGCCTGATATAAACAGAGGAGACTGGGACAAAGAACAATATGTGCAAGTGAAGTTGGACCTTTGGGTTGGATGTGACTTAGGTGGAATAAAGTCTGGTAGACTTGGGGACTAGGCTGGTATGTGGGATGTATGTCCTAGTCTAAGCTTTGGGGGTAGATTTGGGAGTTATAGGGATTCCTGGAGGTGACGACCATCAGATAGGCTCACCTGGCTAGACTCCAGATTAAGGTATCAAGGACATAGCTGGCTGCAGAGGCTGGATGTGGCATGTGAGGGGTCATAGTTTGTAGGAGTGCAACAGGGTCCTCTCCTATGCCTGGAGGCTGAAGTTGGCACAAGCATTAGTGACCAGACTAAGTCGGGGCACTGAATGTAGGACCACAATTAGATATAGGTATTGGGGCAGTTTTATGGAGAAGAAGATCAGATAGATAGACCTGGCACAAGTGGGCTAGTTGTGGATATTTTTAATATTTGTTAGTAGAATATAATTTTTGGATATTGACATGATGTCAAACAAAAGATTTATTTTTAAAAATCTTCATTTTTTTCTAAATTACATTTATTTGTTTGCTCTCTCATGAGCACTGTGTCATTGTGTGTATGCGTGCATGCGTGCACTCACACCAGCACATGTGCATGTGAATATACATGTCTGTGGAGGTCACAGGACAGGTTGCGGAAGTTGATTCTCTCCTTCTGCCATGTGGGTCCTGGGAATCAAATTCAGGTCATAAGTCTTGTCAGTTAGCAGCTGTATCTGCTGAACCATCTCTCTGGTGCTTCAATTAGTCTATCTATTAAACTATGTTTATAGAAATTCATTTGCTGACAGAAGAATAAGAGCAATAATAGCAATTACATCATTGCTGATTATATTTCTGTACATAAAAGTGGCATCTATATTAAAAGAACCATTAACAATCCTAAATATTGTCAGATACAACAATCTGATTTTGAAAATAACCTGGAAATCTTGCTAAGGCTCTTTCATCTTTGTCCACTTTAAATGCTGCATTGACTCCATTTTTTTATTTTTTAAAGAAACATAATTACTAAGAGATATAACATTCCCTATCCTTTACTACAGTGGATTTGAGGACAGGTTTATATCTGCTCTTTTGGACAACCCAACTAATGTCTTGTTTATATTATGTACTAAGAATATAAATGGGCCTTAAGATGACTTGTTTAATTTAAAGCTATCTATCTATTTGGATACACAGTACAGTGTTGATGACAACACACTTAGGAGAAATCAAGACTAAAGAACTCAAGTGTGGCAGGATTGATGGCTTAGTGATTAAGAGCATTGGCTTTTCTTCCAGAAAACCTGTGTTTGATTCCCAGCCCCTACATGATGGCTAACAACTATCTGTATCTCCAGTTTCAAAGGAACCGGTCCAATTCCCACTCATGCCTTTTTTGTGTAGTACACATATATTGTTCACATACATGCATGCAGGTAACATGCATATACAACACACAGTAAGCATAACACACAAAATAAAAGTAAATGAATCTTTTAAAAAATTTTTCATAGAAAGTATTCTGCAACAGTGAGATCTCTAGCTCTTATACTAGACCGATCCATGCTTTGTGTATCATTTTCCATTGTAACCAAAGAATATAGATAAAGAACATATTGCTTGGTATGGCATTACAGGCCTGCCACTCCACCATTCAGAAGTGCCAGCCAGGAGCATCTGCAAATCGAGGTTATCCTTGCCTACCTAGCAATGCTATTTCAAGGAAAGAACAACAACAAAATACCCATAATGTAAGAACTAAATTTGAGACCCAGTGTTCATTTCATCATGAATAATGTGTTTTCCTGTTGGTGCTTTTGTGACATGTCAATATTATAAACATTAATCGTTTCATTTCCTCTTTCTCCATATAAGAGGGTCCTGTAGATGGTTGAATGTCTATGCTTCTAATCACAAAATAGTTTTAATCAATATAGTTCCATAATCAATGATAAGCTAAGTCTTAGGAACCTGAGCCTCAGTTTTTCTTCACTGCAGGCCAGGTATATTGAGAATTTCAGTTGGAATTGTTTTCAATTGTTTGAAATTGCCCTTTCTGCTGTAGTCTGTTATCTTCTAAACACTAATTTGTTCATGTTTATTTGAATGATATCAGACATTCATTTATTGAGCAGTTACTAAGATGTTGATCTTGCTTTAAAAGAATCAAGGACTTGTCAAGGAAATAACACATGCCCCCCAAACAAACAAACAAACAGAAAAGCGCAACAACAAAACTTTAGTAGATTTAATTAAGCCTTATGAGGCCTTGCAAGTTGGCCTGGTGCATAAAAGTCTTTCTGCATAAGCACACTGACCTGAGTTTGATCCTTAGAATGCATGGTGGCAGGAAAGAACTGACTGAAAGTTTGTCCTCTGACCACATATGCACACTGTTGTACCTGGCTCTCTACACCATATATAAGTACACACAAAATCATAATAAATGAATAAATGAGATGTTTTTAAGTGTTAGGAGACCTATGGAAAGAATATGACATCAAGACAACTAATGTAGTCCTCCCTTCTGGGAGTGTTATGGCAAGTGGCCTTGCTGTTGGTTTTGTACATGAAGAGATGTACAGTGACAATCTGAGTGGAATATGAATAAAAAATGCCTAAGGAACAATGTGCAGATGATTTTGGTGGTTATGTGATCAGGACAAGGAGGAGGCTACTGGCTAGCTGAAGATAAAGGGAATTGACTTCCTTTAGGAATAAAACAGTAGGAGGGAAGATCACAAAAGAGCCTGAGACAACACTGTGGCCATACTGCTAACAACCTTGGGTCTTCAACATGGGAGGACAAGTGTGTTTTACACACAATGAGAGGTACTGAAAGGAAGGATGCAGTTGTATTCCTAGTTCTGGGTGTCTGCGGTTAGATTAGTTGAGGCTAGGAAGTGCAGTCACGAAGCAAGCTGAAACAGTGCTTCAGTTTCAGCAATGGCCTTGTACTTATAAATGCAGACATTTGGAATATCTTTGTGGTTGTAGACCAAGCAGATTTTCCTCAGTGGATATTTTCATTTGAATTTATGTTAGAATAGCACAGTAGCAATGTAAACTACTATGAGTTTGCAAATGCTCTTATATGCTACAGATATCTTTAAAAATTCTAAAATAAGGAATATGTATTTTCTTAGGATTCATGTTGGGAATCTATCATAATATGTTGGCTGCCAAACTCTAGTGTACCTAAGGATTTCTATTGATGATTGTGGATTTCATAGGGATGAAGGAAATGCTTTGATTTTCACCTTATAGCAAGGCCTATGAAAACTTTTTGTTTTTCAGAACAGAGTCTCTCCAAAATGCTTCTAATAAATAAATCCAGACAATAAACAATAATATGAGTAGTTTATAGTCTTAATCTGTCCCTAGGTCTCTTTACAGTTCATAACACTGCAAGATATTGGAATTTAATCAAATTTAAACAATGAAAAATCCTTTCTTTGGAGAATGGTATTTTAGCTGTAAGTATTGTCCTTACCCTTGGTCTTACCTGTCTACCTACTGATGTACTGAAGAAGATTTACATCTCCTCTTGTTCCTGTTACTATCACTCTCTATTGTTCTAAGTACCAAGCTGTTTTATCCCTGGACCCTTCCTGCTGACTAAGACAAAGCCATGTACTAACTAAGCAGAGTATTGCAGTGTTCTGTGGCCAGTTAAGTTGAGCCACCTCTCCACCACAAGTCAGGCGTAGTTCCCTAAAATACTTTCCGCATGTACTGTACTGGATTCATGTTGCACTCTGCCAGTTCATGACTAGGAATGTGATTGTACTAGTTTTGTGTGTCAACTTGACACAAGCTGGAGTTATCACAGAGAAAGGAGTTTCAGTTGAGAAAAATGCCTCCATGAGATCCAGAGGTAAGGCATTTTCTCAATTAGTGGTCAAGGGCGGAGGGCCCCTTGTGAGTGGTACCATCTGTGGGCTGGTAGTCTTGGGCTCTATAAGAAAGCCAGCTGAGCAAGCCAGTAAGTAACATCCCTCCATGGCCTCTGCATCAGCTCCTGCTCCTTGACCTGCTTGAGTTCCAGTTCTGACTTCCTTTCCTGATGAACAGCAGCATGGAAGTGTAAGCTCAATAAACCCTTTCCTCCCCAACTTGCATCTTGGTCATGATGTTTGTGCAGGAATAGAAACCCTGACTAAGACAGAGATCAACTCTTGTTCTCACCATCTATAGTTGTTGAATCAGGGGGCTCCCACAGACAGTGCTGAAAAAAACACTGCACTCTCACTGAGAGCCTACTAATACTATACTACACAGAGCTCTCCTTACCTGCATATTAGAGTTTTCTGCAGTCGTGATATCCACTCATACCTAAGGATAAAACCACATAAGCAGTTGTTTTTTCTTTTCAACCTAACATTTGTTCTAGTCTTTTAGTATAGGCATTTCCATCAGGTGGGAATGACTTTAACAGTTTGAGTGAATTCTAACAAAATGATTCATAGAATTAGGAGAATAATAATTATATTTTATGTAGTTATAGTATGACATATACTAGCTAGATATAACATCTATTGTTGTTTACAAAGATGTTACATTACAGCATATTAGTATAAATGTTTTGGTTTTATGATTCTTTTGTTTGAATGAAAATATAAGGATCAAATAGCTAAGACACACTTACACACACATAGCGATTCACTTATAATGGAAATGGTACTATGAAAATCCATTTTTACAACCATGATAGTAAGGTTATGCCAGTTATTTCTATATCAATCTGAGATTATCAGAGCTTCAACAAATATTTGTCAAATAAATCAATGAAGGTTTATTGGAAACACATTAATTGAATACCAAGTAAGATCTAAACATATAACTATGGGGTAGATGAGCAAATAGACATTCAAGACCCTGGAAAATTGTCTGTTAGAAGTCAACTAGTTGTTTCACATTCCAGAGGAAATCTGTTTTATTCAGTTTGTAGAGTTTCCACAACTACATACTACATCCTTTATATTCAAAAGAAATATTAATTCTTTCCTAAATCCATACATCCGGCTAACTAATCACAGCCTTTGTACACCAATTCCTATGTTCATCTCTCTGAGCCTCTAAGAATCTGCATTGTGCTCTGATCCTGGAGTGCATCATAATCATGTCTCTGCTGTACACTCCAGCCTGAGATTTAAAGAGGGATTTGTGAGCATTTTTGCCTTCTAAACCTGGATGATGGTAATCACAGACTTCATTAGTGGATGAAGCAACCCATAAGACCCTTGGTTGGATTTGTGCTGGGAGTTTTTTTTTCCAAAATCTAGACTGAACAACCTTTTACACTGCTTTCTTCAAGTTGCTGTTTTGAGAAATGGTCTATAAGTTGACAGCATCAAAACAAGAAGATGCTTTCTTGCTCCTACCTTCCAGTCCTAGATATTGAAAACAGTACAAATAACAGTTTATTATGTATTTTCAAATAGCTTCCCCCAAGAACTGGAGAAATATTTCACCCATTTCTATACAATTCTGATCATCAGAGATTGTCTTTTAGCCAGAAAATATTGATTTGCTATTGTTTAGGCCCCATAGGAGTGTTTCTTATCTCTATGACTACATTTTGGTTGGAATGAGAGTTGACAGGATTCAGATTTAGTTAAGTAAAATGTGTCAGTGTTGGTAAAATGTTAAAGAGTGAGAACAAATGGTATATTAACCTAGGAAATTTTGTGAAAAAAATCCAATCCTGGAATCAAGACCTTTGTAGTATAGATTTGCAGATGATAAATGTTAAATGTCTAAGACTCCTTGTGGAGGAAGGGGATTAGTTTTCACATATTTTATATGGGTTAAGTCACAAAGACAGCCTGAAATAGAAAACCATTCAAACATTAAACGTTAAGGGAAGAAGTACATCAGGTTTGGTACTCTATGATTATTTTTTCTTCTTTTTACCCTATTGGGATTCTTAATTTTTTCTAATAGTATCCTTTGTCATTTTTATGTATTCTTATAATAAATAAAATAATAGCATGACTGACATTATATGAACTAAAAATAGTATATACATATATGTGCATGATGAAAAATAAGAGGAAATGCATCAAAATGCACTATTTATGATTGTTATTCATACATGTGGAAGGTATGGACTATTTTAGTTTTTGTTCTTCTCTATATTTTCACATATTTAAGGATTATATGCATGTGAACTAGAATTTTTCAGTCTTGGCATAACTGATGTTTGGAGCAGAGTAATTTTCTTGTGAGGAACAGTCCTATGCACCATGGCCTCTAGACCCTTGATATAATTAACACTTGTTACCCCAATGTTATGACAAGCAAGAATGTCTTTAAGTATTGCCAAGTGTCATCAGCATGGAGGTTTAGGATAAATTTAGCTCCCACTAAAATACACTTATATGAACTGGGTGAGATGATAGGGAGGGGAATTTGGAGGCAAGATCAGGTGCAGGGAGAGACAGGAAAGAGGCCAGAGGGTCAAGAGAATGAATGGAAATCTGCAGCTGCCAGTGTTGGGGGTGGGAGTGGGTGGGGGTGGGGTAGGGGGAGGCAGAATCTCTAGGAAGTCCAAGAGACCTAGGATAGGGGAGAATCCCAGGAATCTTAATCATCTCTCTGCTGTACAGTCCATTGTGGGTGAGTGGGTGACCTTAGCTGAGATGCCTAACAGTGGGGACATGGAACCTGAAGAGGTCACCTCCTGTAGCCAGGCAGGACCCAAAATGGAATGATAGGGACACCAACCCATCCACAAAACTTTCAACCTCAAATTTGTGCTGTCTAAACAAAAATGCGGGGATGAAGCAGAGACCAAAGGAAAAGCCAACCAATAACCAACCCAACTTGAAGACCATCCCATGGACAAACGCCAGTCTCTCACACTATTAATGATACTCTGTTATGCTTGTAGACAGGAGCCTAGCATAATTGTCCTCTGAGAGGCTCTACCTAGCAGTAGTCTGAAACAGATGCAGATACCCACAGCCAAACATTAGACGGAGGTTGGGACACTTATGAAAGAGTTGGGGGAAGGATTGAAGGCCCTGAAGGGGATGGGAATCCCACAGGAAGACCAATAGAGTCAACAAACCTCCATCTCTGGGAGCTCTTAGTGTCTGATCCACCAACTGAAGAACATACACAAGCTGGAATGAGGTCCCTGGCCCATATGTAGCAGACAGGCACTTCAGTCTTCATGGATGCCTCGTCTGGCCTTAGTGGGAGAGGATACACCTAATCTGGCAGAGACTTGATGTGCCAGGGCAAGGGGATACCCAGGGAGGCGGCCCACCCTCTCTGAGGAGAGGGAGAAAGGGTGGGGGGAGGGACTCTGTAAAGGAGATATGGGAGAGGGAGAAGCATTTGGGATGAAAATAAATAAATAGAAACAAACAAAAAGCACTTATATACATTAAAGCAGCACTTCTTGTATGTGTGCATGTGTGACGCATAATGTGTACATGTCTCTATGGGTATTCATGTTTGTGCATGTGTGCATGTGCATGTCTGTAAGTGTGTACAAGCATGTGGAGACTAGGGGGCAGCCTCAGGTGGTGTTCTTCAGGAGCTATTCACAGGGTCTCAAACTGTCCTGGGAATTGCTAAGTAGGCTAGGTGGGCTAGCTGGTGAGCCCAGGGATCCTTCTGACTCCTTCATACTTCTGTGAGTTCACATGTGGCCGTTGGGATCTGAGCTTGTCTCCTTTCATGGGGGTTTCTGAAATTTCCCTTGTAATAAATGATTGATAGGACATCAATTCTCTCCATATTTGAAAAACCAAAGACATAAAAAATTTCTTCTATGCTGTGGCCCACACTTATGTGTATGTTTGATAATGAAAAATTAGCATCTTGTTATTTAGTTTTAGGTACAAAATCCCTTTTCCTATACTGTAAACTCTCTTTTGAACTTTTAAGACAAAGGAGATCAGACAACAGTGGAGGTGTTCCTGCCTATAATTTTTGGAATTGTGACTCTGAGTTCTGTTCTAGAGACTCACTATATAATAGAGGTACCATCAAGAAGGCTTCTTCCTTTCTGCAAGATCTCTGTGTAATAAAGGGTTAAGTTAGCACAAAAGTGCTAGTCTTCCATAGGCTCCAGGGAGGCAACCTCTAGGCCCTTGGAATATTTTGTCTGATAAGAGTATCTTTGTATACCTGAGACCTTGGGCCACTGCAGCTAGTTTATGCTAACAATGTAGGCTATGGTAGAGGCCTTGAGTCACTCACTATCTCTGACCACTGAAGCAGTTGGAGACTGAGTAACTAAGGTCAGGCATGTGAGTGCGTCACACATACTGACTGATTCCCAACAAAAGCTAAGGACTGAAAGCTGAGAGAGCTTTCCTGCTTGTCCTTCATGAGTAGTCAGTGACTTTACAGGCCAGGGGATGATGGAGCCCAGTGACATGAGTAGGGACAAGTTTCCCTGCAGACAGAGGATTCAGTCTGCCTCAGGAGATCCCTGGCCAGAATCTTCTACCCTTGGATTCCCACCTGTGGCTACATTTGAGAGGGTATCTTTTGCAAGGTAAGCAGAATAGAGGTGTAACTTCTAATGACCTTTGCTTTTCAGTGTGTTCTGAGCCATATTTGTGGGCCACTTGATATGCTTTTTGGCATGCTCACTTTACTGTTCTGTTTTTCAGTTGAGTAAATTAATTTGGTATTACAAAGTGAATCTTAGCTTCAGAGTACATATGCCTTTGTGTGGAAGAAAATCTCCAATCTGGAAAAACGTGAGGAGAAGCTTTATGGTGTCTGAATTTTCTGTATCATAGCTTCTTTTTAGCAACTTTCTTGTTTATGTATGTAGATAATGGACCATATTTTACTTGCTGATTCTGTTATGGCAACTATACCTAAGTCAGTCAAGGTTTTAGCTTCACTTGTATTCTTTGTTGCTATGGAGAGAAAAAATAAGATCCTAATAATTGCATTCTGGGGGTGAGATAGGTAGGAATTTCAGCATTGCTCAGGGGCTTCTCCCATCTATGTCAGAATACATTCTCTGAGGATAAATGGACTAGAATTTTTTGTATAATATGACCTCTCGTGTGTGTGTGTGTGTGTGATTATTTTAAAAATTGAACCATAACTAATATAAAATGAAATGTACAGAGCTTGGGTGCTTAGTTCAATTAGTATTATAATTGCATCCTCCCAGGTAATCATCTTTCAAAACAAATATTGAACAGTTTTGTTCAATAGTTATATAATGCTATTCACAATTGCAATTAAAAATTTTCTAGTAGCCATGCTAGAAAAAGTATGAAGAAACACATGAAATCAACTTTAATATTATGCTTTAACCTAGTTCTCTTTTCACTATCATTTCAACATGCAACACAAAAGTTATAATAGGAATTTTCATTTTCTTGGTGATAATTCTTTTTAAAATGGTATATTTATAATTCATCTGGATGCAAATGCTAATGCTTGCAAACCTTTGGCAATAAAGAACATAGAATGGTCTTCGGCTATCTCTGAAAAAAATGTGAACTCTGTGAATGTGTAAACCTACTCAAACAAAATATTTCCTTTGAGTTCTTTCTAGCTGCGCTGGATACTCAGTCACAGTTAGCAGAAGGCGGATTTTTCCTGGTTGTCTGAAGACAGGAATTACAAACTGACCCTCATTCTTTCCTTCCAAGCTGTTATTTTTCTGCCCTCATTGACTTTCTAACATCATGCCTGAAATATGCGTAACTATGGATGGAAAGTTATCTCAGTTGCTGAAATCCTTGCTGTAGAAGCAAGAGGACCTGAGGATTCTGGGCACTGTTGCTTATGGATAAGCTCAGAACTGGAGGTGGGAGACAAGCAGGTCTCACCTAGCTACCCAACCTAGTCAATTTGGTGAGTTCTAGGTTAAGTAAGAGACAATATCAAAATAAGATGAAGAGAAAGAGTGGAAGACCACCAATATTAACATCTGCCCTACACATGCATACAAGCAAATGACTTATAGACACATGTGTATGCAGATGTACATATCAATACACATCCATAAAATACACAGTCCCAAAATTATTTCTCCTTGGTAAGTGTGGGACACTATGGGTATTTCCACATGAAAGACAATAACATCATCCTAGCTCTGTAACAGCCTAGAACACAGTGGAAGAATGACTTTCTGCATATCATTTGAAGGAATTATACCATAGTTCTCAGGGTACAGTAAGCTTCAAAAGATCAGATCTATTCTACAACCATGCTTAGGGACCGACAAGGCAAAGATGTGATGAGAAAAAACAGAAAATAATAATGATAAGAACATGGATTAGGGGAAATGGGGGAAAGATTTTGGTGGGGGTTGACCAGGATGGAGGCAGTGAGTGGGATATAAAGTGAATAAGTAAAAGAATAATAAATAAACAAACAAACAAATAAATAAATGGATGGATAAATAGATGGATAAATAAATAAGAACATGGATTAGTAGTCAAATTGAGTGAATGGTCTCTGAGTTTGGCTCTCTGAGTCCTCTTCATCACTCACTGTGATGGTTTGAATTTGCTTGGCCTGGGGAGTGACACTATTAGGAGGTGTGGCCCTGTTGGAGTATGTGTGTCACTGTGGGTGTGGGCTTTAAGACCTCATCCTAGCTGCCTGGAAACCAGTATTTTCCTAGCAGCCTTCGGATGAAGTTGTAGAACTCTCAGTTCCTCCTGCACCATGCCTGCCTGGACGCTTCCGTGCTCCCATCCTTGATGATAATGGACTGAACCTCTGAACCTGTAAGCCAGCCTCAATTAAATGTTGTCCATATATGAGTTGCCTTGGTCATGGTGTCTGTTCACAGTAGTAAAACCCTAACTAAGACACTCACCAAACATAATACATATTTATTCAAGTTGCCAAACATTAAACAAAATCTTTAAACATTTTTGCAATGACTGCTTCATTCACTCATCTAACAAATATTTTAAGACATATATCATGTTCCAGATCTTAGACTAGTTGCTGACAATATAGCAGCAAATTAGTTAATCATGGCCCATATCACTCCAAAACTTGATGTCTGCTTCATAAGGGGTTTTATTATTGTAAGTGGAAGACAACATGAGAAAGGCCATGGTGTATTGGGGAGAAAGAATGAGATGTTGAAATCATATTTTCCTAAGCCTGCAAGGAAAGTAGACTGGAGGTTGGTAGAGGATTATGATGAACATCTCACTATATGCTTTATTGCTGCTGAAAATGGTCTAAATCTATCACTATGTATTTGGTAATTGAAATTATTAATATTTGGATAATTTGTGTATTTGAATAAAACCCATGTCAGTTATTCTGTCATAGGTATAGTGGGGTACATGGAAACACTTTGGTTTAATGTACATGTGCTGTGCTATGCCAAGCATACTTCACTTTTTAAGATCAGGTAACCTGCAGTATCAGACTCTCCTACCCTAGCCTCACTAAGTGCTTTGATAATGCTGTTGAGGCTTCAGAGACTTTTCTTCTTCACCCTTTTCCAGGTGCTGTTTCTCTTCTATTATTTCTCAATACAATGTCTTGCTACATTGTTCGAGTTTGTCCGAAGCTCATAATGTCCTTGCATTTCCCTCCTGAGTTCTGGGATCTCAAGCATGCACAACTGCATGCATAGCAGCATCAGGCTTGGAACAAAATAGATGATTAACAAATATGTGTTAAATGACTGGACTATGCCTTTGTGCCTCAGCACTCAATCTAGTTTGCCCAAAGTCATAATAAGTCACATACTGACTAGTGGCTGTTCACTGCTGAATAGAAGGATCTCTGGCCTGTAATGACACCTGATCTCTCTCTGCCATCATTTGCTTGTGATCTTGGCCAATCATTTATGTTCTCTAGGCCTGTTGCTCTCATGCTATAAAATAGTGCGTTTGACTCCATGACCGGAGATTTCTTCACACTTCTAACTCTGTGATCCTTTGACTTCCACACTCTTGGCTCCTGACGCCCACACTTTATGTAAGTTTCTCAGTAGCCTACAGTTTGGGAAATGGAGCTCAAAACAATTGAAAACAGAGCACATTGTCAATAGTAGTGGTGGAGCTGACCTTGTTAATGCAAAAGATATGCAAAGGCAGGGAGAGGATTATTGTCTCTGTTGGAACCTGTGCTTAATTCCTTGTTCCTTTCTCTGTCTTTCATCATTTACCACCTAAGCACTTGATCATCATTGTGTGTGATAAAGAGGAAAAATTAACCCCACACTTCTCTATATTTAAAAGATATATCTGCGTTTTTAGCCTAAACTGTTTCTAAGGTCAGTTCTGATACAGAAATTTTGCTATATATCATGTTATCCTCTTTGAGCACTAGACTTTG
The DNA here is from genome assembly GCA_028551405.1 of Uromys caudimaculatus. Lineage (NCBI taxonomy): Eukaryota > Metazoa > Chordata > Mammalia > Rodentia > Muridae > Uromys > Uromys caudimaculatus. Next base: position 109,282,040 of record CM052722.1, read on the forward strand.
GTTTGTCAAGATTTAGGCTGTTTTAGAATAGTTACTGATTAAGCCCACAGCTGTAGGGCAAAGAGCAGTAAGAGAGGAAAGCCAAAGCCAATTACTATAGGTTGCCCAGTTCACTTTATTTATCCTGTGAGCTATCCAAATCATCATAAGAAATATGTCTGCATATGGAGGAGTCTGAATTTTCTGTCCTAGAATATTCATTCACTTTTTATTCATCAAGTTATGCATATAAGAACAATCCTGTAATTTATGGGTGCTTGCTATTAGGTTTTGTTTAAATGAGTACCTTGCAAAAGGAACACGTTTTCTGTTCATGAATAAACCACATGAGGTGAATTTTCCTACAACTACTTTCAAATGGAGAGTTTTCAGGGTGTAATTTAGATGTAGTTGTGGTGGTTTATGACCATAGCAAGTGTAGGTGTGTGGATAGAACCTACACAGTTGCATACTTGTAAATGACTGGAAGCCAGAAGGCAGAGGGAGATCCAGTGGTAGGGTTCCAGCTCAGTTTCACATCTCTAGCCTCAGGCATTGGATACTGCTAATTTTTCAAAGGGCAAACATTTGTTTTACAGAAGAAATTCTGATTTGATTAAGATATTGCTTCCAGACCTAATATTCCTTTAGCAAATCATGCCTACATCATGATTGAAAATAAACTGCATGCTATCTAAGCATTAAAAAGCCACATGATTTGGAACTATTCTACAGAAGTAACATTTAGTGTAATTACAGTACATTTAGATTAATTATAGCCCTGGTTCCGGGCGCCACCATACTTAAGGTTGTATCAGCATTTTCCTTATTAACCCTGTGTGGACAAGGTGATTTTCTGGTGGTCCTTTTTTGTTCCCCCAGAAAAGATTTGAGTTTTACATAGGTTTAACTCAGAATCCAATTAGCCTTTTTACACTTAAGGCAACCTCTAAAAGACTTTATTTCAGAGGGAATATCCTCTTGAAAATTTCTGTTTATGTGTAGAACCTCAAAAATAGACAGAGCTTAATTTAGACAAATGGAAATGGTCATGATGCTAAGTCAGGAAGTTGAATTGCTAGAAATAAGTTGTGTTTACCTTAAAGTGTCTTTACAGAATTGATCATAAAGTTAAAATGGCTGACACTAAACTCCCATGTCCAGAACTTTACCTATCCAACTTGAGCTTGCTTCTGTTTACAGTGGGTCCCTATGTACCCATCTTAATTTAATAGTGTCATGGGACCTAAACAGTGACAGTTTCTTCTTCCATTTTTAATAGTGGCCTTGGGAATTCATATATGGTTCCATCTGAATATCTTTTTTTTGGTTTTTCGAAACAGGGTTTCTCTGTGTAGCCCTGACTGTCCTGGAATTCACTCTGTAGACCAGGCTGGCCTCGAACTCAGAAATCTGCCTGCCTCTGCCTCCCAAGTGCTGGGATTAATTAAAGGTGTGTGCCACCACTGCCCGGCTTCCATCTGAATATCTTTATCCTTAGATTTTTGAGCTCTTGACAGTGATGATGATTTAATTCATTTATCTGTGATTTTGACAACTGTACACATACATTTTTAATGGTGGGAGATCTGTACACAGAGAGATTAAGTAACTTGACCAAATGCAGAGCTTATAAAGACGAAGAAGGTATTTAAACTCAGAAGGACTTGACTGGGGACCTGCTTATTGTTTCCCAGCATCCTGGCTTGGCGGAGGTATAAAAGGGACCATTTTAAAAACAAAACAAAACAAAACAAAACAAAACAAAACAAAACAAAACAAAACTCTGTTAAATGAATGGAATACTCCAAGTGAAAGCAATGGCTTTTCCAAGACCTTACTTCTTTGATTTTTCTGTTCTCCTTCTGTTTGGTCCATTTAGGTTATATTTTACTTTTGCTTGGTAGACTTGTGCAGGCAAGTGGCTCTGATGAGGAACAAATTATGTCATAAATTCAGACTAAAATCAATGAGATAGGTGCTCTAACAGTGAGATAAAGAAGCAAGGGGTGGAGGATGCTAAGTGATTTCTTTGCTTAGCATGCTGAACCTTTGAAGCCAGAATCCAGCTTCTTGGGTGTTGTTCCACAGAAAGGTAGTACTCTCATCTATCACATACAGACCTATCTGTATAGCTGCTCTGTCATTAAGCTTGGTTCCCAGTACCACCTTCTTCTTTTCAGCAAGATGAATATTGAGAAGCAACAGAGAACACGTATGCTCTCAAATGGCAGTTTCTAAATGTGTTAGAGACAATTTTAAAACTTTCAAATAAAATGACCTTTTGATAATTACATTGAAATATAAAAGTTACAATCTGGATTCTTGCAAATAGTTCTCCCCTTGTTCTCAGAGAGACTGGCACCAGCTCATTAGGTTTACTCAACTAAGGAAACTGATTTGCCAGTACCAAATGCATTAATTTAGAGAAAGGATGAAAAATAGCAATGAACACTATTCAGCTTTCTGATGACTGAGTATAAATATTTTCTGAAGTGCTGACTTCACTGAGTAAAAACAATAACCAATACCAAGCATCTTATACAGTGGTTGAGAGACAGACTCAAGCCTTTTGGATGTTCTATGAAAACTCACAGAGACTGAAGCAGCAAGAACAGAGCCTATACATGTCTTTTCCAGGTCCTCTGCTTCTATACTATAACTCTCAGCTTAGTATTTTTATGGGACTATTGAGAGTATGAATGATTGGATCTCTAATTCTTGTGTCTACACTTGGGTTTATTTTCTTTCTGTTAGATTGCCTTCTTCAGCCTCTATGTGATGGTTTTGGTTTAATCTTATTATATTTTATTTTGTCATGTTGGGTTGTTATCTCTCAGAATCTTGTTTTTTAACTAATGAGAGACAGAAAGGGAGTGGACCCAGATGGAAGAGGAGGTGTAGAGGAACTAGAAGGAGTGGAAGGATCTTTCATTCACAGCTCTCTACCATGATCAAAAGATGAATATTTAAATAGGTACAGAATCTGTAACAGTGTAGTTTTGACCTACACTGGAGACAGGAGCAAAGCAAACAAACAGACAAACAAACAAACAAATCCCCAAAGCCACCCCCCCCAAAATCCCTTAATTTTGATTTTTAAACTATTGTATTGTATTACATTTCTCTTGATTGGGTTTGTATGTATACCTCAATGTGTGTGTGTGTGTGTGTGTGTGTGTGTGTGTGTGTGTGTGTGAGAGAGAGAGAGAGAGAGAGAGAGAGAGAGAGAGAGAGAGAGACAGAGACACAGAGAGACACAGAGAGACACAGAGACACAGAGACACAGAGACACAGAGAGACACAGAGACACAGAGAGACACAGAGAGAGAGAGAGAGAGAGAGAGAGAGAGAGAGAGAGAGAGCCCACTGTCTCTCAAAGCCCAGCTCTGCTGCTATCTTTAAAGTTTTTTTTGTTTTGTTGTTGTTTGGTTGTTTTCTGATTCCTCCTTGCATCATCCCACTTGGTCTTAGTAAGAATGTATTCCTGTCAGAGTTTCTGAAGCAATTTGTAGATCTCCTTCCAGCTGTAGCCATGTGACTGTAATTTATCATTTTAGAGCAGCCTCCTTATTTTGAAAGGGCATCACTCCTTTGGAATAAAGAACATATCTTTCTCTTCTTGTTCTTTGCATATTCAATGTTCATGAAAGGTTATTTGGGGACTCCAACATAATTTCTGGTTGTTCAAGACAACAGTAAAATGACTGAACAAGCTAAATGAGCAAATAAGAAAAAGAGTAACTGTGAGATTTTTAAATCCAGTAATAGATTAACATTCCTAAATATAACCTTCAATGGGTCCATCTTGACCTTCCATTTGGGAACCGAAAATCCTATGGAGAAGACCTAACTGGTTCTAGAACATTTTTCATTACAATCACCAACCAGAGAATTTCCTTTGCTCAAAGTATGTTGGTGAAACCCACTCTAGAATTTACCAAACATCTATGTAAGGATAAAGCCCACTTTGGAAAACTCCTTCCCAAGTATTGTTTTCACACCTTTGCTTATGGAAAACCAGAAGAATATTTTCCTGAAACCTTCCAAAGTCTTAGAACAGTGATGATGTTTTGCAAAGTGGTAGCAGTCAGTGTGCTCTAAGTAGTTTCCTGCAGGGGTGTGGTCCTTTCCCAGTTAAAGCAATACCTCTGGATCTTGTGGGCTGCTCAAGATCCATTTTAAGATGTCTATATTCCAATTTCCCTCTGCTGAACCAGAATCTCTAGGGTGTGAATTCCTTCTTACTTTTGTTCCAAATAGACATATGAAATACCCCAGGCCCTTGCTACCTAGGTTACATGAACCAGCTTACTGTTAGTAGTTAAGCTATTTAAGGAGGTGTTTTATATTGCCTTTGAGAACCATATTCTACTTCTACTAATGATGATGACAGAGTTGTAAGTTGCTCTTAACTAAAATGGAACAGTCTAGGATAAGACTTTTAATCTTTTAACTAGAACAAAGAACTCATATTTGCTAAGAATGTTCTATCTTGAATGAGACAGTAGTAAAATGCTATCAAATAAAACAATTAGCAGCACTCCAGTGCTTCCTGCATAGTCCCTATTCCACATACTTCATTGTAGGATGTAGAACATTTGTGAACTCAGTTTTAGAGTGTGTTTGAATCTGAAACGTACTTATGGTAGACAGAATACTGTGTCATATTCTTCTGATTATTCTAGTGTCTGTGGTTCCATCTTATGATGACATGTGTATTCTGCAAGTTTGTTCAAAAGAGATAAAGAAATATAGATAAATAACCTAGAGAATTTTGCCTACCTTTTTTTCCTTACAATCACAGTGGTAGGATATGTAAAGGTAAATAAAGTAAGGGCCTTCCTATAGATTAGGCATGAGTCCTTGATATACCCCACATAGAAGAATATAATAAAATCAAAACATGCTGTAAATCATTTTTCCTCATTGTGCAAAGATTTGACAAATCCATAGAGACATTTACCTGTCTTGCAGGATCATAATATTTTCAACTCTCCATGATTATTGAATCCAGTCCTAGATAAACGCACATTCCTCTTGTGTCTGAGATACTTAGGATGACAAATGGACCATCATTAGGCTATATTTGGTAACTAATAAAGAAATTATAAACAAAGGAAGTCCAAACTGTCTATGCAATTAGGGAGGAGCTGTCTCATTCTTGAGATGCAATAGAAGCAATGAACTGTCTGCAGACAAAGCTATTTTCCTCCAAAGAATTTGGCTGTTTCTACTTCATTAGAGAAAAAAAGCATCAGCATTAGCTGGCACTCCATTTTGGGGGCATCTTGACATGCCCCCATATGCCCCTTCTTTCTTTTACCCTTATTATGCAATTTGACACTTTTTCTCTTTGTTGATTATTTTTTATCTAACATCTGTTCCTTTCCTTTTGTTCTTCTGATGGACAGGAAGAAAGCTCCCTTACCTTCTACCCTGCCAGAGGCTCAGTGATCTTGCATAGTTAAAAAGCAACCTCTTCTGAACAGTCATGTTATACTTCTTCATTCTTCATCTATACTTTTCTACCTGTTTCCTCTAGCTTATATTCTGTTCACTTTCTATGGCTGTTTTTTATATCTCTGTGTTAACTATTTTCCATGGTCCTTAGTGCATTTTACACAGGGATGTTCACTAGAGATTTGTGGAATACTTAACTAAAGTAACGATCCTATCATGATCCCTTTTATCATTCTCTTGCTTTAGGAAGAAGAGGTTGCTCTGGAATAGCTCTTTGCAGTAGTTTAAAGTAAATGGAAACTTAACTATAATACACAGAACAGAAATTAAGAGACAAGAACATGATGCTTGTTTTCCATGGTAATATGGCTGTCCTGGGGGAAAACTATAATTTTAGGTCCATTGATCTTAAATAAGAACCAAGTAGTACTTGCCTTTGAGACCATATAAAGACACATATTGGGCCATTGTATACAGTGGAAGAGCTGAATGTCTCTGTGTTAGGAGGAGTATTCTATAATTTATCTTTTTATAAAATATGTATTTATGATACAAAAAATCTGCCTCTTCTATATTCTGTCTTCTTAGGTTATAAAAAATGACTTTCGAACACTTTACACAGTATTCCCCCTTAGGCATTAGTAGCAAAAATTTACAAATATTTTATAGTGGATGATTTCATTTTTATTCCTAAGAAATTTAAGGTCATTAGCTCATTATGTTTTAAATACATAGTCATACGCATATGCTGCTTTTTACCACCTAAGTTGCTTGCTATCTCTAGCTTTTCCCATTTTAAGTTAATAGTGATAAAACTAAATCTAATATTGATAAGCTGTTTTCATCTCAAGGTATTAAACCAACTTTAGGGGGTGGGAAAATAATATAGTCCTTAGTTTAACCATGTGCCAATTTCTCCCAAGAATGACAGGTTTTGAATATCATAGTTTAACAATAATAAAAGCATGAAATGATTGCTACATATCAAAAGTGCTTGGTTAAGAATACGAAATAACTTTATTTTATGACATGCATGATCTTGTGATCCTGAATGAGAGTAGCACCACCTCTCAAACATTTGCTTCTACTTGACATGGGTTGTCTACTTAAGTCTGAGCAATGAAGTGCAGCTCTGCAGTGAAGAAGTTACTTTATGGCAGCTATGTTGGTAGCTAGGCAGGAGCTTCTCAAACTGTTGGACTTAGAACGAGTTTAAACACCACATGAGCTACTGGTGAAGGCTGCAATGCCCCAGTCTTTATTGAATTTCTGGAGAAAAGCTATTCACCCCAAATGCTGAACCATTCAGTTGTTAAGATGTCTAACAATGTTATGATTTGGGAAAATATGCTCAAGTTTCAAGTTAATCGTGCCTTAAGTAAAATACTACTTTGTAGGGTTTTTTTGTTTTTGTTTTTGTTTTTTCTTTACAGAGATAGTCCCAGAAAATCACTACTATGTGTCTGATATTCTCTAGGCTATATCAGACTCCCTTTTAGGCACCAATGATATATTTTGTTCCATAGCATTTCTTACTCTTTGGAGTTCATTAATTATTTGTGTCATTATGTGTGTTATACATATCTCCAATGATAGACTACAGACTCCAGGTAGACAAAGACTGTAATTTTATTGCTCAGTTTTTCACCTTGCCTGCAGTGTTGAAACATGTAGCTGGAAAATACTAGACACTCAATCAATATTTACTAATACAGGAATAAATGAAAAAAAAATAGAACTAGGTTCATGAGCTATCTAGTGGTTTTAGTCTTGATTTATACCACATAGACCTGTGTTCCTAACTCTGTAGTGCCAGCCTAATTCTACCCTTTTCAGGACCTAACAGCTCTGGGAGTTTATGTGATAGAAAGCAAGTCTGTTTGCTTGGTGATTACAAGAAGATAGATACAATATTTACTAGCTTTCACAACTCCTGAACAAATGTGATCCCTGGAGAGAGACACACAGTAATAAAGCAGGGAAGCACAGCCATTATCTGGAAGCAAAGTCACACAGGAATTGAGACTGTGACTCGTGTTCCTGTGGTAAGGAGCTCTGGAGTCGTCTAGGATAATTTATGATGACACTGATGAGCAGAGTTTATTTAAATACTGTAAATGTTGAAGTATTCAAGTGTTAAAAAAATCAGTCCCTGGCTGAGTAAATGCCTTGTTGACCCCTTTTAACTCTCTGATATACTATTGTTTCAAATATTTACACTAAAATACTGGAGTCTTAAGTCCTAAAGTGTCACTAGAGAGATGAACTACAATGGATACTTCATGCACCGTGCAGATAGGAATTTTTCCAATGATACTTCCACTCATCTTTATCCAGTCCATTGTTTTTTTATTACTTAAATGATGCTCTAAATGGAGGACCATAATAGCAAAAAATACAAATGTTTTATACAGTACTAGTAAAACATTTAGTGGAAAATTTTAGCAAAGGAACACATTCCTTCTTGTTTCTATAGAGACAAGTAGCAATCAGGAGGAGAAAGGTATTCTTTCAAGTCCACATGTTAGTAAGGCCTGCTCAGCTGACCCCAGCCTGCTAGAGGACCTGAGTACAAGGCCCAAGTGCTGGGGAAGTTCCTCTCTCTGCATCTCTCTAATGTCATTAGCAGTAGAGAAGAGCTGCCTGGAAATCCCTGCCTCTTCTAATGCAAAGCAGGGTCACAGTCCATTCACTTAGCATCACAGAGCCAGAAAAGCTCTGAACTGGAATCTCCTGTCAAAAGAAGAAGAAAAAGGTAAACAGAAAGAAAACTCACTATTAGATGTCAGCAGAACCTTAGGTGTGCTCCGTGCCTTTGAGTGCAGTGCTGCTAGTTGTGTCTCACCCAAACTCACAGATAAATACTTCCAAGTATGCATTTAAGCCTCAGGACTTCATACCAGGATTTTTCCTTATCATCTGCCTCCTTCCATAAAATTTTTCGTAATAAAATTAGAATTAAGTATCTGTATTTTCATTTAATTTTCAGAGCTGGAACATTCTTCACAAGTGGATATTGGCTAAGACAATCAAATTCTAAGATGAATGATGTCCTAAAGCCTAATCAATACTACAACTCTAAAATGATCTCTCCTGTCTTTTAAATGAAGTTGAGGTCATATGTAATGACAGGATGAGGCAAACCTGTTTTACTTCAATCTGACAAGTCCCAGAAGCTAGAAGGAATAGCTAGTGGTAGACAAAAGAGTTTTCTCTTTGCTTGACATTTACTTTGTAAGTAAACAACCCAGTATATTGACATCTTAGTGTATTAATTGCTGGTGGTTCAAAACATGACACAAATTTAGATAGTATTTCTTCCTGCTCACAAATATATAGAATTGATCAACAAGACAGTATTTATTGCAGTCTTTGCTTGCAGTTGGCAGAGCAGAATGAGTCATTCTGAAATATGAACTTCCTCAGATCTGAAATATGTCACAAGAAAACACAAAACACAAGGGAACTGGATAATAAAATAGAAGGAACACATTTCACACACTATAAGTTATAAACACTATAGAGTGACATTAGTAAGATGCTAGCTCAAATGTGTGTAAGAGAACTACATTTTGTGACCAGGTGCTAAAAGCTGTTTGATATCCTGGAAAGTGACTTGTAGAGGTAGTGGTGTGCAATATAGTAGCTTATGGAGTCCCCTTTCACTGGCTGTGTGAGTTCTGATAAATCACTTCCCCTCTGTGACTTCAGTTTCTTTATTGTATTAAAGAATGATGATGATAGTGATGGGGGTGATGATAAGAAGGGGAAGGAAGAAGAGGATGGATCAGAGAGCTGCTATCAAACTTAGATAAGAAAACTCAAGGCATGAGAAATGTGCTTGTTCCTTTCTCTCTTTTCTATGAAAAGACCTCTCTGCTATTAACTGAGACCTAAAGTTTTGCTAAAGTACAGTTTGGCAGAATGGAAATAAATTTCCTTAAATGAGAGACACATATAATAAGTAATATCCATAATCCTTCAACACAACTTATTCTAAAAATTTATCACCTGGGATACAGAATCCATTGCATCTTTCAATTGACTTAAGATTAAGAAACAGGTTTTCTATGACAGAACCAAAATTGTCCTTATATGCACTATTTTCTGAAAATAGGCTATCTTATTTGCTTCTATTAGTATTTGACTTGATTTTCGATTGAGATGTAGAGTATAATTTCTATCAACTAGAATGACCTGCTCTATATTTCTGTTGATCTGTAACATTCAAATTGTCTTTGCCATCTTTATCAAGCCTACCATAAACCCTACTAACTGTATACCATTACTATGTCTACAAAGTTACAGACCATCATCAATATGATGATGATGATGAAATTTCATATCAATGAATAAAATATCTTCATTATTTGACTGCGTTATGGATGATCTATGGATCCATATGGATGATTTACTGCTTTATTGAGCTCACAGATGCATCACTTTAGAACAAACAATTCTAATTTTGCATCTACTATGCACATGACTTGAAATTTCATATTCAATAAGATCAAAATGAGCATTCTTAGAGAAGAAGTGTGGAAACTACACTATATATCACTCCTTTTCAGTTTATTTGGATAGGCCAATGTGTTAGGAGCAGCCAGTGGACAAGTAGCAACCCTTGTTTCTATTGGAGACAGGAACTTTTCCCTTTTTATAGTGCTTGGTGCTATATTACATTGTGTTAGGGCTATTAAAATAAAATTGCATGAACACGTGTGGCTTAGGACAATAAAAAAGTTTATAGTCTCTCAGTTTGCAGACTACAAGTCAAAAATTGAAGTACTGTGCTGTTGTCAAAGGTGCCAGGAAAGATGCTTTCTATATCAGTATTCTAGCCTTGGGCAAGATCAGGTATCCTTTACTGTCTTCTTGTGTATTTACATTGTCTTCCCTGTGGGACTGTTCATGTCTGAATTCAATGTCTAGCTCTTCAGGAACACTAAGCTTCAGTTATGGTTATATCCAGTTAAAACCTGATGACCTCATGGTAGTCTGAGTACTTCTGTATCATCTTCTTTCCAAATAAAGTCACGTTCTGGGGTCCTGAGGATTAGGACGTCAACATATCTTTTATTTTGCTTGTTGTTATTAATTGGACTTCTTCTTTAATGCTCTCCTACATGGAAAAAGTACATTGTAATTACTCTTACATCTAATCCTTGTCAACTCACCTCCCATCATCCCTTTTCTACATTCATGTCTTTTTTTTTTTTTCTGATCTCCTGAGTTTATGTTGAGCCATCTTTGTGAACATGGCTTTGGAATTATCTACTGGAACTTTGTGGGCTTACTGGTGGGCAAATAACTTGTGGATAATGATTTGCCTTCTCTCAGAATGATGAGTAGGCAATAGTTCCTAGGAAAGGATGAGGACCATGAGCTCTAACACCAACCACAATTGATTGCTAGCAGAGCCAAAGACAAGTTACTATACATCTGACAAAAAGAGAACATTACTAAGGTAGTCACTGGCCATAGCGAGGAACTTACTACTTAGTATGACTAACTGATGTAGTGTCAAAATGCCTTCTGAACATCTATGTTTACATCCATAGACACATGGTACTTCCAGTCTCTACCAAAGAAGCCTCTCTTTCCAGTGAAATGTAGCATAAATGCAGAGACTCACAGCAACTCAAGGTGCTAAGAATTAATAATAGTTGGATCCCTATCATTTTATCAGGGACCACAAGGTCATATAGTTGAAAACTGTATCTCTGATTTGATTCTTTCTGATTATTTTGAAAAATCATCACTCATGAGTAAGTCAATTTAAAATGGAGAAAGGATACAAACAGATATTTCTTCAAAGAATACACACACACACACACACACACACACACACACACACACACACACACAAACCAATATACAAAATGATGTTTGCCATTTTATGAGGAAAATGAAAATAAGAACCATCATGACATATTACTTCATATTCATAAGGGTGACCCTGTCCATAATACACACATTTAAAAGTGAGCAAGTAGAGCTTGTTGGAAGGTGAAAATCCTCATGCACAGTGTAGCCACTGCAGAAAACAAATTAGAGTTTCATCAAATATTTAAACACGGAGTTACCATATGACCCAATACTTTTACTGCTCAGTATATATCAAAGACATAGGTCTACATAAAAAGTAGTATCAACCTACTCATAATAACATTATTTGTAGTAACTGAAAGTGTGAAATGTGTGCCACCTGAGAAACAAATATGACCTGTCCATGCAATGGAGTTTATTGAACAACAAAATGGAAGAAAACACCAATTAAAGTTGCAGTGTATATAACCCTTGAAAATACTACAGTAAGTAGAAAGGACATAAGGTGTTACATACTGTATGCTTCCATTTAGGTTAAATAGGCAGAACGGAAAATCGATAGAGTGTTTTCAAGAGTCTGGAGACATGAGGAATAGAAAATGGAGGGGTTGCTAATAGACACAGCATTTCTTTCATCATTTGCATGTCTCTGAATATATAAGGACTAGGACATTATATACTTTGAAATGATGAACAGTGGTGTATGTGTATTATAGCTCTATAATGCTGTCAGACATCCACACAACACTTTTCACTTACTATCTTTATCACTCACAAATGATTCACCGAATCATTAACTAGATCATTGTTTACAACCAAGATCAACAATTTTCCCCCCATGGAGGAGCGTTTTATCATTGGCATTTAGAATTGCTGCAGCATGGTGATATTAAATAGCAGACAGACTTTAACAAATTGTTAGGGAAATTATGATGGAACACATTAATCACTCTATTTTGTGAGAATCACCTAGTTTCCCGAAAGGATAAAAAGATGTTTTTATTCTTTCAATATTGGGCCAGCCAGCAAGGACAATCACCACCCCAGGTTTTCCTGGCTTTGATAATGGAAGATTTATTCATTCCTACTTCCTGGAGCCTGAAGGATCCTGCTCCCTGGTACTGTGAGTAAAGCAGAGCACGTGAGCTAAGGACATATGTAGTGAAAACAGTGCACTGAACTAAAGTCACACTTAAGGAAATGCTGCACGTAATGATGAGAACTTGAAATTGTAGAAAGACAAACATTTCTTGTGTGTTTTTGAAACACATTGCTCAATACTAAATTTTTCTCTTTAAAATGGCATTAAGAACAAACTTTCTATCTGCAGTATATGCATGCAAAGAACGTTAACAGTAAAATCTATTTGCCACCAACATCATTGTTATTTTCAATTATGTATTTTTTTTATTAAAAATGGGAGCAAGTTTAACTTTGCAGTAAAAAGCCCTTCATGTTAACAGCAAACATTTAAAGCTAATATCTCTCATTTTCACAATGTGGGGCAACATTAATGCTTTTTTATTTTTCTAGTTTGGAACCAAGTTTTGCTTTAATAATACATATATTTAAATTTTATTCTCTGTAAAGTAAAGCTAAAGTATGGTACTTGTGGAGTATTTTGTACACTACAAAAATAATAATGTGGATTTAATAAAGAAATGACTGTTAAGTGCCATGCTCTCATTTGACAGTGAACTAAAAATTAACATTCCAAAGTTGAAAGCTCGGGGAGAGACTTTTTATAGTACATTTTGATGAGAAGGAAACAGAATAAGCCAGCAGCATTCTTTTGAACAAATAAATATCAAACTTACCTGAGAGATGATAGAGATTGGCCAATCTACAGATACTATACCAGCATCATGATTTGTGATTACCTAAACCATCCAAAAAATGAGTTTGAAATGTTCATTTAGGACTTAATAACAAGAGAGCCGGGTGTGATGGTGCATGCCTTTAATTCCAGTGTACAGAAGGAAGAAGCAATCAGATTTCTCTGAGTTCAAGGCCAGGCTGATTTACACAGTAAGTACCAGGCCAGCCAGGGTTATAACAGTGAGATCCTGTTAAAACAAAAACAAAACCACAGAATTGTTTTATTCTTGGATAGTTCCTGAAAATTGGTACCTTGTGTATACTATACTAGTCTTTCATTAAAAAAAAAAAAAAAAATTTGGTCCTCTCTAACTCCTTATTCATTCTTGGCTATATATATCCAATACTTACTGATGCATATGAAATGATCTGCTATATTCATAGCTTTCAGCCCCTCTGTGCGAGTGACAAATGGATGGGCTTGCATGTTGTGAATGGATCTGATTGAAGAGAATTATGTGGATATCTACAAAATGAAAGTTAATAAATTCTTCATTACAATTCATGATCTCTTGTAGGTATCAGTCCTAACCATTGCTCTAGGTCCAATTGCTTTGATCTTATTCGGTGACCTGGAAATCTCTCTTAAGAAAAGTGCCAGAATCATCCTGTATCTCAGAAACTTACTTATTCTTGTTTGGGTCACATTGCTGTAAGCAGAAGACCTAACTGAGAATGTTATATCTTGGGATAGGGATGATGGGCTGAATTTCGAATACTAGTCTACTGCCATTATGCTAAAGAAGAAATGGCAAGTGGACAATTTAGTGATAGGTAGCTTTACCCTCAGCATTATCCATCTGCTGGTATCTGCTAATAGCCATTGTTCAGGTACTGGATCATGTCTTTCTCAACCTTGCAAATTAAGCCTCAGGAAAAAGCAAAGGAATACATACCAATTATAGCTTTCATTTTAGGGATTATGATATAGGGACTGAGATTGCTGTACAAATAGCTTTATTATCTGCTTCTTTTAGGATAGTATGCATACTCATGTACATAAACACACAATGCTGATAGTGAGTATATATGTATGTGTCACTGAATATTGCAAGCAATGTCAGGTTCATTAAAATACCTTAGTCAACAAGATATATACATTTTTTTGGTCCTGGTATATGTTGAATAGTATGCCAATGCCTACCAGATTTAATAGACAGTTCTTAAATTAAATTAAATTAAATTAAATTCGAATCTCACCAAATAAATTTTGCAAGTGGCTTTCCTTCTATATATATCTTTCTGACAGTTTGGGTGGTAAATGGTGGATGGAAAGAATAATTAATATAAAAGTCAGCCAGGCAGTGGTGGCACACGCCTTTAATCCCAGCACTTGGGAAGCAGAGGCAGGTAGATTTCTGAGCTTGAGGCCAGCCTGGTCTACAGAGTGAGTTCCAGTCACTCTGGACAGCCAGGGCTACACAGAGAAACCTTGTCTTGAAAAACCAAAATAATAATAATAATAATAATATAATAATAATAATAATAATAATAATAATAATAATAATAAAAGTTGTTTATTTGTGGGATGAGCATTTTTCATTGTTTTTACTTTTTTCCATCAACTTTTAATTCATGAAAGGCTCACAAGTTAACTATGAAGAAATTATATTACTAAATATTGGGTAATAATTACAATATGTGATATGTTTCCTTTTAATTGGCAAATAAAGTGTTCACTATGTTTTAGATAATTGGCACATATCATTTGATTTTTACTTCATTATCATTTGTGGCAGGTGATTACATTTCTGCAGGGTATAATTTTTATCACATTGTTTTGAAATTTGATTGCAAAATTATGCAGAAAAGAATTCAGTGTATTCAAATTACTTTGAAATTTCTCAGATCCTTTACTTCTGAAAAATTTACCATTTTTTCCTCCTCCCTGTAAGCTTATAATAAGTAATGATTCAGAACTGGAGAAATCCAATACTAATGTGATTTTTAAAAAATGTC
Source organism: Uromys caudimaculatus (assembly GCA_028551405.1). Classification (NCBI taxonomy): domain Eukaryota; kingdom Metazoa; phylum Chordata; class Mammalia; order Rodentia; family Muridae; genus Uromys; species Uromys caudimaculatus. Next base: position 109,297,148 of record CM052722.1, read on the forward strand.
CAACTTAGAGATATTTCAAATTTGAAATTGCACTTGTGTCTCCTTGCAAAAGCTATATCTAATACATGCAAAGTATAAATAAAAACAAGAATATATATACCCAAATTGAACAAAATAAACAGAGTATTTTATTATGTAATTATTACTTAATACTATAACGCTGCAAGTAATAAATGAAAATGTTCTACTTTTTTTTGACTTCTGAAGGAGCTCAGGAGCATACAGCCTTTAGCTCTCTTTCTGGTCTGTGTAACTGAACTGATAATTTTTCTTTATTACTTTGCTATGAGATCAAAACTGTGGGTTTCAATATGACAGGAAATCAGTAACGATGTACATGTACCTATTTGGTTCTGCTTTGATAATATTTATAATGAATAAAAAATAATGGCCTGCATGCATTTGGTTCCTGTTGTATTTAGGATTAGAGAGTATGACATCTGGGTGCATAGTCACAATTTGTCTTAATAACTTGATTATCTGGTTTAAAAATTCTACAGTGGTTGCCTTTGGGGCAACAGTGTCTTAGAAATGAGCAGGTTTATATATAAGGAAGCCAATGTGATTAAATAAAATCCTCTAAGAAAAACGAATAGAGTATGCAACTATACTTAGTTAACAAACTTGTGATGATATTCCATGTGAGCAAAAGTCTTGCATCCCTTATTTCATTTTGGTTCTCCTGAGGTTAAATAATGCGGCTTCATGCTATCCACGCTGGAGTTCAGTACTCAAAGAGAATAAGGTTCCTATGTAGATTTAGTCATGCAATCTGTTTAACAGCAATTCCCTTTATAACGGCATGCTGCCGTTCCCATCATTCCTTAGGGCACACAGGGAGAATGGCATGGACCTCTTGAATAATTAATATGGTTTTTAGAGCAGTAGTCATGGAAACCCAAGCAGTGTCACACATTTGGATTATAAGAATTAGGCACATTTTGAATATTACATTTAACTGAAAGAGGTAGCTATCCCCCAAAGACAAAATCATTTTCCACAATTCCCCTGGTTTAGTGAAGTGAATATGAATTTATAGGTATGTGAAACTAATCCATGCTTCATGATAAAATTATTTTCATATTTTTGTGTTTGAATTGCTTAATAGAGTCCCTTTGGTCTATATTTGAATTCTCTACTTAATTGAGATGTTTTCACATGCAAGCTTCCATTTTCTTGCTTTATCTAATGTGGTTTAGTCAGAGGTTATTACTTTTTTATTAAAGAGAGAATGTAGAACTTAATTTACAATAAAATAGCACAGACCACTCACTGTCTTGAGTATCTCTAAGGTGTCATATGCAAACCTCTGATCCTATTAAAAAGTACGAATTGTGAGTACGTTTGGACAATTGTTAGTGATGAATAAAACAGAAGTATTAATATGACATTTCTAGACCTGCTCTATTAGACCACTTTTATGGCTTTTTTACTTCACTAAAAAAGGAAAAAAAGGTCCCTCTTCAGAATCAATATTGTCATTACCTTGGAGAAGTGTGTGTGTGTGTGTGTGTGTGTGTGTGTGTGTGTGAGAGAGACAGAGAGAGAGAGAGAGACAGAGAGAGAGAGAGAGAGAGAGAGAGAGAGAGAGAGAGAGAGAGAGAGAGAGAGAGGTCAACCAGGCAATAGCAAAAATCTATCATCCAGTTTTCAGTAATAATGTACGTGTAAAGAATCAGAATAACTGGAAGATATTTATAGAGTGTAAACCCTCTGGTTTCATAAAACATGCTATGCTGTTATTTGCTCATGTTTATTCTACAAACCACTGAATGTACCAGGATTTCAACTCTCTGCCATCCTGGACTGATGAAGGGCGATTAGCAATACCATTAACAAATAAGGCAAGAGGAAAAGAAAAAAGGGAAACAAGACCTGTGTTCATTATATCTGCCAGTTTGCTGCCTATTTGAAACTCACTTGCTCACAACAAATTGCCGTCTCATGGATACTATCCCACGTTTGGCATGCTTTGTTGTATATTCCCTTTTGCCAAAGACACTGCATTCTGGGCATCCTGGGAGCCCTGCCTTTTCTTTCTAATTCCATGGGTGCTTTCTGGTAAGCATATTCAAAGGTGTTATTGTATTTTCCTTCAAAAGCCTTTTCCATCTAAGTACCATGTCCCACGTGCATCAGGTACTACCTATGTTTCTCCTCTGAGGCTATGTGTGTGCTTTCATTAGAATTCTAGCTGCATCGCTGGCCAATGTCCTTCCATCTTTTGATAATCTGCAGCATCTTGGCTGTGCTTTTTGGAATTATCCAGCAAAAGGGCTGATGCTTCAACAAAAGCTTCAAATTCTTTCTCTGGATCCAGAGTTGGAACATTATCTTACTCGTTTTAGTTGTTCATGTGTTACATTTAATTGAGCTCATAGCCTTTAATTTTTTGTGAACCAACTTAGTCAGAAAATTCCAAATATCTGTAGTATGATGTACTCTTTCACATATCTTTCTGGAGCTCTTGGTTTTGCAAAGCTGAAATCCTGGATTCCTGAAGTTTACCTGTTTATGAAGGATTGTTATACCTCTACTTTATTCCTTAGGCTGTCATTTTTAATACTGCCTGTCCCTGTTTCGTTTCATAGATTCACAGCATCTTCCTTCTCTGTAATCATCTTTTTCTCCTGACTTACTTGTTTGAGGAGTGTATTTTAGTGTCATCTCTTACCATTTTGTGATACATATCCATCTTGAACCAAAAGTTCTGTGCTTTCATGTTTCTCTGTACTGCCTGGAAACATTAAGGTTCTTGAGGACAAGGAACATATGGTATTTCATACTCCAAGAGCCTTATTAAATATCAGGTTCATAACATCTGTCCAGTGAATTTTCCTAGTGATAACTGGATCCATATTAACTCTTTAAAGATCTTCAATCTGTTTCAACTTCTTGTTTTGTATTATTGTAATTAAAATGTATACCTATAGATATGTTCTCTTTAGGAGAACAAGAAGACATGACAAAGTACATTGAGTACAACAACCTGAAAGACATTTTGAGAGACACTTGTGCCCCTCCCTTTGGCTATCAGACTATGAAAATCATGGCCCGAAGATATTGGAATTCCACTAATAATCCCATACTGAGAAAAGAAAAAGCCTAAATCCAGGTCCAGCCAGAAGGGGGAGCTTGTCTCTCCGCAAGAAATTTACCACTTGTCAGAGAATCTTCCAGGAGACATGAAAGCCCAGATGGGTGGTAAGATCATACCTTGACCTGGATTGCTCAGTTATGTCTAATTCTGGCCCTGCCCTTAAACCCTTCTTGCAGATTTTGATGACAGGCTTAAGTCTTGTCCACTTTAGCCATGTCTGGGAGCACATGGATACTATTCTGATGCCTCACAAATGTATAGAAAATGTGTGGAAGATAAAGAATGAAAACACCCTTACAGTGATCTAGCTACAGATAAAAATCAAATGAATGAAAATGTTTCTTTGTGACAAGCATTGTAGCCATTTTCTATATGCGGAACTGAAAACCCAAATATATCTATAATTAATGGCTGAGATGACTGAGTGTAGTGTCCATATCAGTTTCCAGTTGTCTTTAATATATCTTATCTGTGAATAAGACCAGAGTGTGTGCCTGCACCAATAAGCAGCTAAATCTTACCTGAACTGCATATGCATAATTTTCTCTGAGTTCAATGTAAGGCCAAACATTATTTAATTTAGTAAATAATATGCTTTTATCAGCAGCATGTATATCACTGTTATACATGTTTTGAAAAATAAAGTTATTGTTGCTATTTACTACACTCAAAAGAGAGTACTCAATAACAACATATTTAAATGATGCTATTAATTATTTATGGTCTCATGTAAATGCCATTCCAAGTTTGTTCTGTTAAATACAATATTATAGAAAGAATCTTCTGGTGTTCTAGTGAAAACTAGACTAACTAAAATGAAGGAGAAATCACTGCAATACAATATGTAAAAACTGGTTAAAATGGGTTGATATTTGAAACTAAGCCTGGAAACCTTGTCACTTAACTTCCAGCCAGGCTTTTTTTGCAGTCAGTCTGCCAAGTGGCCAAAGACATAATATAAAACATGAAGAGTTCTTAACAGTACACAACTGTGACAGGGCACAGTGTCAGAATTCAGCCTGGAATACTAGGAGTGAAAGGGGAGGCAGGGCAGCATCTTTCCTGTATTCCCACTAAACTGATTCCCTTTGGATCCAAGAAGATCACCCTTTGTTCACAGTGTATGAGTTTGAATTTTTAGCAGTGCAATGCTGGGTTACTGAAAGCTATCCCATTATCAAGTCACTCTGTGCTTGCAAAGGGAGCACATGCTTTTCTGTTGATTGAAAATCAAGGTGCTTTCCTAAGAAAGTTACACTGTAACACTTTAGTTCTTTCTCAGAGAAGTGCTAGTCCTGCCTGGATTTCCTTTTCCATTCAGAACTGGAGCTTTCCAGCCTAGTGCTTCCCACTTGCCAGATGCTTGCAGTTGCTGATAAGCCAGAGAACCAACCCTTCAAGCTTAGCTTTGTGATGCTTGCAAGGGAATCATCCTCGGAACTGGAGCCTCCTTTGCTAAAAGATCCACTTCGGTAAAAAATAGCTTCTAATTTTAAAAATTCACATAAAAATATAATATGGAAAAATTAAAAAAACTATCATTCTCTATTGTTAAAATAATGGCTTATTTAAAATACATTGTAGAAGTGACAAAGATTATAAATAAAACCTACTTGCAATTAATCACTTCATTAAAGATAGAAGCATGAATCTCTGATTAAAGGGTTGATGTTCAATATAATGTAAATACAAAGAAAGAAATGCTGTATCTTCTTGTTAAAGCTTATCTTCTTTTTAATTTTTATGTTGTCCCTTAGAAAACTTAGAGGAATGATGCAAAGGATCTCCATATACCCCCCACCCATCTTCCTTAAATGTTAATATGTTACCACATCGCTTTCTATATCTTTCTCAAAAATGTGTGCATGCATTCATATGTGCATTCACACATGTGTTTCTTGGATTGTTTGATAAAGAGTCATAACCATGCTATTTCTTTACTTCACAACAGTTCAATGAATGTTTCCTAAGAGCACAAAATGTTTTATTTAAGTACAATATATCTATCAAAATTAGAAAGCTAACATTGATACTGGAGGCTTGAATTATGTTTTAATTAATTAATAATTTTGGTAATTGTTCCAATGAAATCTTTCTAGTAAAAAATCAGGGATTGTTCAACCATTTGCTAATAAATGTCTAATTTAGAACAGCTCCTCAGTCTGTTTTGATATTTGCAACCTTGATACTTTTGAACATTAGAAGCCAGTTTATCTTGCACAATGTCCTTCATTTTGGGCTTGTCTAATATTTCTTGAGATTACCTTCACATTCTGTTCTCTTGGCAGGAAAGCCAGAGGAGTGAACTTGTGTTCTTCTAATTATACTGTGTCAGGATATACATAGTGTTGCTTGTCTGTTACTGGTGATACTAATTTTGATCACTTAATTAAAGTGGCATCTACCAGTTTTATCTTACATGAAGTTAGTATTTTTCAGGCCACTGAGATGGATCAGGGGGTAAAGGCACCTGCTGCTGAGCCGGAATTCAATCCCCAGGACCCGCATAGTGGATGGAGAGAATTAACCCCATAGGTTTCTTCTGACTGTCACCCATGCATCAGAGGTGCATGCATACACACACAATAATCTGTCAGTCCACTTATACATTAATCAATAAACAAATTTCTTTATAAACCCTGTATTATCCTTTCTGTAATTATTAAGTATCTTGTTATAAATAGTTGAGGCTATTATCATTCGCCATTAAAACTTCACCTACAAACCTACTGAAAAATTAGAAGATATACAAATGGTCAAAAACCATATGAAGCTCTTTCAATACCACCAGTCATCTAGGAAAGCAAATCAAAACCATAATGAAGCACTTGCTCCCACCAGAACTTGGACATGAAGGTTCATGGAAGAACTAATGAAAAGTGACAACAAATGTCTATCAACCTATTTGTGACTTTGCCATCTAGTAAACATTATTTACTTGCTAAAAAGAACTATTTCATAGTATGTATTACAACCTGGATAAATTTGAAAAAAATACATAAAGTAAAAAAAGCTAGCTACAAGACCCCACAAAATGTATAATTCCGTTTCTATGAAATGTTCACACTAGGCAAAGTTACCATGACAGAAAGTAGATTAATGATTGCTATGGGGTTGAGAGAGGCAGATGGGAGACAAATTCTTTTTTTTGTTTTTTTTGTTTTTGTTTTTTGAGACAGGATTTCTCTGTGTAGCCCTGGCTGTCCTGGAACTCACTCTATAGACTAGACTGGCCTCGAACTCAGAAATCCGCCTGTCTCTGCCTCCAAAGTGCTGGGATTAAAGGCTTGCGCCACCCTGCCCGGCTGGGAAGCAAATTCTTAATGAGCACAAGTTTTCCTTTGGGGGTAATAAAAATTATCTAGAATTAATGGCAATTATTTCATAACCTTGTTGATACAATAAAACCCATTAAATTATATACCTTAAATGGGTCAATTATATGCTATATAATTGTATCTTCAGAAAGCAGATACACACAAGGCTTCTGTTAGTATTACCACTCATTGATAATTCTCCTGAACCGCTCATTGTGGTATACACCATGTACAAAAAATCATTACTGTTAGACCACTTTGACTTTCATAGCACCATTAACAAATGTACACAAATTTTCCATATATGCACTCTCCTCATGTTTTCATGTATTTTCTCACTACTAATATTTCCTACCACAGGTGAGGTGAGGAACCAATATTAGCATATCACTAGTACCCAAAGTTCATAGTTTACATTAGGATTCATGGTTGCTATTTTACATTCGGAGTCTGTAAATAAATCTGTACCATGTGTGCAACATTATAATAGTAAACAGACTAAAAAGTATTTTGTAAATAATTATTTAATCTCTCACCATACCAGCCTTAAGTGGTAATACACACCTGTAATCCCAGCACCCTGGAGGTGGGGATTGGGAGGATCCACAAGGCTGGACTTCATATTGATAACTTGTCTCAAAATTCCATAGTTTGGGGTTGTAGCTTAGTGTTCGCATCCTTATAACTGAAAAAAAAAAATCTCCTAATTCCTTTGAAATTCCTGTTGGATTTCCACTGTAAAGGCAGACTGTCTCCCCTCCCCCACCTCTTCTTGCTCTCCTTCCTTAACTTCACACTTTTCCCTCTATTCTTTTCTGTTCTTTCCTTCCCATCTCCCCCCCTTTCTTGGTTTCTGCTTTTGAAAGACCTGAGCCCATTATAGGGAAGTCAGACCAACCTTAGCAAATTAAAGGCAGAGATAATATAGCCATATTCCACTGCCTAATGGCTAACCTACATCCTTTGTCCCGGGGAAAATAGCTAACTGCAGGATTAGTATTGCAACCATCCATATCTTTGTCTCTGTCTCGGGAAATAGCTAACCGCAGGAATGAATGGCTAACCTACACCTTTTGTCTCAGGAAATGGCTAATCTACACCTTTTGTCTCAGGAAACAGCTAACCTCGGGAGTGATGAACTTAGGACATTCTATACCTTCCCATGACACATAGAATTTCCTTGCTTCATGGCTTTTTCTTTAAATACCCCTGACTTCAGCTGCTCAGGGTCGAACTCCTCTGCCTCTGTGTAGGATACGAGCTCGACCCCAGTGCACTGGTCGTCCCCCCAATAAACCTCGTGTGATTGCAGCAAGGACGGTCTTTCGTGAGTTCTTGGGGGGTCGCGCCATCCCGAGACTTGAGTGAGGGTCTCCCCAGCTCGGAGGTCTTTCAGTTTCCCTCCATCTTTCTTTGTCTTGGCTCCTCCTTTACCTTTCATTACTTTCTTATTCAGTGTACTTACTGTCATTAAAGATTTTGATTCTCTGCTTCTTAACTGTTTGTCCCATGACAGCCCCCATCAGGTAGTCACCATGCCTTTTTGACATGCTACCATTACTCAATTTTAGGTAAATATTTCTTTGCTAAAATATGAAATTTATTCTCAGTTCATCCTGTATGTTCCCTATTATAGCATGGAATCAGCTATTTTTCAAGCATTCATTTTCAGTGGAAATGTAGTTGAAAAAAACCGAGATCTTAGCACTGAATGCGCCTCTTACTTCTGCTAAGCCCTTTTTATAGGGTAGAGCTAGAAAATGCACACACACACACACATTCAGTTTTTCTTTCATGTACAGTTTGATAGTCGGGGCACACATTGGAAGGAATAACATTTTCTTCACACCGTTAATTCCCATTCAATACAACAGATTCCATTCTATCTTTCACTTTTTCCATATTATAGCTCACTTTCCTAACATTGAGAACCCAGACCCCATTATTCAGCATATATTAACTTATTTGCTCAGTTTTACAATTCACCAACATTGTTTTCTGCATTGCTAACCAATGATGCTATGGAGGAAGCTTACCAACTAGTACATACCATTTGCTAAATTCTTTTTTGTCTTTAGCCTAAGGACATTCAGTTTAGAAAGAAAGAGTAAACAACACCTGGGATAGCTCTTAGTTCTGATTATCCCACACACTCTAATGCAGTTGTGGTAGTTTAGTCTAATTTATTTCTATTTGAGTTTCTCTAAATATTTATGATTCCTCACCTATGTCTTTTTTCTTCTTTTTAAAAATGAAATTGTGGCCTGTTTTTAAATGTATCCCTTTTACACACTAAGAGTCTACTTTTTTATTTATTTTAAATCTATTTCCAAAGATGAGGCTCTAAGGAACTTTTTCAAAATATGGTATCACAGAATCTAAAGGAAAAATAGAGACATGACTGATGCAATAATGAAATAATCAAGGAAAAATGGAAAATACAACCTTAGTTTTATTATGTCTGCTGACCAGCTGTTAAGTATGAAGCCAAGGTCACCTTGACCTAGTTATTTGTCTGTAGGGCTAAAGCAAAAATGACTTTAAAATTAAATGCCTACTTTGTGCAGTACTATGTGGGCATAAAAGAAACATGATATTTGGCCCCTGACCTTAAAGGGTATCAGAAGATATAAGGGGAGAAACAAACCAGATTGGTATAAGATAAAGTCAAACCTTTCAGAATTAAAAATATAGAGTCTACATTTCAGGATATTAAAAGATTAATTGATTCATGGCTTTCCAGTAGATCATACTTTGCTCTGAGAATTCATTACTTAAGAACTCCAAGAGCTGGGAAGAGTGGGTATAGGGGTTTTTCTAAGGACGGATTAGGATCTGAGAGTTGTTTGGAGCCCATGTGAGTTCATGGAATGAACCTTGCTGTAGACACTGAAAAGCCAATGGGTAGAATCATAGGGAGGGTGCAAAAGTAGGTTGCAGGGAGTACTCAGAGCCATACTTATGCCAGGACTTCACTGTGTTGCTTCTGGATTTATTAACATTGCAACTCTAGTAAACTCTCTTACCCTGTTACCTTATTCTGAAAAACACAAAGGCAATGGTATCTTCCATTGGAAAATCTTATGATAGTTAAAGAAGATGATCTGTGCACCATTTGTCACAATGCATGGTATGTCATATGCTTTCAGTAAATATTTGCCATTTAATGTAAAGAAACTCTAAGGTAAGAAAATATGAGATTATTTCAAAAAAGTGAATTAACCAACATTATTGGTTTGGAATGTTTGAGATGGAGGCAGTGGAAGGTAAAATGTAAAATCTATGTTGAGTTTGTCATAGAAGGAGCTGGTGAGTAGGGAACACTTACATAGGACTTAGGGAATATTGGATACTGTTCCATGTGCTTTGCATATATCAGGCCATTTATTCCTTTCACTACCCTTGTGATAGAGCTATTATTACTATTTCTAGTTGGCTACTGATGGATAAATGAAGCACAGGAATATTAAGAAATTTACTGGCAGTTTCAAAGCTTCTAAGTGAATTCTTGATATCAAATCAAGGTTTAAAGTTCATTCTGTAGGTAATAGGAAGCTACTAATTTTATTTTAGTATATGTCAGTATGATGAAGGTTATTTATATGAGCTTACTTCAGTTTAAGTATCACTCACCCAGTCTATGTTACTTAGACAAGAAGGCTGTGGGGTGGGAATGAATGAATGTCAGTTTCTCATCTTGGTCACCTCTGTTATCATGTATGATGGTCTTCACAGTTAAAATTATGTATATACATAAGGAGGTTAGTTGATAAATGCATGTGATCTTATAATGTTTTCAGGTACAGGAAAATATATATTTTTTAAATGTATTATTGTTAATAATAATAATAATAATAATAATAATAATAATAATAATATGTGTCTGTGCATGCATGTGTGTGCCACTTCACAAATGCAGAGTTTAGAGAACAACTTTTGTGTCGCCTGCTCCTGATCCATTTTTATGTGGTTCTGAGGACCTAATTTAAGTAAACAGGCTTGTGTGGCAATCACTTCTAATGACTGAGCCATCTTGCTGGCCCTAAAGGTGTATTTGTTTCTTTAAAGCTGTATGGTAAGGACTCAGTTAGTGTGCACTTGTTCCAGTTTGGCAAACAGCATGGTTAGTTGGTAAAGCGTTATTACTCTGCTTCTAAAAGCATGACGGAAACACTTCTTCAGCTTTTAGAGCTTAAATAAACTAATATTCTCCATGTATTCATTTTAGCTGTCAGTAGATTTCTTTCCTAATAAGCATAGATTAGTATGAGAAGATAATACTCAAATGTTGATCAAGAGTTCTGGGAAGTGTTTTAGTAAACCTTCTGAATTTGAGCTGTCAGTCTACAAATTAAGTAAATATACAGCAACTTCATCCTGTACAGTTCAAATATTTGAAACAAAGTATTCTTCAATGTTTGAGGAATGGCACATATGTTGGACTAATGAGGCATGATATTGTGAACATTTTACATAGGTCATAAGCACAGTTTTATTATATATATATACTATAGACATTTAAGTCATTGAAATTGAATCTTGGACTTAAAGAGAAGGCAAAATATTCTAGATTATTGGTCCACTCTGGTCAACTATTGGGATAAATGACTTGAAAAGAGTAATTTTCTTGACCAAGATTACACACTTCATACAGACTTTCTTTCTTTTCTCTTCCTTCTCCCCTCATTGCCTGCCTCATTCTCTTTCTTTTCTTTCATAAAACATCTCTGTGTTGAAGTCTTCCAGGACTCAGGCTGCATTCTCACTACTAAAGACCCAGTCATAAACAGGGTTGGAGTGTTCCTTGTACTTATAACTACAGCTCCTCCATGTGTTTAACAGTTGTCTCTAGACTAAAGCGTCCTATAAAATTACTGTTAGTAACTCACAGGATGAGACAATCTACCGGCAGAGACCATTCATACATTTAAAAAGCCTATATAGGCAAAATTTCCATATTTTAGGAGATATGTACAAGATGAGTTATAGTTTTATCTTCATTATGATAGTGTTCTCAAAGCCAGAAAGTACTAACCACTCTAAAATTGAATAAGTAATAGAAAATTACTTTAAATATATTACTCATGTTGAAAAGGCATGCATTTTGTATATGGATATTTTATTAAGGAAAGTATCTTAGACAACTTTAGGATTTTGTAATATCTAGCATGAAATATATTATACATTTTGTAATTGAAACTTAAAAGGTGATTCTAAACATTAGTTTGAGGGGCTAATTCCTCCTAGAAAAAGCATATCACTTGAGCATGAGAGTATCATATCTTGAAAAATGCTTGTAGTGAAACTTTGAGCTGAACCCTTAGAAGGAAACATTATACTAACGTTACTTTTATGTCATTGCCAAGGGAATATGACTATATAATAAAACATAGGAGACCTGTATTGCATACCTGCCTGGCCCTAAGTACCTTTGCAAATGAGACAGAATTCGGTTACCTGTACATCTGTTAAAACCAGATTATTGATCTGGAAATGTATACATTTTCATGTTTTCTTAGACAGCATTTCTGTTAGGTAATAGTCCATTTTCTGTGTCTTCAGATGTCGCATTTTCCTGGACCCCATATATACTTTGTGTACAGAAAATGTCTCATGTGGGATTCTTGATTGTTGAGATATTAACTGAGTTTGTGTTTTCTTCAATAGGCAGTCTCCAATCTCATTTTCAGGGTAATATCCATGTGCTATTAACAATAATGGTTTCATCAGGTCAGAGAATGGTCCTTGTATGCTGATAGTAGATTTTTAACAGAAAGAAAATATTCTGCTCCATTACTTCCTCAAGAATATGCATAAATACATGTAGACAATTTAATAGAACTATGTGAATCAACTGCATGCACTCCTTGAAAAGGTGATGTAGTTTTAGTGCTGTTTCCTTAAGCACAGAACATGCTGAGGCCCTAGATTCACTTAATTGTTTTCACCTCAGCAGGTCTCTAATTTGTTAGCCCTTCTGATAAACAAGGGTGAATCTACTTATGGAGGACAGAAGAGGCACTAGCTTCTGGATCCTGAACTCATAACGAGCATATTGGACAAGTGAATTCTTCAGTGAAATGTTTCTTCTATAACGGATCTGAATATTATGACTTCTTTCCACTGAAAAAAGCAGTGCTACAAAAACAGAACTATCAAATCCTTATACAACTTGCACTAGCTTGCTAGGCCGGTGTCACATTTGGTCATCTGCTTGTCACTGTCATCTCCCCCTCCCCCGCTCCCCCATCCCAATCTGTTAGAGAAGACTTGCGGAAGGCTAGATCAAGTGACTCATCAGACCTCCTGGGCGTTTCGTCCATAGAGTTAGAATCAGAACCTGCAGGAATGCCATATCCTCAGCTTTCAGTTTGCTGTGCTCACAGTGCGCATTAGGTGAGCCCCACTCCGTCACTGAATAAAAGAAACGGAAACCTTGCCAAGGATCCATATGGAGTGTGGCCATTTAAGAACTGAACTAGGTTGGCATTCATAACAAGAGGGGGGGTGGAAAGAAGCCCCATCATACCTAGCCCAGGAGGTCTCATTGCAATGACAAGACAGTAAATATGACACATTCAGCATTATCTCTTTCAACATAAGGTGGAGGTACTGAGAGTCATTTAGCTGTGTTGATGTGATTTTTTTTTTTTTTAAATTTGCTGTCACTGAAGCAGTGGATGTTAATTCTGGCAAGGTTAATTATGAGAAATTAAAGGCTGCTCCAAACAGACTGTATCATTTGCACTCTGATAGAATAGGTGCTGGCATGAGAGCACCCCTTCATTAATATCCTTCCCCAGAGGGCTATTCCATGCAGTGTTTAGAAATGGAACTTCCAGGAATGTTGCAAGAAACCAAGGATGTGGACAGTGCCTCTTTGACAGTTTCAAGAAAACACAAGTGAACCTGCCTTGACAAATCACCTGACTGCTGACATTTGGGAAGGAAAATTTATTTATTTGCATATTGGCATGTTATGCATTTTGAAATAACTAGTCCTTACTGCACCAGAGTTCTACTGTCATTGTGTACTCCATACAACTGCTAACTGGTGAGTTTGCAGAGCACTGTAATTGCCTACCATTTAGTATGCCAACCATATGGCTCTAGGGTATGCATTAGTTTCTCAGGAAAATTCGCCCAGCTCCTTAGAAAGTAGGCACTGTTCTATCAGCCTAATATATTGTTCTAAATAGCAATCTTGCTACCCCAAATACATTTCAGGAAAGTAAACTGTGAAAAAATACCAATATAAATAGTACAGCTGTAAGGAAGATAATCAGAGAGAGGAACAAAGGTCTTCCTGTTCAATAGCTTTTAATTTATGTGACTAAATGGCAAAGGCCAAATTAGAGAGGAAACCTACCTAGTCTTGGAAGCCAATGCCACAGTCAAATGCCATAATAGTTTACCTTTTTAGCAAAGCTAAAGCCTTGTTACTCAGTGGATTAAATTTCAAGGCTATCACAAAGAAGCTGCCATGTTAAGACCCACCTCTAAAGTATTAATGCAGTTCTCTATTGGTATGGGTATCTGCTCATCTTTGCCCACAAACTTGCACCTGGAGCAACATTAAAATATATCACTACATTCTACAGAGAGCTGAGCTGACACTGAGAAGAGAGATCTACTCTTGCGCTTATCTGGCATTTGAGGAGAAAATGAAGGCACTAGGAAAACAAGCAAGCAAACAACAACAGAAATAACAAAAAAGCTGTGCCATTAGTCCTTTTTTGTCTAAAGAGCATATTGTGCAAAGGGCCCTGCCAAAGCACCCCATTGGTCTACCCCTCTTCCTGGATAGCAATTCACCCTTCCTGAGGCGTAAGTATTTACTTACCTCTTGATTCTGGTGGTCTTCCAAGAGCTCTTTACACAGCCATGTCTTCTATATGATTTTAGGGCTTGTTTCCCTCTGTTCTTCCTTTCCTCATCTAGTTCCTCATTAATTTCTGGAGCTCCAATGACTTCACTGGTTCTGCCCTTTTCACCTTCACATTCTCTATTACTATGGAGTAGAAGACATTTCCTTTTGCCTTGAACATGATCCTCTGCCATTTGACAGCCTGGGAGTGTTCGTCAGACTATCCCGGGGACTCTAAAGAAATGTATATGTGTTCTTCCTGAAGAGCTATCAGAGTATGCTGAAAGAAACGTGGTGGGTGCTCATATCCAAACAGAAGACTTTCCACATAGATTAAAGTTGTTTTCTACTCCCAAGAAACAAAGAAATAGTTTATATTAAGGTTTTTTCCATTAGTTTCTTTATTCACTTTTCATTCTGAATGTAGCCCCTTTCCAATCTCTCCTCCCTCTTCCACCCTTCTCAGAGAAGGGGAGCTCCACCAGCTACCAACTTGCTCTGGCACATCAAGTCACAGTAGGACTAAATGTATCCTCTCCAAATAAGACCAAGCAAGGTAGCCCACCAAGGGGAAAGGGATCCACAGGTAGGCAGGCAACAGAGCCAGAGATATTCCCTGCTCCAAGTGTTAACGGACCCACATGAAGACCAAGCTGCATATCTGCTACATAAGTGCAACATAGGTCCAACCCACACATGTTCTCTAGTTGGTGATTTGGTCTCTGTGAGCCCCCATTGCCCTGGTTATTTGACTCTGTTAGTCTTCCTGAGGTGTCGTTGACCCCTCTGGCTTCCTCCATCAGTTCCCCCACTCTTCCACAAGATTCCCTGAGCTCCATCTTTCCAGCAGTTGATGGAAACAGATGCAGAGACATATATCCACACAAAACATTAAAATTTCATTCAGAAAATACGTGTCCAGAGCAATTAGATTGGGGTGGTGCAGTTTATTTTGAAACATCTCTCTGTAATATACTTAGATAGTGCTTTTTGTTTGTATTCACATTACTCTTGATGCTATCTAGGTGGTATGGGCATTATTAGTATTAGCAATGACCTTGTTTTTTTCATTGAAGTATTAACCATTATCATTCAAAAGCTTTCCTCTTGAGAGTATTCCTCCTATTGCCACTGTTAGTGCTATCAGAGAACAAAAAGCCTGTCCCTAGTATAAAACAGGAGGAAATAGAGGGTACCTACCTCCTCTTACATCATTATTCCTTTATGTCAACTTTCTTGGGCAGTGTTTGAATTTGGGTTAAATAAAAGAAATCATTTGACTGTGCTTGCAAGCTTCTTTAAAAAGAAGGAACACCAAAATGTAGATGCTTCAGTGTTTTGTAGAAGGGTGAACAAAATACTCACAGGATAGGATAGGGGGTTTCCGAAGGGGGATCCTGGAAAGGGGAAACATTTGAAATGTAAATAAAGTAAGTATCCAAAAAATAGTGTATTTACAAGGTTCACATTTTTAAATGCTACAAAATGGTATCAATCTATATTTATATCTATCTATATATCATCTATATCTATATATCTTATCATCTATATCCACCTTCATCTCCATCTCTCTCTCTGTCATCTATCTATATATCTCACCTTAACCTGGATTTCATCTGCCCTTCTTTTTGTCACCCCCTCCTACCTCATAGCACATAGTAAGATATGTACTAGCTTCAGGTATACCCCTTCTTGGCCAGGTTTGCTTGGTGGCACATACCTTTAATCTTAGTACTCAGAGGCAGAAGAAGACAGATCTTGTGAATTTGAGGCCAACCTGGTCTACATAGTAAGTTCTAGGCTAGCCAAGACTATATAATTAGACCCTGTTTCTAACAAACAAATCCTTATAGAGTTTGATATGAAAATGGGAATATGCTGATATGTTTTCTTTTATTACTTTATTTTACTATGTAATAAATTGCGTACAATTAAAAAAAAAAAAGAGTCAGCATTCTAGTGCAATACTAGGGTCAAGAGTGCTAGAATTCTAAAACAGACCTGGTTTGCAGTCCTACTTCCACTACTGATTATTTGTAGGACTTTAAATAAATTATCTTGCCAAAGTAGCTCCATCTCAATGTCTTTGTCAGACTGTCTCCCTGCCTTTCCATTCCATTCTCCCCCTCTGAGACACGAAACTAATAATGATTCATTGAGGCTATTGTCAATACGGCTCAGATGAAGCACTGTAAAAGTGCTTTAAATACCCCACCCCGAAAAGTCATGCATGTGTTGGCCACTTTTAAAGCTTTTATATTGTTATCCAAGTCCTCTATTTAATGGCTTCCAGCCATGATCAGGTCTTTCATGGCATGGACTAGATTTATTGCACTATTAACAAAGAAATTTCCTTTTCTGAGAAAGTGAAGATTACACTGTGTATAATGTTGCTTACCATAGAAGTGACCAATTTCAAGTCTAATTTTATGTCCTCTTGAGCACAGTTAGCAAATGAAGTAGAACACTTAAAGAAAAGTTTCCTCTCAAAAAATTGTTTCAGATCACGGATGTGTCATTTTTCACCAGAGGCAGAGTAGGTGCAGTTTTCTCTTCCTCTTCCTCCTCTTAATTTTTTTATGTTCTGAAAATGCAGTTAACAGACTTGCTCTTGCTGAAGGGAAATGTTTGCACTGTTGCGTTTCCTCATTAGCTTTGCCTAAGACAGACACCTGTGTCACAGCTGATGGATCCTTTATGAGCTTTTTAGCCAAATGACTGATGTTTGCCTCATAATGTCAGATCTGAGGGCACTCTTGGCATCCCTTTTTATTCCCTGTCTAACAAAATCAATCGAGCTGCTGCTATGAACCCATGATCAGGCTGATAATGAAAACGTGCTCAGGAGCTGGGCAATGCCAAGTATCTTTTATCTGAAAAGACCAATAGGTGCTGGCTACAGATTTTGGTTTTGCAGTTTTAGAGCAGGTTTCATAGGTGAGAATCACTTGGGCCAAGTCCATGGGAATGAGACATGATTCATGGAAACAAACTGCTTTTCTATGTAAGAAGTTCCTGGCATAAAGGTTGTCCCCCCTTTCAGTACTTTTCTCTCCTGCCCATTTTACATTGTTTTCATGTTCTAAACAAGATCACTTTTGTCTGGACCATAGGTAGGAAATATGTTAAGTCCAGGTCCTGCTAATAGGAAGCAGGAGTTTTCTGAAGACAAATTTTAATATGAATGTCCATTTATGGAGCATAAAACCCCATGTTTATCTTCATAAAATCTGTGATATTTGAAATTTTCTGATTCTGATATTGTTGCTTGGCTTAGTAGACAGGTCTTTACTGATGTGGCTGGCTTATGTCTTCTTGCATTACTGGCCTACTCCTGAAAATCCTGAGGTTTTGTATGGCATAAGGTGTTGGAGTATGTGGCATTGGACTCGAGCCCTCACATATGCCTCATGGGAAATCAGCTCTGTAACCTTGGTCTGCATTCCATGTCCTCTAAAGTGCAGTCAGCTTCCTCTCTGAAACCTTTTTGGTTAAAGCAACCTTCTTTCTCTTCTTGGCATCCCATTCTCTAACAAATAGCCATGATTTGTATTAAGATTTTCCTTTGCCTCTCTGTCCAGCCTCCTTTTGTATTAATTCTTGCTTAGAAACCCATAAGCCTAAATAATGTAGATCATCAGCTCAGGTTGCCTCACAGTGTTGGAAAATAATTACTCTGCCAACCCTTCAGGGGAGTCCAGGCTGTTCACAGAAATAACATCGCCATGAATTCTGGATAGCTTGGCAGCTCCATAGATGAAATCTGACATCTTCATTTCTAGCTATTTCTGACAAGTTCTTATTTCTTTAAAGTAGCCACTTCCTGTAGTAGTCAAACAACTGTCTTTGGGAACAATTCTTGCAATTTTTTAATTTAATATTTTTATAACTAATATATTATTAGCATATTATGTATTACAAAGAAAAAGTCTAGCCCATGAGTGAGAGACAAAATAATAGTTCAGGATCAAAACATGCCATCTTAAGAAATTGTTCTTAGGGTTTTCTCTAACACTTTCAGGTATTTAGCTCTTATATTAACGTTTTCCTTGATCCATTTTGAATTGAGTTTTCTTGAAGTGAGAGATATAGATCTAGGTTCATTTTTCTACATGGGGAAATTCTTTTTTTCCCACCACTACGTCTTGAAGGGGCTGGCTTTTCTTCACCATAGGTTTTTAGCACTTTGCCAGATGCAAATGGCTGTAACACCATGTATTAGTTATATTCTATTGCTTTGTTGTACATGTTTGTTTTCGTGTCAGTGAAAGACTGTTTTTTTGTTTGTTTGTTTTTGTTTTTGTTTTTTTTTTTGTTTTTGTTTTTTTTTTGTTTTTTTTTTAATGACAGCTCTATAGTGTGATTTGAAATCATGTGTTCTGGTACCCAGAGTGTTGTTCATTTTGCTTAGGATTGCTTTGCCCCTCCCCTTTTTTGGTGGTTGTTGTACAGTGTAAACTAGTATGACCACTATGGAAATCATTAAGGAGTGTTCTAATAGAACTAAACACAGAGTTGCCATATGACCTAGATATAATAGTATCCTTGGACATAAACCTGAATGGCACTAAGAAGATATACTATAGAGATACTTATACAGCTATTGTGTTTACATCACTATTCACAAAAACCAAGTTATGAAATAAGTTTGGTTACCCATTGGCAAATGGATACATTTTTAAAAAACATGGTATTTTGACTAAGCCATAAAGAAGTTCAAAATTATGCCATTTGCTGGAAGTTAGAAGTATTTATCCAGGGCTTCCTGATTTACCTGCTACTATGTTGAGCATCTTATAAACAGTTTTTGTTTCCACATAAATCTCCAAAGGTTTCAGTAATATAGTTATTTCCATTTTAAAGATGTGGAAACTGTGGCTCAAAGAACTGGATTGATTTATGTAGCCCTACAAATTATCAATATGGAGCCAGGAGCCTTACCCATGCGACAGTAGCTCCAAAATGTAAGTTCATATCAATTATTCTAAAAAGGACACATTAGACATAAAAAAGAAAAGAGAAATGTGGTGGTGGGGATTAGAAGTTACAATGAGGAATTAGAACTATAAATACCAGTAGGGTTGGGAGAAATGACGGGGAAGAGTCTAAACCATACTTCATTTAAAATGTCATAATGATATGTAATATATTATATGCTAATTTTTTTCAAGAGGGGCAAGGGAGAGGGAGAGAGGAGGCAAGGAGAAGCATTAGGATCTGTTTAACAGATTCCCTGTGTTTCTTTTTATTCAGTCCAAGATGGCAGTCCAGAGGATGGTGCCACATATATTCAGGGTGGGTTTTCCCTCCTCAGTGAAACCAGTCTGCAAACATCCTCACAGATACATCCAGAGCTGTCTTTTCTAGGTGATTCCAAAGTGAGTTAGGCTCCAGGAAATGCTTCATGCTGGTATTTCTGAGAAAAAAAAGCAATATTACAGTCATTCTGGAATTTGTATTTGTTTCTTTTCTTTTCTCTTCCTCCTGTTCTTCCTCTTCTTCTTTATTTTAGATAGATATATAGGCAGATAGAGATTTACTATGTGATATCATATGAGATTATAGTAGTAATTAAGATTGAAAGTTTTAAAAAATTCACTCTCAGCCAAATTACCAAGAAAAGTGAGATTATCAGGTAAATTCAGCCTTTGAAACTGCCATTTTTGTGAATTTATTGTTATTTACCAAATCTGACACTGTAGGAAGTCACAAGCACTCTGCCTCTTTCTGACGTAGAGCTAGCTCCCCATACACTACATAGTGGACCTTTAAAAGATCTCATTCCAAGTATATTTGGGGAAAGCTCTATGTGATCACAGGCTCCCAAAGTTTCTTTTTGACACTAGTGTCCTGGACCAGGCATTGTGGCTCATGCCTGTTATTCTAGCCCTGGAGGATTTAAAGCAGTTTGAGTTCAAGGTCAATCTGAGCTTCAAAATGAAACTTATATGCTAATTTTAAAATCATTTAAAAAAGAATGACCATCACAATAATAATCAGGGGTAGGAGTTAAGTGCATTGATATAACAGTTCATGTATTGCACATAAATATGTACACGGAAGAAGCGTATTAGTGGAGGTAACAGTCAGAGAAATAGGCTGTGTTCCAGCTTCAGAATGGCCAAAGCCAAGAGATGCAGATAAACCAGCACAAAAGAGTCAGACTTAGCTTTTATATTCATGGGTTCTCATACCTTGGTTACAATAGCATGGGAAATTTTAGAGGTGCTTAGCCCTAGCCCATCAGATTTGCCTGGGTCTGGAATCAATTCAGAAATACATCTGTGACAACTTCCTCAGGACTGGTTAGTCTCCAGTTTATGTTTGCTAAATTTGTGCTCTTTCTCAGTTTCTGGAGCTAATGGTGTCATATAGTAGATTATTTGTTGAGTTGAGAAAGACATGGTTGATGTTTTTCAGCTGTGGACTAATCATCCCCCATCGCACGCCCCTCAATTTCAATAAAGTTGTTTGTTTGTTTGTTTGGCTGGTTTGGTTTTTGTTGTCCTTTTTGGTTTTAAGGAGTAACCCAAAAGGTCTGGAAATATGTCAGATTTCTCAAACAAAGAAACAAACAATAATCCAAAACCAAACAAAGAAACAAAAAAGGTAACTTCTTTAGCAGCTATACAAATCCTAAACTAGCAATAGAAAAAGCTAAGCACCAATCAGACTGTAAGAGTCTTCAAGAAGTTTGAAAATTCATGGTAACATTATGTCTAGAAGTGGGAGTGAAAGGCTCTGGAATATAAAGGATTGGTGGAAAGCTGCCTGCCTTCCCTGCTTTGTACTCTACTTCCTAACTCCTATGAGACTCTCCTTGGGCCTTTATTTTTTGAAGAGACTGAAATAAACTATTTGTCTCCAGATATTTTCCAGGAAAAAGGGTAGTAACTCAACACATGCATATGCAAATAGCTAAATGTAGGTACTTCAGCCTTCATCACCAGAATGGGA
This sequence comes from Uromys caudimaculatus, assembly GCA_028551405.1. Lineage (NCBI taxonomy): Eukaryota > Metazoa > Chordata > Mammalia > Rodentia > Muridae > Uromys > Uromys caudimaculatus. Next base: position 109,318,389 of record CM052722.1, read on the forward strand.
GCCAGCAATCTTAGTGACCTTTAAGAAAAAAGGACGTGAAGAGGAAATTCTTCAAGCTTTCAGGAAGGGAGAGGAGGAGGGAGTGAGAGAACCAGCTGCATTAAGGAAGAATGCCTTTGGAATTCATAGCAATCCTGGAAGCTAGAAAACCACTGAAGGGAGACAACTTCTAGCCTAACAGCCAAATTGTAAATCAAGTTGATTAAATGAAAACCATTTCAAACACTCAATAGCTCACAAAATTTTCTCTAAAAAATCCTTTTACAATAAACACTATGTATCTTGTCACCAATAAAGAAATGAATCAAGGAAGAAACCCTGTTTCTGGGGACAAGGAGCTCCAACAAAGGAAAGAAGACAAAGGAAGGTTGGAGTGTTGAGGATCTGAGACTGAAACAGGTCAGAGAGTTCTGAATGAAGTTCATAAAGAAAGTGGAGGTGAGAGCTAAGAATATGAATGCTTTGTTTGATAGGTTTCATAAAACTGATAGATTTTGAATTTATATTAGTGACCATGAAAAAAATCTCCCAAATAATAAAAGCCAATTATGATGATTAAATCAAAGTAATTTTAAGGAAAGTAGAATTATAGTTGAAGACATGACTTGGACAAATGTAAAAAATAAATTAAATGAGCTTACTTTTGGTGTATTTTTGGAAGGTAGGAGAATGAGAAATACTTCAACACATGGTATCAAAAGAAGAAAGCAAGAATGTTAAGTACCTATCTTCCACAAAGTTAACAAATAACACCTGGGCCAGAAAAATCAAAGACTAGCAATTTAATTATGTTATTCAGATAAGTGGTGTCAACTGCTCAAAAACTCAACTTAAAAATCATGCAGAAGATTTGGATTTCATGTTCACATTTGTCTTAAAGAATCCTTTATAGCTAGTTGGTTGTTACAAACATCACATGTAAAGGTCAGTATGAGAATACTCTAAACATCCTCACTATTCCCTTTTGCAAATACAATTACAACTCCCCAGAGATAGAAAATGAAAATGAACAAAGTAGGAACAGAAGCTCCTACTGTGCAGGAGATAGTTATAAAATGAAGGCTGCTACCAGAGAAGCAGAGCCTTCATCAGACTTTGAATTCTGCAAGAAAAGCAGTCTAATACCAAAGTGCACCTCCAGGCTCCACAGCCCGGCCCCTGACCACTTCATTGTGCACTGGAGAGAGTGTCTAGCCTAGACGCCTGCAAAGTTGCACAAAGACCCCTTCATCAAGCCAGGTCTCTCCTCCTAATTGCTTGTAAATCCAATGGAGCTAACCCAAATACAATAGACACTTGAGATTTAGCCTACAAAAAAGCATACAGTGGGACTACTATATTCCCATCTCCTCCTGTCCATGGGAATAAGGATTTTCCTCGGTCTTTAGTAACTCAACTCCCACAGTTAGGCCAACTAGTGATGTATTGGTACAGATCTTAAATGTCAGTTAGAATTTTGTGAAATCCAAATACATAGGGAAATTATATAAAAATATATTTATTGTCACTAACTTGGGATGACTAAATAGTTTAGCTAGGAGACTATTGAAACGGTTCTTATATTTTTTTCTATTTATACTGTTGCATGATCAAAATTTGTAGAGTTTAATGTATGTTAAACTAACTTCTTGGGAAACGTGATATCTTGTGACAACACAGAATAATCTTTGATAAAAGGTGAGCTTTATTAATGAATCACTTGGTAGAGCACGTTAAATCTTCCAGTCTGTGTCTCACCAACAGCTCCCCTAAGAGTACCAGAGCAGGCCTCTCTGGAGAAGGGCATATAACATCAAATGGAGCCGATGAGGGTGAATGAGTTCCTCTATTTCCTAAGGTGACAGCACAGTTAGTCAATTCGAAGTGGTCAGTGCCTTCCTGGAGTTTATCGGAGTCTTCTGCTTGCTGGGTGTTCAAACAGAAAGCAGAGCTTTGCAGCTGCACGTTCCTTTCCGCCTTTACAGTCTCACACCCTGCTGTCTTTGTGTGTTGCCCTAGGAAAGACCTTACAAAAGGGCAGGGAAGCAGAGGTGCCCCGAGAAGGGAGTGAGGTGATGTTAAAGAACATACAGGGTGAGCTGGACAGGAATCTGCTTTCTCTGAGCCAGGTAAAATTAGCACAGGAACCCTTAATCGAATGTTGTTCTTTGATATTATTAAGTGAATACATTTCTTCATGGCCCACCTGCTAGTGTAACTAATTAACAGCCATTCTCATTAATTACATTGATCAGGATCATAAAATAATATCAAATTGCTGAACATGATCAGCAGGAGTAAAATGGCTTCCTTTTAATCCCTTAATGATTTTTTTCATGATTAATCAAACAAAATATATGTAGTTATTTGAATCACTTTTTTTTTTCATCCCAGAACTGCAATTCAGGTCAATTATATTAGACATAAAGTTGATCCAAACAGAACTATATTTTATGTGGTAGCTAATTAAGCAATAAGTCACAATAGGGTGGGGAACATGATTATCATGAGCTAAGCACTGCCCTGTGTAGGCAGAAGGCACAAGGTCCATTGATGTTGCTCTGCTTCCACTGGGTCATGATTACCCGTGGACAGCCAGGAATCCAGGCAGCCAGTGCCTTTCTGCTTATCAGAAACTCTTGCAATTTTACATAGGAATGAACTGAAAAAATTGACTTTGATCACAGGAAATGGCTCACACCAGTATAAAGGTTTCGTATATTAATAGTGACAGCATTACTGTATGTTTTAGAAGGTTTTGTAATCAGTCATGCTGTTCTCACATCCTCCACGAGTATTGTGGGGGATTAATGATTGTTTACACTCTGAAAAGAACATACATCTGGGTGTGAAATGTCTTCAAATGGTCATGCATCTCTCAGGATTAAGTTTGGCCCTATAGGAAAGTTCTTTTTTTGGTACTAGATTTTTTTTTTTTAAATTGAAACAGAATAGCACAGTGCCTCATTTTCAAAGTCTAAGAAAGGAAAAAATACATGCGTTAGGTTTTAGCCATGATCTCAGTTTTCTGCCAACTCTGAAACTTTCTCTCTATGCCCAGCCAACTACAGATTGGGAACTGGAAAAATCCAATCCACACAAACAAAAACAAAGCAAAATGGCCAATGTGTTTCATGTGCCAGGACCAGTTGTCAGGGTGAGAAAGCCCTGGTACTTGAGGTGTTACTGTCCTGTAGTTCACTTATCCTTGCCTGCATATTGCATACTGGGAGGACTAGCCATCACAACAAGATATTTTTTCAAGATAGGAATAATGCTGGAGTTAGGGTTTAGTTCATATCAAGAAAATACAGTATTAAATGAACTTATCTGTCTCATTGGCAACTTTAAACAATAAAGATTGTAGATGGAATATAATAGATGTCAGCGATTTCATTTACATCAAATACAAGCAGGTGCATTGTAAGCTTGTAAGACTGACCAATCAAACTTGTCTGTAGTTATCCATTTAGGAGTATATATATATATATGTATATGTATATATACACATACATACATACATATGTGTGTGTGTGTGTGTGTGTGTGTGTGTGTGTATGTGTGTGTGTATGACAAGAGTTAATGAAAAAAAGATGCCATGAATTAGAAAAAGAGCAAGGAGGAATATAGCATAGTTTGGGGGAAAGAAAAGTGAGAAATGATGTAATTATATTATGATCCCAAAAATAAAAAAATAGTTAAAACTTAAAAATCACCATTTTCCTGAGTTATGCCTTAAACAATCAGATTCATTTCACATTTCTTGCCTTTTATCTAAAATAATTCTGGTTCTCTCCAATGTGTTGCTTTATTAAAGTATTCTCTTTCCATTTCAACTTTCAATAATAATAGTTGAATAGTTGTTGATTATTAAAGGTGTTTATCTGAGTGCTCTTGGTTTATTTCAAAATAATGATTGCTGCTCTAGCATCTCTGGGCTTGCTGAAGGAAATGTAGTCATGTACTTATTGTGACCCTGGGGAATGAAGATAAATGGTGTCCTCTGCAGGATACATTAGTGACTTTATGGCATATATAAATTGACAGTTGAATTCATCCTTCCCATAAAAGTACCTTTGGACTTCTCCCAGAGTCACCAGTGGGATATACTGAAACATTGGTAAGGACAAAAGATGCATGCGAGGTCTTGGTTTTTCCTTCATGTGTTGGTAAGTTCTAGTTTTGAAGTTAGAGAGAGAGAGAGAGAGAGAGAGAGAGAGAGAGAGATTGATTGATTCTCATTCTTACCTTGTTGAAAATTCATGTCGAACATTTTGACTTGTGGTTTTGCTTGGCAAGAAGTTTGCTACTGTATTGAAAGTTTTTGGGCCAAAGTTAAAATAGAGGAAGACTTTTTTTTTTTTTTTTTTTTTTTTTTTTTTTTTTTTTTGGAAAAGCAAAGCTAGCACAAAGTATATGCAATGGTTGTGATCATGAAAAAAGTAGATAGCAGTAAACTAAGTCTAGTGATCCTCCTGCCTTATCACATTCACAGAAATACTCAAGCTTCCATTATGTATTTTGTAGAGAAAATGTCAGTTATTAACTTAAGTAGCATAGGTATGAATTATAAAAAGGCTTTTAAAGTGCCAAATGCTGAAAAAGGATATTAAATATGGTTATTTATGAGAAAGCTTTAGAAATATTTGCATTCATTCTAGTGGGACCTGGCAAGTAGGTTTTAAATCATGTTTAGTATTCAAACTCTCAAAATTCATGTTAAATAATAATAAAGGTATCTTCCCTTATATGCATCTCGTAGCAGTTTGGCCACACATCTGCCTCCCCTAAAGCAATTAACCATTATAACTTTAGTCATTGCTAAAACTTGACACATTGTTGGTGAGTTGAAATGATAGAAAATGAAGTTGAATTGATAAATGGAATGTGTTTGAAAAGGTCTATGACTTGGGATTAATTTTTTGGTTTTAAATCATGTGACTCAACATTAGTAGCAATTCTCTGGAGGAATAGTTACACTTGTAAATATCATACATGGAGCTCAACAGCAATAACTGAGCATCTGAATAGGTCTATAAATAGAAAGTCCCCATGGCCTCAATGAAAGACCCCTTAGGAATTGCATGTAGGCTTACACAAGTGTGTATGTGTGCCTGGGGAGGAGCACTAGTTAGACAGTTGGATACATCTTCTTTAAGAAGGCAACAGAAAGGACATTGCTCTTCCACCATCCTAAAGCCACTAATCTGATGTTATTATTAGCGATAAGGAGTAATGGCCAGAAGAAAATCTCATTTTCTCCAAATATCATTTAAATAGGACTCTGATATTTTCTGGTCAAGTCAACAGGTTTTAGTCCAATAGTGAGCACTTTATTTGTAAATGCAAGAGGGAAAGAAAAGCTTCAATTCAGCAGTTCTTTGGATGTCAGCTTACCAGTATTGATTAATCGTTCCGCAGTGGCAGCTGCTTCTTTATTAAATGTGCAGTTCTCCATACAGAAGATATCAAGCTTAGGACGTGTTTTTTTGACAATTCTCCTGCTCCCACAATGTGGTGGAATGGACTCCGATGTTTTCCTCACCACTATCCTCACCCGTATCCAAGGGAATTTCTCTCCTCCCTTGTTCAGAGGCCTATAATGCATATACTCCCTGGGAACTCCTGTAGTCAGCTACTGAAGTGAGCCTCCATCACATAGGTTGGTACTGTTCCTTTAAAAAATCTTTGGGGATATATTCCCTTTATCTCTTTTTCACAATTGTTTTTCTGTGTAGAATGTTCTTGCTACTTAAGTACTAATTGTAATTATAGATGTAGCATTTATATCGCTAATTAATCATATTCTCAGAACTGTAAAGCTACTATTTGCCTAAGGAACGAGGCATCTTAAGAGGTTGTACTGGCTGGTTTTGTGTCAACTTGGCACAAGCTGGAGTTATCACAGAGAAAGGAGTTTCAGTTGAGAAAATGCCTCCATGAGATCCAGCGGTAAGGCATTTTCTCAATTAGTGATCAAGGGGGGGGGGCCCTTGTGAGTGGTACCATATGTGGGCTGGTAGTCTTGGGTTCTATAAGAAAGCCAGCTGAGCAAGCCAAGAGAAGCAAGCAAGCCAGTAAGTTACGTCCCTCCATGGCCTCTGCATCAGCTCCTGCTTCCTGCCCTGTTTGAGTTCCAGTCCTGACTTCCTTTAGTGATGACCAGCAACATGGAATAGTAAGCTCAATAAACTCTTTCCTCCCCAACTTGCTTTTTGGTCATGATGTTTGTGCAGGAATAGAAACCCTGACTAAGACAGAGGTTGCAATAGTTCTTTGAGACTGCTAGGTATATTATATAGCAAGTTGTCTGCTTCATATTTGAAATTGTGACCCAACTACAAGTCTTTCTGAAGTTTCCTGTAAGAAATCATAGTCAGAATTGAGTATGCACTTTAGGAGAGTCTGGCATATATGCAAATATTCAGTGGCTTTAACCCTTTAAGGAACAAAAATACAGTGAAGAAAGCTTTCTATTTCCCATCCTTGAATATCAATTCTAACTTCATCTTTTAATATCCCCATGTTGGTTCAATTCACTTGGCTTTTAGTTTCTGTGATTCTCATTTGCCACTCAAAATAAATTGCATATGTATATTTTATAAGCAGTCACTACCTTCCTTCTAAACAGAGAGGGGTTTAAGTTCTTTAAGCAATGGATTTGCTTCTGGGATAAATTCTGTGTTTTGCAAAAATATTTTCTTTTAAAAGATTTATCTAAATGCCATGAACCACATCATTCCTTGTAGAGTTCAGTACCTCAATATGCCAATGATAAATTCTAGATATCTTTTCCATCAAGCAGCATAAAAATATTTTATTTGCTCCTTATTATTGGGGTTCAAAATATGACTAGTGTGCAAATTATTTAAATCTCATTCAACAGATTCTTATTTAGTTTCTTCTCTGTGTTCCATGTCATAGGTACTTGAGAGTATACCAAACATCACAGTAGAACTGAATGCCCTACTGCTGTGAATTGAATATCATCCATAATGGTGATAGGGAGCAAGGGCTCCAATGATGAAGTGGGGTCCTTAGCTTTGATAGAACACCTAGGGAAAAGTCATTTAGGGATATTCAAACAAAGACCTGCAGAAAGAGGCTAGAGGAAAGCATTTTCTGCTAAGTGTATAGAAAATGCCAAGACTTGGAGCTGTGAATGGAACTGAGTTTAAGGAAGAGAAATGAAGCCAGTATTTGCAAGAGGAAAATAATTAAGCTCAAGTGGAATGAGATTTAAAAGGAAGGAAGTGTGTAAACACAGACATTGTAGGGCTTGGCAGACCATGGCAAGGTGTTAGACATTATTCTAAACACAGTGGGAGGCCACTGCAGACCTCATGTTAGACTTACAAGGTTTGATTAATGCTTTATTAATAATAATTTGCTCCAGCTTTAGAGGAGGTGATAGTGGAAGGAGGAAGACACATTAATATCTTATTATATAATATATTATTATGGCAGCTGTTCAGGTAAGAGTTGATTGTGGTTTGAACCAGAGAAAGGAATATGCTTTGGAGAAAGTCAGATGAAAATGTGATTGTGTTATCAGAAAAAAGAAAGGATGAATTGAGACTGACTGATAGGAAGTTTAGAGTGATATCTGAGAGCCCCAACATTGGAACGGAGGTTACTTGGTTCTAGTGTTCTAGAGTATTGTCTTATTTACCTAAGGCACACTTTTATCATTTGTAAAAGATTAATGGTAAACATTTAAAATGAAATTTAATGGAAGTAATGTAGGTAAAGTTCTTTACAAATGTCACAAAACTGTTTGGAATTTCTTTTCTTTTTTTCTTTTTTCTTTTTTTACTTTTAAAACAAAATAAGAATCCCAGTTGGTCAAACAGTAAGAAGTAACAAAATAGGGATAGGAAACTCTACACAAACCAAAAACTCTCAACTTATCAACCACCATCTCTGCTCTGACACAAGCACTGCAGAGAGCAGAAAAGACTGAATCGATTTCAAAGAGAGGTGGCAAGTGTAGAATTTCCTGAGTTCTTGTATGTTGAAAACAGTTATTTTTCAGTAGCTCTGATTTAACCAATAGGTCACTTACATGTTAATTCTAGTCATTTTTCATCGGAAGCCTTAGTTTTTTCAAACGATTCATCATTAGTATCTTGGTTTTTGAAATCTTTAATGTAAGTCTAATTATTTTGCCTATATAAATTGTTTTTTTGTCAAAGATTCTGGGAGTTTTTTTTTCTCAATATTTTCCTAGTAGTTTTGCTGATTATTGTCTTTCTAGATATGTAGTAAGCCTCTACTATGAAGCCTATTTGTTTCATCTTGTCATTGTTCATCTTTTCTTTAAGTACGATTTTAAGTAATAATCCTACTTAGCATTCTTTTGTCTTTCATGGGACTAGTAATATAAATATTACTTCTTTTTTGCCTTCATTGCATCTCCCATTACTTTCTTTCAGATTCTTTTTTCCTTTTCTTCAATAAGTGCAAATTAATTTTTATTTAAATCTATTTTCTTTTTTGTACTTTTTATCTCATTTTCTAATCTTCAGATAACTCTGTTCTTTATATTTTTTCTTGAATTTTATAATTCACTTTTAATTTCTTAATGAGTTTTACCCTTAAAAATGCTTTTAAAATTCTATGTGAGTTTAGTGACATAGAAAATGAACAAGTTATATTTAGGAATAGATTTTATGTACATGTAAATGTATACATACAATACTTATTAAAGAAAAGGAGGGCATGATTTTGAAGGAGAGTACAGAGGGGTATATGGGAGGGTTTGGAGGGAGCAAAGAGAAGAAAAATCTTATGAGTATTTTGTCTGTATGTATGTATTTATGTGTACCATGTGCATACAGTGCCAGCTGAGGACAGAAGAGGGTATTGGATCCTCTGGAACTAGAGTTACAGGCAATTGCGAGTCAACATGTGGGTGCTGGGTAATGAACCTATGCCTTCTGCAAGAGCAGCAATTGACCATAACAACTGAGCAATCTCTCTAGTCCTCTTATTAATTCTTATTTTAAATTTTTCATTTCTGACATAAAGTGGTTTTTCTCTTACCATTTTGGTGCCAATGACATGGCATAATGGTTAGGAGCACTCACTACGCTTTCAAAGCACACATACTGGACCCTCACAATTGCCTATAATTCCTCTTCCAAGGGCTCCCAACTCTATTTTCTGACCTTCATGGGCACCCGTACAGATGTGGTATGCATAAAAGTATGTAGAAATGCATCTATATACATAAATAGCACTTCATTTAATTTAAAATAAGGAAATAATTTCCTTGAGTTTATGCAATTCTCTTTATATTATGTTTTTGTACTTTATACCTAATAACCGTCTTGGCTGAAGGGTCTCCTGTATTACCTGTATTTAGATTTTAACTTCTTTTTTAAAATTTTAATTGATTTACTTACTTTACATGCTGACCACAGTTTCCCCTCCATCCTCTTCTTCCAGTCCACCCCTCATCTCTTCTCCCCACCCCATCTCTGGCAACAAACCTGGCACTGTGGAAAGAAGCCCCATGTCTCTGTTCCGGGCACTGCAGCTCTGGGTGGGACAGGAGACACATGGGAAGTGGCTGTGAGTCTTCCCACACAGTCAGACTGGCAGGTGGGGGCTGTGGGAAGCCTTCACAGGCCGTGCCCATGGGTGGGGGAGGTGACCATTCTTGGGGAACATGCATGGCAGCAGTCTCCATGGATTCTCTAGCCCAGCAGACAGGCTAGCCGGAGCGCAGCTAGGATTCCTGAGGAGACCAGGTTTCGGTGGCTTGGGGCACCAGGTTAGCTGCTTAGGCTTGGCTGAATGGGTACCGTCTGGGAGTGTTGGGAAGCCCTCGGCTAGAGATTAGATGTGGCTCATTAATCGAGGGCCAGATCCCTTGCTTCCCATGGCAGGTCCAGATGAAGAGACAGTCCATAATTCTAAGACATTTATTTCATCATGTGAAGTGGCATGGATGGAATTGTATGTACCCTGTGGCCTCTGGGAGATGCAAGGCAGATACAGTAACTGGGAAGGAGCGTGACTAAGCCTCTAGGCGTCTCATTAACATGGGGATGGCTTGGGGCTGTGTGGCCATGCCTCTACCTGAGGAGAGGTGGTACGTGACCATGACTGGAGCTAAAAGCCTCCCTGGAGCGTTGGCATAACGTTTTCTGGTCCCTTGCAGATTGTTCTGCTGGGTCACCCAGATTTTACGCCTGTGCTCAACCCGGTGCCAGATTGCCTGTCACAGTTACTGCCCAACACCCATCCATTCCTCCCTTACTTTCCAGAAAAGGGGAGTCCTTCCCCCCATAGATATCAACCTGCCTTGGCATATCACATTGCAGTAAGACTAGGCACATCTCCTATTGAGGCTAGATGAGGCAACCCAGGAGGGAAAAGGGGTCTCAAAAGGCAGAAAGCTGCATCAGTGACAGCCCATGCTATTGCTATTAGAAGTCCTTCATGAATTCCAAGTTGCACATTTGTTACATTTATACAGAAGGCCTAGGTCAGTCCTGTCCATATCCCCTGGTTGGTGGTTAAGTATATATGAATTGTATGGGCCCAGGTTAGTTGATGTCCCTCTGGCTCCTACAATTCTTTCTCTCTCTCTTCTGCAGGATTCCCCAAGCTCTAGCTAATGTTTGCCTGAGCGTCTCTGCATCTGTTTCCATTAATTACTGGGTTAAGCCTCTCTGATGATGGTTATGCTAGGGTTCTGTTTTCAAGTATAGCTGATTACAATTAACAGTGTCGGGGATGGGCTCCTTCTCATGGCATGGTTTTCAAACCTGCCCAGTGTTTGGTTGGTTACTCCCTCAATTTCTGCTACATCTTAACCCATGCACATCTTATAAGCAGGACAGATTGTAGATAAAAGGTTTTGTGGCTGGGTTGGCATCCCAATCACTCTATTGAAAGTCTTGCCTGTTTATAGGAGATGGCTGGTTCAGGCTTCATATCCCCTATTGTTATGAGTCTTAGCTAGGGTTATTCTCATAGATTCCTGTGAGTTTCCATTGTCCTAGGTTTCTAGCTTGTCACAGAGATGCACCCCCCAAACCAGTTGTCTATCCCTATACTCTTCCACTCACCTGATCCCTCCTTTTCCTATCCCCAACCCTTCCCCCATCCAGTCTTGTCTCCCCATCCACCCATCCATGATGACTATTCTATTTCCCCTTCTCGGTGAGATTCAGGTGTTTCCTCTTGAGCCCTCCTTGTTCCCACCTTGTTACTTAGCATCTTTAGGTCTGTGGATTGTAGCATCATTGCCCTTTATGACTAATATCTACTTATAATTGAGCACATACTATGTTTTTCTTTCTGGGTTTACATTCAGGGAAATGCAAATCAAAACAACTCTGAGATTCTATCTTATACCCATCAGAATGGATAAAAGAAAATAAAAAAGAAACTTCAAGTGATGCAATGATGTGGAACAAGGGGGAGTAAAAACTTATACAACTTTTGAAATCAATATAGCAGTTTCTTAGAAAATTTGGAATAGCCCTAACCCAAGACCTAACTATTCCACTCCTGAGTGTGTAGTTAAAGGAAGCTTTACCATACCACAAGGACACTTGCTCAATTATGTTCATAGCAGCTTTATTCATAATTTCCAGAAACTGGAAACAACCTAAATATCCCTCTATTAATGAATGTATAAAGAAAATGTGGTACATTTATACAATGGAATATTACTGAGCTATTAAAACCAATTTCATCATGAAATTAGCATGCAATTGGAAGAAGTTAGTAACTAATATTTTATTAGATGATACATTAATAAAATTGATCATATTTTAGGATAGATCAGATATGTGACTTTTTGTTATGTAAATATATATGAACAAATGTCACTGGGTTCACGTTTTTCAATATTGGCAAATGAGTTACAAATAATCAAAATGTAAAGGCTAGAATAAAACATGTGGTATTAGATTATAATTGGGTTATCAGCATGAATTTACATTGTATAAATAATAGGTGATGATAGAATATAGATACTATAATTATTATATTTGCAATAAAATAAATACATGTGTCATAATGCTGCCATTATATGAGTGAATGGATGAATGAAATTAAAAGTTATCATTAGGAAAAGTATAATTGCAGGTGAGATCTTCTGATGGATAGTAAAGTCTGTGGATGCATGTCTGAGGAGAAATTGGATTTCATATAATCTCAAGATTATCTTCCTTAAGTTTACAATAATAAAATAGGAAAACATAATTTTAACAGCATAGCCTAGTATTATCAACTGTAAGATATACTGCCATCATGGGCCCTCAAATGTGATATACTGAGAAAATGTTAATAATATCCTTTGCTTGTAACTATTCTCTAAAATAAAATAATTTCAAAATATTTTACAGATAAAGCCCATATTTTAAATATATTCACAAAACTTTCTAAAAGTTCAAGTTTTGAAGACATGACAGCATATGAAGGCTATATGCCAAATTTTTCAGTTTTTATACAATGTAGGACCTACTAGTTTCTAAATAATCACGTAAAACTAAAGCTGTATTAGATGCAACTTAATCTTTGATGATTCTTTAGTATTACTGGGTCAAGGTTAAGAACAACAAAGAGACCACAGAGAAAAGTGTCAAGGCAGGGAGATGACAGTTTTCTTACAGTACTATGTAAGTGAGTACTTTCTCCATTTAATTCTGGGCTAAGAAGAGTAAAATAAGCAACTTCTCGAGTTTGGAAGTATTAACTCTGAGCTCACTTGATTCTGTTTATGAGCGTTATACTCTTATCTTAAATTCTCTTATCTTAAATGCCAACTATAAGTAAACTGTGTGCCAAGCACCATGGTCAGGATCTAGAGAGGAAGATGTCAAAAACAAACAAAAAATTATAAAGAACACTGAGATCCTTCCTGCTATCAGTTGAGTAATTCAAAATGATGAAATTGAATATTCTAGGCATGGAGTAATTGGTTTGTATGCTCATTTTGTTAGTAAACAGCCAATAAATGGAAATTTCACTCAAATCTTCCACTTTTCACAGTGTTTCAAAGGATCTTAAATTGTCCCTAGAAGAGTTCATTATACTTTGAGACAAAGTATAATATATATATATATATATATATATATATATATATATATATATATATATATATATTATACTTTGAGATTTTGATAAAGGTAACCTGAATGCAGACCCTTAGAAATCCCCCAAAATTCATGGGCGTATGGTCAATAAGAATGAGTTCTGTGAGAAGGTGATAATGCCTTGTCCACTTTCAAAATCCTGGGGCAGGAGGCTCAGGGGGAGAGCAAGACATTGAATATGTTTAAAATGCATTGTATACATTTATGAAATTCTTAAAGAATTAATGAAATGTATACTAAAATTCAACTTAAAGGAAATACTTAAGGAAAGGAGGCAATTGAATTATGGACTTTCTAAGTCAGCCTACAGCTGTAATCTAGCCACCATACGGAGGGAATAGAGTGCTGCAGCAGTCACCTTGACCTCCCTTTCTCCTGCCATTTGATTAGAAAAGTTAACGATAAAGCCATGGTCTGTTATTGGATTATCAAGTCTGACAAAACATATTCCAGGATTCACAGCCCTTGACATGCTCCAGTGTCACTGAATGTCAATGATTTTTTTCCAGATGGTGCTATAAAGCTATTAAAAGTTTTCAAAGCAAAATTCACTTTAATTAACATTTACACGGAGAGAGCTATAAACGCATTGGAAGGATGTTAAGAAACTAAAATCTTGATTGGGAAGAATGCTGAGACTTATTTGGTAGTTTTGTCATTGCTTTTGTTGGGGTTTTGATTTTTCCTCAGTTTTTAGTAAGAGAGTTGCTAGAATATGCTAATGTGTTCTGCAGACATCTTCAAAGTCTTCCTTTTATATATTCTGATCCTGAAATTCAGTCCTAGTTCATAATGGCATGTATGTATAAAGGTGCTTTTAACAACAGGAGTGTTTAGTGCAGCATCAAGACTCTGTGAGACAAAACTTGCCTTAGGTGTGCACTTAAATTTCCATTAAAGGAAAGCTGCAACTGAGCTTTCAGAGCTGAGGGTAACATTTGAATTTTGCTGTAGGAAATCAAGTATTAGGTGCTAGGATATTGAATTTCACTTTTTCTCATGAAATTGACTTTCCTTTGGCGCATCACAAGCTTGTGAAATCTAGTTCAGTTGTATGAATTTTTAGGTTTTAGTTTTTCCCACTAACCGAAACGCAGAGATACAAATCCAAGGCTTAGGGAGTACTCATGTAGATTTGTCATATTCCTTGGGGTCTGTGGGAGCTTAATCACTTTTATATTTTATTTATAAAGCAAATGTTCCATGACATTGAAACATTAAATGGATTATGCCCAACCATGTGCAATGTATAATTTTCGAAAATCTCTGATTAATTTAATATGGGTGATTTTCTCTCTTTGATATGTGGCCTTGGTGTAATTTATAACAAGCTATAAATTTTTGAAATCCTGTAGAAATGGGGTTTGGGGACTAGTGTTAACACCTGCTTTCTATGCTACTTAGGTTACATTGAGCTTTGAATGTACACATGTGTGCTTCTGAGGGTATTATTTGATTTGTGTTCCATTTGAATGTGTTTATGAAGTGACTGGGTAGATTATAAGGAGTTTTCTCCATTTTCTTAGCTTTTGATCTGAAATAAGATTTAATCAAAACAGTATTAACATGCCTTGTTTGGAACATTTCAATTCCTTGTGGAAGCAAAAATGTTAAAGCACTTCCCTTGCTAACTCTTCACCTTTGCCACATACCCTTCTAAGCCATTATGTGCAGGAAAGGTAGGAAAATAATGAACAGGATCCCTTTAAAAGCCTGAATCTTGAGACACAGACATCAGATACGGACCTGGTAACTGGCTTAGCTGACTGCTCCTGAGACCTGCAAGGATGAGGATTGTCAAGAAATCTGAACCTTCACTGCTTCTATGGAAATCCAGTGGCAAGCGAGCCTCTAACTTCACAGATAAATCTTTTCTCAAGAGTTCAATGGCCTGCTCTTTATCTCTCCTCCCACCAGCTTGTCCTTTGGAATTGAGAGGGAGTCGAAAGCAGAATATAAGAAAGCTTTTGTTTTATCTTTTTATTTTTTTCTCTAATACCTCCCAAATTCAAGGCTAAGTAGTCTAAACCCAACTGTGCCAAAATTGTTCCCGAATGATTGTTGTAAGATTTGGAGAACACACATAGGAACAACTGGAGCATGCGCTGCTCATTTATACTATGAACACATTTAGCAGTATTACTATTAAGCTTCTTCTTGCTATTAATAATCCTTATGGTAAACGATTAAGTGACAGAGGGTATAATAGCCTATCACTTAGCAACTTAATACTGAATACTGTAAGGGCTCCTGTTCATGATATTTGTTTCTTATTAAAGAACGTCTATATTTTTAATGCATACAACCAAAATAACAACAAATACTGTTAAGAATGATTAACATTGAATGAGGGCAGAGGGATTCCTACTTCTTTTCTACTTTTCACTTTACTTCTGAGTGAGCAAAAGTACTAGTACATGCAAGTTGTATGTTTACTTTCTTTTTTTAACCAGCCAGATGAGTGACTTATGGAGTTATCTGGGGATTTATTCACACAGGTGAATCCCTGTCATCATAATTTAATTTCTAGTGGGATGTTTGCCCACAGCCATGTCTGGTTTTCCAAAGTCTGTTTTGTATTGGGTAAGAAATAGAATAAAATATATTCCTCACATACTTTATTTCTCTTCCACAGAAGCAATAAATTTCCCTTAAAAGGTAATTTAGGGAGCATGTTATAAATAAAGGAGTACCACATTCAGTAGTTATATTGGCAAACACTAAAGGCAAGGAATTTCATTAAAATGACATTGTTTTAAATTCTTGTTATTCAGTCCAATGTTTTCCAAATACTATTGCAACTTAATGTTCCAGGGAGAACACAGAAGATAGGAGCATTCAGGAAGTATATAATGTCGTCATGGTCAGGCAGGAAGCTGAGCTAGATTGTCACTAGTGAATACTGGCACCCTGAAGCTTGGACATTCATAGTCAAGTGTTGTGACAGATAAAGAAAACACTGAATAGATGGTTCTTGCATTATGCAGTGTGATATTTTCTATGGTGGAGTCCTGTGATGTAGCTTTCTAATTGATTACAAATGACAGCACCAAGTATGTTGTGATTTTGGAAGGTAAAACTTCTCGTTGGCATTTGGAATTTGGAAGATGTTCTCCTGGGAAAAGCTGGCATATTGCCTGCTACTTCTGGATGACTCTCAATGTCTTGCTGTCTTGTGTGCAATTTGTCAAAATTAAAAATTAAATTCAGGCAGTATGGTCTGGCAGTCAGAGTAGTAAGTCTATGAAGATGAAAAATACATTTCTATAGACATGTGAATTATTAGCTTCCTAGGGCTACTATAACAAATCATTATATACTTTAGTAACTTAATACAACACAAATGTATTCTCTTGTAGTTCTGGATGTCAGAAATAAAAAAAAAATGGGTTAACATTCTTTGTGGAAGCTCTAGAATCCCTTTCGTTACCATCCTAGCTTCTAGAGGTTGTTCGAATTGCAATCAGCCCCATTTCCCTGTGACTTGCTGCGTTGAATCATGTCTGTCTCTTTCACTGGCTCTCATCTCCAGCTACACTCTAATAAGGATTGTGTATTCACACAGGGTCCACCTGGGATAATCCAGGATAATTTTCAGGATTCATTTTTTAATGGAGTTGTCTGATATGCCTGATCAGGTTTAGAAGATTAGGGTGTGAACATTTATATACATTATTCAGCTTGACATATGTGTGATTAACATCTTTGTGACTCACTTTTGTCACTTATAAAAGACAATGTACAATGTCTATAAACAACAGCACCCTTTAGAGACTAGTAACACATCTTCACAAACTCCTTTGGCCACAGTTTCTATGTGAATAAAAAGTGATTAACAACCACCTGCTAGCTGAAACCTGCAACATGGGAAACCTTGGAAATGCCATATAATACCTTGTTTTATTAACTTTTTATTCATGTTGTAGCTCAAGCACATATATTCTACTGACCACGGGTAATTAGAACATTTTCCTGTTTGTAGTCGATTCTCCTTGAATCCATTTGACAGCATGTTACCAGTACAGAACACTATACTATATGGCAAATAGCACTTCTGCCCTTGGCAACTGGGTAAAATTGGAACTTCATAGTCCATGTCTTACGCCATGCATTATGCTTTCCTTACACATATTTAATTTTCCAAACCCCATCTTCCTTTGTTTTCCTATCTTTAGACAGGCTCAGTCAGCCACTGTGCTGTGCAGGGTTGAGTCCACTCTCTCCCTGAACCTTACTAGTTCCTTTCTCTGTAATACTGTTCCATTTTCATGTCTCTCATAAGGCTTTGTTCTCTTACTTCAGCTGGCAAATACTTCCCTCTTTGGAGTTCCCTAGTCATTAAAATTGCTATCGCTTATTTAGCAGTTGTCACAAGGTATCTAATTTAGTTAATTATCTTTATATGTCAATAGGTCTTAGTTGTCTAAGTAATTACAATCTTAAAATCAGCAGCCATATCATTCATAGAGGCAGGTTCACCACTCACTATTTAGTACTCAGTAAGCCTGAAATACATATTTTTATAACAATGCATATGTGTAGGGATTAGTTTTGTGAGCCTTTGTTCTGGGCTTTATTTTTCTATGGTATTACTCAAGCACTTTATGCTATTTAAATATATTGAAATTTAATTTCTTAGTTTGCACATAGAAATCCCTTTTATGTACCAGTTGACCTGCCTCAGAAACCTCAGCTTTGTCATTCACTACAACTCCATGTCTTCCTCTCACTATTTATATATGCTATTATGACTCACTATTTAACAATACTTTCTCTTTTTGATTCAGCATATCTGGAGGAAAACAATGTCGAGCCATAAAGAATTTCAGATAAGTTGTGTAAGCCAGACACCTTTGCAGTTTTGAAGAGACCTTCCTTGAGCTTCAGTTCACACACGTAGTCTTGTCTTTGTGGAAAACATCCTTATTTATGGAGATAACCCCAACTGGGCTTAATATGTCTGAAACCTCTAATATCAAAACCCTGTTCCCTTACCCATTGTATTTGCAAGGCATAGTATTTGAAATTCCTTCTAAGGATGCTCTTAATATGAAAGAGCCAAGTATGGTGTATCCTGTCAAAGCCAAGGGAAATGTATTCCCAGAAAGTGTATTGTCAACCTGATACCACTAATGCTATTGCCAAACTGGAAAGTGCCTGCAGACACCTTAGGGAATGATGATGGTTCAAGCCAGTCACTATATAGATGGGGCTTCCAACATAAAGTTGAGACATAGTTGCCAGATGAATCTTAGACATAGGGTTTATTTAAAGCTTGGATTTGTGGTTTGTTCCTGTGGAAGGGACACTGGTGATCCTAGTGGAGACAGAATATTTTGTTCAAGGGAATTTTCTGATTAATAAAGGGAAATAACTGAAGGGCAAATATTTATGAACCAGTTGGTGAAAATTCTCAGGTTGTTTTGAGTCTCTGGAAAATGTGCCCTTCATGAACTCATTCTTTGGTTCTTTTGTCTTTTTTAATTGGCTCTTGTAAAGGAGGGGAAGGGAAAAGAAAGTAGTCAATCTTTCAGAGAAGTTACAAAATAACCATTCTATTTGTGTCTGAGCTGCCTTTTGAGATTCTAATAATGATCACATCACAGTTTTCAAGACAGTCTTTCATTCTGGTTTCTAAATTGGAGAAGCTGTTTCCAGGAGACTCATTGGTGACCATAAGGATCGCTTCTAGGCTTCATTATGACCTGCCTCCATTTTCATCCCCTGAGATATTAGGCCATAGAAATCAGAAGTGTGAATTCAGCCTTTCATTTATCATTGCAGCTCCCCACTTATAGTTAAATCCTTAATTTTGTAAGCTCAAGTGGTCTATTGTGTTGGCAATTAGCCAATTGCAGGTGCAAAATCTTGAAAGCATTCTTAAGGAGGCCTTGGTGGGAATTGCCTTAAGAAATAGGTCTCTTGTTATACACTGGGATACGGAATTTGTGAGAGGTTTGGTGTAAAGAATATTAAATGGATACAGAATGTAGATGGGATGAAAATGGGTACAAAAATGCTCATCTAAGTGTTGACATCTTTGACCGGGCAAAAGAGACCTTTTGCACTAAATCCATTTCAGTAGACTATTAAAGGGACAATGGAAATGACAATTAGAGATGTGCTTCAGCTTTGCTATCTGCCTAAAGTAATTTAGTGCTGGTTGGTATTCCATGCTACTCCATCCCATTCAAAATTAAGGCCAAGAGTTTGGGCTAGGACTCCCATTCCCAGCACAATTTGATTCTCACAGTGCACAAGTTTATGAATCCCGTGTTCTGCTCTCCTGTTGTCACCCATTCTCTCTCTCCCTCTTGTCAACCATTTTCCCTCTCCCTCTCCCTCCCCCCCCTCCTTTATGTGCTTTAAGTGATATGGAAAGATGTACTTCAAAGACTTGCTTCTGCTAAGAAATCTGCCAGATCCTTCTAATACAAGCTAAAATCTTTGTAATATTCTTTCAACATTTTGTGCCTCAGTTTTTGTCCTTAAACTTGAATTTGAGAGTTCTATATTTCATTAAATTATGCATTCCTATAAAACCCAATCCAATATTTTGACATCAATTCATCACTTAATAACAGTATTATAGCTAATATAGCTGGCTTATAGGAAAATTTGGCATAAGAAAACCTGAGCATTTACCTTTAAATAAAATATTTAACAATGTAGTTTGACTACTGAATGGCCTTCACAGATAGAGAAGTGTCAGGACAATTTATCAGTTTATTATCTACTAGTAATGAAAATAAATCACACCGGGCAGTGGTGGAACACGCCTTTAATCCCAGCACGTGGGAGGCAGAGGCAGGTGGATTTCTGAGTTTGAGGCCAGCCTGGTCTACAGAGTGAGTTCCAGGACAGCCAGGGCTACACAGAGAAACCCTGTCTCAAAAAAAAAAAAAAAAAATAAATAAATAAATAAATAAATAAATAAATAAATAAATAAATCACTTAAAACTAAGCTTAATGAGAACTCATTGCTGCTACTTTAATTTACACATTACTCTGTAAGAACTGAAGTTTCATATGAAGTGAAGTATACCTACAAATTAGTTTTTTATAAGCTTTGCCTTCCTGAAATCCATCATGTTGTTGTAGGAATTTAGAAAGTGTTGAATTGAATGTTCAAGTGACAGGCATGTCCTTTCAGGTTAAAGAAATGAGATAGATGACCATTTTCCACCTGGAGGAAAGTACCTGCTTGGCCAGGATGAGGCTCATATTTGCTCCACGCTGAAGAACAGAATTTGGAATGATCATTTTTTAGACTGAACAGAATACAGACTATTGCAGCAAGCTATGTCTTATATATTATTCGTTCCCCTTTCCAGCCCCTTCTCTCAGATCTTCATGCTTCCCCTCTCTGTCCCTCCTCTCTCCTCTTGTTTCTCCATTTTTCTTAAATTTCCATGCGAAAGTTTGCCATCACTTTTCTTCCTTCACATAGAAGCTTACTCAGATTTTGTTGTTTCCAAAAGTCTACTTGTGTCACCTAATGTAAGGTTTGCTCAGCTCTAAATACTTCGTCATCAATTCTTGGACATCTATAACAACTGTATCTGCCCTTGTCACCCAGCACAATTTATGCCTGTTGCTTTTGTCTGAGATTTCCATTCTGAGAGAGTCAAATCCATTTCAGTCTCAGTAAAACATAATTATGAGAGTAAATATGAAACAAACAATCACTAGAGGTAGCAACACAAAAAAAATTCAAGAATTTGCTGGAGAAAGCAGATTATTGAAATCACCTACTATTGCTGAGTTGGAGTCTCCTTAACTAGTGTACTACTCAGAGTCTCTTGCCACTGTTATCCTGGCATGCAGGAGATGTGTCCGTAATTGAAGAGTTATTATGAAAATAGTGTCTTCTGTGATGGTTAAAGTTTACAAAGACATCGCTGTAATAGAGCCCATGAAAGAAAATTACTATATGTGAAACTAAAATGAATTATTTTGTGTTTTCCATGTGTTCTGTATTTGTACCTTTAGGGGAACTTTCAGGACTAGAAGGCAAAATATTATGAGACAAGATATATTTATTCTACTCATGAGCTTAGCTGCCTGTGAATCATCATGTTTTTCCTCCCTTGAAGGATAAATATGGCATCCATCCCAAACCATTTAGCCCATTATTCTTTTGTATATAAAATAGAGCAAATTAAGACAATTTTGTGTTAATTCTGCATTCTATGTATGGTTAGGATGAGTATTAAAATATCTATCACAGCAAGTGTCTCAAAATGCTTTATGCATACTAAACACACCACCCTTCCACCGTCCTCAACCAAAGGACCTGATTATGGAGAATTTTAATTTTGTATTTTCTACTTACCTATATTAAAGTTCTGTCTATGCAGAATCTAATATTTAGGTGAAAGCACATATTTGTAAATATATTGTTTTCTTTTACTAAGTTTCCATTTCATCTAGTTGGCTAACGTATAGAGAACCACTCTATGTGTCTACTCTTTGGATTAAAAATAAAACAAACAAATATATTTTAAAAACCCTCATCCCCAGTTAACTGATGTACAAATTGAATATGATAAACCCTTTTCCTATTTCTTATTTGATTTTGCTTTTCTGTTCCTCCCCCTACAATAAATCAGGAAAGATCATCAAATTCTGAGATAAATGATTGACATTCCACTATATCTTTTCCAGTGGTCCTCACAATTTGTTAAATAAATGACTTTGAGCCAAGTTAGAAAATCCACTATGTACTATCTATGTGTTCTTAGAATATTCTTGTAACTTTTGGGGGAAATCTACTTTAACTATTAAAGTGAAAGAAGGCTAGGGAATAGTGTGAGCCTTAAATGGTCCAAATGTCATTGTAACATAAAGTTCTGTGAATTTTTTACTCCCTGAAAACACACACACACACACACACACACACACACACACACACACACACACACACACACACATGTTTTAGTGAATATTACTATATCTTTTCCATCAATTAGATGCTTAGAGATGGTTTGACATTTAGAAGTACATTGGTGGAATATGTAAAAATTAAAGTTTTTTTTAAATTATGAAATCAATAGAAAATATTTTCAAAGGCCTTGCCATTTAAAACATATTTATTTATTTACTTATTGTATTTTCAGCACGTCTTCTATTTTTTGAGAATATAAAATAGTTACACTCTTCTGCTCCAAATCCTCCCATATAACCCTCCTTTCTGTCTTTCATATTTGTGGGCTTTCTTTGTTTTACATCAATATTGTTACATGTGCATTCATATAGGTATATACATATATATTCCTGAATATAACTTGTTGAGTCTATATGTTGTTATTTGTATTAAGGCTTTCAGTGCTGACCATTTGGAATTGGATAACCAATTGAAGGACTATTTCTACAGATCTCAGCATCCTTAGTTGCCTCTAGTTTGTTGTGTAGGATTGAGGCCTTGTGGGCTTTTCCTTGTCCACTATAGCATGTCTATTGTTTCCTTGTTCAGCTCATGTTTAGGCAGTCATATTGGTTGGCAGGATTTTTAAAAATTTTGTGTGTATGGGTGTTTTTCCTGCATGTTTGTGTTCCACATGTGTTCCCAGTGTCTACTGAGGACAGTAGAATTCTGGAATTGCAGTTACAGATGGTTATGAGCCACCAACAGTGTGCTTGGAATTAAATCTAGGTTCTCTACAAGAGCAGCAAGTGTTCTTAACAGCTAAGCCATCTCTCTTGTCTCCCTTTCCCCCATTTAAAATACTGACATGATTTTCATGCTTCTTAAATGTACTCATGTAAAATATCACTTGTGTATACCTCCCTAATGATCCTTATACCAAAACTCTAACTCCAAGAAGCTAAAATTATTAGCTGCCAGAGGACACAAAATAAAAGTTCTCTAAATTCTGTTTCATGGCCTTGAATTTCAAATGCCTCTTTCCACTGATAGATAGTTTGTGAAAGGGAAAAATATTTACTGAGAATATTTAGGGTATAAATAATGAATAATTCAATTTGTAAATATGTGTTTGTTAATGTGTATGTATGTTAAAATGATATTAAATATTGGTTTCTTTTATCCTTGTGTAACAGAATCACAACAATCTAAAGGAAGTGTAAGGACAAGAGGGCGTAATTTTACAGCTCGGAAGGCTAAAGCGTTTGAAGAGGCTGCATTGTTTGAGGTTTCACTGTTCTAAGGCAGAAGGGTGAAGTGTAAGAAAATTGACCTAACAGAGACTCATATTACCACAAGGGACTCCACTCAGTTTGGCTTTTTATTTGCCAAAATGATTTATTCTTATTATTTAAAAATACACAAGTTGTTTTTATTTCTTTTCATTTTTATAGTTGATTTATTAGAGTCAGCATTCAAACTTCTAGAATATTACATTTGTATGCTATATGTTTTCTATAATATCCTTTTATCATTTGAGAATTTCTTACATATATGCAATCTATTTTGATTATTCTGACCCTTCAAATACCCTTCTAACTCCTCCAAGACCCTTTACAATAACCTTCATATCCTCTTTATAAAATTACTAACTAAATGCAATTATTAAACCCATATGCTCATTGCTATAGGGCCATACACTGGAGTATTGGCTTCTTACCAGGGACATATCCTCCTTATGCATGCACTCAAAAAACTGAGCTTCTTTTCCAAGCAGCCAGCACATGCTCATAACTCCTCGAGACACTCCTTAATTCATGCTGAAATACTGGCTTCATCTTTGCAGGTCTTGTCCATACAATCACAACTGCTGTGCGTCTGTGACTATATCAGTCCTGTCACATCAGGGAGACACTGTGGTAGGAGACTTTATGGTAAAGAACAAAGATTAATTAACAGGAAGGGAAGCATTTAGATGTTCTTCAATGAAAAGGAAATAGGACAGTTTACTTACATCCTTGTCTACATACTGAAGCCTAAAGGGGTAATACAGGCACCAGTGGAGGTTGTTCTTTCTCAAAAGGTTGTCAGTATTGTCTGTTCACTTAAAGTCCATGGCTTAACAATGTATTACTCATGGTTCTCTTGGAAAAGAACCTAAATGTGAAAGTGTAGTTAAATACTGAAAGGAAGATATATAATTGTGGGAACTGGCAATTCTAAAGTCCGTGGAGCAGGCCAGTTGAATGCGAATTTAAATTTTGATGTAGTTTAGAAGAAAAGGCCACCAGTGGAAGCACATCTTTGTTACAGACTTGTTGCAGAATTTGTTTCTTTCTGGGGAACTTCTGTTTTCCCTAAAATCCTTGATTAATTAAATGAGTTCTACCTATACTCTGGATTATAATCTCCTCTATTTAGAGTGGACTAATTCTAAACATTTAGCACATGTACAATACTGCAGAACATCTAAACTAGTGTTTGAGTAATCAACTAGGAGTTAGAACCTTGCCAAGTTGTCACATCCCAATGCAGATTGCTGATAGGCTCTGTATTTGCACATTAGGGCCCTGTTAGTCAAGGCTTTTGCCATGAGTATTAAAGATCTTTGGTACAGTAGGGAATTGTACTGGGTAGTTTTATGTCAATTTGACACAGGCTACATTCATCTGAGAGGAGGAAACCCCAATTAAGTACATGCCTCCATAAGATTGGGCTGTACGCAAGCATGTAGAGTATTTTCTAAATTAGCGATTAATGTGCCAGGGCTCAACTCACTGTGGGTGGGGTCATCCATGTGATGGTGGTGGTCCTGGGTGGCTGATGAAGCCACAAGGAATAAGCCAGTAAGCAGGATTCTTCGGTGGCTTCTACATCAGCTTCTGCATCCATGTTTCTCTCTTGCGTAGGTTCTTATCCTGACTTCCTTCAGTGATGGACTAGGATGTAGAAGTGTAATCAACATAAATTCTTTCCTCCCCAACTTGCTTTGCAATAGAAACATTAACTAAGATGGAAGTAATTTACTAATACTGTTTTCCAATCCATGCTAGACTTTCAACATTGTCTAATTTTTCTGTTCATATCACTTTTTCCCACCCCTACTCTATGTTCACTCACTTAGTCTTTGCATTCAGCATGGGATTTGACAATCATGCTCCTAGTGTTTCAACTTCATTGTCACTAACCATTCACATCAATTACACTTTAGGAATTTGGGGACAGTGTGAGTTGGTGGTGTGGCAAAGAGGCTAATGACACAGGCATTTGTTAGAAATGATTCAAGTGTGCAAAATTGTCATTGGTTCCCCTCTGCAAGGTCAGTGGATGGTGTATATGGTAAGCTAGCCTGTGATTTTTATAAGAGCAATTTGGCAGCTGTCACATATTTTATTTAATGAGTAAGACATTTTAAAAACTGATAGATCTGGCAAATGCAGTTTAGTAATCAATAACATAGCATAGGATTTCTTTTTAAAAAGGAAAAACCTTTATAATTTCTGATTTAGTGTTGAGGTGTTGAGTGATGACATTTTTAATACTGAAGCTTTTTGAATCATCATATATTTTATAGGCTCCATCCCTCTCCTATCCGTACCTCAAAATTATAGCTAGCCAGTCTTCATATTAAACTCTTCTCCTTTACCATGAAACTTTGTCCTCTTCTAGACATAGAACTATACTCATGTCAGTGTGTTTGTTTCAAAATGACCTTTAGTTTTCCTAAAACAATTTTTGATTGCTATATGTTAATTTTACATATTGGTGCATTTCAATACACACAGAGAAGCTCTTATATGTATATATACATTTTTTACATGTTGAGGCTTTCTCAAGACATGAGCTTATAACCATCATTTCACAATGATACAGACTATGTTGTGTATATTTTTTACTTCACATCTCAGCATCAATACACATCTTATATTGACTATGCAGATCATGTTTAACAAATCAACAATAAGAGAATGGATTTCAACTGATTTTATATTATCTTCTTATAGTTATTGTAGATTAATAATGACTACGAGGAAAGTAAGAGCAGATTATGCAAATAAGTGAAATCACTTGCATTTCTCTTTACATCTGGTTTTAGTGCCCAAATAATATTTGATACAAGAAAAATTACTATTGTATAAAGACAGATGGGAAACAAATTTTTTGTCAAATTTTGCTTTGCCCCCATATAATGACAGTCCGTTCTATATTTGGAGATGATCTGAGTCTTAAAATTTTGTTCAGAGGACAAGGGGACAGGTATAGGAGAGGGTTGCAGTGAGGTGGGGACAGAGAGGGGGCAGTGCTTCAGATGTAAATAAATAAGTACATTACATGGAAATACAAAACAACCAAAAAAAGAAACATCAGTGTATTCAAGAATGGAGTTAAAATTGCACAAGGATGTATAAAATTTTATTTGCACACATCTGATAAAAAATACACAGGAGAGATGGCTCAGTGGTTAAGAGCACCTACTGTTCTTCCAGAGGTCCTGAGTTCAAATCCCAGCAATCACATGGTGGCTCATAACCATCCATAATGAGATCTGATGCCCTTTTCTGGTGTGTCTGAAAACAGCTACAGTGTACTTACATCAATCAATCAATCAATCAATCCTTGGACAGGAGCGAGCGGGGTCGGAGGAGGGGAGAAAGGAAAAACAATACAAGTGAATATAAGGAATCCAAGCCCAACACTTATAATCACTAATTATTAGCTCAAGTTTCTCCTTTGTTCTCAGCCTTTCCATATTAATCACATAAAGTATCCCTTGTAGTGTGTCTGTCTCACAGACATCTGTGAAATTTCTTTGTGTTTAGAGGGGACCTGTCAGTCTTTGCAGACCTTGTCCTAATAATATATTTTTCCTGCATACTTTGTTGAACACAGGGCTGAGTACTCCTTGGAGGGAAAAGATAACTTGAAACTGTAAGCTATATTGTCAAACTTTATCATTAACCTGAATACTAGCTTCTAGGCAGTTTGTTGCAAGATCTTCCAGAGATGCAAGGTTGATGAGTCTGTTGCTGGTTAGCTGGCATGCCTTGAGACTAATGTGACTCATGGAGTGGCTATCTTATCAGGGAAAGATGTACTAAAGTATGCAGACTTTTTACTGGTGTCTCTCTACAAGGGTCAGTGGAGTAGAAGGAAACAAGAGAGGGAATA
The DNA here is from genome assembly GCA_028551405.1 of Uromys caudimaculatus. Lineage (NCBI taxonomy): Eukaryota > Metazoa > Chordata > Mammalia > Rodentia > Muridae > Uromys > Uromys caudimaculatus. Next base: position 109,345,521 of record CM052722.1, read on the forward strand.
TCGGTTACCCTTTTCCATTGAGAGAAGAACAAAACAAAATAAAACATGAATCTCAATCGGCTACACTATCAGTCACATCTGGCTTCCTACCAATTGGAAGTTGCTTCATTTACTGATGTAGTGCTGTCTGTCTCTTCCTCCACTGCACTGGATAGTTATCAAAGAATTCAGGTGCCAGTTGCCTTTCTTTCATTTCTCTATTACTAGCATGATAGGAATGAAAAGAATCAAATCTTTCATTCCTCCATGAGAAGAATGTCTTTATATTAAAGATAGACGAAATTTTAGCCCTACTGATTTACTTAGAAAGCAAAAGGAAAACACATTAGTTCAATTTAAGCACCGCAGACTATTATCACCAATGACCTCTTTAAGCAGGACACTTCCTGGGAATTAATGACAGACTCAAGGGAACTGATGACACATAGCAAAACCAAAGGGCTGTTAACCCCTATCAGTCATTTAATTACTGGGGAAATTCATTCATAGCTAATTATTGCACTTATAACTTGAAAAGAACCAGAGGTGCATGAGTTATATTAATGAACTCTGATCATTTTATTTTATAGTATATTAGTCTAAGGAATGGTAACTAAATTAAAAAATGTGACTTTTTCTTTAAAAATTTCTATCTTTGGGGGGGGGATTGGTGTTGCTGAGATAGGCACCCCAGTTCCTTCTCTATTGTGTGTTGATTGCTAATCCCAGACATCCTGAACTGAAACGATATTGATGGCAGGTTCAATTATCATAGAGCATCATTTCTCTCAGTTTTGGTAGACTGTGTTTAGAGTGAGAATGAGGGATAGTAAGGCAGGTAGGCCTTCTGCTTCCCAACTGTCTTCACTCTGCTGCTATAAGTCCAGATCTTGTGTTGCCTCTTTGGCAACTTCATCAACAATATTGATTAAGAATTCACCTTCTGCTAGATGTTGTGCTCCTTTATTGACGGCTGGAATGGGTGCACAGTTCATATAAAGAATGGGAAACTGCAAGAATAGGATTTCTGACTATAATGAGAGGGGTGCATTAGTTTCCTGGGACTGCTATACCAAATTGTCACAAAGTTGATAACTTAACTCTTACAGTTCTGGATATCAGAAGTTCAACATCAAAGTGTCCAGGGCCACACTTTCCTTGAAAGATGTAAGATAAAAGTACGATCTCCTCTTTTTGAAGTTTCTAGTAGCCTTAAATGTCCTTGCTCTGTGGTTGTATAGGTGCAGTATCTGCCTACCTCCGTATTCAAATGGCCATCTTTGTGTCTCATTTTTCTCTGCCTTTCTCTTATAAGGGTACCAGTAGCTATATTTAGGATCTACAGCAGATCCAAGATAATTTCATTTCAGGATTTTAAATTAATTACATCTACACTGAAACTTGTACATTTCAAAATAAGTTTGCATTTACAAGTTCTAAGTTGACATGTCTGTTGAAGATAATTACTCAACCTGCTACAGGGAGTGAATTATAAGTAGGACCACCACAGTATTCTTACTGAAAGTGAAAATTTTTACATCCGGAATTATAGAAGAAAGCTCTCTCTACATGGAAAATATATCCTGGGGACAGAGAGAAGACAATGGAATTTGGGGGGGGGGGCAGGGGTTATGTTTTAGGATTGAATAAGAATCGGCTTTTCTGTGACCGTCATATAGAAGTAACAAATTTAGCAAATGAATATTTTCTGTGTGGTGATCACTGTTTTAGGGAACACCATAAAATGAAAGAGGAGGCTATGGAAGCATTCATAAGAGAGAGGTAGTAGAAATATGAGTTAGATAGTAGCAATAGGTATTGATTGAAAGGGTATAGTGGTAACAGTAATATGATCTAGGAGCTTGTATATGCTATATATATGCCATCTATATGCCACACACTATGGGATAAAGCAAGCGAAAGAAAGGATGTAAAGATGAGGATCCAATATTGATAATGGATAATAGAGAAACTCATAAAATCAATTAAAATGATAAACAACATGGGAAGAAAAGCAAGTAAATGAGAACATTGTATATTGTAAGTTTGGAGACGCTAGAAGTCCAAACAAATAACCCTCCACCAAGTGAGGCTCTAGGATTTAAAATCAGGGGGAATATCATACAGTAATGGTTTGATGTTTTGTATAGTATCCTCTTCAAAGTCTTGGTATTGGGCAATGTGGGTAAGTGAAAGTTTATGGCACATGAAAGAGAGAAGGAATTAAGAACCTCCTCCTTGAGGTTGGAAGGACTAAGAAGAAGAGAGATGATGAATAAGAGACCAGAGGATCAGGTTAGAACTGGTGCCTGTTATTTTTCAATAGTGACACTGGTGTGAAGTGGTATTATACACAATATTGTGAATTCATATAACCCAGCTGAATTGAACATTTAAAACTGGTTGTGGTGCCAGTTTCTGCTTGAGCTGTATTTTATCAATATCTGAAAGAATAATTTAACATATAAAAATGCAGTATGTTAAAATCCAGTAGTATGCATGAGTTAAGAGTAATTGTGAAAAAGCAAATTATTTTTCAAATATATGCTTTAAATAACCAATAATCTGTTTTATTTGGCCTTTTAGAAAGCATCATAGTAATTTTCTTCCTATATTATATACCTTGAGTTGGTATCATGCCCCCGGTCTTCCTGAAGTTTGGACCACCAACCAAAGAATACACATCTATGGACCCATGGTTCGGACCACATATGTGGCAGAGGATGACCTCCATGGCCATCAGGGAGAGAGGAGAGGCCCATGGGCCTGAGGGTGTTAGAAGCCCCAGTAAAGGGGAATGTCAAGGTGGGAATATGGGAATGGGTGGGCGGGTGGGTGGGAGGTGGAATTCCCTCATAGAGGCGGGGAGGGGGAGGGGATAGGAGGTTTCCAAAGAGGAGACCTAGAAAAGGGGAAACATTGGAAATGTAAATAAAGTATCAAAAAAATAAATGTTAATTAAAAAAAAAGAAAGAGCAATTCTCAAAATAATACGGAATAACAAAAAACCCAGGATAGCAAAAACTATTCTCAACAGTAAAAGAACTTCTGGGGGAATCAGCTTCCCTGACTTCAAGCTGTACTACAGAGCAATAGTGATAAAAACTGCATGGTATTGGTACAGTGACAGGCAGGTATAAAAAAAAAAAAGCCTCTTTGGGCTCATAAGATGGTCCAACAGCTAAACGTGCTTCCCATGAGTGTCTGATGTGCAACGTTCCATCTCCAGAACCCATAGTGATAGGAGAGAATTGACTCTTGAAAGTTGTTCTCTAACCTCCAAACATTCACATACCTGCCACGCCACACACACCATATGCACAAATCCACACTAATAAGTAAAATTGTAAAAATATCTTCTCATGGGTGTGTGAGTGCGGCAAGAAATGGGGCAAGGAAATGGAGCTATAATATATGCTTTTCAGAATAGAGTCCCAGTGCTAATAGAGATACACTAATTTCAGTAATGATACAGGGGTGATGGCATCAAGATTCTGACACCTTCTCTAGACTATTATAATGACTTGGCTCTATTGGAAAGCTGTATTCTGCCTTGAGAGATAAATTAGGGTCACTGATAGCATTCACCTTTTAGTAAGATAAAATATCATTTAATTCTCCTCTTTCTTTGACCTGTTGGATGACATTGCCCACAGAAATGAGAATTTCAACATACGTAAGTGTAATGTTTAATTTTTTCTCATGATCTTATTAGGTATGATAAAATTTCCACTTCCCCAAATATATCCATTTTTAAAATAATTATCCAAGGATAATAGGAACAACAAAAACAATGTTAATTGGCCTCACTGGATTATAAATATATTGCAAGAACTTGGAAGAGCTTTAGTGTTTGTGTGTGTATATACTGTGTGTGTGTGTGTGTGTGTGTGTTTTGCGTATGGGTTTGTAGTAAGAGTTATTGGAATAGTGAAATAGGGTGAAGAAGGTAATATCCTATCTGTCTCAGTTTTTTTCATTCATAAAATGAGGGACGAGGACTCATTAAATTCTGAGTACTTTCAGCTGTAAATATTATATGCTCCTGACATTATGAACAGAACAACAACTGAGATTACTAAAGAGTTGTGATAAATCATTCATGATTTTGAATAGCAAATTATTAGTTTACTTTAATGAATCAGAACTTTAAAAAGCCAAATATTTGATTAATTGCATCATTAATTTGCTTCTTTTAGCTGATTAAAAGAAGTTGTTTATTCATTTCCAGTTGGTAATAAGTAAATTTGTAATTTAATTAATATCTTTATATATATATAAATATTTTATATATATATATATTATATATATATATATATAAAAGATAAAAGGCACATTGGTAGGATTTGATGATTGAGGCTGTAGAAACAGATCAATTGCAAGAAGAGGTGCCCTGGGAAGTGATTACTGGATTTTTAAAAAGGAGCAGGGTGACTTTTGAATAATGGTGCACTTGCCAGTCTGCATGGCTGTTAGTGTCTTTATCAAGCTGAAACTCTGAACTTTAGATGGGAGGGCCTTTGTAAAATTATTGGGAATTGGTTCCACTCCTTATTTCTAGATACATCAGCTAGTAACTCCCGAGCAATTGGGTGAAGGCCAACTCTCCCCCCTCTAGGACTTTTCTCTTTTGAATCAGCAAGAACAGCTGCTCTGTCTTCAACATGAATACCATTCAGAAACTGAAAGAAAGAGGCTGTATGTTCTCAGCTTCATGTCTTTTAACCATCAGTTGCTATTTCAACAAGTATCCACAGACCACCCTTGAGTTCACTGTTTCTCTTGAAGCTCACCCACCCAATATTCACCAGTCCTTGAGAACAGAGACCTGTACATAAATGGTTTCTGTTATAGGATTTGCAAGGGCCTGTCTTGTCAGGATTGCAAATCCATTTCATTTTATTTTATTATAAACCTTTGTCTATGTTTGCTGAGCTTTTTGATAAAGGAAGAGAATTCCTACCAAAAGTTCTAATCTTTTACCCATTTGGAGAGATCTATCCACATACTTCTTCCCCAGATGTCTTTCTTACCAAGTATCCAATTGTGATCTTTTCAATTCCCTAACCATTCAGCCAATCCATTGGCTACAGCCCATGAGTAGTGAACAATAGTTCATCTAGCCATTTCTTCTTCCAAACAAAGTATAATACCATGTGTACTGCCCGAAGTTCTGCTGACTGTGAAGATTTTTCTTCACCTTTATCTTTCAGGGTTGTTCCAGAAAGGGGGTGTAAAGCTGCAGCTGTCCACTTCTGGGCGGTGCCTGCATAATGTGCAGAGCCATCAGTAAACCAGGTCCTAGTCTTCTCTTCTTCAGTCAGTCGATCATAGGGAGCATTATGTGCATGCTTGGCAGCAGATGGTATTGTTACAGGAGTAGAAACCATAGACATTTGAGCAACTTCTTCATATAACATTCTTGTGCCTTCAGGACCTGCTCTGGCTGGATCACGTATGTACCACTTCCACTTGATAATAGACTGCTGCTGTGCACGTCCTACTTTATGACTTGGAGGGTCTGATAACACCCAGGTCATGATGGGCAGTTCAGGTCACATGGTAACTTGGTGTCCTATTGTTAAAAGTTCAGTTTCCACTGAGGCCCAATAGGAGGCCAAGAGCTGTTTAATCAAAGGGAGAATAGTTGTCTGCAGATGATGCTAGAGATTTGCTCCAAAATCCCAAAGGTCTCTTCTGTGATTCACCTACAGGAGCCTGCCAGAGGCTCCAAACAGCATCTCTATCTGCCACTGACACCTCAAGTACCATTGGGTCTGCTGGATCATATGGTCCAAGTGGTAGAGCAGCCTGCACAGCAGCCTGGACCTGTTGAAGAGCCTTCTCCTATTCCAGACCCCACACAAAGCTAGCAGCTTTCCGAGTCACTTGGTAAATGGGCCTGAGTAACAAACCCAAGTGAGGAATATGCTGTCTCCAGAATCCAAATAGACCCACTAAAAGCTGTGCTCCTTTCTTGGTGGTGGGAGGGGCCAGGTGCAATAATTTATCTTTCACCTTAGAAGGAATATCTTTACATGCCCCACACCACTGGACTCCTAAGAATTTCACTGAGGTAGATGGTCCTTGAATTTTGTTTGAATTTATTTCCTATCCTGTGATACACATATGCATTACCAGTGAGTCCAAAGTGGTTGCTACTTCCTGCTCACTTGGTCTAATCAGCATAATGTCATCAATATAGTGCACCAATGTGATATTTTGCAGAAGAGACAAATGATAAAGATCCCTTCTAACTAAGTTATGACACAGGGCAGGAGAGTTAATATGTCCTTGAGGCAAAACTGTAAAGGTATACTGCTAGCCTTGCCAACTAAAAGCAAATTGCTTCTGGTGGTCCTTATGAACAGGTACTGAGAAGAAGGCATTTGTTAGAACAATAGTTGCATACCAGGTACCAGGAGATGTGTTAATTTGCTCAAGTAACGAAACTACATCTGGTACAGCAGCTGCAATCAGAGTTACTACCTGATTTAGTTTTTGCTAGTCAACTGTCATTCTCCATGATCCATCTGTCTTCTGCACTGGCCAGATAGGAGAGTTAAAGGGAGATGTGGTGGGAACCACCACCCCTGCATCTCTCAAGTCCTTGATAGTGGCAGTAATTTCTGCAATTCCTCCAGGAATACGGTACTGTTTTTGATTTACTATTTTCTTTGGCAGAGGCAACTCTAACGGCTTCCATTTGGCCTTTCCAACCATAATAGTCCTCACTCCACATGTTAGGGAACCAATGTGAAAATTCTGCCAATTTCTAAGTATATCTATCCCAATTATACTGGAACTGGGGAAATGACTACAGTATGTATTCGGGGACCTACTGGATCTACGGTGAGTCAGATATCAGTCAAAACTTCATTAATCACCTGTCCTCCATAAGCCCCTACTTTAACTGGAGGGCCACAAGGATTGGCATCAATTCAGAACCAGTATCCAATAGTCCCTGGAGAGTCTGATTATTTCCTTTCCTCCAGTGTACAGTTACCCTTTTAAAAGGCCATAGGTCCCTCTGCGGAAGAACTGAAGAAAGGCTAACAGCAAAACTTTTCAGTGTCTTATCAAGATCCTTCCTCAGGAGAACCTGGCCACCCCTTCATTCAAGGGGTTCTGGGTCTGCAAACTGGCTCAAGTCTGGAAATTGATTCACTGCCCGAGATTGTCTTTTGCCACAATCCAATTTAGCCTCTCTTTCATTTGTTGGAGAATTTTTCTGCTTATACAGATTAAACAAATATGCAGTAGGCTTCCTATCTATTTCATACCTGGAAACACCATGACTGATTAGCCAGTACCAAATGTCCGAACCGGTCATGCCATTATACATTTCACTTCTGTGCTGACCATTACAGAGTATGTCATTATAAACATTGTTTTGTCTATGCTGTCCATTATAATAACTATGATCACCTTGCCTCTGGTGATTCAATGCTGCGACCGGGCCCTTGTTACCTTGGGGCCCAATTAAACCAACTGCATTTAATTCATCTATTTGAGCAGCAGCATCTCCAACCCTAAGGTCTGGCACAAGGAAAAGGGTAAGAACAAACCTCTTCAAATGTGCTGGTGCCCCTTTCATCAGTTTGAGTCTTATAGGATTGGTGAAGGCCTTTTGGGCCTTCCCACTGTCGAGGAGGATTAGGTTTTACACAGTATATCCACTTTAGCATTGCAATTTCCCTGAGCCTTAAAATCCCTTCATCGACACTAAGCCAAAGGATATCAGGCATCTCCAACTCCTTTTTAGTAGGCCCTCTTTTGATAAACGCTTCAACCATCCATTCAAACAAATTTCTGACACCTTTTTTAACTGTGTGAGTTAAGTTTCCATATTAAAACCTAGAATCTCCACTCAGAGGGATCATGTCAATAAACTCAGCCTGATCTAGTTTTATGGCACTTCCACCATTATCCCACACTCTTAAAAATACTTTCCCACACACATTCCCCAGACTTCTGCTTGAATGAATTAGCAAACACATTAAGCTCCCCAGTAGTGTAGCATACTTCCTCATGGACTACACTTTCTACCTCTCCTCTAGGGGCCTGTTTTGCCTTGAGTCTGGTTATAGGTCTAGAAGAAACTATTGGTGGGCCTTGAGAAACATCAATATTGTCTTATCTGGCATTTCCTTCAGTGAAAGTCACAACTGGTTTATTAGACTCTGAGGGACTAATTTCCTCATGTGGAGAAGGCATTATTTCAAGGGGGTGGGACTGAGGGTACTACTTCCTCAGGTGGGGCAAAGCCTTGAGAATCTGAAGATTCAAAATTCTCAGCTTCAACAGGGTCTTCCCATACATCCCCATTCCAATTTTCAGGATCCCATTCTTTGCCAATTAATGCCCTTCCTTCACTGCTGACACCTTCTGAGGCTGAGACTGAATTTTCACTGTAATTCAGCCAACCTTATAATGAGGGCTTCTGTTTGATTTTCTGCAACTTGAGCTCTATGGCTGCTGGAAAGAAGATTCTCTTCAAGGACACACTTAGCAACTTTTAGATTGCTTGCTTGCATCTGGATTTATTGAATTTTATCATACAACTCCTTCTTTTCCTTCATCATCTTTTCCAGAGATGCTAAGAGCAACCAGCCAGCAAAGTCATTTTCAATTTTTTTCCCCAACTTGTAGAGTTTTGTACACAAAATCACCTAATTCATTAAGATACTCAATGGCATATATTTTTAACCACAGGTCTTCAGTATTCTCATCCTTACTGTTTCTTCACTGTCCTGTTTTCTCTGTTCTGAGAGATTCTGGTTCAGAGGGCTGAAGGCTCAGCGGTTAAGAGTTCTGACTGCTCTTCAAGAGGTCCTGAGTTCAATTCCCAGAAATCACATGGTGGCTCATAACCATCTGGGACCTGATGCCCTCTTCTGGTGTGTCTGAAGACAGTTACAATGTACTCATAAATAAAATGAATAAATATTTTTTTTTTAAAAATGTTCTGCCCTTAAAAACTCAGAATGTCTTTGCTCTTAATAGCTGAGTAGTATTCCATTGGGACCTATCATGACTGCCCTCCTAAAAACCCAACAAGCAGCTGAAAGAGTCAGATGCAGATATTTGCACCCAACCAATGGACTGAAGCTGCTGACCCCTGTGGTTGAATTAGGGAAAAGCTGGACAAAGCTGAGGAGGAGGGTGACCCTGTAGGAGGACCAGCAGTCTCAATTAACCTGGACCCTGGAGATCTCTCAGACACTGGACCACCAACTAGGCAGCATATGCCAGCTGATATGAGGCCCCCAACAGATATACAGCAGAGGACTGCCAGGTCTGGGTTTAGTCAGAGAAGATGAACCTAACTCTCAAGAGACTGGAGGCCTCAGGGAGTTTAGAGGTCTGGTGGGGTGAAGGGTGGGGAGTGGGGACATCCTCCTGGAGTCCAGGGGGTGGAGAGGAGGTATGGGATGTGGAACAGTTAGAGGGTGAACTGGGAGGGAAATAAAATCTGAAGTTTAAAATAAATAAATAAATAAATAAATACACAAATAATGAAAAAAAGTTCTGGCTTTAGAGTTTCTGTTGAGAAGTCTGGTGTAATTCTGATAGGTATGCCATTATATGTTACTTGACCTATTTCCCTTATCATTTTTAATATTCTTTCCTTGTTTTATATATTTGGTGTTTTGATTATTATGTGACAAGAGTAATTTCTGGTCCATTCTATTTGGAGTTTTGAAGGCTTCTTGTATGTTTATGGACATACATCTCTTTCTTTAGGTCAGGGAAGTTTTCTTCTACGATTTTGTTAAAGATGTTTACTGGCCCTTTGAATTGAGAATCTTTGCTCTCTTCTACATCTATTATTCTTAGGTTTAGTCTTTTCATTGTATCCTGAATTACTTGGATGTTTTGGATGCTTTTTGCATTTTGATAAAACATCTAAAGAGCCATATAACCCATAAGAAAATAGAAGCAGTCATTAAAAGTCTCCCAACCAATAAAAGGCCAGGACCAGATGGTTTTAGTGCAGAACTCTATCAGACCTATAAAGTAGACATAATATCAATACTTCTCAAACTATTCCACAAAATAGAAACAGAAGGAACACTATCTAATTCCTTCTATGAAACCACAGTTATGCTGATACCTAAAACCACACAAAGACCCAACAAAGAGAACTTCAGACCACTTTCACTTATGAATTTAAATGTAAAAATATTCAATAAAATTCTCAAAAACCGAATCCCAGAACACATCAAAATGGTCATTCACCATGATCCAGTAGGCTTAATCCAAGGGACACAGGGATGGTTCAATATACAGAAATCCATCAGCATAATTCGCTATAAAAAAAAACCTCAAAGGAAAAAAAACACATGATCCTCTCATTAGATGCTGAAAGAGCCTTTGACAAATATAACATCCCTTCATGCTTAAAGTCTTGGAGAGATCAGGAATTCAACACACATAACTAAACATAATAAAAGCAATTTACTGCAAAAAAATAGCCAACATCAAATTAATTGGAAAGAAACTTGAAGCAATCCCACTAAAATCAGGGACTATACAAGGTTGCCCACTCTCTCCCCATGTATTCAATATAGTACTCAAAGTTCTAGCCAGAACAATTAGACAATAAAAGGAGGACAAAGGGAAACAAACTGAAAAGGAAGAAGTCAAGATATTGCTATTTGTGGATGATAAGATAGTATACATATGCAACACCAAAAATTCTACCAGAGAACCACAGCTGATAAACAACTTCAGCAAAGTGGCTGTATATAAAATTAAATCAAGCAAATCAGTAGCCTTCCTCAACACAAAAGATTTTGGCATCTTCAATAGTGTTGAGGTTTGGTGTCTGCAGATGGGATGGATCCCAAGGTGGGGTGGTCTCTGGATGCCAGTCTCTGATGCATTCTTTTTGTCCCTTTAGACAGGAATAATTCTGGGTTAAAAATTTTGAGATGGGTGGGTGGCCTCATCCCTCAATTGAGGGCCATGTCTATCCACTGGAGGTGGTCTCTACAGGTTCTATCTCTCATTGGTTGGGTATTTCAGCTAATGTCATCCCCATTGGGTCCTGGGAACGTCTTGCTTTCCAGGTGTCTAGGACTTTCTAGTGGCTCCCCGCTTCACCACTCCCACTGCTCCATATCTCTATTCATTTTCTTGACCCATTGGACTTCTCTCCTGTCTCTTCTCACACCTGACCCTGCCCCCTTTTCCCTTCCCCTCCTCTCTCCCTTCCAGTACCCTCCCTCCCTCTATCTCCACTGATTATTTTGTTCTCCCTTCTAAGTAGGATTGAAGCATCCACACTTTGGTCTTTTTGTTAAGCTTCATGTGGTCTGTGAGTTGTATCATGTATATTCTGAAATTTGGCACTAATATCCATTTATTAGGGTATTTATGGGTACATAGCATGTGTGTTCTTTTGTATCTGGGTTACCTCACTCAGGATGATATTTTCTAGTTCCATCTATTTGTCTGCACATTTTATGAAGTCATTGTTTTTAATAGGTGAGCAGTACTCCATTTTGTAAATTTACCATATTTTCTGTATCTATTCTTCCATTGAGGGATTTCTGGGTTGTTTCCAGTCTCTGGCTATTATAAATAAAGCTGCTATAAACATAGTGGAACATGTATCCTTGTTATATGTTGGAGCATCTTTTGGGTATATGCCCAGTAGTAGTATAGCTGGGTCTTCAGGTAGAACAACATGCCAGTCCCATGTTCACATAAGTGGCCAGGCAAACACAGATAAATGTTGATGTCTCTTAGTGTCTATTTAAATGCCTACATCATGAAAAGAAGGATTTGTTGAAATGTAGCTGCCATTTTGTGTTTCAATGGCCTTTAAACACAACAGTGAGAAACCAAAAACTAGTTTCAATTGAACTTGAAAACTGCCTTAATAATCAAATAAATACCTTCATGTTTAATGCTTAAGCAAAATTTCATTAAAATTTCTTTGACATCAAGCCAAATTTTGAAATGATTTGGAACTCGTTCGCATTTCTTAAATTGGTCTTTCTTTGGAAATAATGAACAAGTGTTAGAGTCTTGGCAGAATTCCAATGACTGTAACTCAAGTTGTTAAAGAAAAGAATTAATATTTACATATTATATAGTATAATATTTATATGAGGCAACAGATTGAGAGTGTAGAATTCAAAATAGAATAGATTTTTTTAGTTAGAATTACAGTATGATAGTCATTACACTCAGAGATTTGAGGATTAATACCAATACTGGAACAATCTGAGCAATGGATTTTGAAGTATAAACACAGCTCAGTATGTGATTTTAGTTTGCATTCACTTGAGTTTTAGATTTTTTGGTGGCACACTTTTTTATTGGCTTATCATTGATTATGCCATAAGTTACCTACTCAAGGAAAGCTGGCTTGTGCTCTATACCATCGACTTAGTTGGATGACAGTGAAGTCACTGGGGTTTCCAGGGGTCTTCCCTGAAAAGTCGGAAGCTAGTTTGGCTTAGAGATAGAAGGTAGGAGAAGTTGCAAACCATGAATCTAATAAAGAAATATCAGTATGTAAGACTTACTTTGTACTCTGTAAAATATCTGGTACAAGCGCAATCCCTAAATTTTATTTCATGTATTTATTTTGTGTATGAGCATGTGTATATGTGTACACATGTATTTCTATGTATATGTGGAGGTTGGAGCTCAACTTACCATATTCATTTTTTTCTCTTTCACCATGTGGGTTCTGGAGATAGAAATCAGATCATCTGGTTTCACAACAAGTGTCTTTACCCACTGAGCTACCTCTCTGATAACAACAGCATCTTATGTGTATGAAGAAACTGGGGTTTGAAAAGGTTAAATGAGTTATTCAAGGTCACTGAGGATCAGTGATAGTAACTATTAGTCCACAAAACTAGAAAATTGATGGATCTGGAAATCAATATATTAAAGTTTAAGCATTAGCTAGACTCATAAAGACAGATTTTATCATAATGTTTTCTTTCATATGTGAACTCTTTGAATAAGAAACATAAAAGTTAAAAAGGAAATGCTAGAGGATGGGAATTGAAGCAGATGGGATGTGTGTAACTAATTTAAGGGGAGAGTTGTCAAAATATTTCAGATGTAGACATAAAATATCACAATGTAACATTACCTTGTAGAAATAATATAGAATTAAAATAGCACATAAAAGACTTTCTTCAAAAAAGTGATATTTACTTGATAATATATCATTGCAATGTAAAAAACAGAGCAGTGCAGGAGGAGTAGATATGCTCTAGTAAACCTGGACATATTCAAAAAGGTAGATGAGACAAGAGGTCATTTATAAAGACAAAAGTAAGAATGATTTCATTACATATCTTAAATCAAGTTACTGGTCACAATAATAAGTAATAAAAGTTGGTATCAGTCTTAATAATTATACAGAGAGTGGTTAGGGAGAAGTTCTTATAGGAATCGTATTGTATAAGGCTACAGTAGCATCTGTATAAACTTGTTCCTCTCATAGTAGCTACTATTAGGCAGCCCACACCTTATGGCTTTGCTAATCTTTGTTAGTGTTGACATAAGTAACTCTTCAGTGATTCTGGGCACCTTTATATTTCATTAAGAAATGTCACATCCTTACCTAGGATCCACAGGATTTTGCCATCTGTCAATAGAAATTCACAAGTGCTTGCTTTCCTGAGGTTAACTACTTGTACATACATACATAAATATTAAAGATGTCCTGAATCTAGCATTCCTAAATTCCTTGTTAACAGTGGTATAGAGAGCATTCAAGAGCCAGCTGGAGAGAACAGTACAAGTAGATGATATTTAGTTCCTTTCAAAACACTTAAAACTTTAGATTTAGGAGTGCTGTGAAAAATAGCAACATATGTAATTCTGTGTATTTTAAAACCTTAGACTTGTATGGCAGAAAATTAAATAAATGTCCTGTCTTGTCCAGTCATAACTGTGCAAACCACCATTTTAGCTAGCTTCTGAGGTAGTGAGCTCCCTAGAGCTGACCCAGCCACTTGTCAGAAAGGATGTTTCATGCTGAATGGAGGGTTGGGCAGTTTAACTGTGTGTCTCCTGTGGCCTCCTGTACTCTGATACTCTGCTTTGAATTACAGATGCACATTTGCATGTATGCATATACAAATACCATTAGCATTCACTATATGCCAACATTCAGCCGTATCATTGGTTTAATAGCTCAGGTTGTGCCTACAAGATAACATGAAGAAAACCCATTATAAAGAAAGGATTTTGTCAATCACGTGGCAATTTAGTTTCCACATCCTTCTTTATTTAATAACTCTCGGCCTTGTGCCAAACTATGGGCTTTCCTTGGAGGACTTCCAAGTTATTTCTTTCCTAAACTAATCCCACACAGTCTGAAATTCTGCAGCCTTTTCACACAAAGTGGATTGCTTGCAGACACTAAGTTCTGTTTAGATTTTAGTAATTCATGAGCATTTTAAAGGAAATTTCCCAAGCTCATTGTATCTGCTCAAACTCCTGTTTAAACCCACAGGACTGGAGAATGCTCCTTTCACATTTTCTTCCACCTTCCATTTCTCTCATGAGACAGCAAGCTAAAAGCCTTGGATAGAGGTTAGGAAACCCAAAGGATGGCACCAGGACAAAAAAGAATACTGAATGAAGAGTCAGGAGACCTGGTTTCTGTTCCAAGTCATGTCATTAACCATCTGGAGGACTTTGGGCAGCCTGTACTTGATCTTCTCTATTGTTGAAAAATGATAGCTTTGACCTAAATACATTCTAAAGACTCTTTGATTGATGTTAGTTTTCATATTCAGTTTTTCTTCTCTCTTTGCATTCTGGTTTGAAGTATAATAAAGTGGAAGATATATAGTCATCTACATTGTTGGAATGTCACTTAACCGCCTTATTAATCAAGAGAACTGATGGGCTGTTGTGTAAGATTATATAAATGAGTAGCCACTGATTTTAAACTACTGTGTTACATAAATTTGATAAATTTATCTATTTTCCAACAAACTATTTTTATTGATTATTTAAGAACTTCATACTACATCCAACTAAAATGTAAGAGGGTGTGCATTACCCAGTTATCTTGAGAAATTGAGCATTTATTTGTTTGAGGTAATTTAAATGTCTTGTGTCAGTCTCTTAAGCTTCTGGAATATGAATGGAATATTTTTAGAGTCACTTTATTATTTTTTTATTTGGTTTTACTAAGCAATAATAACCAGCATCTTTTATATAAGCAGAGGCTTTCCCTCTTTTCTCCATTCCTTAAAGATATAATTTCTCTTTTGTTGGATAAAGATAAATAGCAAGTATAAAGCCAATTACTTTCAACTGACATTCATATGTGTGTCTTATCTGAGGCTTATAACAATTCTTAGAAATACTGTTGAGAAAAGTCTTCTTTGGAGAGCTAAGACAGCTCAACCCATCTTTAACAATTATTAAATGACAGATGTAGAGACATAAGCCCCTAGGTTTTATCTAGCCTCAACCTATTGGGCATTGTTCTTGTATGCAGTGATTCTCTAGAGATTTTAATGCTCCAAGATATCACTGCTATGAGTTCATTCATCCCAGTAAGAATCATTAAGATCTACTACATGTCATGTAATGGTTTTTAAAAATTGAACCAAATCAAATAAACTGTTGTGTCCATGTTTATATAAAATAATGACCCTTTTCAAGATGTCTATGTCCCATTTCTAAAACTTGTGTGT
The DNA here is from genome assembly GCA_028551405.1 of Uromys caudimaculatus. Lineage (NCBI taxonomy): Eukaryota > Metazoa > Chordata > Mammalia > Rodentia > Muridae > Uromys > Uromys caudimaculatus. Next base: position 109,361,195 of record CM052722.1, read on the forward strand.
TTATTCCCTCATGAGGCAAAGTGAGATAATTTGATATGAGAGTTATGGACCGTGAGCTGATAGGACTGTGGCGTATTGTCTTATTGGGGTCAGAATAATTACAAAGCTCTTAATCAGAGGGGAATCATAAGGATAAGAAGAGATCCTAAGAGAAGTAGTGATAGAAGGAGGAAGAAACAGCGAGAATGAAGCAGAAAGGAAAGAGAGATAAACACAGACAGAGAGAGTGAGAACTTCATGATGCTGGTCTGAAAGAATCTATAAAAGGCAAGAAAACAGAAGTTCTAAAGCGCTTCTCTTAGCATCTCAATTTTAGTCCGTGCAGGCTTTTTTTTTTTTTTTTTTTTTTATACCTTTAACCTTTAGTACTGAAGGACCATAGATTTATATCTTTAGAAGCCATCATATTTATGGTCATTTGGCAGTCCAAGCAAAGAACTTGACATATCCATCTCAAGGAATTCATTAATTATTTGGGAGAATAGCAAGTAAGCACTTTTACCAAATAAGAATCAGTGTGGTTGACAAGGAGCTGTAGAATGCTGGGGAGTACTAAGGGAGGCTCGGAAGTCTAGACTCTGGTGAAAGGTGGAGTGTTGTATAAGTCTTACCTGAGGAGGTACCAAGGAATAAAAGTCATGGATGTTTAATCACTGCACAAGCTATCAGTCAAGACATGGATTTCCTATATATCACTGAGCGTAGGGAAATTAATCATAGACAGAGAGTTCCATGTATACCAAGGTGGAGAAAAGAGTGACAGAGGACTCCTTATTCCTAAGGAGTCTCTAACTTTTCCCAAAGGTGTAAAATCTTTTTATCTCTTCCATGGAGGCAAGCAAGCTCATTTGGTGGCCACCGACCATAAATGTGCATGAATCTACATACTAGAAGCATACACATCTAGTGCAACACACCATGTATGTCAGCATGATATTCAATATTCATTAAGAACACACTGTGGAATTTGAAACAGCTGAAACTTGTAGTCGATCATCTCCTTTCTTCCCAGTCTGCCTCAGATCATACATCATGATGAATGGAAGCAATTATAGGCAGATTCGATGCTAGCACCATCATTTATTGGAGTATAATCCTTGTAGCCAATCAGTGTTGTAAGTCACAATAAATTATATTAGACTACTAGTATTACTTGAACATGTCAAGGGCTATGGATCAATGGGTATCTGATATTTGAAAAGCTCCCACATTCACTTCTTACTGAATCTGTAATTAACAAATGAAACTAACCTAATCACAGGAAATTGTTCATTTGACTGCACTCTTGTTGTGGAGCACACTGTGTGCTAAGGAACGAGTATGAAGTGCTTCAGAGTGTGGGCCTGTGCTCTTGAATGTTGTGGTGCCCATCAGCAAATCAATGCACTTATCAGAGTATGTGAATAAAAATGGTTCATCCTTTTTAAGCTGCTGATTCAACTGGCTTGAACAGTATGTGCTAATCAATGGTTGTTTTGTATTGAAAGGCACAGTTTCACTTTGCTACAGATTGGCTGGCAATTTTTCAAGAAAATATAAGCAAACTGAGTGAAGTATATGTGGAAGAGGCACAGGAAAAACCCAACTAGCAGTGGCTTTTGTGAATCAGAATTATTTGCAGATCATGTACATGCCTTGTGTTTAAAAAGTAAAAATAAACTAGCAAACAACAAAACAGACATAAGACACTTCACAACTACAGGATGTTTCTAGTTAGAGATGGTTGTCATAGATTGTTCCATTTAATTACTTTGTAGTTTCTGTGCCAGAAAATTTCTGAGTTGAATACAGCGCACCAAGCTTGGGCTAGTGCTTAGAACCATGAACTATTTCAAAGCGTATTCCCTGCCTCTTACACACCCACAAACTCTATGTGATGGGGATGAAAATATTGCAACAATGATGTTTAGCAACTACTTAGTCTATTTTATTTTCCTAGTTTTGTATGCATCACTGATATTCAATTGAATCTTAGCATTAATATGGTCATAATAGACAGTGCAGGGCCTCCATATGGTGCATTTGGTTACAAGCATATTAAACATATTACACAAACAGAGCTCAATACCACACATATTATTAAGATCAACAATGCAATGTTCCAATTAGATAATTCAGCAGTCATGAAAATAAACACTGGCACATGCATCCAACATCCAGGTGAAAATGGAATTGAGGGAACAGAGAGGAGAAAATAGCAGACAAGAAAAGAGGACAAAACACTGTTACAATGAATCCAGAGCCACAAAAAAAAAAAAAAAAAATGTTTTGTCCGTAGAAGTAGAGCACAGGGACAGATTTACTTAAGCTTTGTCTGGCTTGTTAAGTACACATGGACAATCTCTCCTCTTAAATCAGCTCTTCTGAGAATGAATGCAATGATAGCCAACCGATATGTTACATATGTGAGTTTAAATGATATACTATCAATAATTTTAAAAGTATAAATAGGTGAACTGTGTATCTTTTGTTAAACAGATACCTGAAAAATGTCATTGCAACATGTGGTCATGTACAAAATAATTAATGTTTTGACAACAAAAGAACAATTTACACTTACAGTTCATTCCAATTCAGACTAGTAACTGATCACTTCTTGAGGTTGGCTAGGCAATGCCATTGTTGATGGTTCCTTTATGATTGCACCTTCTCCCCTTTGATTTTTTTTGTTCTTTGGAGAAGAGATTGTTTTTAATGCTTTGAGGGTAGGAGTATGTGAACTGTAGGAGCCTGAGCATCACAGTACTCTGGAGACATACTCAGGGTCACACAATCTGTAACTGTCTCAGGTCGTTCTGCCACATAATGTCCTCCTTACTCTGAACGGGGCATTGTGACGTTTCATACTAGCCATTTTATACTAATGAGCTGCAAAAGACATTTTCCCAATTCCTCATGTTCTGAACGAATAAACTAAGAAATGATTTTGCAATTATTTTTTTCTTGTATGTGATCATTTATTATTTTATTGGATATTTTCTTTATTAACATTTCAAATGTTATCCTCTTTCCTGGTTTCCCCCCTCCTGGAAAGCCCCTATCCCATCCCCCCTCCTCCAGCTTCTATGAGAGTCTTCCTCCACCCACTTACTCACTCCCTCCTCCCTGCCCTCCATTCCCCTGCACTGGGGCATCTATCCAGCTTTCACAAGACCAAGACCTCTCCTTCCATTGATGCCTGACAAGGCTATCCTCTGCTACATATGCTGCTGGAGCCATGGTTCCCTCCATGTGTACTCCTTGGTTGGTAGTAATTTATCCGCTGGGAGCTCTGGAAGGTCTGGTTGGTTGATATTGTTGTTCTTCCTGCTGGGCCGCAAACCCCTTCAGCTCCTTCAGTCCTTTCTCTAACTCCTCCATTGGGAACTTTGTGCTCAGTCCAATGCTTGGCTGAAAGCATCCACCTCTGTACTTGTCAGGCTCTGACAGAGCCTCTCAGGAGACAGCTATATCAGGCTCCTGTCAGCAAGCACTTCTTGGTATCCACAATAGTGTCTGGGTTTGGTGATGTATATGAAATGGATTCCCAGATGGGGCAGTCTCTGGATGGCCTTTCCTTCAGTCTCTGCTCTACACTTTGTCTCCATATTTGCTCCTGTAAGTATTTTGTTCGTCTTTCTAAGAAGGACCGAAGCACCCAAACTTTAATCTTCCTCCTTCTTTGGCTTCATGTGGTCTGTGAACTGTATCTTGGGTATTCTGAGCTTTGGGGCTAATACCCACTTATCAGTGAGTGCATACGATGTGTGTTCTTTTGTAATTGGGTTATCTCACGCAGGACGATATTTTCTAGTTCTATCCATTTGCCTAAGAACTTCATGAATTCATCATTTTTAATAGCTTGAGTAGTACTCCATTGTGTAAATGTGCCACATTTTCTGTATCCACGCCTCTACTGAGGGACATCTGGGTTGTTTCCAGCTTCTGGCTATTATAAATAAGGCTGCTATGAACATAGTGGAGCATGTGTCTTTGTTATGTGTTCGAGAATCTTTTGAATATATGCCCAGGAGTGGTATAGCTGGGTCCTCAGGTAATACTATGTTCAATTTTCTGAGGAACCGCCAAACTGATTTCCAGAGTGGTTGTACCAGCTTGCAATCCCACCAGCAATGGAGGAGTGTTCTTCTTTCTCCACATCCTCGCCAGCATCTGCTGTCACCTGAGTTTTTGATCTTAGCCATTCTGACTGGTGTGCAGTGGAATCTCAGAGTTGTTTTGATTTGCATTTCTGATGACAAAGGATGTTGAACATTTCTTTAAGTGCTTCACAGCCCTACAAATTTCCTCAGTTGAGAATTCTCTGTTTAGCTCTGTTCCCCATTTTTTGATAGGGTTATTTGATTCTATGGAGTCTAACTTCATGATCTCTTTGTATATATTGGATATTAGCCCTCTATCGGATGTAGGATTGGTAAAGATCTTTTCCCAATTTGTTGTTTGCCGTTTTTGTCCTATTGACAGTGTCCTTTGCCTTACAGAAGCTTTGCAACTTTATGAGGTCTCATTTGTCGATTTATTTATTTATTTATTTTCCATTTGTCGAATTTTGATCTTAGAGCATAAGCTATTGGTGTTCTTTTCAGGAAATGTTCCCCTGTGCCCATGTGTTCAAGGCTCTTCCCCACTTTCTCCTCTATAAGTTTCAGTGTATCTGGTTTTATGTAAAGAGTGTTGCATCATAAAGAGAAGACTGAGCCAGAGCCAAGAGACTTTTCTTTCAGGCTTTACTTTTCACTTCATTGCCAGAGTCACAGAGAACCATAAGCACCTCAGCTTTATGAATCCTGGGGGCTTTATTTTTAAAATGGGAAGGTGCAGTATTTATCTTCCTATTTTTCAGGATTGCCACAAGTCTCACAAAAATCATATCTTACTCATCAAGGCTGGGTATAAAGGCCATAAAATGTAAGACATCCACTGTGTTTTGAAAGAGAAGCAAAATTTAAAATCCTGACACACACCTTTCTCATACACTCAATTATGTTCTAATAGAATTGGTAATATTTGATCAAGACAACATATTCAAAAAACAAAACTAAACCGTTGCAGATAAAATATAGTCCTTCACAATCAAGCCTTCGTCCTCTGTGTTTCATTTCCCACTTCAGTTCTAGCTGATAATGGGCCTGATATAGACATATTTCTTAAGGTAAGAACATGTAGATTACAGCAACATACACAATACTTGAATGTAAAGTTGAGCTGATGACTTCATGTAAGCTCCCAGACAGAGTACATTGGCACCAGCATAATTGTTCCTGTATTGCCACATATAATATCCTTACTAAGAGTTTAAGTATGCATGTGAGATGCTGAGGCTCAAGAGTGGCTTATGCATGAGATGTAAAAAGTTTTTAAAATCCATGTGAGGAGCACAGACAAACCTGCTTCTGATTTTAAATCAGAAATGGAGGGTGGATGAAGAGCTCATATGTTTTTATATTAACTGATATTAATGATGGTCATTTTAAAGTACTGTGACCATATTGGTGTAGAGATGTCTTTTGTTTTTCAGCTACTACAGTAGATGGGAAGAAAAATCTTCCACCAAATACTATCATAACACCTAAACTAGTACCAATGAAAATGTTTATAATATTGACAGAAATAAGAAGTACTCATTCTTTAGTAATTTAAGCAAATATTTTGGTTTAAGGTATAATATATTAATATATTAAATTATAAGGTATCATCCACTTTTATTCAGTTTTCTTCAGAAAGCAGTTGAAAACTGGCAGAAGGATTTTAATTAAACCAAGAAGCCTATTTATGGGGGGAGAGCATTGTTAACCAGACCACTGTCACTGGCATCGTTTAGTTTATATGTGTCATGTTCAAATAGTAATCATCTTGTTTTAATTTTCATTTTAAATACCAAGACAGAGCCTCCACTCATTTCAGTAAAACAGAAATCATTCATCAGAACAGAAGGAAACTAGTGCAATATATTGGTGACAACATACAAGCATTTTTGGCAACATCTTCTGTTGAAGAGAAGATTGCACAAATTGCCATTGATTATAATTTTAAATAAATAAACCTTATATACTCTCCCTACTTCCCTCCCTCCCTCCCTTTGGCTTCTAATATGATTGTGTTCAACAAGCATATTTTCAGTGGGGCCATTTGTATTACAGAGTGATTGAGCTCTGATTTACACATCAATTACCCACCTTCATGGAGATTTTCATGCTCCCCTAGCTGACATCAATGAAGCATAACCACACAAATGCTTTATTTCATACCAGTTTTGGATAACTGAGACTAATACCTAATTATATTGAGAGACAGTGTGCTATAATAAGGCAACAGTAAATGCTTCCCTTTGAATATTACCTCTAGTTTTTATGAACCCACTATTTACATGCTTATCTTAGTTGTTCATTTCTTTTTGTAAAGATGTCAAGTATAGTTAGAATATTGAACATAAACATTTATAAAGATCAAACTACTAGCTTTCAACTTTCTGAAAGAACACAAACTTATTTTTCTGAGACGATTTTAGGCCATTGTCACCAAACATCCAATAAATATTCACTAGTTGTGATCTTAGTTGTACTTATAGCCTTTTTTTTTTAAATTCTTCCACATCTGTCCCAGAGGCTCCTCTTTGGTGCCACTTGGTTTATAAATATTTGTACTAGCCATATGCAGCATGTGACCTCTCACATTGTTCAAGACCTATGTGGCAAACAGCTTCAAGATTTCTCTTCATAACCTCAATAAATTGGAAATTACACCCTTCATTGATATTATTTTGAAATAGTTTTTACTTTCTTTCTCAGCTATAAATTTCATGAAAGCTTTTATTATGCCCCCACCCACACCCCGAGAACCTAACATGGCATCTGGCATGACGTAGTCATCCCAGTAAACATTTGTGGATTAGAGTCATTAATTAATGTATGAATGGATATTCATCAACATTTGTCATTGAACTTGGGCGAAAAATATGCCCATCATTTGTTCATTCATTCAGTCAAAAAATATGTATTTAAAGCTGAACACTGAACTTGGCCCATTTCCAGATAAATGGGAAGCAGAAATGTATTATTCTTCCCTGGTGACAGTTTCATTTAACACCCACAAGATCTTTGAGACAAAGCCTGGAAAGGAGATCAGTGTTGGAAACCCAGAAGAAAGTTGTACTGAATCAGAGGGGACAGGATGGAGAACATGGTATCTGAAGTACAAAGGACAGTCCTAAGGCTAGAGCATCTATACCTCCCTGATAATTCCAAGTGAACTGGTTTTAAAATATCATCAGGGTGACTTGGAATATATTCATTTGGTAGAGTAATCATTACAAATTACCATAACCATTGGTATTTTAGCAATACATATTTTTCATCTCCTAGTTATGGAGGCTGGAATTCTAAAAATCAAGCAAGGCACTGAAATGTTGGTTTCATTCCTTTTGGTAGTTGTAAAGGAGATCTGTTCAAATTTATAGTAATTTGTGGTCCATCTTTGGCCTTCCTTGACGTGTAGAAGCATCACCTCAATTTCCATCTTCATTTTCTTATAGAATTCTATGTCTCTACATTAACATTTCTGCATTTTTTCTATTTTTGTTTGTTTTTGAGACAGAGTCTTCTATAGTTCAATCTGGCCTTGAACTTAGTAAGCTGGCAGTGATGGCTTTGAGCTTGCTATCTTCCTTTTTACATATCTCCGTTGTTTGGATTACAGGGACATGCCAATTTTTTTTTAAGGATGAGAGTTACATAAGTTTATGAACTCTAATTGTTCCAGTATGCTATTCCCTTTACTAATTAACATTTAAACTATCTTATTTTCAAGTAAGGTCATTTCAGAGATGCTGAGTGTCACGACATGTGAGTATTCTTTGTTGAAATTCAACTCACAGTAGGAACATATCTTGATTGTAGTCAGCCATCTTCTCAGGGCAAGAGGGGAAGGTCACACCTATAGACCCATGTATGAAAACAAATCCAGGGTCATAAGTTCCTGAGAACAGAGCAGACATATTCTGCCTAGAGTTTTCCTCTTGTTCTGGTTTCATGCTTAAGCCAGAGCTCTATTGGGGGTACCTCAAGGAAAGAGACAGAGGCCAAAGGGTAGGCCTGCAGGGGGTAGAATTTGCTTGGGTAAATTTGGTGAGTGCCTATGAATCAAAGGGTTTGGTGAGACATGAAAACAGTTTAAAATTGTCAATTATAAACTGATCCTTAAGGGTATTAATTTCCTTAGTTTGAAAGTAATTAAGAATACTATTTCTGAGAAAATATTATTTTAAATTAAGTAGTTATTGAAATTGCCTTACTTATAGTTAAGTGAAAATAAAACACCTTTTAAAATTGTCATTTATGAGAAGTCTGGAGGTTATATTTCAATTTTAACTTGGAAAATATTTAATGAGCATGGAGAGGAACTAATTCAGGTAATATTTTTTAAGCTCAAAAGAAAGTGATTTGGAGTATGATGGGTGCAGGTGCCAATGGTATGGACTCAGGATAGGTAACAAAAGCAGAACATGCTGAGATAAAGTCAGAGGACCAACCATGTTAGGGACACCAAGCAGAGTACTATGCTTAACTCCCCAGGGCAGTAGAGTTGGGGAAGGCCATTGAATGCAACCAAAAGAAGGCTAGCCATGAAAATAGCAA
>CM052722.1:109370327-109413233 GCA_028551405.1 Uromys caudimaculatus
GGAGAAAGGAGAGGACTTTGGGCCTGAGGGTGCTAGGGGCCCCAGTAAAAGGGAATGTCAAGGTGGGAATATGGGAATGGGTGGGCGGGTAGGTGGGAGGAGGAATTCCCTCACAGAGGCGGGGAGGGGGAGGGGACACGGGGTTTCTAAAGAAAAGGGGAATCATCGGAAATGTAAATAAAATATCAAGAAAAAAAAATAAATAAATAAAATAAAAAAAAAAAAAACAAGAAAGAAAAAAAAAACAAGAAAAAAAAAAAAAAAGAAAGAACAGGCACACATAATCTTAAAGTAAATCAAGATTTAGATCTAGTAGCTCCTTAAATCACAGCATCACCATCAACTTTGATTCATTTAAAGAGAGAATTATAAATAAGTTCAAGTTGACTCTGAAGACCACATGTAGAATACAAGAACAAAGAAACAGGGTTCTTATAAGTGGTTGCCTCTAATTAGAATAGGAAACAGGGTAGATGACAAGAGTAGAAGCAATAATGCTTTATATCATTATTTGTATTTTACATAGTTTTAATTGTATATCATAATACAGTTTAAAATGTGGAACCTGTTCAAAATCTACAAATATATAAATTAATAGGTTTACTTTATTTTCTGATTATTTGTTTGCTTGTTTGGCTTGTAGTATGTACTTAAGGCTCCAATTGTTCCCTGAGATGTATTTTGGTAAATTCCCATACCAAGTAATTGCTTGTAGCTCTCATGTTTTGATCATGCTGAGAGGAAGATGCTTAAAAGTCTTTGCTTTCTATTACTAATGAGTCAGTGAGCCATTAGTGTTACAGTGAAGTCTTACTTTATGGAGTAAGGTAGCTCTAATGTATTTTTAAGTGATTTGCTAAAAAATCAGAACTCATACAGATAACCCAAGAAAAAGGAAAGTTAGAGATTCTTCAATATCTATTGTGTAATGGAGGTCTCTTACAGAGGGCTGTGTACATATGGAAGGGGAGAGGCAATAGGTTTTATGGAATAGTCAGAAAGTCAAAGACATGCCAACTGATATGGGACACATTCTGATTTGCCTGCCAGAGAACAAAAGCAACACTTTTTTAGCAGGGAGGGACACCCCAATCAAACAATATTGGATATTGGACCCTAGCTTTTAGACAATAATTATAATGTGGACAGAAAAACTCAGTTTGTTTCATTGAAGAGACTGCCTTCAGAATACACTTTAACTCAATTCTACAAAATTCTTGATGTGGTGAGTACTATTGTAAAAAAAGTGACAACCTTTGAATATTAGATTCACAGTTGTTCTATAGAAAAAAAATGGCATTTCTATTAAAATGAAATCATTCAATAATGGAGTTTTGTTTCACTCCTATGGTGTCATTGATGATCAAATATCATTTGAGTATCCACCTATGCTTGCTTTACTAAAAAGAATATATTCCAGGAGCACTTTTAAACAAGCCAGGATATTTTGTTGGGAATTCAGGATTAAGATATAGCCCTGTATGAATTGTCCTGTGCCTGAAGTATGAGCAGGGCTTAACTCATGCTTAGCTGTGACTCTGCAAGTGCTCTTTTTTACTGAGAAGATGAACATCATTTGGCTCAGATGGTGACTTCTGGATTAGGTTCCTGTTATTGCTGTTTCTCAGTGTAACAAGTCTATTTTTGTAATAACTGCTTTTGCCTTGAAGGCATTTCTTCAATCAACAAAGTCGAAATTTTCATAATAGAATCCTTTGGTTCCCCAAAGGTGCCTGATCTTTGATTTGCTTTCTTGTAATACAGAAATAAATGGTTGTTTTAGGTCCAGTCTATCAGAGTTAGGTACACATAAATGAATCAAATATAAACATCTAGTTATGATAATGATTATCTCCTGAGCAAGCACCAGAAGTCGTTGCATGTGAGAAGCTTGAGACTCACCCTAAAGAATGTAATTGACCTAACATGTGATTTTAACATGACAGCTTAAAAACCACTATTGCTGAGTTATTTCTCAGGGAAATCAAGCTGAAGAACCAAGTTATAGAAAAAGAAAACTAATATTTATATTATCGGGAAATTTGGGTTGATATTGATTTGTGAACTCAATTCTTTTGATGATCATTTGGTTTTGATATTTCAAAGATCATGGTTGAATATACAGGTAGTGTAAGGACAACAATGTTCTCAGCCCCAGTTTTTAATCTCTAAATAAGCATTGTTATCTTTACCTTACCAGTTGTCCACATGACATTACACAGGACCTATGTAGTAAAATGTTATATGGTAAAGGCGAAGCATGATCAATGTGCCAGTGATGTTGTCCATTAACTGTGAGCAACCATCAATAGTTCACAGAACCCTTTCTTAATCACTAGCTTGTCAACATTTACACTAACTGAATGAAGAGAACATAAACACTATTCCAGTTTTATGCACAAGGAAACCCGGGCTTATGAACAGTAAATTATTTATTATTGAGAAAGCATCTAGTAACTGAAAGAGTCTGTGTGGCATCTTCAATGGGTAGCACCCTTCTTTAAGTCTCTTTCCAGTAAAAACAAAAGGTATTCTTTTAGTGGATGGCAGGTTTTTATTTGCCTTCTTTTAGGTTTTTACTCTTTGTAAATGTTTTAACTATCATTGTAGCTTTAATATTTGACATCTGTTATAGATTAGAGTATCATTTGTGAGGCTGTAATCTCTATACATTTAGAGTTTTGGTAGGCCCATCAAAATAATTTTGTCTATATCTTTAAACCACATGTTATTTTTTCTTTTTTACAGATTGATAATTTCATGCATGCATATAATGGATTTTGATCAAATCTGCTTCTCCAATTCCTCTTCTCTGATTCCTCCCGCATCCTAGTCACTACCACTTTTCCAACCCAACTTCTTGTGTTCTCATTTTAAAAAATACCTGGAATCTACTTAGTGCTACTTGTATATGCGTGGATAGGATCTCCTATTGGATCATGGGTAATCTCTCACTGACTACATTCCTGTAGAAAACTGACTCTCCTTTCATTGGTCATCAGAAGCCAGTAGCTTCTCAGATATATTGGGAGTCATGAGCACCTCCCTGTTGATGCTAAGATTTGGGCTGTCTTAATCTCGAGCAAGTTTTATAAACAATGACTTCATGTGTGTAATAGTTCTTTCATGTCCAGTAAATTTTCTTTGGCTGCAGACTCCCATTACTCATAACTCCTACAATTTTTCTGGACACTTGTTCATGATGATATCTGATCCTTTGGGAAGAGAGTGTGATATGCATGTGCCGTTTAGACCTGAGAAGTCCGTAGTATTTAATTCTCTACCTACTGACTAGTTGCGCATCTCTAAATAGATTGCAGTATATTCCAAAAGATGCCTATTTAATGAAGGTTCAAAGATGCACTAATCAAGGGAAAGAGTTGAAATTCAGTGTTCATTTTTGCTATTCTTCTTTATTGAAAATAGATTTTTCAGATATTATATTCTGATTATGGTTTTCCCTCCTCTAGCTCCTCTAAGATCCTCCCTCCCTCCCATATACAGCTTCCTGCCTTTAGTTACAAAACAACAGGCACATAAAGAATAATAATCAGTCTTTTCCCAATCTGCTGGTTGCTGTTTTTTTAAATAAAGAATAATAATGAGATAAACAAAAAACAAATCAGCGTAGGACAAAGCAAACAGAGGAAAAAGAATCAAACAAAAAGCATAAGAAACACATATAGATGCAAACACGCACATTTGCACGTATAGGGATCCCGTAAAACCACAAGACCAGAAGTTATAATACATACACAAAGCACCTGTGAGGTAAATCAATAAATGTTAAAAATAACTAAATTTTCAAATTAAAAGTAAAAACTAAGTAAGCAAGCAAACAAGCAAGCAAACCGATAGATGTCCTAACTCCTAAGACAGCAAACCTCCAAAGACATCATTGAGTTTGTTTTCTGTTGGCCATCTATTGGTGGGTATGGGGCCTGCCCTTAAGAGTGACTTTTTTATCCAGAGAAACTCCCTCAGAGAAAACAAATTATTCATTTGTGAATGATTGTCAGCTGGAGATAGCTTCTGGGTTATGGATGGAGGCACATGTCTATGTTTTTTTTTTTTTTTTCAGCTTTAGGACCCCATTTGTCACAGACTCATGCAGGCCATGTACATGCTTCCACAGACTGTGAGTTCATATGTGCATTGGTCTGGCTTTGTTTAGAGGGGCTTGTTTCCTTGATGTCCTCCATACCATCTGGCTCTTACAGTCTTTCTGCCTCTTTTTCCTCAGGGTTCTCTGGGTCCTGAGGGGAGGGATTTGATGGAGACATCCCATTTAGAACTGTTTCAAGGTCTCCCTCTCTCTGCACATTGTCCAAGTGTGGGTCCCTGTTTTTGTTCCCATCTGCTGCAGAAGGAAACTTCTCTGATGGCTGAACAAGGAACTGATCTATGAGTACAGCAGAATGTCATTGGGGATCTTTGTTAGATATGCATTCCTTTAACAGAACAATAGTATTTGGAACTAGGTTCCTGGCCTATCTAGTCTCAGATTCCTGGCCACCCCAGTAATTTTGGGGATGGTTCCCATCTCATGGAATATGCCATAAATTTAATAAGATATTGGTTGGATACTCCCACAAGATTCCTGCCACTACTATACCAGTATATCTTGCAGGCAGGATGCCATTGTAGATCACAGAGTTTGGGGCTGAGTTGATGTTTAGCTTTCTCCTTTGGTAATGATCAGGCTACCTCACAGTACCATAACCAATAGTCCATAGCGGTGAAGACATTATGTAGGCACAAGCTTGATTTCTCTGGATTCAATGAACAGTGTATGTGTTGTCTTCAACAATAGGTCCTTATTGTCCTTTGTGGAGAGCAATCAAAATCCTGACAATAGTTTTGTTTGGAGATTCCCAAGTGGCTGTGCAGGTAGCTTACATATATATATATAAACTTCTTTGCATTTGTTCCTGAGCTGAGTGAAGGGACTTAAAAGCTTTTGTCTTTAATAAGTTAAAAGCAATCTAAGAGCAAACACAATGAAAATTAAACAATTAAGAATGTGCCAGTTAGCAGGGACTATCCCAAAATCTGTTGCCTGTATACTGGTGTTTGTTCTTCTAGCTGGGTTGCCTTGACTGGCCCGAGTGGGAGACGATGCACTTAGCCTCCCAGAGACTTGATGTGCCAGAGTGGAGGGATACTTAGGGGTACCCCACCTGCTCAGAGGAGAAGGGGGAATGGGGAAGTATTGTGGAAGTGAGTGACTGAGAGGGAGCAGTGAGCAGGATGTAAAGTGAATAAGCAAATAAAATAAAAAATAAACTTTTGAAAAAAAGAATGTGCCAGTTGATCCATTTTAAGAAGTAGTATAAAGCCATCAGTAAACATGAAGTGGAATGTATTCAATCCAGAAAGGACTGTGTACTGCTCAATGCAACATGGATATTCCTTGAAGAGTTAGGCTTAATGAAGAAAGCAAAATATAAGAGACCACATATATCATTCAGTGAAGGTAAAATAGTCAGAATAGATAAAGTGAAAAAGTTCTAAACTCTTGATGATCTGTATGGGCTAGAGAATTTTAGGGCAGATTGATCTCTAAAAGATACACAGTTTCTTGTGTGATTGGTCAAGCTTTTCCTGAATGCATACCACAATGGTTCTAAAATTCAGTGACTGTATTAGATGCCATTGCACTGTACACTTAAAATGGATGAAATTGCATAATATGAATTGTGTTTCAATAAATGTACTTTGTATAATAAAATGAAAGGAACAAACAGAAGACATGAGGCTAGAAGAAAAATAAGGCTAGCAGGTGATATGGATGGGAGACCAGACAGGTGATTTTGGAACGGTCTGCTCTTCCCCCCAGAGAGTGCTTCCATAGGCTTTCTGGGTAAAATCTATCTCTACACCCATTTTCAGAAGGTATCCTACATTGAAATACTAGTGTTGGTGCAACTATTGTCTTACTAAGTAAAGATGAGAGGGAACCAAAGGATGTACACTGGCCCATTCCTCTAAGAAACTGAACAATCTCAGTATAGAGGTGCTTCATGCTGTTATGCTAGAATACAGTCAATCCCATATTATACATTTAACTTATTGTATTTTAAAGATTTTAAAAATATTATCACTTTTTTATGTTTCCCCAAGTTTTTTTTTTTTTGTAAAATAGTCAAATGAAGTAAACAAGAGTTACTAAGTTTCATGAAATATTGAAGCAAACTAGACTTCAATTGGTTATTATTCTACCAATCCTGGCCTCTCTTCCAGCAGATGAAGTTAAATTTTAAAATCACTTTAGGTTCTGTACATCTGGATATAAAAACGAATGTGTCCTTTTTTTTTTTCTATTCTCAAGTCCAAACCAAGTTTCTAAACATTTTCCCTCTTGACAGTTTCTAATGCAATGCAATCCTAAGGAAAGTTTGCCAGTGGGTACAAAGAAGACTCACTTATTCTTGAGTATGCTGGAAACAGGAGTGTCAAACCTTGAGTAGTGGAGAGAGAGAGAGAGAGAGAGAGAGAGAGAGAGAGTGTGTTTGAAAATGTGAAAGCCTGGCTTCCACGCTCTGAATTTTGCTTGGAACCTGCTGTGGAGCCCATTATCTTTTTTAGTTCAGTTTCTTCATCTGTAAAATGAGGGCAACACAACGAGAGGATTGCTAAAGTGTTTCATTGCTTTAGCACTCCTGTTCTAAAGGAGAAGTCTTCATTGTAGGCCAAGTGAGCTACCACTGTGAGCTAATGAATATGGCATAATTGAACTTTCCAGATCTCACTGAATCTACGTGTGCCCTGGGTTTATTGCCCCACAAATGGACCTGAGGCGTCTAATGTACAAAATGAGAGTTACCTACATTTGAGATCAGAGTTAAGAACAAGGTGAAGAGAATGTCTAGAGAGGATTTGAGAAGGAATGACTTCAACATGAAGAGAGGAGGAAGTCAACTTCAGGTCTTCCACAACACTCACTTAAAGCTTGGACAACTCCCCTCATTCTATGTTTCCCCTCTACAAAGGAAAGGAATTTATCTGCTACTGCTACTGTAGGCTTGAGAGGAACAGAGGGGGGTAACATATAAAAGATAGAAAACCCGAGAGAGAGAGAGAGAGAGAGAGAGAGAGAGAGAGAGAGAGAGAGAGAGAGAGAGAGAGAGAGAGTTTCTCATCATTATGCTATATACCAGAATAATTAGCAGAAGCTTTACTAGGAATCACTTTTTGCTGCATTTTCCTATCAGCTATTATGGACATGACTGACATAAGGTCCCAAAACATAGGAGAGATGGGCACAAGCCTTGGAGGTATTAACCAAAAGGTATATTTGTTTTTTAGTGGTCAGGGTTTTAATAGCATCCTGGTATAATTACTATTATATCTAGGAGGAAAAAGTTAGAAAACATCCTATCTTGATAAGAGTTGTGAAGCATCAAGTTGAGATTTTGGGCTGAACTTTTCGGTAGGAAGATGGGTTCTTGTGTTAATGAGACTGACTCAGCCTGTCCTTGTCTCCTTGAGTAAACTCAGACTTTCCATCATTGTGATCCTTAACTCCTTTTTGGCTGGCTTGAACTTTCTATGTAGCCTCCACAGCTGCTCTCCCACAGGAAAAAAAAAAGTCCAAGAATAAAGATGCATCAAACCCTCAGGGGATAGACAGACTTTCTTGCAGTCTCTGCAGGGTTCACAGGTTCAAATGCAACCTGCATGAATTGTAAGAACTTTAATTGAGTAGATAAAGGGGGCCTCATAATTATAAACGGCAGTAGGTATAACAAGAGGCTAAATACATAGCTATGGTTTTAATTAGCTGGTGCTTCAAATTAGTAATGTTGGTTTCAGTCAGAAATCAGTGACGTTATACACTGAAAACCTCATCACCATGTAGTTCATTCCTCATTAGACTTCACCGTGTGAAACTTTCAATACAACACCATGCTGAGCTTGAAAGGAAAAAGTTGGACCTATTTGGTTGCAGTCCAAGATCAGTGGAACTCTATGGAGAGTAAATTCTTTCTCACCAGAGATATGAGAATTAACTGTTCTTTGTTAGATGTGTTAAAAAATGCAGGAGGCAGTTTTGCCTGCAACAGATAACACCCGTGTGCTTGCTCAATCTGCTATTCAAATTTGCATCTGGAATTTAGTAGCTAATGAACTGATACAAAATGCAGCCAAGAGCCTCCTAACAAATCAAAGCTAGGGCTAAAGCTCCGAAAGTGCCCTTATTGCTGTCCACTTGAAGGGCTGGCATGCAACTTAAAGCACACTTCCTTTTCTTCTCTCCTTTTTTGCCTTCAGGGTTTTAATTATGTCTTTCCCTCAGAGGAGAAAGAAGGTACTTTGCAAAGCCAAGATACTAAAGCACTTCAGTTTTCTTCATGGGAGAATTAAATGTGACCTATGGGCTTGTCATTTTGAGCTGTCAGGTGCAAAAAATAAACAGATAGCTAGGAAACTGATATCTTGCTCACATTTACTCAGAAGCAGGAGACTTCAATTCCTGCTTTTGTGTTGAAAATCATCTGCTATGGAAAGCAAGGAAATTAATGTCCTTCTCTATTACAAAAAAATTTACAATGCTAAATACTACCTGAAATTGTTATTCCATCCCACCGTGCACACATTTTCCTTACATTTCTGGCAAATTGATATGCTTCTATTACCTGTGGCTATTTGTGATATTGAGGTTACAGTGCCATGCCACAGTAAAAGGACTGAAGCTGTGACTATGCTTGGTTAATTTCAAATCAGCCTTTACCATGGACATTGAACACATGGTATCACACTATGTAAAGTTTTTGTCCTCGGACTGTGATCACACTGATATTACTCGCAGAACATACTCCCCAATACCCTCATGAATTATGTGCTATACA
This sequence comes from Uromys caudimaculatus, assembly GCA_028551405.1. Taxonomy (NCBI): domain Eukaryota; kingdom Metazoa; phylum Chordata; class Mammalia; order Rodentia; family Muridae; genus Uromys; species Uromys caudimaculatus. Next base: position 109,379,180 of record CM052722.1, read on the forward strand.
TATTCTATATTATGAAAGCTAGGGGTACAATTGAATACTTTAGAAATGTCATCAATTTAAAGTGGAAACCTGTCGCGTCTCCTCGACCAGCAAGAAAGACGCAATGACTGAGATCTTCTTCGAGCAGTTTATTCAGGTCCCTTGTACAAGCTTCTTCTTTACTTTTTTGTTTCTTCTGCTGTTTTGCCCCTTCCCATTCTCGCTTAAATAATCTACAATCCTCCAACCATAATCCGCCACGTAGGTTCTGCAGATAGGCTACTCTAAAGCTGAAGCTATGTAATTCACCACCCACAGCCATATAAGGAAAATGTTTACCACCAGCAGGGTGGTGTCAGGCAGGAAACCGGCGCCATCTTTAAGGCGTGGCAGCAGCTCCCTACAGAAACCTAAAGGTGGTTTATGTTGACAGTATCCCCATCCATCAAATACTGAGTTTGACATTTCAAAGATTCCTATGAAAAGTGAATGATTAAGTGTAGTAGCATCACATAATCCTTATATATTAAAGTGTATAGTTAATGCACTAGACAAGTGCTTCTCAACCTTCATAATGCTTAGGTCTGTTAATACAATTGATCAGGTTGTAGTGACCTCAACCATAAAATTATTTTCATTGCTACATAATAACTGTAAATTTTTGCTATTGTTATGAATTGTAATGTAAGGATCTGGAGTGCAGGATGGTTTTAGGTGACCTCTGTGAGGGAATTGTTCAACTCCCCAAAGGAGTTATAACCTACCAGTTGAGAACTGCTGCTCAAGGCCCTTATTTTGTAGATGACGGCTATGGTACTTCTAAGTGAACTAGCTAACTAGGCCTTGGAGTTTATGATGCATTCAGAAACACTCCATTTGTATACTGATATATATCCTTGATTCCTGTTTTCAATCATGGCAATTTGTATTTCAATAACTTATGTTTTAATATGGTATTACTATATGATAGGAAACTCATCCATATACATTATATGTATGTAAATTACCTGATAGCCATGTTATGCATATTTATATAATTATATAAATAAATTCACTTTTATATTTTGGATTTTTCCACTAATTTTGAAATATTTTCTTTCTTTCTTTTGAAAAAGAATCTCACTCTATAGCTATGGCTGATCTGGATCTCAGGATACAGGTCAAACTTGTCTCAAACTCACAGAAATCCTGACTTAGACAGTGTTCTACTGCTGTGAAGTGACACCAAGACCAAAGACACTTTTATAAGAAAACACATTTAGTTGGGACTTGCTTGTGGTTTCAGTGGCTTAGTTTATTCTTACCATCATGGGAAGCATGGCAACACACAGACAGAAATGGTGCTAGAGAAGTAGGTAAGAGCTCTACATTCAGATCTGCAGGCATCAGGAAGAGTGGGCAACTGAGACTGGGTGGAGCATCTGAAGCCTCAAAGCCCACCTCCAGTGACACACTTCCTCCAAAAAGGGTACACCAACTCCAACCAGGCCACACCTCTTAATCCTTCACAAGTAGTGCCACTCTGTGATGACTAAGTATTCAAATACATGAGCCTATGAGGACCATTATTATTCAAACCACCACAGATTTACATGCCTCCATGACTTTTCAATGCTGTGATTAAGGCCTGTATCACTATACATGCCTTTATTTTATTTAGAAATTCATATGCATATAATGTTTTGGTCAAATCTACCCCTTACTCTCTATAGTTTCTTCCCTATCCCTCATTGAAACTTTTTCTTCCTAATTACATGTGCTCATTTTTATTAAATCCACTAATCTATTAGAGCATGTGTAGCCTCTCAGGAGTCACATTCTTAAGAAAATTGACTCTTCCTCTTCAAAGAACCAGCATTTGCCAGTAGCACTTCATATAGGGGAGGAACTTTATGAGCCTGTTCTTCATCCATGCTGGGAATTTGGATGTATTGTTATATTCATACAGTCATAGTTGCTGTGAGTTTATGTGTACAATAGCTGTGAGTTCATGTGTACAATAGCTCTATAACAGTGAGTAAAAAATATGCCCGTGTCTACTATATTTGGCTCTTAGAATCTTTCTACCAACTCTTCTGAAATGATATCTGAGCCTTGGGAGTGCAGGAAGTATGTGATATAGATGTCTCATTTACAAGTGAGAATTGCACACTATCTTATCTGCATGTTATTACTTATGGATTACTTGTCAGTTACTGAAAAATAAATTTCTCTGATTAGGGTTGAGAACTGTACTAATCTATAAGTATAACATTTAAAATCCTAGAGGCAATTCCACAGTGTGGCCTTTTAAAAAGCAGAATAATAGAATTAGCTTTTCCTTTAGGGTCTATGACCTAGCCAGTCACAGGATCTGTCTTATGGACTGGGATTTAAATTAAATCAAAAATGTTACTCTTATAACATCCATCCCACTATTATACCAGTGGGTGTATTTTGCTAAGCTCGTTGTAATTGTGCCTCTCAGGTTCATACATAAATATCCTGTGGAAAAGACCCAAATATAAACAGGAAATTTATTTATGTTGCATATAAATCTTATGCTCCTATTGTGAAGGAAATTTTAGAGAATATGTTTAGTGTGCCCGAATTTTCACTCTGACCACTCACATACCAATAACCATATAATTCTCCACTTTTAACCTCATGTAAGCACTTTAAAAATTTCAGATTTGGGAGAATTTTGAGTTTTAGATATTTGTGTTAGAGATTCTTAATTTTTGTTATAAATCATATACATTTAGAGTTTAATTTGAAGTATTGCATGGTAGAGAAAATAACTTTCTTAATAAGGAAGGAACCATTCCATTCTGTAACCCTCAGGGTCACATACTAGATTTTAAATGTTGTCTGGAAGCTCTGAATACTTGGATGGAAAAGTCTGAAATTTGATGAACTCTTAGAGGTAGTATTTATAAAACAGCTTTATATTGAGTTCAATTAATTTTTCTGCCATATATCTCTTTCATTGCTAGTCAATTACTTGTTGGTTCAGCTAGGATCCTTCCTTTCTTAAAAGCTTTCTCAAAGGGTGTATATATATATATATATATATATACACACATAATCAAAAAGAAATTCCAAGTATTTAAATAATTTAGTTAATATTCATATGTGTCCACTGCCACTTAAGATAGTTTAATTCCTGTAAACTCACCTGTGATCATTAAAATATGGCATAGGCTTTGGGAATAATTCCATTTTATAAAGATTCATACTTAAATCATTTGTTTCCTTGTATTGTGTGGCATATGTGGATTCATGGCCCCAGGTGGCTAATAACATGATGTGACCTTAATCTAGCCCTCTTCTGTATAGTAGACTACTTTTGCATATTATCAAATTGCATCTGCTAATAAAAAAAGACAAAAGACAAGATTTCTACATACTTGTGTGGCCATGGTTACAATTTCTAATGAACAGGTTTCTGGGTTTTTTTCTTCTTATTTTTAAATTCAGTACAGGTAAGAAAAGGGTTCTCTGTGCAGCACTGAGTTGGAGAGATTTGATTTTGCATCTTTTTTCTTCTGAGGGATAACAAGGGAGATCTACATTTCTTCATGATTAATTAATATTTTCTCTGTTTGTCTTTTCTTTTTCATGTCAGTCACTATGAACAAGACCGTAGTGCACTTAAAAAAAGGGAATGGGAACGAAGGAGTCAAGAAGTTCAACAAGAAGAAGATCTCTTTTCTTCAGGCTTTGATCTTTTTGGGGAGCCCTACAAGGTAGCTGAATATGTATGTAATTTATCTTTTTGGACAATACTTTCTTGCTATAGTTTTGAATTTGCTTATTAACACTAACTTTCTTTTCAAGCAACAAAAGTTATTTTATAAGTGATATTGTTACATTGGGAGCAATTAAAAGTTTCAAAAGATGTGTGCCAGAACAAAATTCATGTTCTCTGACTTGTAAGAATTTCTGTCTTCAAAGAGCCCTTCACAGTCCAACTCTTGTTATAAGAAATATCCCTCCTATGTTTCTTATGTGTTTAGCTGAGCAACCCTGGCAAACCTTCTTAGAATGCCAATGGATAGGACTACTCATCTTCCCAATCAGTGCTATCTAATGCAAAACTTATGGATTCATGGTTGGTAGTTTTAATAATCTTTTGAAATTCCGTGGCTTCTTGGCAAGTCAAAAAAAGCCCATCATGTTTCCTCATGGCTAATAAGCATGGGCTAGGTATATTGTTCAACCAGAAGATACAATGAAGTAAGGTTGATTGTTCTTTTCCAGTGGCACTCAGCCTCCTATGTAGCTCCATGAATTATCAAACATCTCTGGCTACAAGTATTTATTTCAGGATGGCTATCTCTGACCTTTCTTTTGGTGGTAGAAATTAGAGATAACTGGAAAGAGATTAGAAGGGAAGAGTTTTATTGTATTACTGGCAACTGGTTGCTTTTTTTGTTTGTTTGTTTGTTTGTTTGTTTGTTGCTTTTTGTTTTTTTTAAAACTTAGTAGCATAATTTTTAATGAAACTAAAACAATAAAAGAGATAAATGAATGAAAATTCAAGAGGTGATTTAAGGAGGGTAGCATTTAAAGGACAGTAACTTCTAGAAAATGAAAGGTCTCAGCAAATACAGAGTAGGTTCAGAGTCTACTTTGGTGTAAAGTTGGCAATTTGCATTGGTGGCTACTAAGTCAAGAGTTTGGCTGCTTGGTTAAGAATGAGTAAAGAGTTCTTGATTTAGATACTTGAGTACCTTTAAAGTTTTGAAAGGCTGGCAAAATAAACCACTAATTTTCAAAGGATTGGCAATTCACATACACAAACAACATTTTTCCAATTTTAATTGATCCAATTTACGTAGTATATTTAAATGTGCATATTCACATAGGTGGTTAATTTAATTTACATATTTTGAAGGTCGACTATGTGCTGATAAATGTCTTAGGTAAGTTTACAAGTAGAAACAAAATATGATCCCTACTTTCAGGGAAATTTGAGTGACAAGAGTGTGTCGTGAATGAGTGATGGCATTGGTGATAGAAATGGAGAGAGGAAGTTTAAGGAGCTATTGTGTTTGCTAAGAGAAACTTATGACAGTATGGATTTATGATAAAGTATGGAAGTTGAAATGATAAGACTAGATTCCTAATTAAATGTAATATGGAATAAGAAGGATTGAATCTTTATTTTGTTTTGTTTGTATTTTTACCTGAAGACATGATGGTTATCATAGTAAGTAGTTTAGGAGGAAGGCAACATTGATGTTTGTAGTGAAAAAAATAATTCAGGTTTCACCATGTTGCATTTGATATACAAATGGGATAACACAGAAAGGCATTGGAGACTATCATCTGGAGTTTATGGGAGAGGTCAAGGGAAAGATTTGAGGGGCACATGAAAGCTGTGAGAATGGATACTATCATCATTACCAAGGGTGACATCATGATAAGAAGTAAAGGGTGTTCAGAGCCAAGTCCTGGAAAGAAAACTGATAAGCAAAACTCTTGGGTTAAGGAAGTTTTAATGAGAACCAAGGAAATAAAAGATTTTCTGGGGAACAGATTTGTTACTAATGTTTCTCCAGGAAGTCAGGGACTATAAGGACTATAAATTTGTTGTTGAACCTAATGGTTAAGTATAATTTATGATCATAAGAATATTATGGGCACACAATTGCCAGAGTTTGGAGAATGCACAGGAAATGGTTAAGTAGACAAAGATAGGTAATTAATGTGGACTTTATCTTACATGGCGAAAGGACATCCTGACATTGGAGAATCCAAAAATATCAGTAGCAATGACAGCCATCAAGTTGTTTCACAAAACATTGTTCAAATGATGGACACACCAAAACTCTTTTTTGGGTTACAATGCAAATGCTTATCAAACTGAAAATTAAGCTTTGTGGCAGTGGGACTAGAATTCCGTACATTTTGCTATACTAAACTTAAATCAGGGCTTCATAATATGTTCAATATTATCAGTGCTTCATAAACAGACAATAATAGGTCCGTCTCCTTGCACCTTCTGATTTTTTTTCTGTCAGGATGAACAATATGGGACTCTTTCATATTTCTTACTCATTTATTTCTATTCTTGGACTGTACCATATTCACAATGGAAAGAATATTGACTTTCTTAGATTTGGTTGTTGCTGGGAGAGAACTTTCTTCCTGGGAATATTTGTAGTTTGAAACTTTGAACGTTAAGTTTTTGCTATGGTGTTGACAAGGATGATTTTAAAGCATCCTAAGAAATATGAAGCCACATGCCATGACTTTATGAGTATAAAAAGACTTGTGAAGAAATGTTACAACCCTACTTTAGACTAGGACTTCATATATGTTATTCTTTTAATCTTTATAAGTAGAACATAAATTTCCCCCTTTTTTTGAGGAATTTTCAGTCTAAGAACATAGTTGTTTCCTCAGCAATTTCATATTTTCTTCAGTTCATAGTATTCTCTGCTTTTTTGTTTGTTTACATTTATGTTTTTATTATTTGTTTTCTTTTCTTCTCTTTTCATTTTCAAGGCAAGGTTTTCCTGTGTAGCTCCTGGCAGTACTAGAACTCACTCAGTAATCCAGGCTGGCCTCAAACTCAAGAGATCTGTGTGCCTCTGCCTCCCATGTGCTGTGATCAAAGGCATGTGCCACCACTGCCTAGCTATTATTTTTTAACAAAAAATACCATATAATAACTTTGATCACGTTTTCCCTTACTTCAATTCATTCTAGTTTTTCTCCACCTCTTTATCTATTCAGGTTCCTATTCATTCTCTCTCTCCTTTCAAAACAAATAAGGAACCAAGAAAGACACAAAACCCACAAAAACAATAATCAAAAGAAGTGAAAGATAAATTAGATGAAAATGCCAAAGCAAAGTAAAAGTATACAAAAAGTCCACAAAATGCCATTGATGACATTTTTGTGTTGTCCAAATAACTAATCCTGGGCTTGGGGACTGAAAATAATTGTGGTTTATATACTCAGTAGGATTCTCATTGCAGAAAATTTATTTTGCCTTTGCCAGCAGGCATCAATTGCAGATAGATTCTTGGTTAGAGTTGGGGTCCAGTGTCCATATCTCCCTCTTGGTGCTGAGATTCCATCTGGCTTGAATCTTGCAGGGCTTGTGAATATGCCACAGTCTCTGTGAGTTCATATGTACATCAGTCCTGCTGTGTCTGGAAGACAATGTTTTCTTGGAGTTGTCCATCTCCTCTAGCTCTTACTTTCTGCCTACTCTTCTGCATAGAGCCCTGAAACTTGAAGGAGAGGTAGGGATGAAGACATTCCATTGAAGACTAAGTATTCCAAAGACTCACATTCTCTTCACATTGTCTAGTTGTAGATCTTTTTATTACTTACCATTTACTATAAGGAGAAGCTTCTCTAATGAAGGTGAATGAGATAATGATTTATGGGTTTAATAGCAGGCTATCATTAGGAATCATTTTATTGCTATGTTTCTTTAGCTGAATTATGTTTTAGTGTTTGGTCTTTTTGTAGGTCAGTGACCTATGTAGTCTCAAGTTCTTGACTGCCTGAACATTGACAGATATTAGTTCCATCTCATGGAGTGCAACTTAAGTCCAATCAAAAAGTGGTTGTTTTTTCTCATAACATTTGTGCATTAGTTCTCATTTTTAGAATGAACCTTATTACTATTACTGTAATTACTATTAATAGTGTTATTTTACAGATTTTCATGGCTCAATAAAAATGAGGAAACTGGGGTGTAGAAAGGTTTATGTGGCTTATACAAGTACATTTGCCTTAAAGGGGTAAAGACCAAGACCGATAGAAACTTATTTGAATTGTTGTGACGATCAAATGAAATGCCTTGGTACACCTTGCCTTAAAATCTGTAAAGTACATAAAGTCATAGTTCTTGTCATTATTATACATAAAGAAAACAATGGCAACTCATGGCCCAGAGAGATTAATTGTGAAAATATCAGAATTAGGGAAAAAGGAAATTACTAAATCACATACTTCAGTTACACTACAATAAAATAGAAGAAAATGAACTTCAAAACTTGAACTATTTTGCTTATTTTATTAAAAGAAAATAGTATGGTACAATAGCCTCTTAGCACATTAGTCTGGCAATGAAATTATTCTACCGATTTGTAGATAACATTAGAAGCAAACTGAGGGAACTTTGCATTTCCTAAAGTAATGAGAAGCAGAAAGCTTAAATGAATCAGTGCTGTTAGTCATGAGCCACAAAGCAGACATGTAATGCATGCTTAAAAATACTTGTGAAATGCATTTCCTTGGTGGAGAGATTGTGATTACTTAGAAAATAATGACTACACAGGTTACTTTTAAGGAATCAGCCAATTATGTAGAATGACAAAGTACTGACGATATTTTAAAAAGTCTATAGTTGATTGAAACAGCTACATTTCATCTTTGAAAGGTTTAGAATTTTCAATCAAGTCTGCTGTGAGTATTTTCCTCCTTAACAGGATTGCTAAGCCTCTGGAGGGCAAAAAGGAACATTTAGTGTACATCAGAAATTGCTATTGTGTATAATGAGAGTAGATAATGTAGGCATAGAAAAATGTGTTTCAGGATACACTAGGTTTTCTATGTCATGTCTAGTTTTTGAGAAATTACAAGACTAGATGACAATCACCTCTCCAATGGTGAGAAGGCAGAAAATTGACCCTGGCAACCTGTTCTGAACTATGAAGTATCTGGTGGCTGTTAAATAGTTGAGTCTTCTGAGGCTATGTTCTCTGCCTGTGTGTCTATGCCTAACTTTGACTAATGAATATTTTTTTACTTACCAGTGTTTGGCATAAGAATGATCACAGTACTTCCTACTTGTTGCCACAGCACATCTGTTATACAAACCATGCAGATCTTCATTTAATTTTTAACTTAGAAAGCTTGGACCATACACTCAACTTTAAATTATCTCCTAGAGAATTCCTGTCATGAGGCCTTCTGAAACAATTGCTCTGTGAGGAAATTTGTCTAAGAGAGATGCCAGCCTCTAATTCCTATAGGTTACCACTGTTCAATTCTACCCCTGTAGTTTGTGTGTACAAAAAAGCTATAGAAGGTTATTGTGATAGTTTGATCCCTAACTTGAAATGACAACTCACTTCCACTGAATTAGAACTCAATGTAATGCTCATGACTTTTGTCTTCATAAGAAAAAACACATATAAGCAATACCTTGGCATTTTCTAAAAAAAAAAAAATATATATTCATGCTAAGAAAAGAAAATCATTTTCCAATTGCTTTAAATTTCTTAAAGATTAACCAATAAGTGAAATCCTCTTTTACATTTTAACACCATGCATGTTTTTGTCTCATTTAATAATCAATGGTGATATTCTTTTTTAAATTGGATATTTTATTTATTTACATTTCAAATGCTATCCTCTTTCAATCCCCCCCTCCCCCAAGAAACCCCGATGAGGGTATGGCCCCACCCACCTGCCTCCCTGCACTTGCATTCTCCTACACTGGGCCATTGAGCCTTCACTGGGCCTCTTCTCCAACTGATGCTTGACAAGGCCATCCTCTGCTACATATGTGGCTTGAGCCATGTGTCCCTCCATGGGTACTCCTTGGTTGGTGGCTTAGTCCCTGGGAGCTCTGGGGGGTCTGGTTGGTTGATAGTGTTGTTCTTCCTATGGGGTTATAAACCCCTTTAGCTCCTGCAGTCCTTTCTCTCCATTGGTCCTACATTGGGAACCCTGTGATCAGTCCAATGGTTGGCTGCAAGCATCCGCCTCTGTATATGTCAGGCTCTGGCAGAGTCTCTCAGGAGACAGCTATATCCGGCTCCTTTCAGCAAGCACTTCTTGGCATCCACAATAGTGTCTGGGTTTGGTGACTGTATATGGGATGGATCCCCAGGTGGGACAGTCTCTGGATGGCCTTTCCTTCAGTCTCTGCTCCACAATTTGTCTCCATATTTGCTCCCATGAGTATTTTGTTACCCCTTCTAAGAAGGAACAAAGCACCCAAACTTTGGTCTTCCTTCTTGTTGAGCTTCATGTGGTCTGTGAACTGTATCTTGGGTATTCTGAACTTTTGGGCTAATATTCACTTATCAGTGAATGCATACCATATGTGTTCTTTTGTGACTGGGTTACCTCACTCAGGATGATATTTTCCACTTCTATCCATTTGTCTAAGAATTTCATGAAGTCATTGTTTTTAATAGCTAAGTAAATGTACCATTGTGTAAATGTACTATATTTTCTGTATCCATTTCTCTTTTGAAGGACATCTGGGTTCTTTCCAGCTTCTGGATACTATAAATAAGGCTGCTATGAACATAGTGGAGCATGCGTCCTTGTTATATGTTGGAGAATCTTTTGGGTATATGCCCAGGAGTGGTATAGCTCAAGGTCCAATTTTCTGAGGAACCGCCAGACTGATTTCCAGAGTGGTTGTACCAGCTTGCAATCCCACCAACAGTGGAGAAGTGTTCTTCTTTCTCCACATCCTCGCCAGCATCTGCTGTCACCTAAGTTTTAGATCTTAGCCATTCTGACCTGTGTGAGGTGGAATCTCAGGGTTGTTTTGATTTTCATTTCCCTGGTGACTAAGATGTTGAACATTTCTTTAGGTGCTTCTTGACCATTTGAGTTTCATCAGTTGAGAATTGTTGTTTACCTCTGTACCCCATTTTTTAATAGGGCTATTTGGTTATCTGGAGTCTAATTTCTTGAGTTCTTTGTATACATTGGATATTAGCCCTCTATCAGATGCAGGATTGGTAAAGATATTTCCAAATTTGTTGGTTGCTGTTTTTTCCTATTGACAGTGTCCTTTGTCTTACAGAAGCTTTGCAATTTTATGTGGCCCCATTTGTTGATTCTTGATCTTAGAGAATAAGCCATTGGTATTCTGTTCAGGAACTTTTCCTCTGTACCCATGTGTTCTAGGCTCTTCCCCACTTTCTCATCTATTAGTTCCAGTGTGTCTGGTTTTATTATGGAGATCCTTGATCCATTTGGAATTGAGCTCTGTACAAGGAGATAAGAATACATCGACTTCCATTCTTCTACATGCTGACCACCAGTTAAACCAGCATGATTTGTTGAAAATGGTGTGTTTTTTTCCCACTGGATGGTTTTAGACCCTTTGTCAAAGATCAAGTGGCCATAGTTGTGTAGGTTCATTTCCAGTTCTTCAATTATATTACATTGATCTTCCTGCCTGTCTCTGTACCAATGCCATATAGTTTTTATCACTATTGCTCTGTAATACAGCTAGAAGTCAGGGAACCAGAAGTTCTTTTATTGTTGAGAATAGTTATTGCTATCCTAGGATTTTTGTTATTCCAATTGAATTTGCAAATTGCTCTATCTAACTCTATGAAGAATCAACTTGGGATTTTGATGGGGATTGCATTGAATCTGTAGATTGCTTTTGGCAAGATTCCAATTTTTATTATATTAATCCTGCCATTCCCAGAGCATGGGAGATCTTTCCATCTTCTGAGATCTTCAATTTCTTTCTTCAGCGACTTGAAGTTCTTGTCATACAGATCTTTCACTTGCTTGGTTAGAGTCACATCAAGGTATTTTATATTATTTGTGACTATTATGAAAAGTGTCATTTCCCTAATTTCTTTCTCAACCTGTTTATTCTTTGAGTAGAGAAAGGCTACTGATTTGTTTGAGTTAATTTTATATCCAGCCACTTTGCTGAAGTTGTTTGTCAGGTTTAGGAGTTCTCTGGTGAAACTTTTGGGGTCACTAAGTATACTATCATATCATCTGCAAACAGTGACATTTTGACTTCTTCCTTTCCAATTCATATCCCTTTGACCTCCTATTGTTGTCTAATTGCTCTGGCTAGGACATCAAGTACTATGTTGAATAGGTAGGTAGTGAGTGGGCAGCCTTGTCTAGTCCCTGAGTTTAGTGGGATTGCTTCAAGTTTCTCTCCATTTAGTTTGATGTTGGCTACAAGTTTTTCTTCATTTAGTTTGATGTTGACTACTGGTTTGCTGTATATTGCGTTTACTATGTTTAGGTATGGGCCTTGAATTCCTGATTTTTCTAAAACTTATACCATGAAGGGGCGATAAATTTTGTCAAATGCTTTCTCAGCATCTAATGAGATGATCCTGTGGTTTTTTTCTTTGAGTTTGTTTATATACTGGATTACATTGATCGATTTTGATATATTGAACCATCCCTGCATTCCTGGGATAAAGTCTACTTGATCATGATGGATGATTTTTTTGATATGTTCTTGGATTCGGTTTGGGAATGTTTTATTGAGTATTTTTTGCATCAGTATTCATAAGGGAAATTGGTCTGAAGTTTTCTTTCTTTTTTGGGTCTTTGTGTGGTTTAGGTATAAGCATATTTGTGGCTTCATAGAATGAATTAGGTAGTGTTCTTTCTGTTTCTATTTTATGGAATAGTTCAAAGAGACTTGGTATTAGGTCTTCTCTGTAGGTCTGATAGAATTCTGTACTAAAACCATCTGGTCCTGGGTTTTTTTTTTTTTTTTTTTTTGGTTGGGAGACTTTTAAATACTGCTGATATTTCTTTAGGGATTTTGGGAATATTTAGATGGTTTATCTGATCCTGATTTAACTTTGGTCCCTGGTATCTGTCTAGAAAATTGTCCATTTCATCCAGATTTTCCAGTTTTGTTGAGTTTAGGTTTTTGTAGTAGGATCTGATGATTTTTTGAATTTCCTCAGTTTCTGTTGTTATGTCTCCCTTTTCAGTTCTGATTTTGTTAATTTGGATACTGTCTCTGTGCCCTCTGGTTAGTCTGGCTAAGAGTTTATCTATATTGTTAATTTTCTCAAAGAACCAACTCCTGGTTTTGTTGATTCTTTGTATAGTTCTTTTGCTTCTACTTGGTTGATTTAAGCTCTGAGTTTGATTATTTCCTGCCATCTACTCCTCTTGGGTGTATTTGCTTCTTTTTGTTCTAGAGCTTTCAGGTGTGCTGTTAAGCTGCTGGTGTATGGTCTCTCCAGTTTCTTTTTGTAGGCACTCAGAGCTATGAGTTTTCCTCTTAGCACTGCTTTCATTGTGTCCCACAAATTTTGGTATGAAGTGCCTTCATTTTCATTAAATTCTAAAAAGTCTTTAATTTCTTTTGTTATTTCTTCCTTGACCAAGTTATCATTGAGTAGAGTGTTGTTGAGTTTTTATGTGTATGTGGACCTTCCTTTGTTTTTGTTGTTATTGAAGACTAGCCTTAGTCCATTATGTTCTGATAGGATGCATGGGATTATTTCAGTCTTCTGGTATCTGTTGAGGCCTGTTGTTTGACCAATTATATCGTCAATTTTGGAGAAGGTACCATGAGGTACTGACAAGAAGGTATGTTCTTTTGTTGTAGGATGAAAAGTTCTATAGATGTCTGTTAAATCCATTTGGTTCACAACTTCTGCTGGGTTCACTGTGTCTCTGTTTAGTTTGTGTTTCCAAGATCTGTCCATTGCTGAGAGTGGGGTGTTAAAGTCTCCAACTATTATTGTGTGAGGTGCAATGGTGGCTCTGAGTTTTATTAAAGTTTCTTTTATGAATGTGGGTGCCCTTGCATTTGGAGCATAGATGTTCAGAATTTAGAGTTCTTCTTGGTAGATTATTTCCTTTGATGAGTATGAAGTGCCCTTCCTTATCTTTTTTTGATGACTTTTGGTTGAAAGTTGATTTTATTCAATATTAGAATGACTACTCCAGCTTTTTTCTTGGGACCATTTGCTTGGAAAATTGTTTTCCAGTCTTTTACTCTGATGTAGTTTCTGTCTTTGTTACTGAGGTGCATTTCCTGTATGCAGCAAACTGTTGGATCCTGTTTAAGTATCCAGTCCATTTGTCTATGTTTTTTTATTGGGGAATTGAGTCCATTGATGTTAAGAGATATTAAGGAAAAGTGATTGTTGCTTCCTGTTATTTTTGTTATTAGAAGTGGAATTATGTTTGTGTGGCTATCTTCTTTTGAGTTTGTTGGAAGAAGATTACTTTCTTGCTTTTTCTTGGGTGTAGTTTCCCTCCTTGTGTTGGAATTTTCAATCTATTAATCTTTGTAGAGCTGGATTTGTGGAAAGATATTATATAAATTTTTTGTTGTTGTTGTGAAATATCTTTGTTTCTCTATCTACTTTAATTGAGAGTTTGCTGAGTATAGTATTCTGGACTGGCATTTGTGTTCTCTTCAGGTCTGTTTGACATCTGTCCAGAATCTTTTGCCTTTCATAGTTTCTGGTGAGAAGTCTGGTGTAATTCTGATAGTTCTGCCTTTATATGTTACTTGATTTTTTTAACTGCTTTTAATATTCTTTTTTTTATGCATTTGGTATTTTGATTATTTTCTGACGGGAGCAATTTCTTTTCCGGCCAAGCCTATTTGGAGTTCTGTAGGCTTCTTGTATGTTCATGGCCATTAGGGAAGTTTTCTTCTATAATTTTGTTAAAGATGTTTATTGGCCCTTTAAGTTGGGAATCTTTGTTCTCTTCTATACCTATTATCCTTAAGTTTGGTCTTCTCATTGTGTCTGGATTTCCTGGATGTTTTGGGTTAGGAGCTTTTAGCATTTTGCATTTCCTTTGACTGTTGTGTCTGTTTTCTATTGTATCTTATGCAATAAGATTCTCTCTTCTATCTCTTGTATTTGTTGGTGATACTTGCATCTATGACTCCTGATCTCTTTCCTAGGATTTCTATCTCAAGGGTAGTTTCTGTTTGTGATTTCTTTATTGATTCTACTTCCATTTTAGATCCTGGATGGATTTGTTCAATTCTTTCATCTGTTTGGTATGTTTTCTGATAATTCTTTAAGGGATTTTTGTGTTTCCTCTTTAAGGGCTTCTACCTGTTTGCCTGTGTTCTCCTGTATTTCTTTAAGGGAGTTATTTGTGTCCTTCTTAACATCCTCTATCATCATCATGAAAAGTGATTTTAAATCGGGATCTTGTTTTTCTGGTGTGATGGTATATCCAGGACTTGCTACAGTGATAGAAATGGGTTCTGATGATGCCAAGTAACCTTGGTTTCTGTTGCTTATGTTCTTGTACTTGCCTCTTGCCATCTGGTTATTTTTAGTGCTGCCTGCCCTTGCTGTCTCTGACTGGAGCCTTTCCCTCCTGTTATCTTGGTTGTATCAGAACCTCTCAGAGTCCAGCTGTCTCTGTGATCCTGTGATTCTGGGATGTTGTGATCCTAAGATCCTGGGTGTAAGAGCTCTTGGGAGTCAAGCTACCTACCTCTGGGATCCTGAAATCCTGGTGTGACCAAGCTCCTGAGATCCTGTGATTCTATGATCCTATGATCCTGAGAGTTGAGCTTCCTCTTTGTGTTGTGGGACTGGGTGCTGAGCTAGTGCCCAAAGTCATCTCAGTGCACTGACTCAGACTGGAATGAACCTGTGCCACTGTCCAGGCAGGTGTTCCTGAGTCTCTGGATCCCTAGAGGTCCTAGTTACTCTGGATTTGTGGTAGATCTTGTGGCCTCCTCACTTATGGTTCTGGGCATGTTATAGCTCCTGGGAGTCCAGCTTCCTCTGGGTGTTGTGGAATTGAATGTAGAGTTAGCGCTGCAGGTCTGCTCAGGGCACCGTCTCAGAATGGAAGGATGATATTCTTCTTTTTACAGATAAATACTATTCTTTAACCTATAAACTTTTCATTCTTATCTATCATCGACTTCAAATTTTTCAAGCCATTGTTCAATCAGTAGTAACCAAGTTACCATGCCCTTTGCTTTTCATATATATCATTTACTTCAAGCTATTACATATTTTTTCATTTGATAGAGGCACAGTATGGTATGTAATTTTTTCTGTTAAATTCTGCAACACTTTATTTGATAATTTAATATTAGACCAGTGGTTCTCAACCTATGGATTACAATCCCTTTGGAGGATCAAACAACTTTTTCATAAGGGTCACATATCAGATATCCCGCATATCAGATATTTACATTATAATGCAAATCAGTAGGAAAATTACAGTTATGAAGTAGCAACAAAAATAATTTTATGGTTGGGTGTCACTACAATATGAGGAACTGTATTAAAGGATCTCAGCATTGGGAAGGTTAAGAACCACTCTACTAGACTTAGTGGCAATTTTTGGTGATACAAAGATTCAGATTTCTCTCTTGAGTTTTAATAGCTATCATTTAGACAGGTAATGAAAGACACCTTTACTATATATAATGCATAGCAGTATGTTAATTTCTGGGCTTATTTAGAGAAAATTTAATTTTCCATTAATTTTGACAGCATATTGATAGATATTTCTCAGTTTAGAAATTCTCTTTGTTCAACACACGTTTTAAAACTTGAGTTTTAAAAAATGTGTCAACATGCCTCAGAAACTAAGGCAACTCTAATAGGTAAACACCAATGATGAGTCATTAAGAATTAGATAGACAGTGTTCTGCCTACTGAGAAAAAAAGATATATCTTCCATATACCATCAAAATAGCAAGAGGCATTTTACTAGCTTGCTTGTAAGCACGTGAGATATAAGGTATGTGGATCATTATGACATGGACCCAGAGGGTGGGGTAACTTTCCACGGCAAGAGGTAGTATTGTGCTACTGTCTGTAGTGGGAAAGGATAAGGTTATTTTGTAGAAATCTGCTTCCACTAAATCCATTAAGCAGGACAATGATATTTTGAGTGGGAAATTAAATCCCTTTGTTTCTGCTAATGGAGTCAGATTCTTGATCATAGACATGTATCTGTGTTTGTAGCATGTAGCCATATGACTTGAGAGATAAATGTTTTTCTTAAAATATTTCAGACTTAAATACAATTCTTGGTGGAATTTTAAGGCAATGGAATTTCTTTGTTTTATATTTAGGGAGTGAATCCGCATACTGACTTTGGCTGCTGTCCAAATGGTTCATTGTGTAAGTCAGTTGAAGGAAATTGCTATATGCAAAGAGTTTATTCTTGCCTTTGCTAAAAAGTAATTCCTGCCATTAAAATGGTAAACCTAGGGAATTTTAGGGAATAAAAATGATTTCTCCTCATCTATAGCTTTTAAATATGCCTTTCAAATGTGCTTCTGAAAACAGGGCAATTATTCTACTAAGAATTATATAGAATGTTAATTGTTTAATCACTACTTCAGCACTAAGGTTGCATATGATGCAACATAAGATGTTCTTGAAGGGAAGCAAACTAAAACTGACTTGTATTCATTCAGCTTCTAATGATCTCCATCCCCCACAGAAATCCTCTTGCATATATATATATATATATATATATATATATATATATATATATATATATATATATATATATATATGGCATATTTTGGTATAATCTTTGAAATTCCTATTTTTCTAACTGCTCTAATTTTTTACAAGTGTCTAAGAATTAACACATGGCATGAATTAAATGTGTGGAGATCATTCGAATAATGAGGCCAAGGTTTCTAGTTTGATTCTGATTATCCCTTTTTGGTGTCCTTTCCTGGCTCTTCTTCTTGCCTCTGTCTATTAAAAGTGCATATGCCCCAAATGTTTTGCTTGAGCCCAATCTTCTCATTACATTTTTCCTTTTCTTGGTTATCATCCATTTCTAATACATCACCTTTTATTCTTCCTCATATTTTCCCATCTTCACATACAAATACAACAGAGTCATATATCCTTACATAGAGACTAAGACCTGAGACTTGAGTAAGAAGTACACCAGCTGTGTGGCCTAGGAAAGCAGGAAATCCCAAGAGCATATGAAGTACCTGGAACGTTGAACTTTTATCTTTTATGGACCACATTGCTTTCCACTTCTGTACATGGAAAGCATGTTTATGGCTTCTATGAAATAAAGGCCATATAATGTGTGGCCTTCTGTAACTAATGGCTCCATTGTCAAATGACAACTAGGATAATGGTAGATTTTGCTCTTTGTAATGTATGGGGACAGAATAGTACTACCTAGACATAGTGAAGTGTTTTGCTTTTTTGAATTAAACAACTTGTTCTGATAGCCTATTTAGATGTAAGGACAATCATAATAGTTAATCTTGAGATTAGTAATGGAATTTCATCAGACATGTTTCCATGTATACAGCTACCCTTTATATTTTAGTCATAAAAGTTTGGCTTTCTCATTGTAAAAATATAAGCAAGAACTTAATTATTTTATAAAATAACAACCTGGCATTTTGTGAGATTAGCATATCCTACAAAGGTATGATAGAGATGGGCTGTTGATTATCCAAAGATTGATTTGGTTGCCTCTTTTACTCTTACATATTAGGCTAACATTGTTTTGAAGAGATAACTTTGTTTTGATTTACTTAAGCAAAATTTAAACTCCTGAAAAAAATTTCTAACTCACTGAAAGACACAGGCGAGCTTGAGTCACTGTTGATGAACAATGCAGCATTTCAAAGTAAATGAGTATGAATCATCAATGTGTAAACACAGTCACCCCCAGAATCTGTAGGCAGGCACCAGTAATTTATACAGTTCTCTGATTAAAAGGAATTAGATTCATGTTAGTCATAAGTTAGCTCAATTAGATGTTGTTTAATCCATTGCCTTGTTTAAAGTTAGTGTAGTGAGGACAGCATAGTTTACCTGATTTCTCTATCAAACAGGATTAGCATTTTATAGTATAATTTATAATATATTGCAAAGATTGATGTGTCACACAAGTCGAGCATTTCTTGTAATCTAACCACCAGTAAGAAGATAACTTTAATTACTTTTTCTTCTTGTTCTCCTTTGTTTAATTTTTTGTTGTTTTTTTGATACTTTATTTACTTTTCAAATGTTTCCCCCTTTCCAAATCTCCCCTTTGGAACCCCCCATCTTCTCCACCTTTGGAAACCCCACATCCTCTCCCCCTCCCCTGCCTCTATGAGGGTATTCCCCCACCCAAACACACACACAATCTCTCATCTTCCCTTCTTGGCATTCCCCTACACTGGGGCATCTAACACCCTCAAGCCCAAGAGCCTCTCCTCCCCCTGATCGATAACAAAACCTTCCTCTACTACATATGTGGCCAGCACCATGGGTCTCTCCATGTGTATTCTTTGGTTTGTGATCCAGTCGCCGGGAGCATCTGGAGGTCAGGCCAGTAGACACTGTTGCTCCCTACATGGGGCTGCAGACTACCTAAGCTCCTTCAGTCCCTTCTCCAACTCCTCCATCTTGAACTTCACGCATAGCCGAATGGTTTCTGTGAAGTGAAACTTGGGTATTCCGAACTTTTGGGCTAATAAGCACTTATTAGTGAGTACATATCGTGTCCATTCTTTTGTGACTGAGTTACCTCGCTCAGGATTATATTATCAACTTCCATCCATTTGGCTGTGAATTTCATGAAGTCATTGTTTTTCATAGCTGAGCAGTATTCTACTGTGTAAATGAACCACATTTTCTGTATCCATTCCTCTGTTGCGGGAAATCTGGGTTGTTTCCAGCTTCTGGCTATTATAAATATGGCTGCTATGAACATAATGGAGCATGTGTCTTTATTACATGTTGGAGCATCTTCTGGGTATATGCCCAGGAGTGCAATAGCTAGGTCCTCAAGTAGTATTATGTTCATTTTTCTGAGGGTCCACCAAACTGATTTCCAGAGTGGTTGTACCAGCTTGCAATCCTACCAGCAATGGAGGAGTGTTCCTCTTTCTCCATATCCTCTCCAACATCTGCTGTCACCTGAGTTTTGGATCTTAGCCATTCTGACTGGTGTGAGGTGGAATCTCAGGGTTGTTTTGATTTGCATTTCCCTGATGACTAAGGATGTTGAACATTTCTTTAGGTGCTTCTCAGCCCTGCGAATTTCCTCAGTTGAGAATTCTCTGTTTAGCTCTCTTCCCTATTTTTTGATGGGGTTATTTGGTCTTCTGGAGTCTAACTTCTTGAGTTCTTTGTATATATTGGATATTAACCCTCTATTAGATATAGGATTGGTAAATCTTTTCCCAATCTATTGTTGCCGTTTTTTCCTGTTGAAAGTGTCCTTTGCCTTACAGAAACTTTGCAATTTCATGAGGTCCCATTTGTCGATTCTTGATCTTAGAGCAGAAGCCATTGGTGTTCTGTTCAGGAACTTTTCTGCTGTGCCCATGTGTCAAAATGTTTCCCCACTTTCTCTTCTATTAGATTCAGTGTATCTGGTTTTATGTTGAGGTCCTTGATCCACTTGGACTTGAGTTTTGTACAGGGAGATAGGAATGGGTCAATTCTCATTCTTCTACATGTAGACCACCAGTTGAATCAACACCACTTGTTGAAAATGCTGTCTTTTTTCCACTGAATTGTTTAGATCCTTTGTCGAAGATCAAGTGACCATAAGTGTGTGGGTTCATTTCTGGATCTTCAATTCTGTTCCATTGATCTACCTGCCTGTCACTGTATCAATACCATAAAGTTTTTTATTACTACTGCTCTGTAGTACAGCTTGAGGTCAGGGATGCAGATTCCCCCAGAAGTCCTTTTATTGTTGAGAATAGTTTTTGCTTTTTTTTTTTTTTTTTTGATACTTTATTTACATTTCCGATGTTTCCCCATTTCTAGGTCTCCTCTTTGGAAACCCCTTATCCCCTCCCCCTCCTTGCCTCTATGAGGGAATGCCACCTCCCACACACCTGCCCACCCATTCCCATATTCCCACCTTGACATTCTCCTTTACTGGGGCCTCTAACACCCTCAGGCTCAAGGGCCTTTCCTCTCCCTGGTGGCCAATGAGGGCTTCCTCTGCCACATATGTGGTTCGAACCGTGGGTCCATAGATGTGTATTCTTTGGTTGGTGGTCCAAACTCCAGTACGACGGTGGGGGGTGGGGTTCAGGCCCATTGACACTGTTGCTCCCTCCATGGGGCTGCAAATTTCCTCAGCTCCTTCAGATGCTAGCTCTTAGAGATAGGGCTTTAAGTAGGCAACAGTTCAACTTGCATGTTCAGTGAGGTTTTTAGATTTTGTTTTCAGCAATGTCAACTTGCCATCAGTTTGTAGAGAGCTCCTTAGAGTCTTGACAACAGCCTTTATTGTTTGGGGGTTTCTATGGGACTCCTTTGTCTAATACCTCAATTATATATATAACCCAATCCCAATTCTGAAAGCTTCATTTGGTAACAAGCAATGTCCTGTGGTTCTCTTTATCCCCCATTTATTGGTGATTTCATTTAGATTACTGTATTAGTCAGGGTTGTCTAGAGTCACAGAACTTATAGGTAGTCTCTATATAGTAAGGGAATTTGTTAATGACTTACAGTCTATAGTCAAACTCCCCAAAAATGGTCAGCAGTAGCTGTGAATGAAAACCTGAGGATCTAGCATTCGCTTAGTCCCACAAGGCTCACAGGTGAAGAAGATTGTATCTTCCTGCTTCCAATGTCCTTATGTAGATCTCCAGCAGCAGGTGTGGCCCAGAGTAGAGGTGTGCGTACTACCACACCTGAAACTTGTATCTTCTAGATGCAAGATCTAGATCACAGGTGAGCCTTCTAATTCTGGATGGTAATTCACTCCAGATATAGTCAAGTTGACAATCAGAAATAGCCACTACAATTACCTTCATATATGTATTTTTTTTAGGAAGCTTCTCTTATATTAGGTTTCCATACTACCATTCAAATGGCTCTTAGATTTAGCTGTCTTTTTCCTATATTCCCTTCCTTGGGCCCCTCCTCCCTCTCTGTCTCTCTCTAATTGATTCTGCCATTCCAGTCTCTGTCTTCATTCATACATAATTTTCTCTTCTATTTCCCTTTTGTAGGATGATCTATCTGTCCTTCCCAGCCCCTTACTCTACACCTAGCCACTTTGTTCACATGGATTGTAGCTGGGTTATCATTGAATTAATATCTGCACACAAATGAATACATACCATGTGTGTCTGGGTTACTTCATTCAATGTTTTTTTTTTTTCCTAATCCCATCCATACTTGTTAATTTCATGATTTCTTTCTTTAATCATCTGAGTAATAAGACATTGTGTAAATGAACCACATTTTTTATCCATTCTTCTGTCATGACATCTACATAGTTTCAATTTCTGTCTATTATGAAAAGAACAGGATGTTTGAGCAAGTGTCTCTGTGGTAGGACAAAGCTTCCTTTGGTTAAATGACCAAGAGTTGTATAGCTGGATCTTAAAGTATATAAATTCCCATTTTCTTGAGAAACCACAACACTGATTTATATAATGACTGCACAAGTTTACACTCCTACCAGCCATAAATAAGCATTCCCCTTACCCTACATTTTCACCACCATGAACTGTCACTTGTGATTCTGATCTTAGCCATTTAGACATGTGTAAAATGAAATCTCAAAATAGTTTTGCATTTGCATTTCCTAGGTGGCTAAAGATGTTGAACACTTATTTAAAGTGTTTCTCAGCCATTTGAATTTCTTCTTTTGAGAATTCTATTTAGATCTGTACGCCATTTTCTAAATTAATTAATTATTTTATTTATTTATATTTCAAATGTTCCCCCTCCCAGGCCTGCTCCTAGAGTGTTTTTCCTGTCCCCCTCCTCTTTACCTCTGGTACTATAGAGCAACAGTGTACCCCATTTTGAATTGAGTTGGTTTTTTGATAGTTTTTTGTTGTGCTGGTTCTTTATTGTATTTTGGCTTGTAGCCCTCTTGCAGATACATAGTTGGTAAAAAAAACCTTTTGCCATTCTGTAGGATACTGTTTTGTCTGAATGCCTGTACAATTTTCAGTTTCACAAGGTCCCATTTATTGGTTGTTGATCTTACAACTTATGCTAATGGTGTTCTACTCAGAATGTCTTCTGCTTTGGCAATGAATTTAAGGCCATTTCCAGCTTTTTCTTCTATCAGTATCGGTGTATGCAGTTTTATGTTAAGATCCTTGATCCTCTTGTACTTGAGTTTTGTGCAGGGTGACAAACATGCATCTATTTGGATTCTCTAACATGCAGACTCCAATATTACTCGCACCACTTGTTGAAGATGATGTCTTTTTATCTTATGTGAATTTCTGACTCATTTATTAAAAATATCAGATGTCCATAGGTGTGTGGATTTATGTCTGGGTCTTAATTCAATGAAATTAATGAATGTGTCTGTTTTTTGTAGCAAAGACATGCTGATTTTAATATCATAGCTCTATAGTATAACTTGAAATTGGGGGTGGTGATAATTCTAGATGTTCTTTTATTATTCAGTATGGTTTGTGGTTATCTTGGTGTGTGTGTGTGTGTGTGTGTGTGTGTGTGTCTCCATAGGAAACTGAAAATTGTTCACTGAAGATCTGTGAAGAATTCTATTAGAATCCAAAATCCTTTTGAATATAAGATTTATGTTTTCCTCACTTAGCACATAAAATATGAAATTATGTGACAGTATTGCAATTTTAAAGAGCTTTGTTTACTGCTCTGTATAAGGCATCTATTTGAAGTGTTAATGTTAGGAAGCAGACACCTATTAATTTTCTTTCCACCCCCCATCTTTTTGTTACTTTAGACAAACAAAGGGGATGCCCTTGCTAACCGAGTCCAGAACACTCTTGGAAGTTATGATGAAATGAAAGATCTGCTATCTAACCATTCGAGCCAGAATCATCTGGTGGGCATCCCAAAGAATTCGGTGCCCCAAACTCCCATTAGCAAAAGTGAAGCAAGCTTTTATTCAGAACAAAAGAATCGAATGATCCCATCTCACCAGGAAAATACCCACTCCTCTGCACCGATGCCTCCACCTTCAGTGGTGATACTAAATTCCACTCTAATACACAGCAACAGAAAATCAAAATCTGAGTGGCCACGAGATAGTCATAACACTAGCCCTGAACAAGCAAGCCAGGCTAGCAGTCAACCAAACAAGATGCAGACATCCACACAAGACCCACCTCAAACACGACTAGAAGACTTCTTTGTCTACCCAGCTGAACAACCCCAAATTGGTACAGTTGAAAAATCTAACCTATCTGCAAAAGAAGATAATAACCCTAATTCAGGTGAAGAAGATGCTTTCAAAGAAATCTTTCAGTCGAATTCACCAGAAGAATCTGAATTTACAGTGCAAGCGCCTGGGTCTCCCCTTGTTGCCTCATCTTTATTAGCTCCCAGCAGTGGCTTTTCAGTCTCAACATTCCCACCAGGCCTTTACTGCAAAACAAGCATGGGACAGCAAAAACCTACTGCATATGTAAGGCCCATGGATGGGCAGGACCAGGCAACTGACATTTCTCCAACACTGAAGCCTTCCATTGAATTTGAGAACAGTTTTGGAAACCTCTCCTTTGGATCACTGTTGGATGGGAAACCCAGTGCAGCCAGTTCAAAGACCAAACTGCCAAAGTTCACAATCCTGCAAACAAGTGAAGTAAGTAATTTTTAAAATTTTCTTTTATTTCATAGTTGTGTTTTCTATTCTCCATTATCAACTACTTACAACTTATTTATTTATCTTACTGGGCTGTGTGAATGGACGTCTTCAGGGTGAGTTTGATACTTAATATATGGTAGCTTGTAACCTAAATAAGTAACACATTGTAAGTTCAGTAAAGTCTCCATAATTTGTAATGATGAAATGCATTGTTGGGTTGAGTGAATGAAATAGTGTAGTTATAGAATGATTTTAGAAAATTATCTTGTAATAAAATTATGTACAACATGAAAGTTTTCTAGAATTGAATGCATTAATTATTTTCTTTGAAACAAGACATCATATAGCCCAGGCTGGCATCAAATTCACAAAGAAAGAAAAAATGATCTTAAACTGCTGATCCTTCCACCTCCCTCTCTCCTTCCCAAGTGTTCCAAATGCAAGCACACACTATAATACTCAGGGCCTAGCATGGCAAGACATTTAAAACATTTCTTTCATGTCTTGTGAGTCTGTTTAGAGGGGCATTATTTGGCAAGGTCCTGATATTACCTTCTTATCCCCCAGTCTTCTTTCGAGTGCCACTTTCTTTCCCAGATGCCCACATAGTCCTTTTATGATTACCTCTATCCTTGTTGTATGTCCAACTAAGCCTCACTGTGGTTAAAATAACTAATACTTTTTCTAACTCAAGAGCCATTGCCTGCAAATGAGAAGACCAGTGAGACTATAGGCTCTTGCAAACAAGTAGGTAATGATTATGACAGATCTTATGGATCCTAAGTGGGGGATGTATATAAGGCTGACCCTCAGATGACCTCATGTAAACAGCTGCCCACTGCCATTTCTAGTACATAGTTTCTAAGAAGCCATGGCTTTTGGGTTAGATTTCTGTAACTGGTCACTAGAAGCTTGAAAAAACACAGAGGAAAAAAACACATTAACATTCTTATCATTGAGAGTTATAAGCTAATGGTCTGAATTGTTAGAAATTCTGAGTCAGTGCTGGCTAAATTACTGAAGTATGACCAATAAGCTCATACTTCATACTTTAGCTTTTCATCCTTTCTTCAGTCTCAGTAGATATGTTGATGACGGCTTTGGAGAATAATACAAACACAGGAAAGAGAGGCCTAGGGCATAAGTTGCATTTTTTGGACCTATGTTTTGATATTGTCTCATATTGAGGTGATTTTGTTTTTGTAGTATTATTCATGAAGAATTGTCAAGGTTGCAACTCCATATCTCTCTGATCTGTCTCCACTTCTCTATATCCAATGCCTTTGTGGTGGATTGCTGGAATCTTTCCTAATAGAACCCCTCCCTCCTGTCTCAAAGTCTCAACTCTCTTCCAAACAGTCCTCTTTTATGCAAGTCAGTCTCTTCTTTTGATTCTTTAATGCATTGTCATTACTGTAAAAAAAAACAAACCATTGTTCTTAGTTTCATGTCTAAGCCTTGTCACACTGTGACTTTACTTTTCCTCTCTGGTACAAAGGGAAGTGTTTAGTAGAAAATATGTTCTCAACTCTACTTAATTGTATGTTTTTCCTGCCTGTTTCTTACTCTGTTCTAGTCTTATGTACTCATCAAGGAATCTTAATTTATTTTCTTTAGTGTATCTAAATATTGAGTTTTAATAGGAAAGAACTAAATATGGATATGCTTTGAAAGACAAGGACAATAATAGGGAATTGAAATATCCTTTGAACCTTTCCTTGTCTTAGTATCTACTACTCTTCTTTCCTTATATTACAGTGGCACCACTAAAGGCTGACCTATAGGCACTACTGCTCCATAAAGCAGTCAACGAGGCTGTTCCATAACTCATTAAGAGAGTGACAGGTCACCCATCCAGTGGTATCCATTCCATTGTAAACCTTACTCTTATACATTCACAAAATAGCTGACCTAGACACAGAAATAACTTCATGGTTTTTCCTCAGTGCTGCAACACACCAAAAACGAGGTGCATTTTCTGAGTGAGCTGGCATCATCTCTGGCTATGATTGTCCAAGGAGCAGCCATGTGCAAGCAGCCTTAATGATGTTTCAAATTGACTCTGGTTGAGCTTTGTCTAGAAAATGAGTCAGCTGTAATAAAGTCATGATAGGAGATCAGTGAAGAGAGTGTTTATTTTAAAAATAGAAGTCTCAAAGGATTTCAGATGGGGGAAGAGTGAAGTTTAGGGGCGACAATCAAGGGAATAGACAGATTTGAGGGACAATGTGAACCAAAATTAAGAGGAAGAAATTGAGTCCCTAGAGAGCCTAACAGAACTTAGAAGGCTGTGGATTAGAATGTGCACATAAATATAGACAGGGTAGAATATTATGGAGTTTTGAACCTAATGGAATTTATATTGCTAAAATTCTTACCAAGTCTTAAAATTCACCCTATTAAATCTTGATGAACTTTTCAAAAGCACTTAGCATTAGAATTCAGCTACAGCTCATGGTGCGGAGAATTTCAGTCACTGGGTTCTGGAGCCCTAATCAGTACAGGTATCTTTGTTGGGTTGCAGTATTACTTTGAATTATTACTCTGAACTCTTATCTACAGAGCAATTTCAATATTTATCTAAGCATTTGCAGTTTTTTCCCTGGCTCTAGTGACAGGAGCTTACACACATTAGTGAAGTTTATTTGCCCTGGTTAAAGAGTAGGGGCAATTAAATGATACCACTCACACCATTCCAACTTAGACATACAAATAATCAGATATGATAATCTTCACATACTCAGAAGTTAAAATTATGTTTAATACCTGATATGCATGTGTGTGTGTGTGTGTGTGTGTGTGTGTGTGTGTGTGTGTGTGTGTCCATGTTAATTTAGGTCTATACTTATTGGGGACATTTTTATTTCTCATTCATAAAACCTTACTTCACTTCTTAAAATTTCTACACTACATTAAAAAGACCAAATGTACAACCAACTTTATGGCAAAAGGTCAGCTGTCCAATTGGGACTTAACATTTAAGCAAATCATAAAAACACCATGTTAAAAATTTATTAATATTTTATGCCACCAAAGAAGAGTAATGTACTATATAGTTGAGTATAGAAGAATGTTCTAGAAAATGCATCTGGAAACAGTAAAAGCTTTATTTATACCCAGTGGAAACTGAAAGTTGTTTGCAAATTATATTTTCTTAAAAATGTAATTATTAATAAGTAGATCTTTATACATGATTCTGGTACAAATGTTTAGTTTTATTGTATTTTCCTTTTTATTTTACATTTTGCATTATGAAAATATGCTCATGTGGATAGCTTGTATTTTGTTGCGATTTCAATTTCTTACTGGTGTTCTTTACAAATGAGAGATCCAATATCTCACGCTAAGTGTCTCAAACAACATTTGAGAGCATAGCACTAACATAGAGAGCAACATCATCCTAATTTGCTTCACACACTTCTGTTCACTGTGACTCAAGATTACTGAAAGCTCCGTTTGCCTAACAACTAGGAGCTCTGTACAAAATGTTAATGGGACTGATATATTTTAATTACTGTGTGGTTTTATCACATAGCTGTAAACTTTTGTTCACATTCATGATTTTGCCTCTTTTTTTATACGTTGTGCAGTGAGCATTGTAAAAATATTTATATATAGTTACCATGATGTTAATGGTAAACTTTTATTCCTTCTGTGAGTATTATTGAGAATGCTGGGATCTTGCCAATGATGATTTAGATGTGTCTGCAATACACACTTTGTGTTTTCACTGGATGTGTATCACATGACTGTTGTCTCTTCTTAGGGAAGTAAATAAGGATTCAATCTCAGCTATAAGTGGCCTGATATAAATCTTACCAGAAAGGAATAGAGACAATCTGTATGTTCTTACACATTCAAGATGCGAGAAAAAGTTTTCAACATTAATATGTGTGCACAGAAGTGTAGAAAACAGAATGATTTGTCCTCGTACGTGTTTGCTTGCTTTTTAAATGTTTTTTGGATGAACCATTCTAACTTGTTTATTCTTAGTGATATTCACAGTCATTTCACCAAACACATCATTTCATGTTTTGCCTAATTTTACAGTTTGCTGAAGCTAAATAAAGTCAGTCCAGCACAGCACCTGAACAGGATGGTAAAAAATAGCCTGCTTCTCTTGTGAGGACACTGATTCAGGGAGAGGAATAATTTAGTATTGCTGTGTTTCAGTAATGAGGAAAGGGATTCTGAGGCCAGAAGGCTGACACCATTCCTAAAATAGTTGGACTGCTTTATAAGGCATTGGTATATAGGAATATCTAGGCAAGGTTCACAGAGAATGATTCAGATACAGATTTTGAACTTGGTCTTGAATTATAAATCAAATTACAAATCTGGATGTCAGGTCATATACCTGCATATCATTAATAGAGGGAATGACATATACAAAACTGGAAGATAATAAAAAATGCTAAACATATTCTGGGGAAAGACATGTATGTCTACAATGAAAGGTTTGGAGGACCAAAGTGAGATAGGGCTAAACAACAATAACAACAAAATAAACAATACTAATATTTATCTTGAATGTATAGGCAGTGTGGCAATCAGTCAGAATACAAGTACCCATTAGATACTTTAGTTTCTCTGCCTTAATGGATAATCAGTGAACCCTAAAATGTCAAAATGAACCTTCTCATTGGTTGTCCAATATAATATGGTAATCCTTAAAACCATATATATATATATATATATATATATATATATATATATATATATGTGTGTGTGTGTGTGTGTGTGTGTGTGTGTGTGTATACATATATATATTTTATATATATATATATACATATACATACATACCACCAACAAGTATGAACACAGTAGGTCATATTATGTATTTGTGCATAAACAGATACACATGTGGATATATGTAGCAATAATAATCAAAGCAAAATACACTATAAATTTGTGAGTAAAAGGCATGGGAGGGGGTCCGAGGGGGAAAGGGAACGGGGGAAGAGATGTAAGTCTATTTTAATTTTCGATGTATTTTATAATTCCACCAGAAAGTTCTGAGTCATCTGTGTTTGTTAACCACTCCCTTATAAGAAAGAACATCACATTTCTTCTTTTTCTCAACTGCAACTCTTCCTGTGTGAGATGTCTCAGAGCCAAGAAAAAGCTGTAAAGCATATTCCAGTGTGTATGCCTGCTTCTCATTCATTTCATTTCTGCCTTCATTTACCCATTATAATTAATCAAACAGTGGTACATAGAAACACTGGCATTAATACCGTTTTGGCTTCCTGATTTTTATCTTTCTTGTTTCTCCAAGTCCCATTGTTTTCTCATATGTAACATTTTGTTTGGAATATAGCCACCAGCCTCCTTAGAAACTGTTAACCACATCAGCCTTTCATCTCTCAAAGTTAAAGGACAATGGCTTTCCATACATTACACTTGGTGTTCTTTACTTTTAAATCTGTTGTCATTGCTAGTATTTTTGTGCATGTGACTGAAAATAAGTCAAAAAAATTATTTAATCCTCATTCTGAAATACAACTTCAAGTGTGTTATACAAATGTAAGCGATCACCATTACTAATGATAAAATTGAAAACATGACAATTTATTCAGTTTAGTGATTCTTCATGAGACAACTGGAAGCAAATATTTGTGTGTGGGAATATGTGATATAGTCAGAAAGCATGATTTCAGTGACTTACGCTGGCATACGGGATCTACTGGATTGTCTTGGCTTATGAATTTGAGAGTGCTCTTTATCTTTCTGGATCTCCTGTCACATAAGATTAGACTGGTTCTTTGGTGAGATCAACTCATCTCTAGATCACTGAAGGTGCATTTCTCGTTGTCAGGTAAGCCTAACTCGATTTTCTTTATAAAGTAAGTTTAGCCAGTCTCATTTTTCCAAGATTATCAACATGGGGACAGAATGGGAGCATGTAGCCCTTTACACTCCACATTACCACCTTTTAAAATAATCTAGGAGTTATTCACACTAGGTAAATATGAGCAAACTGAGTATATTTTGGTTATAATTTGAAATTAAGCCTAGAGCATTATTATATTTCCACTTTTTAATAATAGGTTTATGATGCATTTCATCTAAATGTATTAAGCTGTGGAACCATCATCAAAGCCTTGTAATCCCTTTCTTCCTACTCACTAAAATAATGGAGGACAGAGAATATCTATTTTCATATTATAGCTAAGAAAATATTTGGACAGGTTCAGTATACAGTGACATGATAAGCCTTTGTCATGTGTGTTCCAAATCATCCTGTTATCACTGGATACATTGTTTAGTTCAGTACTTTTTGAGACAGCCATAAAAGGATATCCTTCATTCGTGTTAAAGAATAAAAAACAATCAGCAGGTAGATAACCATATTGATCCCGTAAAATGGTAAATACAAAGGGTTCTAGAGATGAGTTATAAAAATTTTTATGGGTGCTGTAAGTCTGTTTAGTATTTATAATTACTGTGAAGGCAAATAATCTTTAATTAACCATTGTTTTAAAAATGGAGTATGCTTTGATTGCCAAATTGAATTCATAATATGAGTAACAATGCCTATTCCTTTTAATGTGATGTATTATCTTGTCCTACTCCTAACAGGATCTAAAATTATCATTATTCAGTTTCACGTATGAAGAAACCAAGTCTCAAAGCAACTAAGTTTCACTTGACTAAAATTACACAGCTGTCCAGGTCAACACACTTGACCATGCTGGACCTAAAATCTAGGTGCAAATTTCCATTTCTTTGATTGTATTTAGTAGAAGGTATAATAATGTATATACATTGGTTACTTTTCTAAAAATAGTTTCTTTGTTCGCACATATAGAGCATGGATATAATGAGCTGAATTCAGCTGAACTTAAAATTCCCTGGTGTTTATATTTCAAAAGTTTGGGGTTGAACATACCAAAGGAGCAGTTTTTCTCATGAAAACAGATTAGTCACATGTATTTCATTTACAAATATGTTAAGATGCTGTGATTTTTCCATATTATTAAATGAATAACATATGATACAACTTGCTAGAGGACATGTTTTGGTTCATAGGGTTCCAGCGTTTCTGTCACATTGGTAGGATAACCGTAACAGTCTGTCCAAATAGCACAATTAACAACCAAGAGTTTTCTGGCCGAAATCCCAACATTATTATGATAAATCTAGGTACAGATGAAAGACTAGTAAAATTTGTACCCAAGAACAAGCAATTTGAGGAGATATTTCTCTCAAATGCTGGAGCTCCTCAAATACATTAGTTTCATAGTTTAGTATATGTAGGTGATAAATATACTTAGCAAGGAATAGGAAGAGTCATTGACTTTTTTCATAAGTAGTAAATAGATAAATCTCACTGTACAAAGGAATGCTGGAAAGTGATGGACTGTCTACTTCAGAAAATACCTCTGTGAATAAGAATACCTGTGTTCTTAGGCGGTACAGAATGAAAGAGTAGTAGAAAAGAAGATCTTCTTAGCTAATGACTTTAAGAATGAGGGGAAGTTGAACTAAAGCTTTTGAGTAATGCATGTGTTGATGGAAAAAGTGTATCTTAGCCACCTGAAATGGACTGCATAAAGACCCAGCCTCCTATGACATAAAGGTATCATGGCAGCTCACTGTTTCAAATGGGAGTCATAATGGAATTGTAAATGTGTTACAATTTTATTGAAAAGGTTGTATTGGCTGCTGCATCATATAGTTTCAGGTATCACTGTTCAGATGGAATACCACGTGAGTAATAATTCCTGGAGCTGGAAAAAAGATGGTGCTGTCTTAAAAGTACAACTGTTCTTTGATCTGTTTGTATGTCAGGATTTTTTATTCATTCAGGACTTTATATAAGCTTACTGGGGGGGGGTCTTTTTCTTTTTTCTTTTTCTTTTTCCTTTTCCTTTTCCTTCTCTGAGCAGTTCTAAAAGTCTTTCCATGGAAACCTTCCCAAAAAACTGACAAGAATGTTCTGAAAATTGAAGCATCCAGATGGTCTTTGTGTAGCTATACTTGTTTAATAAATATAGCCTTCAGATTTTTGGTAAGATGGAAGAATCTAACTTCCCTTCTCACTCAAGGTCAATAGGTAAAAATTTTAATCCATTTAGAGGCATTAGGTTGAAGCTTAGTGAGTGATGACTTTCGAAAACTCATCTTAGGAAGGACCTGGCAGAAGAATGGGAGGAAGGTGTCAGAGGCCTCAGAAGGCTGCTCAGACTAGAGACAGGAGGTCAGTCAGAGAGCTGGTGGGATATGCCAGGACAGAATCCTAGCAATTTGAACTAGGACCATTTCTGAGGTAGACTTCTAAGGTTGATTCAATGGGATTAAGTAGCCAATTAGATGGGCTATTAAGAGCAAGCTAGAAGAGAGATATAAAATAATGTTGAGGTTATACAAGGTAGTAGTGCCATTACACAAGATTCCTTTCTTGATATTCAAATCTTCACAAAGCAGGTAAGATTTATTTTTCTCTTTTATTACCTGACTGTCATGATGTCATAGGTTTAAATGTTGTTATGCTAATGGTTACATGGTATTTCTTGTGTAAAGCTATGTGCAAAATGCTTGATTATTTTTATACATCCACGAAGGATTTATTCCCCACAAATGACATGTTTTATTTGACACTGAGAAACTAATAACTCATCTCAGATGAATTTTATTAGGAGTTTACAAGCATCAGAATTTATATTGGATATTTCTGAACAAAATCATGGGCTTAAAGGTTTTCAGTTATAGTGAGAGTTGTGATCTTTGCTATTGTTCTTGCTTGCTTTACTCTCCTCTAGACTGAAGCTGCCTGTAAGAGATATAGACTCAGAATGAATAATCATGGTGCCATTGCATACAGCCTCACCCCACTTGATGGAAAATTGTGGGATAAATCATGTCCTTGGAATTTGATGGAGTTAATATAAGGTTATTTCACACGACTGTATAAATTGTTATCTCAAATATTACTTGATATATTTTGTGATTATGGTCATTGAATTCCAGTAAGGTTAATGAATTTTTGGTAGTGGATGCTGGACAAAAGAATACAATTGAGTGTATAACATTCTTAGCATCTACAGGTTTTTTTTGGGTTGTAATTGTGAATTTCTAATGTAGGGATATTAATCATAATATGCTTGCTTAAGTTCGCTAATCCACTCCTGTGTGTTTGAAATTCTCTTTTTAATGCTTATACATTTTCTTATATTTAATCACTATAAAACTGAAGAGTTTAGAAGCTGAGAGTGTTAGTTTTTAGAATGACGAATCCGAGGCCAGATATAAGGTTTTACTAAAAGCCTTTAATGGCAACTAATTATGCAATCAAAAGTTTAGAACTCTACTCCAAAATCCAGGCAGTTAGTTAAAAGGGGGATAAAAGTCAATGCTTTACAAGATAGTTCATATTCAATTAATACACAGTTGAATTTGCTCTATATCTAGAAAATGGAGTCATCATTTTCTTTTGAGTGGGGCCTGGGGAGTGGTGGTAAGACTGGTGATAACAATTGTTCAGTTTATGCAATGAAAGAATCTTGATACAGGAAGAACTGCACAAGTTTACTGGATCATTAACAACACATTTTCAATCTTTTGGTCTGCACATTACTTATTCTGGAAGGCCTTTCATGGACACAGATAGAACCTTGACCTCAAAACACGTGCTTCAAAAATAAGTAGGTCATGGCATTTTGACTGTTTTCCACACTTTGGATCTATAGATGTTAGTTCGTTGTTTAGTATATTCTTGGAAACATGAATCTACCTATTTAAGAAAACATCTCACATTTGTATTTTGAATTAGACCTTATTGCCATTTGAGAGTCTAAAGACAATCATAGCT
>CM052722.1:109413333-109437301 GCA_028551405.1 Uromys caudimaculatus
ATAGAGAGACAGAGACAGACAGAGGTGAAGAAAGAGGGAGAGAGAGGGAAGGGGAGAGGGAGGGGAGGGGAGGAAAGCAGGGTGGGGGTAAGAGCTGTGGCTTTGTTTCTGTAAACCCCAGTTCATTTCTGACACAGAGTTCATCAAAACCTATGACAATATTTTTATGCCTTACATAATACTACTTTGGAACACTAAAAGACATATTGCATTAGGAAAAAGTGCTAAAAATGTGGTTCTTGTTTATTACTTTTAATTACAAAATGATTTGTTATGAAATTTATATAGGTAGATGGATATATTTATAAATCATAAAATCACATGCATATAAAAGCTATATAAAAGCTATCAAAGACCATACTTGTTCACTGTTAAAGAGATATTCATATTAATTTCAATGACAATCCAATTATAAACTCAAAATGATGTAAGTTAAAAAGGTTTAACTAATAGGTGTTAAATCTTCATAAATCAGGAGGATATGGTACTAGAGTACGAAATAACTATGCTGACTTTACTATTCTGTAGTTCAGATATTTTATCACCATTTTATTTATAATCCATATTTATTTCAATAATTAGTGTTAGGTTTCTCTGCAGTAGACATTATAATTTCCCTTAAATTTTAAATGGAATAGAGATGCCTTGAGAACATGCTTTTAAAGGAGTCTTATCTATTTCTAATTTTCCCTTTAATTATTCATTATGTAGCATTTGGAAGAATATCTTGAAGAATGAAAAGCCAATGAGAGAATGACTTCCCCAACAAATGGAATGGATTCTTAGCTGAGGATAGACATTCTGCACCACTAAAGCATTCTTGATGGCAAATGGGAGGCCTACTCCCCATGCATATGAACAATCAATTACAATATTATTAGCACATCCCTTAATGTTGTCTTAGTCTAATTCTCATTTTTCTGTTACCTACCTTCCTGAATGTGTAAAGCCCAAAGTTATATGACATTCAACTATAAGCTTTATCACTTCCATTCACTGGGAGAGGCATATTTGTAAATTCTCAGTCATTTATGTGACATCTGATTTCAATTATGACTCAGCAGGCGATTATTTCCCTATATACATACAAGTCAAAACTAGCTTATAAACACCATAAGCACTGTAATTCTGAAAAGGTACTCATATCTCCAATGAAATCAGTATTTTTTTTTTCGAGACAGGGTTTCTCTGTGTAGCCCTGGCTGTCCTGGAACTCACTCTGTAGACCAGGCTGGCCTCCAACTGAGAAATCTGCCTGCCTCTGCCTCCTGAGTGCTGGGATTAAAGGCGTGCGCCACCACTGCCCGGCTGAAATCAGTATTCTTAAAGATGAAAGCAAACCAGCTAGCCTTTTCTTGGCCATTGTGAACAATAAAAGTAATTTACTGGAAAAGTTGATCCAGTTATTCATCCAGTTATTAATATTGAACATATCAGTATGCATAATAGAGTTCTAAGCTTTATTAGGGCTCAAAAATGTTAAAAAGACATGACCATTTTTCTTTGATTTCAATTAGACTGAAGGTTATATCTCAATTCTCATTAACAGTATTTTGTAACTGAATGTATCTCATGGTCATCACATATATGACTATAATTAAACAATGATCATAAGAAAATAGGTATGTGGAAGTGTTATAACAAGGTAAAAAAATAAGACTATTATATATGCACAAGACTTTCTTAATCTGTGGATTTGATTGACTAGAGGATCCTTTGAACTTCAGAGAGAGGAATGAGGTTACCAAAATTCATACTAAGCAGTTTTATTAAGTACAACAACTTGCTAAGTGAACAAATCAACACCAGTAGGCTTTTGCCAAGCTTCTATTATATGTACATTTTTATACTATATCTTTGAAAGAGATAGTTTTGAAAATAGTTGTAGTCTCCATTTAAGAAAGTTGTGTATTGCAGGGAGAAATGCACACACACACACACACACACACACACACACACACACACACACACACACATACACACACAACCACCACCACCACCACCAATGCAAGATAAATTATTATTAGGGTTTCAGTGCTAGTGGAGCCCATATGAGCAAGAGATTCATACAGGCTAAAAAAAAAAAAAAAAGATGAAAATAGATCTAGGATGTTTCTAGGGAAGTATCTAACCTCACTAAACTATATAAAGGCAGTAGAAAACATGTTCCTTCATAAGCTTATGGAATCTTAGAATTGTTTAAGGTGCTAATAAGTTATCTAGCTCCTCTCTCTACAAAAAGTGGAGCTACACAAGCAATGTTTTAGGCTTCCTGAAGATAGCCTATGGTTCTTTCAGAGAATCTGTGCAGTGATACATGGCACAATTCTTGAATAAGGACTTGGGCAAGAGTCAGAGCCATATTCACAGCTCAACTCTCTTTAGCTACTTGCTTTGGGCAAGTTTCTCAAGTTCTTACAGTCTGTTTTCTCCTATGTAAAATATAGATAACAATAACCTCTCAGTGAGTTTGGCACTGAATGTGTTAATAAGAATCATTTAATCACATTGTCAAACAGCAAACCTTTTCTTCTATTCTCAATAACTACCATATTTTTATGTATTTCCATCAAGCACAAAGGAATTGTCTACATTGCTAGACTATTGTTGAGAGCTGTTATTTCTCATGCTGCCCTACCTCCAGATCAATTTGGATTTTAAAAACTCTAAAAATGTTAAAATTATGAATGCACAGAGAAATATTAGCTGAGGAAGTATAAGCCACACTGAATTCTTAGAATAAGACAATCAAAAGCCAAGCCCAAATGTTTAATTAGCATAGTTTTGATCATAATGAGTTAAGGATACATGAATGGATATGTACATATACAGGAACATTAGAATGCTATAAAATTGGACATTAGTTGTTATCTTTTTTAGTCTCTGCCTTGGAAGGCATTGGGCTTTCATACTTGCTAATGGACTTACAAATGGATTTCCCCATGGTTTATGTTGACTTACTAATGAACAGCTAAACATTTGTGGTCCCCTATCCACTCCTACCAGTAGTATAGTAGAGGCGCCAAGGTAAGCAGTTCAAGGCCAGCCTGGATAACCCGAAACTCTATTTCAAAGAAGAACAATACTATTTTTAAACCTTGTGTAGGAGCATACATATTTACAGAGAAACATGCATACACGCATGCACCTAATCCTATGTAAAAACAGGGTTGCAGCGGATGACACATCCTGCAGTTGTTATACAAAGTGATGATGGAGGTAGCTTTATAAGCATGACATTTGATGTGGAAATTAAAGGAGGGCAGCAGTGGGTGGTTAGCTTTAAAATCAAGTTATTCAGCTAGTCATTGTACAGGTGACTCAGATTGGCTTTGTATATTGTGAACATGTTGATTCCTAAGCTTAAAAATATGCAAACCCAATTTTTAAGAAAAGTGGTGGAATTAATACTCATTATATACACAAAGCCCTTCTATTGAGCTTTTCATTGCTTTGTAGTTATTTTCTCCAAAATAAAATGCGTAATTATTTGAATACACTTTTAGCACACACACCATGTGGGCTAAGCTTGCTCTTGACATCTAAAGTCCTTTGAATGAGAGTGGGAATGGCTGCCCACTACTATGGTACCTGTCAAGTGTCATGTGAACCTTAGTGTCCCAGGTTTCAAGAGAAATAAAAGATTGTCAGACCAGCTTACTCCTGAGAAAGAAGGAAAATGCAAGACCTGGAGAGCAGCAAGGAGATCTTGCCAGAAATGAGGCAACCAGTAGGTATTTGTTTCACTGAAAAAAGGGTGGATGGGTGAATGTATGGGTGGACGGTTAAGCAAACCTAATGATACATTAAGATTAGTATCTAAATATTATTTTACCAAAGCATACTTGTTTACATGAGAAAGGAATCTATTTTTAAAGAACAAAACAGCTGTGATTTGTTGTGCCAAAAATTAATACTCAATACTGTATCATACACTTATAAGAAGTTTCCTAAATTGCTATTAAAGTGAGCTGATTTTGTCTTGCCTTTACTTAAGAAAATCCAAAATGCTGGTGATTTGAATATATAGCAATTGTTAAGCATTGTGTATTTGCAGACTGTGTCAGAGAACAGTGAGTGATACATAAGAACTGTAAATCATTTGATTATCATTTTCATTATTAGAGGGAAGCATTTTCTAGAGAATCAAGAATAAAGGAGGCTATGTGTTATATAAGAAACTGCATTCATGGTGACCTAGTGGGAAGAGGAACAGCGATAACTATTACCATCTAGCTATTCTAGGTAGTTCTTCTTGAGTCTTGTGCTAGTTACTCATATACTGACTAACTTACATCTATTCACCAAGCTAAGTACATCTCAGCTATGTCAAAGGGAAAAATAATCCTTGATTTACTTATGTTTTTAATAAGTTCTGAGAAAATTTACTATGGTTCAAGATGCACAAGCACTGTATAAATTGTAAATTGTCTTGTATGTATATGGTGATTTCAAATATCTTAAGTAGAGCCCTCTAGAGGTTTTTACCTGTTCAATCAAAATTGCATATGTATTCGTTCCAATATTTGCAGTTATGAATAAAAAAGGATAATCTTGCATTACACTCAGTGACTAAATTGAATTGGTTGACATTTGAAGTTAAACCATCACGCTTTGAGCTCTATCTTTGGATATTCATAAACTTCCAGAGTTGCCAATATGGATTTCTTTGTGTTCTTGTGAGCTGCGAAGCTTGGAGTAGTACTGAGTTGCTGTTATGGTAATTTTGCCAATGTGCATTTAGCATTGATATTAGGTGATGTCTTTTAAAATAGGGTATGTATCTAGGTCTTATTTTCACCTCTCTATTGAAGAAGGATTAAGGACAGATTTAAACTGTATGATTCTTCAAATAGGCTGTCTTTCATAAAACACAATCTTTCTCTTAACAAGTCCTATATCACTCTTTTCAAATTA
Source organism: Uromys caudimaculatus (assembly GCA_028551405.1). Taxonomy (NCBI): domain Eukaryota; kingdom Metazoa; phylum Chordata; class Mammalia; order Rodentia; family Muridae; genus Uromys; species Uromys caudimaculatus. The sequence continues at coordinate 109,418,251 of CM052722.1, forward strand.
CTGGATGTTGATACTTAGAAATCTACTTAGAGCATCTTTTTTTTTTCTTGTTTTTTCTTTTCTTTTTTTATTTTTGGATATTTACTTTATATACATTTCAAATGTTTTCCCCTTTGGAAACTCCCTAGTCTATTCCCCCTCCCCCTGCCTCTATGAGGGTGCTCCCCCATCCATGTCTCAGCCATTAAAGGCTAGGCTCACAACCAAAAATATAAGAGCCTCTCTTCTTATAAAACATATTACCCAGTAGAACCATGCTCTCTGTTTGACTTTTCACTATCCAACTAAATTTGTTTCTGGCATACATTAAATCCAGACATACCAGTTTCTTCAGAAGTTACTCTGGGAAAGTCTATGTTGATATATTAAATGAAATAGGTGTGTCAACAATTTCAATATGGAAGACAATAACAGATTTAAAAATATTATCAATGAAAAGGAAGCTATAGAGGCTATTTTTATTAAGAGTATGATCATTATGGTTATAAAATAATGAGTATAATCACCCTTCACTATTCAGAGTGATTCCCACTTAAGACACAGGATTTTGAATGCTGATTTCTTTGTGTTTAGCAAGGCCAAACAATTTTAATTCTGGCGGAAGATTTGGTTATCTTTAACTTTGTGCCTTTAGTTTCAAATTGTGCATAGTCATACTATTATGTGGAAGTTCAAAGAAATTTTGCAGACAGACATCATACATTTTTTAAAAATGACTTTAAACAGATATATTGTAAGTTTGACAGATAAAGAAATCATGCATAAATTAATGATCAGAGACCACATTTATAGCCTGGGCCCTCCATTTAAAGCACAAATTCCTGTAATCACTTAAAATAGCTGTCAGGAACAGGGACCTGAGGATACAGGTGATAGCTGCCAAGTCTGATGACCTTAATTTGATTCCTGAAACTCACATGGTGGAAGGAGAGAACTGACTTCTGCGAATTGTCCTGCAACCTCCACTCATACACCTTGGCATGTTTGTATGCACAAATGCACATGCCAAACACACAGAGACATATGCAAAAACAAATATAATAAAATAGGCTCTCAACAACTTTGAACAAACATATACCTGGCCACCTCTAGATCTAACTTCATCTCTTTGTAGCAGAGCACCAGAGTTTTAAAGTGAGCCTCATGGTACAAACATTGGTATGTAAAACAAGCATAAGAAGAACAACAATATCAACTAACAGGACCCCTCAGAGCCCCCAAGGACTAAACCACCAGCCAAAGAGTATACTTCTGCCAGTCCATTGCTCCTACTATATATGTAGCTGAGGACCGCCTTATCTGACGTCATGTGGGGGGCACTTAGTCCTATTTATGCTTGTTGCCCCAGCGATGGGGGATACTAGAGGCAGGAGGGAGTAGGTGGGCAGGAGTACCCTCTTAGAGGCAAAGGGGAAGGAGGATGGGATGTGGGTTTGCAGAGTGGAGACTGGGAAGGGGAACAACATTTGAAATGTAAATAAATAAAATAACAAATAAAAATAAAAAACCCAAGCATTTGCTAGCTAAATAAAAATTTACTTGCAATTATTTTGTGAAATAGAAATAAAATCATTTTGACTAAAAATGTGGAATGTCAGGTAGATTTGGGTTTTCTCACCTGGACCCATGTGGTAGATGGAAAGAACCACACGATTATTGCATTGGTATATTGTTAAAAAGAAATGGAAATATCTTACTTTTAATTAAAATTATCATCTTTTAACCTTGGTCTACTACAACTCATTCTTCCATAAGCATTATCCATATTGTATGTTAAGAGAATAAAGTAGTTCTTAAGTTCTGAATTCTAACTGCCAGATCAAAATAGATATAGGAACAATGTCCATGGCTAAAAATAGTTTTATAATTAGAATTGTATAATTTCTATATTATTTTAACAAAATCTGAAAAATTAGCACAATTATTCCCATGTCATGGCAACAACCATTGGATAATGCTAAAGGAATATATAGGGACATCTATGCTATTTGCATAGAGATTTCAAGGTCTTATCTTCAAATTAGAGTAATTAATATGAATAGTGATTCTATTCTGCTTTACTATAAATTTGACACCTTGAATATAATAGAAGGCATCCAAGTGTTACAGATATCAAATAAACGGTTTGAAATCTTAAATATATAAGTAAATCTTATTGGAGAAATAACACTTGTTCTTTATATAAGGAACACTACTATGGTCTTTGGAAATTAATTCTCATAGTTGCTAAATCTCTCCTTTTTAACCATCTATCATGACGCATTCCCTTTATAAAATTACAAACCTATTTATTTCTTTTGTAAACTCTCAGTACTTTGATATAAAATTTGTCCAGGTAAAAAGCCGAGCCTTTCCTATCACATGCTTAGTATTGCTGTAGTCACACAAGCATATGTATTTTCTCTCACAAACTCAAACTAATTTTCTATGGTTTTTGTCTCAGGAGATTTGAGGCCAAAAGTATTATAAAAAGTTCAATTTCAGAAATAGCTGAGATAGAATTCCATAGTATATTAGTGGTGGAAATTATTAATTATATGACGTTTAATCAAATCAAAATGAATATGTGTGGAAATTAACAAAATCATAACTTATTGTATTTCTATTCTGATATATTTAATACATTCAAGAACTCACAAGATAAAGTTAGTGACTTTATTTTGTGTGTGATGAATAAAAGGTTGAGAAAAGAGAGATGCCAGGGTTCATGCCTAAAGTTCTAATTCTTGAATAAATATCCATAGCAGCAATGACCTTACCCTTTACTCTTCAACCAGAATACATGTCCTAATTAGTACATAATGACTGAGCATCTACTACTATGCGTTAGGTTGTCTGTGTGAGTTATGTTTCATTAGCTGTGGGTTAAACTGCTTCCAGCCAAGAATAATTTAAAAAGAAGGGGAGCATATATAATCAAATAGGTAAAACAAAAGTATCTTCATCAAATAGAGAACTGGAAGTCTGTGAAACTTAAGGAGTTCTTTTTGTGTGCTTGGCTTCATAGACACACTTGAAACTAATGGTTCTGTTTGTTTCAATGGGGATGAGCAGGGCAATTTCCTAGCTGTATTTAGATGTGTGCATTTTCTATGTTTTTGTTGAAATGTAAGTATCAGCATTTTTGTAGGAACAGGGGGCAAGTAGCTACAAGGATCCATTCCCGTAGTCTATGATGTCCGTGTGTAAAATCAGACCAAGCAAGATCACAGTTCAGTGGGAACTATTTCAACATGTGGCTAAGACTAAGTTTTTAGACAGCAATTTTTTCCACTTTGACATAAATTTGAATTTTTTTGTGATCCAAAGTAACCTATCTGGATTACAAAAATCTGAAGTTTTCACATGGAGGTGTCATTGTTTCTTTATTTTGAATGAGAGTCATTCAAATTCAATCAGTATGTTGATTTGGCACAACAGAAAATTTAGTAGCACTTTCCATACTAGAAAAAAAATGTTGAAAGACATATTTCCAAATATCATTTGGCTGATCATATTTAGTGTTTTCTACATATTTAGTTTCCTCCTTAAGATGGTATTGGTACTTAGGTAAAAGCTCATTATCCTTAAGCCTCTGGCTTCCCTTCTGTTTAATTCTTCTTGAAATAAGCAGCTTGTGTCTCTCTCACAACCTGGGATCATTCTAAACTGTATTTTCTCTTCATGGTACAACTGAAGACTGTAGAGATGCTTCCTATTTAGTAGATACTGATGCTCAAGCATTTGCAGTAGCTAAGGAAAACTCACTATAAAGGATTTGGACTTCCATAGGGTCTGGTTTTCCTCTCCTTATCTCTTCTCCTTTTTCGTATATTAGGGACCTACTATGTACTGGTTCTATGTACAGTAGGTTGCTTTCTAGATATTTCTTTCTTGAACTAATTGTTCCAGAATCCTAGTGTTCCTTTCCTTATTTCCTCAGCATCTTTCTGCATCTGTGTTTCTTACCTCATCCCCACCTTGCCCCTGCACTTTCTATGTTGCAGCCAGAGACTGTTTTTATTCCTACAATCTTCTAGACAAGGAAGCCATAGGTCTTGAAAACTTTTTTGACCTGTTCCTTACTCCACTTCCTAGTTTGTCCCAACATCCTCTCATTTAGTGTTTTCCAACTGTATAAATGAACCAATATTCGCTCTCACCATCTTGTCTCATTCTAGGCTTCTCATTTTCCAGTGAAACTTATAAAGTGAGAGCCATGCTTCTGTGTTTCTGCAATGTGTGATATGTGCTCTTCTTAAGCATGTCTCACATTGGAATTTAATTGCTTGTTAGTGATTCTTCTGCAGTAACCTGGAAACTCTTTGAGGGTATTAAGTGTAGATTAGTTCATTTCCTAGTATATCCTCACACCTACCTAGCACAGTGCTTAGCATTTATGTAAAGTCCCAATTAATAATAACCATGACCTTTCTTGCTCTATTAGTTTTCTAGACTAGTCATTACAAGTACTACAAGTGCATGACTTTCAATTGAATTACCTTTTAAAGATTTTATTTCAAAAGCCAAAAATTTCCTGAGGAATTTCTAGGTTGTCTTTTTGAACATCAATTATTTGTAAACATACAGCTTAGCACGTGGCTTGTTTTTCAGATGCTTACACCAGTAGACCACTTACTGCTTAAGAATTTCTTATTATATAAAAATAAAAATATTTGCACTGCAATCATCATAATAGCCACAAAGATAGGCAGAGAGTCTACAGACTTTAAATGTGAATGTTTCAAGGCCATTTGGAGCAGATAACTTCTTTTCTAATTCATAGATTCTTCTGTCCTGATTGCTCCAGCAGCAACAGAATACTCTAAGGTCCATAAATAAATATCTATCTTCTGTCAATTGTTTTGTCAGCCCCTAGGCATGTTCTTTTCTCTTGGAACCAAAACATATTTGAATGATTTAATTTGCGACTATTGCCAGAATACCATATTTGTGTGATACAGTCTAAACATTCATTTTTTTTTGTATATGTATTTGAGAAGCCTTACCCTTAGGTCCTCTTAGTTGATTCACTTGGTAAGCAAACATGGTCTATTTGTCACCTCACAGATGATTTTTATTCATCATTTATTTGTTTATTCATAAACATAAATTATCAATAGACAGTTCTTTTTCTGGTGTTTTGGATTCACCAGCACTGGTTATAGTCTTTAAAGTCTCCCTCTCCCTCTCCCTCCTTCCCTGCCTTCCTCCCCCCTCCCCCCCTGTATGTGTGTGTTAGTGTTTGTGTGTATAAACATTATAGTAATGTACAGTATGGCACTAAAATGTTCTCAAAAGAATTGACTTTCTTTTTCAGCTAGGCATCACAATTTACCTAGTGGAAAGTATGTTTAAATCAATGGACCTGAGATATCATTAGACTTCTTGGGTCAAGGGAAATGAAATGCCTAGGCTTATAGCTCTTCCAAAGGATAAAGACTGATTCCAATACTAAAAATTTTAAGGACAGATTGTCACTGTGAGAAAACTAGATAGATTCACCAGTTGAAATAAAAAATAATTGGAAAAAGGATACCTCAACTCGTTAGAAAATATTCTTGTTTTTAGAAAGTAAATATTAAAGAAGAAAATAAATACCTGACAAATAGCTCTTTCTGTTTTCAACTTTCTGATCAGTACAACCCTTTCTCTGACGGTGTGGATCATAGAGTCACAGAACCAAAGAAACAAAAGAGTAAGCTATCCCAGACTCCTAGTTAAAGCCTCTTATTTAGAAATCTAGTGAAACTGAAGTCCAGAGAAGAGAAGGTACAGAGACTTCCTTAGAAGCAATCCGATGGGCAGCACTGTCACTAGGGGAAGTGTGCTCTTTCTGACTCTCACTTTAGTTTTCTTTTATCACATCTCAATTAGCAGTAACCTACCAGCTTCAGCATGTTACTGCTGTAAGTTCCATTTAAGAAGCAATAAAGCCTAGAAGTTAATGGCATGGACTCCAGAACCAAATTTTTCACTCTGAGCCCCTTACTCTATGGCACCCATCAAGACACTTTCTATTTATATATGCAGTTTTCTAGAGAAGCCAAAACAAATCATCACAGATTTGGTGGCTTAAACAAAAAAAAGTTTTACTTCCTCATAATTATAAATATCAAGAGTCAAAAAACATGCTGTCAACAGAGATGATTTCTTCTGAGAGTCTCTTTCTTGGACTTCTCATGATCTTCTATCTCTCTATGTGTCTGTTTTGTAAATATTTATTTTATTATATGCATTTTTTTTGCCAGACATGCCTTCTATCTTGAGTGTCAGAAGAGGGCATTAGATCCTCTAGAACTGGAATTTTAGTCACTTGTAGGTTGTCAGTTCGATGCTATGGATGAAAGTTGGGTCCTCTAGAAGAGCATCCAGTGCTCTTCACTCTTAGAGCATCTCCCTAGTCCTGTGGTATTTTTGTTTTAAACTTCTCTAATAAGGACATCAGTCAAATTAAATTAGGGCCTGCTGCAATTATTTCATTTAATGTTAATTATTTTCTTAAAGATTTTGTCTTTGACAACAGTCATATTCTGAGGTTCCAGAAATTAGAACAGTTTGGTGGGAGGCACAATTATGGACATAATCATGTCATTAGGACTTGTTTATCTTATCCATAAAATAGGAAAGATTATAGAAGATCCTACCACAAAGGGGTGTGAGCATTCAATGTACTGGTTTGACACCAAATAGTTAGAGTCATACTTTGTATACAATGAACCAATACTCAGGAAAGTTTAATATAGAACAGTTTTGAAGCAGTTTGATTTTTAGTGTACAGACATAGTAATAATGTATTTCTTATTTCCAATGATATCATTGAGAAAATAAGACTGACAACCATTTAAGTTACATTATTAAATTGACTAGTTTAAATTTATTAAGTCGGGTCATTCCAAATGAATGGATGTAATTTAAAACATATTGAAGCCACATATAAAAAACTTTGAGAACTAGAAACATTATGCTCAAACACAGTCCTGGATAGGTCCCTGAAATGTATCAGTAACAAAATATGGCATTCTAGTATTATTAGTGCTGAGACTATATGATCCTACGGGTTGGAATTTAAGAAAATCTTCTTTGACTAGTTGACTAGCACTGTAAATATATTCTGGACCTTTTACCCCAATGGATAAAACAAAGTGTATATAATTTCATCTTTTAAGATTTATATTAATTGTTTTAATCATGTTCATGTGTGTGCGATGGTATATGAGTATGTGTATAACTGCATGTGCTTATGGAGGCTAGAGGCATTGTGTCCCTCTGGATCTGGAGTTACAGACAGTTGTGTGCAGTCTGATGTAGGTGATAGGAACCAAGCATGTGTCCCCTGGCAGATTTGTACATACTCCTAACTATTGATCCATTTCTTCAGCCTCTAGAATTTCATATTTTAAAATATATTTCTTCCTTTGATCAATGACTAAAAATATTTATTTTCTATTTATCATATTGTGATGGGTGTGACCTTACATTTCAAGAATGTTTAGAGGTGGAAAAACAGTGTTACAGTATAAAAATTGAATGAACAATGTATTACTCACAGGCCACAAAAAGCTAATTTTATTTAAGAGAGAACATGAAACACTTTCCAGGAGATTTAATTGAAGAGATAAAGCATGGAATATGAACCAGATTTGACTAAGTATCCAACAATGAGGAAATTTTTTGGTATGACACAAAGAACATACATAGGCTACAAAGTATTAAAGATAACAATTGCCCACATAGCTAGGAACAAATGAAGCTTCAACTGAATTGCAGATAGTTATATGCAACAAGACTGAACATTTGTGTATTGCAAGGTAGACTAGTATTATATTCAGGAAATTGACTAATAAAGATGGGAACATTAATAATTGATTGCAGTACTTGTTCCCACTGATCCTTATTACAGTTTAGAATCAACCTCAGCCCAGCCATTCAGACAACTGTTAAAAGTCAGTGAAAGTTGGCTTCTATCCTAGCTTCAGGGGATGCTACTTATTAATAAATAATATTAACAGAAAAATTCACCTTACCTAAAAACAACTATTCTTGAGATTCATAATCTAAGACTCTATTATTTTTTAGTTTACAAAAGATTCTCTCTTTTTTGATAATTTATTTACATTTCAAATATTTTCTCCTTTCCAGGTGTCCCCTTTGGAAACCCCTTATCTCATCCTCCTCCCCCTGCCTCTATGAGGGTATTCCCCCACCCACCCACTCAGTCCTGTCTTCCCTCCCTGTCATTCCCCTATACTGGGGCATTTAACACCCTCAGGCCCAAGGGCCTCTCCTCCCACTGATGGCCAACAAGGCCCTCCTCTGCCACATATGTGGCCAGCACCATGTGTCCCTCCATGTGTATTCTTTGGTTGGTGGTCCAGTCTCTGAGAGTTCCAGGAGGTCTGGCCAGTTGACACTGTTGCTCCCTCTATGGGGCTGCAAACCCCCTCAGCTCCTTCAGTCCCTTCTCTGACTCCTCCATCTGGTATCCCATGCTCAGTGATTGCCTGATTTATAGATGTGTTAGAAATATTCTTCTGGGGAGTTGAATTAGATCAAATACAACAACATAGGTTTATAAGAGTTACATGAAAAACAAAGAATAGATTTCTCTGTTTTATATTAACTGGCTTCACTGGGGTCTTAATATTCAATGAAATTTACAAATTATAACATCATATGATGGTATTTAGAATCTTGGTCTAGAATATTTTTAAAAGGAATACATGGTTTTACCAGAAACTAATGTATTATTTTTACAATAACCCCAAAGAGAAAATCCTGGGTTTATCCTGTCTTGTAACAAGGTAAGGAATTAGGACATGGTGTATGATCAGTACTATAGATTATTACCATAGGACCTATGAGTTATACACATCACTCTGGATAATTTGACTTGCCATTCTTTGTGCTGTTTCAATATTCTTGTCTTATTCAAAGAGAAATAGGATCCTGCCAATAAGGTAGATTCATCTTAAATGACCAAGAAACATGTACTGTTAAATTCTTGGAAGTTTAAACCACATTTAAGTTAATGCATGCACATAATTGCACATAAATAGATAAACTTGGCATATAAATGTTTCCTATTTGCTTGCTTTGGTTATGTTTAATATATCTCAGAGTAAAAGATGCTACCAGTAATGCTATCACTGGTCTTTGGACTAGGATATGGGGATTTATCTATATGGAAAGTTTCTTCAGGAGTGCATTTGGGAGGAAACCCTTGCAAAGAAAATAGAAGAACACTTTAATGCTGCTCTGACATAAGATCAAGTGTCAGGCTTTTATACTGCTGCATCAACCAGTAATTGTGCCTCGAAGAAAGTTGTCACAACCATGTATTGGTAGCTCTTGATGGAGAAGGATAATTCCAAGAATGGAGGCTCAGTTCTTTGTAGCTAGTAAACACTTCTCCTAGCAAAGGATGTATGAGTTCTTCTAAGTGGGAAGTCAGAGAAGATCTAGATCACTTATGACACTACATGAGCATTTACACAAATATGCATACTTACTCCGCATCTGCTGGAAGTAATACTGATATTGGTACAGCTGTTTAACTTAGGAATTACCATGGTAATTTTTTCATCATTTCTCAGTCGATTCATCACATAGGTGAATTGTTTAACTACGCATTTTCAACTGATCTGATGTGATGCTTATTTCTGGCCTTCTTGATAAAGCCACTTGAAGAAAAGCCATCACTTTCTTTATATAGACACAGTATTACATCCTTCACACATGTGAAAGCCAAAGTCCATTAGATCTTCTTGCCTGACAAGGGAAAGGGGGTTATTAGGTTGCCTACAAATAATTCATTGCTTCAATGGAATGAATATTTCTGTGAAAATCACAGTTGTTTAAAAGAATGAAGTGCCTAAATATGGAAAGCTGTAGAGTTGGCTAGGACTAACCTCTTCATGATCTCTTATGAAGAATGTTCTTTAGTTAAAAAGTACCTTCAAGTCAGTTGTGTGTACTCTCGCACTAATGTCTTTAAACTTGAAGGGAACTCTGGATAAATGAACTTGTGAGGTATGAGATATAGGAGGAGGAAGTAAAGTTTGTAAACTCTGTAACTACCATAAATGAATCTTGTGTTTTCATTCTACAAATAACACATTGGTGTCACTATACCTGAATCAGCCTCAGTATGTTTGAAGGGTTGGTGCTTTAGCTCTAGAAAGATAAGTACGATATATATGTTATATATATAATTACTGTTATCAATTGTAATAAATGTGCTTAGGAAAATTATAGTTGTAGTCAGTGTTTGAGAATGTGTTGCTTTCTAATTTTGAAAATAGAACATCTGTTTTGAACCATGAAATAGAGACATCATAAGGCACAATTTAGCTGCCATTTAACATGGCCACTTAATTTTCTATGCAGTTGGTTTACTTCTACCCTCATTCCAACTCTGCACATGATCTACTAAATACAAACTGCATGCCACTGGAGGAAGGACCCCACATATGACTGAGATAATGACACTCCAGGAGAACTCATGTACATGGAATCTGAAGACAGGAATAACAATACCATCTGACAGCAAATAATCAACACAGGAAATTTGGGCCACAACAGCTTGCTTGCTCTCCTTGCTGTCATGGTTGATTGGTTATTCTCATCACCCTTTGTTTAAAATCATTTCAGAATTAATTGGCGTTCATTAACAAAAGTCTTTGCTGTGAAATTGCAGAAACAGTCATTAATGTAGCTAATAAACATAAAAAAGAAAAAAGGTCCTATTACTGGGTCCCTACAGACTGTTAACTAACATTTTGAATAAGAATACATAAACATAAATTAAACATTTCTCAGACTGCTAAGAATGTGGGAATTTCACATGGTGGTCTATAATAATGCTTTGAATAAATTTGTTCCTTTATAAAAGCATGGTCTGGAGAACGTGACCCTGATTAGAAATCATTATCTGGGGTGGTCTGTCTGAGGAGCCAGACAAAATCCAGAACTGAGCTACACCATCAGCCAGCAAATTTCTTTTTCTTCAAAATAGAGACTTTTATGAGAAAACCAAACTAAATCTAACCTCGTGGCGTTGTGTGATCACTTACATCAAAACCCTCATTAGAAATACATACCCATTCCACAAAACAAAGAAACAAATTTCACTTATTTCTAAGAATATGTAACACGTTCTTATTCAAGTGCCTGAGTTCTGACTTATTGATGTTATTAACTCTTTAAACACAATGCATAAGAACAAACTCCAGGGTTGTTTTCTAGTGAAATTCTAACCTGTATCTCTTTTTACCTCGATATGTGATTTCTTTCCCTCATCATCAGAGCCAACACAGCATTTTAATTCTTTCTCTGACTTTTGCTTCAGGTGTCACATATACGTTCGCTTTTTCTGTTACATTATCTTTTCTCCCACTGACTCTCTTTACTGCCTCTTCCATTTTGAAGAACCTGTGTCATTCATTACATGGAGCTAGTAAGATTCAAGACAGGACACCTTTAGCTCAAGAGCCTTTATTTAATTACACTGTTATGTAAAATAACCTATTGAGAGGATCAAAGGGTTGGGGTATAAACATCTTTAAGAAAGGCATTATTTGATCTCTCATAGTTCATCTTCTAACCCCTAAAAGAGTCATGTCTATGCCATATGAAAAATATATTAGTCCCATTCTAACATACTTATATATCTTAACATTTTACATGTTCAGTTGATTAAGTAAGGCAATCACAATAGATCTTGTTAAGGTAAATATTACAGATTAAGGAAAAGTTATGAAAAACATAAAGGTTTTGTACTTCAGATTCCTCTCAAATGTCTTTGGGCTCCCAAGTCACTTTAATATTCTCAAATGAGCAATCTTAGAGGATATATTATATATCTATGGTTTCTGTGAGATGTATGTCCTAGAAATCCACTTGTTCATCTTAGTGCAATGCATTGTCCTTGAGATAAAATATTTGTAAACACTTACAGTTTCTTAGGCAAAAGTTACTTTTTATTGTTTATCGTGATATCCCATTTAAATGAAATCATTTGGTTTCTTCTTACTTGAGAGTATAATCATTACAAGTTGTGAGTTACTGTTGCAAATCAGCAATCAAATTTGGACACTGATTCTCCATCTACAGCAGATACTCTAGGTCATTCATTAGCAGCTCCAAGCTCCAGAGGCACACTTCTTTTCTAGGTTATTATTCATTTAACTTTCTCCTACCATGTTCTCTTCTCTTCATATCAAAAAACTACTTTCATCACTTCTCCAGATAGGTAGAAAATTATCTTATTTCTGGTTTCTCTCCTCAAACAAACTAATTTAGTTAAGTCTACAATTCTGACTTTTGACAGTGTGATGAATCATCTTTCTATTTGAGTATCTTAGGCTATTGGATTGTTAAAAGGTTCAAAGTACTGTTGTACATGTAAGGCATAAGAATCTAGTCTATGGTCCTGAGTCTTTTGTATACTTAAAAATTTTTAGCATATCTAGAAATAATGTAAGCATTCCTCATTTCTACTGTATATCATAGAGTTATCCTGGAAAATGTTTTTATTTATTTAAATACAAAATACCAGGACAGGCAATTTATAATGTGATGTTGATACATTTTAATAAATGTCAGATCATTTCAGAAGGGCAAATGCTGAATATTTCAACAAAGCAGACTTTTATTATGGTGACAAGCATACACAGGAGTATCTAGAGTACACATGTTATTGCTGGTGTCATAATAGAGTAGATTTAATATTAAACTCTTAACTGCTACAAAAGTCAGTCCTGATGTTATAAAGAAAAATTGTGTTACCCTTTGGTAATTACAATATACAACCAGGCAGACTAAAAATTGTTAGCCTAATTTTATTGACTAAAAGGTCTAAATGGCTTTAGGCATCACAAAACAATAAAAAGGTGGCTTCTTATTGGCCTTTGATCCATTTTAATTTATTTTTGATGTTCTATGCAGTTCCTGAATATCTTTTGTGGCTTGTAATAAAATAGCCACAGTGCAGTTTTGCATGTATGTCAAGTGACACACGACCTGGTATGCAAATTTAATACCAAGGTGCCAGAGCTGCATTCATAATGTTTCCCAGCTACAGAGCTGTTTAAGGCAGTTTAGAAATCAATGAATATGTAATATGAATGTGATAAGACCTAAATAAAAACCCTATTTATCTACTATGAAAAAAGTACTTCTACACAGAACACTTAGCACAAGCAGAAAACAGACAGAGTTTCCAATTATATGGTTTGCATAAACAAATGTTAAACTATGTGAACTGAATAGATAATAATGTAGTCAGTTCTTCTGCCTTGTGCTTGAAACTTTGAAAATTTTATAGATGTAGCACTTCTTCTCAAGATAGAAATAATATTAAATGTGAACTGAACCTACGGATTGCCCAAGCTCTAGTATTCCTTCTAAATTTTACCTTAGCCTCGTATTTAAAATAGGGTTGAAAAATTTTAAAACCACGTTAAACAGATATGAAAATTTTTAAGTCTTACTGTTTATTTTTCAGCGAGGGAGATCAATTGATTGCAATGGGAAGGAGTGATAAAATCTTTATTGTGGGTTATTTTAGACTGCATCATGTTATTTGTGTGAAGGCATTGAATTTTCTTCTATTCAGATGAGTATAACAGTAATGTTCCTGTTGAAGTAGTCACATGAGTATTTTAGTAAGCATGTCAGGAGTTTGCTGACAAGATTCCATGTAGCCACCAGCAACACTAAGGACTCAGATGGATTGGATGGGCATATACAGGGTGTAATTGATAGCAATAAATTCCAGCTTTTCATTATGAGAAAAATGCACATTTATTTCTCTCCAGAGGTATTTAGAAAGCAAGCAGGTGAGTATGTTTATATATGTTTAATGTATGTGCACACATCTTTACATGAGTGTTCATGTGTGAATGAGTAAAGGCATACACACACAGACACACACACAAATACACAATCTGTACTGTTTTATGATACTACTGCCAGTCAGATTGCAGACACATTTATTTGGAGAAAGCTGATACAATATGACTAATACTGCATCGAACAGTCAATGAAAATGTAGAGGCGGGATTTGAAAAGGACATCTATAATGCCAGATGGGTTGCAATGATATTTGGAAGAGCTTGGAAGATACCTCTCTCGTGGCCAAGTACTATCATAACAAAGTCAGAAGGAGGTAGAAATGATAGGGCAAGTCAGGACACTTGGTAGATAATGATGATCTTTCGCATTGGATTTGTGCTTAGGTCCTTCACAAAGGAAAATTGGCTTCTAGAAACTTAGCTCGGTTACATCAACAATTTGTCCTTAGAAAACGTACCAGAACAGATAGTGCAAAATAGAAATGCATGGTGCCCTGCCCTGCATCTCCCTTGCCGTTTGCTTCCTAAGAGAACTTAATAAACATAAAATTAGTCTAAAGAAGGCCACAGTAAGTATGAACTACATTCAATTCAATGTCAAGATTTTAGTAGTACACTTTATTTGTGTTTGGTTTTGCCATTGTCTTTTCTGTTCAAGCTTAATACATAGTAATTTATGGATCCCACCATAAGGTTTTGTATTGCTTTGTAAGGGGATGTGATCCCAGTTACTGTTCATGTTATTTAACAAATGGTAATGATGCCAGGGTAAGTTATGGGATCCTCCAAAATCTGGTGGTATATCTGTGTTGTGGAACTGGGTGAAATGGAGATTTGGCAATTTTATGGGTCATTTCTTTGACAAAGACAGCCAAACTTCATGATTGACACAAAAAAATAATCTATTTTGGCCACTTTCATTGAACAGATGAACTGAAAAATTGCCAAATCTCTATGTCCTGATGCTCTGTTTAAACCAGCCTTCTTTGCAACAGGGCCAGGCGAGCAGGCTGTCTCCCCAGATAGGCTCTCCTTCTACTTAGCTTAATTAAATGTGTGAGGCACCCAATATGGTGAAGTTCCAAGAAAGTATTTGAACTCTATATTGATTCAAAAATAGGAAACCATACCTGAAAGAACCCATTCCGACAGGACTACCACCTTGTTCCTAAAGGAGCCTAGACCTTCACAGTGAAGCACTCTTGATCTTAGACAACCTTCTCTTCTGATTATGTGCTCATGCTGATCAAACTGCTGTGACCATGGCCATTTGTTGACTCTTTCTGGAAAAGAGGTGAGCAAGGGGAGTTTGGGAATATAACTGCAGAAAAATATTAACACCTTTGTTTTGAAAGAACATCCAAAGCTTCAATCCTTTTTTAAGATTGTAATTTAGTTCTGTATGAAGCACAGGCCACATAGTTACCCATGCTTAGCCATACAATGTTGCTAGACTTCGGAAGCTGCTTCAGTTGACTAGGAAATGTCCCATCACATGTTTTTTGGAGATGAAAATATTTCTACCTATTAGAGATTATAAGACTCAAAACTAAGTAGAATTCACTAAATAAAACTTCAGCTCATCATTGAGATCCTTGTCCATTGTATTTTGTAAGCATCTTTATTTCTTAGCTAAGATGACATGAAGTATGTGTGCATGCCTGTGCATGCATGCAATGTGTATGTGTGTGTGCATGTCTATGCGTGTCTGGTTCTGTGTGAATGTGTTGTGCCCATGTGAACATGTGCCTATACCATTACAGTAAATTTCTTTGGCATAGTCTATGAAACTATAAAAACCTGTAATGTTAGCAATAGCAATTATGTTGTATCAATAATATTGAAATTGGCCTCCTAATTTTAAGAACGTGATATTAAGCAGAAAAATTATGTTCTTAGTGATGTGCTATGAACATTTTGATGAATATAACCTAATGTATGGAAATTTTTAAGTATTTCTTTTCAAGCCTATTTGAACACTTGCCAGTTTTAACATGTAGCAAGCTCTTTCTTTCAACAGATTCAAAAATCATCTAGGACCTTTTGTCTTGCCAAATATTATCTAATATCCATTCCTTCCTTAATTAGAAAACTATGCTCATAAATTGGTAATTTTATGCCAACGATGTGACAAAAGTTTAAAGAAATTCATGTGATATTTAAATGATTAAAGCAAATTCAATGAGAACTCACATTTAAAATATAAATCATTATTTTCAAATATTACCTATGAGTTTCTATTTTTACAAGTAGCAATAAAAATGTGAAATTATTTGAGAATTATATAGAATATCATTATTCTTCAGTAGAAAAACTTCAAAATTCATTAGTTTAGTGTGCAGTTTTCAGGGCATTTTAATGGGAATAACCCCTGCTACACCCATACTCTGATTTTCAACACTAAAGTATAATTTACTTAGCAGTTGAATTGATTATATTTATGGTTGTGTATATATACATTAGCCTGAGTCTTACTGTGAAATTTGCCATCTTTGCCATGACCAAGCCATGAAATTTATCATCTGTCCCTCTGATTTATATAAAACTCCATTTATAAGAATCAAGCCTGATTCACAAGCCAAAATTATTAGACTAAAATCCTTTGCATAGATTTATTTTGACACTGTATTTGCAGTGCAATGGAAAGGTAAATTATAAGGCTGAACCATATATAGATATTTTGACATCTATATTTTTAGATTTCATTTGATCTTAAGTATGCCATCATTACGAATTCATTTGTTACTACTGGAAGAGTACTGAGGATAATGGATTCATTTTGGTATCCATGTGAATATCACATGTTCTTTTATACATGCTCTACTATAATTTTATTTCAATCTCACCTTAATTTAGAATTGGTTAATGGACTTTTTCATAACTAAGGCTTACATTTTTTATAATATTAATCTCCTAAATAAATTTTTTTCTATTTAAAACTGTTGACTTATATGGCTTAGAAATAGGAAATTTTATGGAGTCCCTTTGAGAACATTGCCCAGTAGTAACTGGGCCAAAGCAATGAAAGCAAACACAGAAATGGTACTAAACTAACTTTCTGGAGAGAAGAGAAATATTTTTTATATGGTAGTTATTTTATAAGCATTTGGGAGTGAAATTGACTAGATAATACTATCCTAAGAAATCATTGGACAAAGCTGATATGGAGTACGCATGGTCTCATAGGGAGGCTATATGCTTCCTGGTGCTGTTCTTGAAATGTGGTGAGTCCAACACCAAATAGACTGTCATCCATAGTATTGTATCTTGCAAAAGGACAATGATATCTTCAGGCAAACCTATAATTTAAATATTGCACTGTGGAAATTTCACTGAAGGCTTGGTGCTGCATTTAAAAGGGCCACCATGTAGATAGATGGGTCAGAGGGAAGTTAAATGGACTTTCAGGCATTACCATGTGAACCCAAGTTGGAGATCTCAGGGAACAGTAAAGTTTCCAATACAACTTAAATGGAGAAAAGGAAGAATCAAGCTTGTTCTACCCAGCTGTATAGTAATTGACTCCTTTTTCATTCATGAAAGCTTCAGGGCTGAAAATTTTGAAGTCCCATCCTGAGGACAGCATGCAAATCTTTCCAGTAACAGTGTTCAAAAGAAAGTCTGGAGAGTCCCTTGAGTGGGTAGTTCAGTTATTGTTCTTCTTGCTATATTAGTATAACTCTCACTGTGTGTCTCTCTCTCTGTGTCTCTCTCCCTATCTTTATTTCTGTCTCTGTTTATGTGTCTGTATATCGCACATCTATTTTTCTTTTGGTGTTGGAAATTTAAGTCAGAACATTACCAACCTTATACATGTCATGCATGGGCCAACTGTTCTACTACTTAGCCATATCTGATCCCTAGAGATATCTTTTATTAAGTGTTACCTATTTATTATAGACTAAAATGTGTATGTTGTAAGTTTTAAAAAATATATATGTTAAACTTATAAACTTTAAATATATATATTATATATATCTTCTTCTTTATATAAGTTTTATATATAATAAATATATATACTTATATATTTAAATATATATAATATATTTATTATATATAATATATATTCACTTTATATATATTATAATTAAGCATTTGATTTGCCCATTGAGAAAATAATATACTATTATACTATTGAAGGAATCAGAATAATGTGGCTGTCTAGCAGTGGTAGCTCACACCTTTAGTTCCAGTTCTCAGGAAGCAGAGGCTGACAGATCTCTGAGTTTGAGGCCAGGCTGCTCTATGGAACAAGTTCCAGGACAGCCAGGGCTACACAGAGAAACCTGTCGAAAGAAAGAAAAGAAAGAAAAAAAAGAAAGAATGAAAGAGAAGAGAATGTGGCCTTTTAAGTTTCATCTTTTGTAATAAGCTGGGTATTGCATTCAGAGCTTTTAAGTCAAGTATTCTACTGTTGAGCCATACTTCCTGGCCTTCGTTTTACCATTTTCATTTGGTGGGAGGAGGTGATTTACATAACTCTTCTTTGCCAGAAGTTGAAGTATATTGTCTTACACACTTCATTTTATTTTGTGTATGTAATTCTTTGTGAAACGTGTTATGATCCCAGTGATATTAATATTGAAAGTGATTCTGAAAAAGATTACAGAATCTTCTCTGAGATCACAGAATAAAATATTTGTTCTTGTATATACCCAGACTCCAAACAGTTCCTTTGTGTTACAGCAAATACATTTCATCACGTTTGCTGTGTATGACATCTAGCTTCCTTTCTTTGTTTTTTAATTCTGATCTAATGTCAACATTAAAATTTTGTTATGCTTAGCACCTTTTCTAAAACTATAATATAGAAATTAATAACATCAGAGGGGAAGAATTTTGAATTATTTTAAATAGAAAGCAAGTACAAACATAAAATAAAAAAGAACAAGCCATCCTATTGGAATTACTCTGCAGTATCTTAAATGTTTTTCAAAACATTTCAATTTTTTTCTTTTTTTTTTTTTTGATACTTTATTTACATTTCCAATGTTTCCCCCTTTCTAGGCCTCCTCTTTGGAAACCACCTATCCCCTCCCCCTCCCCCACCTCTATGAAGGAATTCCACCTCCCACCCACCCGCCCACCCACTCCCATATTCCCACCTTGACATTCCCCTTTATCGGGGCCTCTCCTCCCCCTGATGGCCAACAAGGCCCTCCTCTGCCACATATGTGGTCCGAACCATGGGTCCCTCCATGTGTATTCTTTGGTTG
>CM052722.1:109437401-109447401 GCA_028551405.1 Uromys caudimaculatus
TAGGCCAGTTGACACTGTTGCTCCCTCCATGGGGCTGCAGACTCCCTCAGCTCCTTCAGTCCCTTCTCCAACTCCTCCATCTGGAACTTCACTCTCAGTCAAGCAGTTACTGTAAAGTGAAACTTGGGTATTCCGAATGTTTGGGCTAATATCCACTTATCAGTGAGTACATACCATGTTCGTTCTTTTGTGACTGAGTTACCTCACTCAGGATGATATTTTCAAGTTCCATTCATTTGCCTGCCCGAAGCTGGAAACAACCCAGATGTCCCTCAACAGAGGAATGGATACAGAAAATGTGGTACATTTACACAATGGAGTACTACTCAGCTATTAAAAACAATAACTTAATGAAATTTGCAGGCAAATGGATGGAACTTGAAAATACCATTTCAATTTTTAAGTATGATTCTTAGCTTATCATTGTTACCACTCTGTATCTGAGACTGTTCTTATCTGTTTAATGATGATCTAACCCCTTGTTCCCAAATAGTGTGCTAATTAGCTTTTTAAAAAATGTCTTTGAGTATCTGCATTTGTACTGGTCAGGTGCTGGTAAATCCTCTCAGAAAACAGACATATGTGGTGGCTCCTGTCAGAAAGCTCTTCTTGGCATCAGCAATAGTATTGGGGTTTGGTATCTGCAGATGGGATGGTTCCCTAGGCAGAGTGGTCTCTGGATAGCTTTTTCTTCACTCTCTGCATCTGGACAACACAGATGCAGATGCTCACAGTCAACCATTACACTGAGCCCAGGGACCCCAATGGAAGAGCTAGGGGAAGGACTGAAGGAGCTGAAGGGGAATGCAATCCCATAGTAAGAACAATATCAACTAACTGGACCCCCAGAGCTCCCAGAAACTAAACCACCAACCAAAGAGTACACATGGAAGAATCCATGGCTCTAGATACATATATGGCCTTGTCTGGCATCAATGGGAGGGGAGGCCCTTGGTCCCGTGGATGTTTGATGCCCCAGTGTAGGGGGATGCTAGAGCACTGAGGTGGGAGTAGGTGAGTGGGTGGAGGAGCACCCTCATAGGGCAAGGGGGGAGTGGGGAGATGGGATGGGACAGTTGTGGATGGGTAACTGAGATGGAGGATATCATTTGAAATGTAAACAAATAAAATGACTAATAAAAAATATCTTTGAGCTACTAAAAGTGAGATCATTTGTAAATTACATAGATGAATTTCAAAGTGCATAAAGATATTTGACCCATCTTATAAATTATTTCCTATGATAGAAAGCTATAAACTAAAAGATTGTATCCTAGTCCCTCCATTAGAGGCAATATGTAACATTGAAATATAAGTATAAGGTGAAGTTTATAAGTAATGGCTGTTTTCTTATATTCTTTGATCTACTAAAGTGAGTAGAAATTCATCAGCAACAACAAGAAAAATTCTCCAGCACATTACTTTGCTGTTTTCCATCCAACATAAATGAAAATCTTAAAATTACTTTGATCTGAAGGTGAACACTAGGCATGTGATAATATGATTCAAATGGGCTACTTCAAATCATATTTTATGATTGAATTTATGGTTTAACTTTTACAATAATGAACTTTTGTATTGAGTGGCTTTGATAGGCAAATAGTCTAGAAGCATCAACTGCCTTGCTCACTACTTTGAACCCAAGTAGAAAAATATAAGATGAAAATGATTATTTTTAAAAGATGCCTTGTACATGCCCATGGTGGTTTGCATTAGATAAATGCATATTTATGAAATCATGAATTTGCTTCTTTATTGTGAATATCAACCAGTGGGAAAACCTTCAATATACTATGCAGGACCTATATACAATAATTGTGTCAGCTCTTTTGTATCATGATATAAAGATAAAATTATATAATTCAATTTCATTTATAGTTTCTAGCACATTTTCAGCCAATAAATATTAAAATAAAGGTATATACTCAAGTAATTCCCCTTTACAGTATCATTGTTAGTGAAACTCTAAAATCACACACATTCATTTATGTAAACACACAGAAACACACACAGTATGGTGTGGTAGATTGACAAATCTTTCTCCACTTATTCCACAATGTTGTATTCTCTGACTTCAGAAATCGTCATTGTCTACCTTGCTTCACTTCTCTTGTCTGTAAGATAGGAATTAGAGTACTTAGACTTCTTAAAGGCAAAGGGTGTTGTTGTTTAAAATAAACAAACCCATGCTAGAGAGTGGGCTCAGCTGTTAAGAACACTTCTTGTTGTTGCAGGGTACTGGTACTCAGGTTCAATTCCTTGCACCCACATGCCGGCTGACTCATAATCATCTGTATCTTTAGTTCCAGGAAATGCAGTGCTCTTTTCTGACTCCTGTGGAGATCAGAAACAAACATAGTTCACTGCATGCATGCCTTTTGTCTATATTGCTCAAAAGAGGGCATTGGATACCCTGGAACTGGAGTTACAGATGGTTTTGAGCTGCTACATGAGTGCTGGTGATGGTAACTTGTTCCTCTGGAAAAGCAGTAAGTGCTCTTAACCACTGAACCATCTTTCCAGCTCTCAATCAGTTAAAAGGAAGATTCCGATTAGAAATTAGACTTTTGACTTCTGTATAGCTTGGTCAAGTTATTCTCATTGTATACCTAACTTGTTATAAAATAATGACAAAATAAAACTGGAGACAAGTAAGTCTTTTATTTCATTTTACTTATTGTGGAGCAATAAAATGAATCTTTCAAAATTATTCTCCGAACTCTACCTCTCAACCTCCATTGATAGTAATTTCCATCCATCAGGTAGGCAATATTTTTCTGAGAACAACATTTATAACTTTTGGGTATGTGCTTTACCGGAGAAAAATGGAAAAATTTAATTTATAAATATTTTATAATTTTAATGAATAAAATCATAAATGTCTTAGGAATTTATAAATCACATTAATGGTTTCCTAGCTCAAAAAAATCATCCACCAATATTACCATTTTAACTAAGTTTAGTTTACAATTCCATGGCAGAAAATATATACAGTGTTGCAAACCGTCATCCTTATCTATCTCCAAAACTTTTCTATCATTTCAAACAGAACACTGTAATATTATGTTTTAGGAACTAAAATCCATCTTGATTATTTGAAAATTGTATAGGGGTAGATTTTTATCTCCTCATGGATCATTTGCACAGTGAGTTTATTCTTTCCTGCATAATTAAATCTAAACAACTATTTTATTTTTTTATATTTATGTCATTTCCCTTGGAGGCAATTCTCATGTATTTGCATAAACAAAATCATAACAGTTCCACATGATTAGATTGGGCCTTGGCTTCAGGTCAATTGACTGGATAGCCTATAATCATGATCTGTCTTGAAAATAATGACTGTACTCATTTTAATACTTCACATACTGTTTTTGTATGTTGTTCAATTGTGTCTATAATGAATTGCACCTGATGAAATTACCACCATTATGATATGTTTAAATGTGTCAACCATAGTCAAATATTATCATTGAAATGCTTCATTTGCTCAGTTTAAACAGCATAGTCATGTGCAAATAAGTAAACAGAGATGGAGATGATTTTTGCTATGTACAATGGTTTTATTTTCTTGCATGAGTATATCATAGATAATTTTTTAAAGACAGAACAAATTATTCAGTCCAATTGAGCTCTGAGAAAATCATTTTCTATAACAGATAGATACACTAGCATTTTCCTTACTCTGATTCATCATGGGTATTGAAATTCTGATAAGAATTGTTACAACCCCTTTTGGTAGCATTATTTGAGAAGCTACATTATTATGTATGACAGACCATGTCAAAATAATTGTGTGTAGGACTAGTCTAGGTTAAGAAGAATCATATTTGAAGCTACTAATTTTCACATTATTTCATCCATAAAAATTCTTCTAGCAGCAAAAGTTTTATTGCACTGTATTTCAGAGTCTCTAATTTATTCATGGGATAAATGTTTCATATAATGAATTTTCAAGTAAATGTGTTCTGAAATTCATACATATCCAGGGCTGCTATAAAACTATAAAAATTTGGTGAAAATTGAGGCATTGTCCCCATTCTCTTTGGGAAGTATATTAGAAAACCTGGAAGGTTTTATGTTAATGAAGACAATATTGTTCCACTTTCTCTTTTATCCAATATATCCCTTTTATTGTGTTCAAGCCATTTATTCCAATTAATAACTTTAAATGGAAGCACTCCATCAAACTGAACTTAGGTACTACTACTACTATTAAAGTGTAGTGTGTACTATGTCCCATTCATACCACTTTACACATGCCTCCTTATAGAGAAACTTGTTTATGTCACCTTCTGAAGACTTTGTGAAGCATTTGTTCAAGGGCTTGCCACGACTTGGTTAAGTATGTGTTGTTATAGCTTTCTCTTTCAATATCATACATACTTTCAGATTGTAGTGGTAGTGATGGTGCTGATTATCCATCCACCTGTACACTGCGCTTCATTTTCTTGGCATTAGCATGAATTATCTTTCTCCTTGCTGATATTCCAATACAATATACGGATAATAAAAAATAATGGTTTCAGAAATTTAGACACACATCCATCCCCACTTTGAAGAGCGACCTTAGCTTATTTTATTCTAATAGTTGCCAAACTTACTATAAGATGCATTACTCTGACTTGGAAATGCAGAACTCATGTTTATCCTTAGGAGTCCTGATGATTTAGATATATCATTTCATACCAAATAGAGATTATAATTAAACATTAGCTTCTTTTCTAAATTCTTTCTTCAAAGCATGGCATCATGTATATTTCTTTAGAATCTAGAATTTACTATCCTTATGACACTGAAGAAGATCACCCTTTTCTGAGGAAAATGAAAGGACCTTAAAAGGACACATAGTTCCTGTTCCTCCATTGAGACTTTCCTTCTGGTTTAAACCTCTGCTCTGAAACAAATATCAGCTACTAGTTTTAAAGAATTCTAACCATAAATTCAGTATATGTTGAAATATCTCACTTAAAGAAATATATTTTCATATATATACACAGTAAGTATTCATAATCTCTTTTGGTGCATATTATTGAATAAAACATGATACAAAACTCCCTTCTATACAATGTGTTTATTTAACAAAATAAACATGTAAAATATAAAATATATATGGTAATGATTAGGGTTGTAAACTACAGTGATTGTTTAAGACGTTGCATACAGGCTTTTTTTCTTCCTTTTTGTGGAGTTGACAAAGAAACAGTTCTATCCAAGATCTCAGGTTCTTGTTGGAGAGGGAAAATGGAAAAAGCTTGTAAACAGAAACGTCGAGGTGAAGGAGCAAGCCAGAAAACATGGGGGACAGCCCTCCAGCTAAGGACAGCAGTAAGTACATACAATTATAAGAAACATCAGCTATCTCAGGGAGACTGTAACAGAGAGGAGGGTCAATGGTAGCAGATGAGGCAGTAGAATGAATGTTAGTTTGGTTTGGAATAAGTAGAATTGGTCAGGGACACCCTGCAGACCATTCGCAAGGGCCCTGTGTCTTATACTGAGTAACAACTGGATGGTTTTCAATAGCATAGGCAAAGTGCTCTGGTGAGGCATTTCAGTGCATTCGAAATTGGATCATGGCTACTCATTCCCCTTGATATAACCACAAGATTTCATAAAATTTACATGCCATAGGACTAGCACCTTCGGGGAGAAGAATTCTTAGTTTGATAATGGAATATTTACATAATGAATAATAGATTTGATAAGATGTTTATATTATATAATTTAAAGTGCTTCCTATTTTACCCAACATGGAAAATTTCTGAAAAAATATATATTTCAAAGCACTTGCAATCAGTGTGATTTTAGGCATTTTAGGTATTCCCTCTCCCCATTGACAAGGATATACTTGAAATGGTTGCCGAGATATTGACTTGAGTTGAAAAATCAATTTGAGGTACTTGCATCACAAATAGAGAAGGTTGACAAGAATGTAGAGAGAATATTGACAAATTGAACTCTTCAGGAATGTATGAAAGGGGACATTTTATGTCTTAAGGGGCATATTTCCCAGTAGTATGTCTCAAAATGAATCTATTGAGTTTAAATGTGTCAATCTTGGTCTGGTTAAGAATTCCTTTAATAGTGATTCCTTTAATAGTATGAAAATGCAAAGAAGTAAATCTCATGGTGATCAGATACAAGGAAGCATGTTTTAAATAAGTACAACTTTAATTGATGATATTGACATTAGTTGTGACCCATGTACTACTACAACTAAACAATTTCAAGTGTGTCACGATATTCTTAAATTACTTGCTGCAATGATATAAACATACCCCATATATGTGACTTTAATCCTGTAAATTATGCCAGGCTTAATAAAAACTTCTGTGAGAACATTTTATTTTCAGAGTATGTTTAACTGGAGTTGTGTATGTTTATTTTATTTGTATGAAAAAAAATGTTAACTTTTGATTAATTGTTGTGTTACTCAGAAGATGAAATATATGAGTCACTATTCCTGAGAAGTAAGAGATAAGCTATGTGGTTTTATGTCCAATTAATTATTTCCTAATTCTGCAAAATATGCTTTTCACCTGGTCTTCTATCTCAAACAAATGGTTTCATTGTAAATTTAGTTGATAATACCTACTTTTTAAGATAGTAAGCTCTGAAAATCAATGTGAAACTATGTGATTATGTTTATTTTTGTTGCCTCAAGATATTTAACGTTAATTCAAAATAGTTCCAACAGTTAGATTCTGTCAGAGTCAGTGGCTGCAGAGGATGCTGTATGTGTGGAAATAATTTGGCATCTTCAGAATGAACTGACATGTGTCACAGCTGCAATACAAAGTTATCAGTAATCAGAAATCTATATATACACATTGGAGGACCTCAAAGAACATGTAAGATCTTAACTGTGGTCAATATTATCTCTCAGATAGACTTCAGGAATCCATATGGATGAACTGAATGGTCATACATTAGTCATAATATTGTTTATTCAGTTCCCTAGGAAAAATGGTATAAAACATGGCTACATCATTGATTTAGGTGTTCATTGTGTAGAAAACAGAGACTGGGGGGGGGAAGAGAGAGACAGAGGGAGAGAGAGAAGGAGGGAGGGAGGGAGGGAGGGAGGGAAGGAGGAAGGGAGGGAGGGGGAGGGAAGGAGAAAGAAACACTCATGCTCATGAGAGCACAGAACAGCATCCTAGCATCACTGTTTTTACTGCAGAAGTTGACTGTGGGTGGCTTTCATCTGAGATATTCCATATTTTTAACTTGTTGTGTTCTATGACTATGTTAGGCAGCATGCATCCTTTGATTCTAAGATGCAGCACATTGTTACTTTTCAAAGAATCATGTCACTAATCTTGCCAGCAGAAGCCACAAGGCAGACCTCACTCTTCTTGTTTTATAAATGAGTGTCATGGAGACAAAACAAAGCTTAACAGAAAAGTGAGATAAAAAGGCAGGGCCTTTCCTTTCTCCAGGGTTGCTGTTTACTACTCTTATTATCAGAAGGATTTTAGGAAAATACCAATCTGGCAGACTCTTCATTGGCAAAAGTCTTTGTACAAACAAGAATTCTACAGACAAAAGCAAATGCCAGGGCAAGTTGGTGAGAAATTCTAGCAGAGTTGTGCACAAAAGCAACTGCTTTGCAGTCTATCTGAAGATCAAATGTTTGACTGTGATCACCTTTCCCAATTTCCCCAAAAGAAATGATTATTTCATAACTTTGAAACTGGTTTGATTCCATAGAAAACTTGAGAAGACACTATTTGTAAATACAAACACTTCAACTAAGCCTCAGATTACTTTTCTGTTTTTTTTTTAATTATTTTATTCATTTACATTCAAAATGTTGCCACCCTTCCCAGAGCTAAAGGGGATGGCAACCCAATAGGAAGTAGAGAGGACAAAAGGAGAGAGAGGGAGAAGGAGGGAGGGAGGGAGGGAGGGAGGGAGGGAGGGAGAAAGAGAGGGAGAGAGAAAGAGGGAGAGGGAGAGAGAGAGATGCTTATCTGGAAGGCATTGAATTCAAAGCAGTTTTTATCTACAAAATCAGAAAGGACAAAAATTTCAGGCAGATATAAAAAGTGATACTTTCTGTTTTATAAAGAAAGTCACTCTTCTGCAGCATCAATAAAATGAAGTAACATTTCTACTTATTTAAGTGTATAATATCTTAATAACATTTTATGTTATAATAAAATTTAAGAACAAACTTACCAATAAAAGGTAGGATATTTTGAGAGAGATCATACCCTTCTTGATAATTCACTCTTTCTTAAAGGGTACATTTATTTGGCAACAATGATAAATTTTAGAAATATAACTGATTCTTTTCAAGAAATTAATAACGAGGATACACCTTTCAGAATTCTTAACCAAGAAAAGACATAGGGTCATTGTTCACCACACAGAAATGAAAATTAAGTGAAGCAGTAATTTGATAGGGAAAAACATTGGTACTAGAAAGAAAAGCTTGAATTTGAGACCACAGCCACCTTTGCTTTTTGCATAACCTTGGCCATGGTACTTCCCCTCAGAGATGAAGATGGACAATTTGCTTATAAAAATGGCAAGTATTAAATGATTCATCAACTATAACAGCTGTTGTTGAGGAAACCTGAAACTCACTCTCCTTTCTCAATATGGAGCCGATGTGGTTTTTTTTCATACGTGTAATATTTTTTTCCTTAGGTACTCGGCATTTGCCACTTAATAAATCATTGAATACCATAAACTTCTAGCCAGACATGTTAGAATCAATGTATAAAAGACCTATTTTCTTTTCTTGCAGTGGTTAGCATATAGTGTCATTATGTACATTAAGCTGGCCTAGAAGTCACTGTTTTCCAGACTCATCCTCCTGGGAAATTTATTGTAGGCATGTGTCTTGTACTGACTGTATTGTCAAGGACTGACATGCACTAATCATCTGAAGAACCCTAGGATTGCTGTTATTTAATAGAACATTAAGACTTTGAATACTTATGTGTTTATAAATGGTAGAGGAAGCTAAAAATGTTAAGGTCATATCAAAATTTGCAGACTGTAGATTTCAAGATGTCTTTGTTTTAATTGCTGAATAGTATTTCATTGTGTAAATGTACCACATTTTCTGTATCCATTCTTCAGTTGAGGGACATCTAGGTTGTTTCCAGTTTCTGGCTACTATGAATAAAGTTGCTATGAACATAGTTCAGCAAGTGTCTTTGTGTTATAGTGGGACATCTTTTGGGTATATGCCCAGGAATGGTATAGGTGGGTCTTGGTATAGAATTATTTCTAATTTTCTGAAATACCACCATATTTATTTTCAAAATGGTTGTACAAGTTTGTACTTCCATCAGCAATGGAGGAAGTGTTCCCCTTGTTTCACATCCTCACCAGCATGTATTATTGCTTGAGTTTTTTTTATCTTACCCATTCTGATGGGTGTAAGATGGAATCTCAGAGTCATTTGATTTGCATTTTCCTGATGGCTAAGGATATTGACCATTTCTTTATGTGCTTCTCATCCATTTGAGATTCTTCTGTTGAAAATTCTCAGTTTAGAGCTAGATTCCATTTTAATTGGTTTATTTGATTTGTTATCTAGTTTCTTGAGTTATTTAGAATAGTTAAATGTTTTTTATACTAATTATGCTGTCTCTTTATATTGCTGTGACAAGTACCTTAAACTTTTTTTTTTTTTTTTTTTTTTTTTTGGTTTTTCGAGACAGGGTTTCTCTGTGTAGCCCTGGGTGTCCTGGAACTCACTCTGTAGACCAGGCTGACCTCGAACTCAGAAATCCGCCTGCCTCTGCCTCCCGAGTGCTGGGATTAAAGGCATGCGCCATCACTGCCCAGCTAACCTTAAACTTTTTAACTGAAAGAAAGAAAGGAAGGAAGGAAGGAAGGAAGGAAGGAACGAAGATTGATTTAATTTGGGTTGCTGTTTCAGATGTTTCATTCTGGGGTGAGTTGTTCAGATGCTGCTAGGGCTCAGGTGAGTTAGAAGATCATGGAGAAGGGCATGCTGAAACTAATTTTCTTT
>CM052722.1:109449901-109472991 GCA_028551405.1 Uromys caudimaculatus
TCCAGATTTCTGTCTTCTTTTAACAACATTAGTCATATTGGATTCAGAGACCACTCTACCCCATTCTACCTTTCTTCTACCTGTTTCTTTTTTACTTCTTGATAATGCTGATAGTCTGTATATGTCAACTGAATCATACTTTTTATGACCATATTCCCACATAAGGTCATATCCACAAATACTAGAGGTTAAAATGTCATTATTCCCTTGTATTTTTAATGTCCTTCAAAAAGTGATATACTCATCTTGATCTAGAATGAGGAGTAAGAAGAGGAAAAAGATGTATTAATGCAGGAAGATCATGTGAATTTAGATTTAGGGGAAAACGATTATATGCAGTGAATAAGAAAATGTTGCTTAACAGTGCTGAATAGTCCTAATGAGGATAAAACAGCAATTAAACATTACTATGTTGTATATCATGGAACACCACGATCATGAATTAAATCAATTTTCTACTCCATCACATAGTGAACACTTGAGAAGGACTCTGTTCATGTCTCTATCTGCTACACTAAGTGCTGACTGAGTCTGGTCCAGGATGAAAAACTTAAGAAACTGTTCTGGGCTGGAATATAGAGTTTATTTGCACCAATCTCGTTCCTTAGAATTTTCTTAAAGATGACACCCCTGTAATACCTTTTGGCAGCTATTAAGGAGGGAACATTGCCTGTACATTCTACAAACCCTTTACCAAGGGAGCTCATTAGTGTAACTTGGGGATAAGGTGAGGAATTTTTCATGGCACCATCCATGTGTTGGCATTTAACAGAGATTTACCATAGCTCATATAGAATACTTACTTTGAGTGTTTTAATTCACCACAATTATTGAGAGTATATTAAGTATAATTGAGATAATATTCAGTACACAATCTACATTGTAAATATATTGAATGGAAACAGCTATTAAAGAAGCATTCTCAGTACCAAGCTCAGACAAGTTTAGCCAAGCAAATCAATGCAAGTTCATCTTTCAGTGTCAGTTGGCTGAGTTTTGGACTAGTGATGAATGCCTTGACTAGAAAGATGAAATGCTGGAATGCCAGCCAGTGCTCTGACAGCTACAGATGGTGCCAATTACTGCCAGTGGAGCCTGTCCTGCTGTGAGCCCAAGATGTCTGATTTGTGGCCACAGGAAAATGAAAAAAAGGCCTTCCAGCTGGGCTTGTCACCTGTCCTTTATTGTTCTTTAACCAAAATTGTAATGAAGTGTGAATGCCCCCTTCTTCTTTTTTTTTTTTTTTTACTTTTTGGTGATGTTAGCTGGGGACATTGAACATGATAAGGAAGCAATGTTACTCATGTTAATTGCAGAGTCATGCTAATTGCCAAGCATAGTTCAGAGAAGTTGGAATAGGTAACTAGCAAGTGGCCAGTTTTTCTCACACCTCATTTCTAGTCTACAAAATAGAATATGAATATAAGATAATGAAAATATCTCAAGCTTGTGATTTTCATTGAGCTGTGTACACACAAACATCACGTAGTATATCAATTGAAGAAAATATTCTTATTAGAATAATCACTGTGCTTCTGTCCTTTGGAAGACTTTGGATATTGGGTCCTCCCATTTAGTATCAGATGATCCCAGGGCACATATTTGAAGTGTAATAGTCAAATATATTCTATTCCTCCTTTCCTCTGAGTGTCTTATGTTGCATTCATACTTTGGAAGCATCATCTCCAAATGATAGATGGGTGTTTGCATCCTCATTATAAGGTTAACAAAGTAAAATTTTAAAAAGTTTCATTATTCTAACTTATTTGTTGGTGTGCATGCATATATACCAGGGACATGAATACCACAGTTCATCTGTGGAGACGAAAGGACAATGTTCAGGAGTTGGCTCTCTCTTTCTACCATGTTGTGCCTAGGGATAAAATTTAGGTAATCAACTTTTGGCATCAACTATGTTTATACCCTGAGTCATCTCTCAAGCCCAGAATCTGAAAGATAGTAGCATTATCAATATTAATTTCAGCCACAATATTGTGACAGTTTCTTTCTTTATTTTTATAATTATTGTATACTTATAATATAAATTAGCATTATAACTTTTCGTATAGGTATACAATGTACTTTGACCATATTCATCCCTCCTGCCACCCTCTCTTATCTCCTGTTCTCCTGCACCTGTTCCCTTCTTTCCTCCTAGCAGTCTGGCTTCTGTTCTCATTCCTTAAAAATGCAGATTCCACAGATGGTTGGAAAGGATAGTGATTATATTCTGAATCTCTCTTATTCCATTTAGCATGGTTAATCTCAGTTATACTCATTTCATGGAAAATGACAAAATATCATTCTTTATGAATGAATAATACCTTGTTGTGTATATATGGTGGATTTGGGGGAAGTATTAGGTTAGGTGATTTAGCTCTATTATTCTTAATATTATGACCAAACTTGTTGACAGATATTACTACCCAAAGTTAGCAGTGAAAAGTGATGCAAAAACATGAAATGCATTATTAAAGTCTACAAATTTGATTTGAATACAATTCTTTAAACTGTAAGAATGAATGCAGCCAAGAATAGAAAAGAATTTTCCTGTCCTGGTTGTATATTTTGAGAATAAACCAGTATTCAACTACTGGTGGGAGAGTAAGAAAGCTACTGACATCAGGCTGGAAAATAAAATAGAATGGCAATAGGAAGCAAAAAGGCAACAGCAGTGAGTTGTTTAAATTTTTTAATATTATTTGTAGCTGAGTTTTATAGGTAATGACTATAGTAAACTCTATTCATTCTGGTTCTTGGTAATGGTAATTTGCATGGAGTGTGGTAGCTGGATGTCGGAAGCTTGACTCAGGAAAAGGCATCATTTTACAATTGTTGAGCCTGTGGGTGCTAATAGTCTCTTCTGAAAGACTCAAAAGAAGCCAATATAGCCATAGCCACCTAAGAGTGCATTAGAATCTGGAAAATCCCCCAGATGTGGGATAAGCACAGGAGATGCCAGTCCTGAACCCAATCCAAGGAGTCTGGGAGCAGTGTCAACTCACATGGTCTAATCATTCCTGTGCTGGGTTTACCCACATGTTGGCCTCTCTTATGTATGATTTTACTGGATAAAAAGTGAGTACTGAAAGCCAACCTTATGGACAAGTATAAACAATTGCTTGCCATAAAAATTACTTAACTCATTAATGGTTGGTGTGTGTGAGCACATTTTAACGTTTCTAACAATATTCTTTGATGATAATTTTGTACATTTATTTCTTTTCCAATTTTCTTTCTAATTTTCTTACTTGACACAACTCACTTACTGTACCTTCACATTAGTATCTGTCTTTTGTTATATGTTTTCTCTTCTACATGGGGTATAAAACAAAAGCAATCTGATGACAGAGGGAAGACTAATGGAGAAGAGGAAAGAGTAATGTCAGGATCAATGTGATCTAAATATAGAAATGGCTGAGGCAAAAAATCTATTATTCTTTATAAATTCATATGCTCCAGGAAAAAAACATATTTATCTTAGAAAGGTAGCTTAAGAACTTCCTTCTTGTGTTTTTGAATGAATCATTAATTGCTGGTGTGAGGCATTAACTTAGAAATAGCCCAATTCTGGTCACATATTAGCAAATGTGTATGAGGCATCATCATGTTAGTGAGAACTTGCAAAGGAAGCATACTCTCCCAAAGATACCCAGGGTCTCTTTGAAAGCCCAAACTTTTGCTAATGGTTAGGACATTTCAAGCAATACAGGTTGAGTCTACAGTGGAACTTTCCATTGAAAATAAATATGGAAGGCACTGTATGGTTTTTTTGCTTGTTTTTGTTGGTGGTTTTTTTTTTTTTTTTTTTTTTTTTTTTCTCATTGTAATGCTGACTATTGAATTCTTGGGCTATCCCTTGCTTTAGCATGAGAAACTCTCCTGACATTGGAGAAAACCTAGATGATGATTTGCCTGTGTTCTAAAAACAGGCCCAAGTTTTCAAGGTTGATGTTTCTATGTAGGTATTCCTCAATTTTTGGTGCAAAGATCAAGTGTACTTCATAAGAAGTTTGAATATTTGTTGGGGAAAGGAAATTAATGATATTGCTGTTTTGGTAGATGTATATTTTAGAAGGACCACTGAGACAAGAAAAAAGTTGTTAAGCATAAACTGCCAACGATTTACCAGCCATTATTCATAGCTAAAACAGTTAATCACATGATTCTAGAGAACTAGCTAAGGGGAAGTGTCACGTGCAGGTCTCTTTTTAAACAGAGCTATTCTCCCAGCCTCATTAAGCTTATTCTCCTGGGCATATTCTCTTAGACTATGTAGCAACTCTCTAGGTATTAGTCTTCCCAGGGACAGGCTGCCTTATAAAATAATTCTCCACTGTCTCCTGAATCCATTTTCATTTACTAGCTCTAAGCTCAGAAGGAAAAAAAAAAACTAGTGTAATCCATAGGCCATTGGCCTCATGTGAACAGTCTTCTGTAGGGCTGGCATGGACACTGAGACATCTTATGCAAAATTAAAACCAGGTGGTTACTTTTCTGCTCTGCCTCTGCACAATATGTGTAGGACTTGGCGCAAATTAATGTGTTTGTCTTTTCATTCTACTTGGCCAGTAGCCATCAGGGATACTCTATTTTCATTTTGAAATTTTACTTGGCAGATCCTTAAAAGTCACCGGAGGACTTTTCCTGAGTAATAAAAAGCAACTTTCATTGAAAACTAATTATTTTTTTCAGATGAATATGCCAGCTGTTTGAAAATTCTCTAGTCACATTAAAACATATTTTAATAATGTGCACACAAATGCAGATCCATTAGTAAACTGCTTTTTGACAGTAGCTTGTAAGTACTATGTTATACTATGCCTCTAAACCTCCATCCACACAGGTCTAGCAATGTGATAAGTGAAAAAGATGTACACTGGGTAAAGAAATCACTTATTTGGGAATGGCAGACATTGTAAAATTCACTCTATAAACTTTATGAGGGTTGTTAATAAATAAGACAGAAAAGTAAGACCATATTTGTTCACTAACAGTTTTGAGATTCCAGTAGTAAGTTAAATCTAATGACTTCAGAGGTTTGAGCTGTTCTGCTTATGTTTGCTCTTCCCCATATGTCTATTTACATGGCAGCTACATGTTTTTCTGTTGCTTAAGCATGATACTAGTTATTGCAATATGCATGAAACATGAGAATTAATTAAACATTTTCTTTTCCTGCCAGAAATTTATAGCCTCATGGGATAGAATCAAAAAGGAATGTATACAGAAATATAAGCAAGGTAGAATTACCTACATTTAGAACACAGCATCAAATGATATATTGGGTTAGTGAAAAGCTTATTATACATTCTGATTGAAAGACAAAAATGTATAATAAAAGATGCATTGATTGTGCTAGACTTTGAAGAAGAATGGTGATGACAGTAATTAGTGAAATATGGATGAAGGGCATTTCTTATTGAATATACGATAGTAAAGACACAAAAGAAAATATTGTATAGTCTCCGTGAGGAATATCAAGAGAGATAAGGCTAAATGGACCAGTTGGTAGAAGATTTAAATGCAGTGAGTAGATTATTTTCTATTCTGTTTAAGTTTGTGAAAAGTGGATGGATTCATTGTGTATTATATAGGTTTGTGAGAAAAATTATTATATGTTCAAATCTTCTAATTCTGAGAGCAGGGCATAAACTCAGGAGGTAAAAAGAAGACAGATGGTATAACTGTTAATTTTGATTGTCAGTTTAATGGGATTTATAATGATCCTGATGACACACTTTTGGGTATGTCTTTAAGAATATTTTTAGAGCATTTCACTGAGGAGGAAAGACCTACTCTGAGTGTGTACAGAACAACTTCATAGGCTAGGTTCTAAGAGTGAAGAAAATGGAAGAACATAGATTGAGTGAGATCAAGACAGCAAGTGAAACACCAGTATTATTAGTATCAATAGTTCTATCTATAGACTCAGTGTGATCAGATACTTCCCAGTCATGCCATCCACCAGACCTAGAGACATCTCAGTACCATACCTTCCACAAAACAGTTGATTGTACCATTTTATTATGAGTCAAAACTCCTCCTTGACTTGATTTTACCACAGGAACCCCCAAATAATTAATATGAAAAATGGTACCAAGAACCAGGGTTCTACACTGATAAGTCTGACCATATAGTTCTTACTATTTTGCAAACTATTTGAAGGACAAATATGGAATACTTTAGATCCATGGGTAGAGAAGCCCAAGAATCCTGGTAGGAGTTTCGAAGACTAACCGCTTTTCTTCTTCTTGACTGTGGACATAATGTGATCAAGTGCTTCATTCATGCTCCTTTCACTTCTATCACAGCTGCTTACATGCTGCTCATTCCCCGCCATACCTTCAGAGTGAATTAAACAAACCCATCTTCCTTGGTATGCTTTTGTCTGATATTTGTCACAATAACCAAAAAGTAACTAACACAGATAGGTTAGGAGCTTTTGAAATTGTTTGGGTGAATGAAGATCTGGGACCAACAGGGACATTAAAACAATTATCTGGGAAATCTAATCAATGCAGAAAGTGAGCTTGCTAATGCATATGGATGGGAGGAAGGCACTTAACTGGTTTTATTGGCTTGGTCTGGCCAGATAATTATTTCAGCTCTCCACTTTGCTTTGACTTTGCCACAGTCATTATATGGTTTGCATAAATTTCTTAGTATCTATAGGTTTCATTTTAACCAGCTGAAAAGAAGGCAAATGACTTTTGTCATCATTGGTAATTGCCACATAGGAATGCTTTATGCATTTGTACAAGGGCTAGCATATTCTTGGCATGAAATGAACATTAATAAGTTTTCTAATATTTATTTTAAAGTGTTTCAAGATCTTCTAGAAAATCAACATATTGAAATGTTAAATATTTTAAATACAAATAGTATTCAAAGTAATAAATTGGGAACAATTTTAGTGGCTTTCCTTTTGTTACAAGTCCTCTCTGATCCATTTTCAGTTTATTCATAAAACTTCACTTATAAAATAACTACAATCTCCAAAGTTGTTTTAAGAAAGATGCTAGAGTTTTTAGGATGGATTAGGAGATGTCTCCATCAACTCTGAGTTTATCCCCATTGAGTAAAGGGTTCCAAGCTATCTTTCATTGACAGTTGAAAGTAAGGAATGTGCAAATTTAACGGCACCCTTCCCTGATGGCTCAAGGACTAATGATAGAACAATGCTTACTTTTTTCAGAGTAATGATAAAAACTTAAAGGAATAAATGTGTTTGGCCAGTTACCTCACGGTTTTGTAGAGTACAAAAGAGATGGGCAGAATTCCGAAATGGTTTAGATAACATATTGTTTGAGGAAGCCATTTTACACTTCCCTTTATCCCCACAAAACAGGCAAAAGTGCACATTCATGATATTCACATGTATTGTGGTTTGTTAATGTGGCCAGAAACAGGGCATGTAAAATATCTGTTGCTATTTGACAACCATTAGCAGTGCCTAAACCAACAAAAATGCCCAGAGCCAGAAGGCATGCATGTTCT
Source organism: Uromys caudimaculatus (assembly GCA_028551405.1). NCBI lineage: Eukaryota > Metazoa > Chordata > Mammalia > Rodentia > Muridae > Uromys > Uromys caudimaculatus. The sequence goes on from CM052722.1 coordinate 109,457,402, forward strand.
GCAATCAACAAGTAAATAAGTAAAACTATTCTTAGGACTTCAAACCAGTAAGTTAACTTAGAAATTCCTCATTGTAGAAAATACACCTTTGTGATTGTTGTGTGGCCTCAGAAAGCCAAGTGACAGTAGAGAGGAGCACCAATATTGAACTACTTTATTCTAGAAGAAGTATTCCAGTAGGAAGGAAGAATCTATTCATACAGCCAGGTTCCCGAGTTCTTTATCTCAGGTCAGTGCTTCTTATGGATCATTTCAATAACACTATCTGGCGATACAGCAATTTTTCAAGTACCCTATTTTTTTTCTGATGCTGGTTCATTTTGTAAGAGACCCACAAGGTAGTTTGTCAGATTCTTTATAGAGAAGAATTCTGTTATCAGTGTACATAGGGCAGGCCCCAACAATACTGTGCCAAGCTATGGGTATACTTTTCAGCTGACTTTGATAAAAGATTCATCCTAAAGACATGAACTAAAGTAGCAGCACTTGACTTCACATGAATGGGTAATTTCTATAGGAATGTATTCATTATTTCAAAAATATAAAATGCTGATTATTTGGAACTTTCTATTTGGGAAGAATAATGTATTTCTATCAGAGAACACACAGTTGTTTAGGTTAATTACCTGTCAGTATAGGCAGGAAGAATTCTATAACTCTGTAGCCCACTCGTCTATTTAAGGAACACCCAGTGACATGTTTGTGGCTTCCTTTTCCTTCTATATAAATAGAACTAGGTTCCAAACAATTTGATCTTTGGTCAGGAAGTTTTATCACTGACTCAGATTTAGAGATGCAATTAGTTTCCCATCACCGAGTGTGGTCATCCTGAAACAATTATGATAATTAGTATTATACCTGTGAGGTTTTCTCAGAAGGTAAAGTTCATTGTCTTTTTCCTATTAATGAACTGCTCAGAATAAATTAATAAAAGTAGCTAATTTTGACTACTCATGCAGCATATTGCCTGCCTGCTTTATATTATCTCTCAAAAGCATTTGCTTGTGGATGAGTGAAATTGTCATTCATTTATTCATTAAAATATTTGTAATACAATGCCCATGTTGCCAGAACTGTCATCTTAGGAACTAAATGCTATAGCATTTTCTTCTCTAATGTATTATGTCTATTTAGCCTAGTGTATTCATCTTTGTTTTGTGCAATCATCCATCTCTCTATCCATCAATCTCTGATAAATACTAGAATTGACCCCTTACACATCAAAAAACATTGCAAGTACTCTGGAAATTGAGCTTAGTAGGATTTTATATGATCCTTGATATGGAGCTTATAACATATCTTTAATGAAAAAGAAGGGGAAAAACCACATTTAGCTAGTAACATTTTCCCATATGTTAGCAATGCCAGTGGCATACATCCTAGACCTCCATGATTGATGTATGTCAATACGACTTATCTATTTTCTTTTGGAATGCTGCCAATTGGTTACCATATCATTAGATGCACACTCTAGCAGGATATATAATTAATGCATGGAAATTGTAGCTCTCAGAATTTCTCCATAAGCATAGTTTAACACCTTAATCTGACATTTGGCTTGATCAAAAATGTTTGTTTGAGGAAGATACAACTAGCCCATTTTATAGTACATGGCTAATAATCTGACAGGAGACCAACATCCACCCAAGCTAATTTCATGAGGTGTCGTGAATTCCAACAAAAGAACTCTTCTTGGCTGGACTTCCTGATGACTTTTCATGGCATGTTATGGGGCCAAAATCTGAGGACAGAACATGTACTGTGGCTTCTGCTCATACTGTGGGGATATTTTAGGACAGTTTATACATATGTGGAACTGTGTTGAGATGTTCACTCTGTGATTCCTTTGCTTTCAGTGTTGTCAACATTTCCATTCTTGCAGCAGACACTGCTTTGGCTCTTGCACTTGAGCTATTATCTGATTGCACCCTAACAATTTGTCCATACTTTGGGGACTAACAACAGTAATAGCAAACAGGATGAAGAAAGAAGAAACTTAGCAGACATATACATGCTTGGCACTACATTTTCCTTGAACTTCCAAGGAATTCCATGAAATAAGAGTTGATATTTTGTCTCACTGGAACAATAATCAACCTTTATTCCTAAAACCATGCCGTGAAGGATGGAAGCAAGATTCTATGTCAAATCCATGTTAATTTCATAGCCTTGTATCTTTAAAAATCTCTAACACACTGTCTTAGTCAGTGTTTCTATTCCTGCACAAACATCATGACCAAGAAGTAAGTTTGGGAGGAAAGGGTTTATTTAGCTTACACTTCCACATTGCTGTTCATCACCAAAAGAAGTCAGGACTGGAACTCAAGCAGGGCAGGAAGCAGGAGCTGATGCACAGGCCACGGAGGGATGTTTCTTACTGGCTTGCTTCCCCTGGCTTGCTCAGCCTGCTTTCTTATAGAACCCAAGACTACCAGCCCACAGATGGTACCACCCACAAGGGGCCCTCCCCCCTTGATCACTAATTGAGAAAATGCCTTACAGCTGGATCTCATGGAGGTATATTCTCAACTGAAACTCCTTTCTCTGTGATAACTCCAGCTTGTGTCAAGTTGACACACAAAACCAGCCAGTACATACACTACCACCTATTTCAACATTCGTTATGAACTCAGATGACACAGATGACAGTGACTGAATATGTATCATTGTTGTGGCTTAGTTTGGCTGATCAGCACTATAATTTTGAACACATCAAAAGATTAGAGCATCTGAAAGTATTAGACAATATTACATTTCCATTTACATAAAATTCAATTAAATTCATTGTATATAATTTTATTTTACAAATAAGTGAGCAATGCAATTAAATAGCATCTATTGATATCTATAAGTTCAACATGCTAAGCCAATATCTTTTTAAAGCTATTAAATTCAACTTTTTATAGATTACAGTAGAAATAACCATTCAACAATATTTACATGAAACCCTTATATAAGAAACCAGTTTCTTGTTTCTGGATGAAAAATAGACTTGTCAATGACCTCCATATACTTACACTTAAGTTGGTGATGGGGAAAGGAAAAAGCAAGCTTTATTAGTTCAATTATCCCATTTTTCCCATTTGTAGAAGGTATTAGAAACCATGTTTGTAGTGTAACAAAAGACTCTAAAATTAAAACAAGCATTCCCTTTTCAGTTGCTGAGGCTATGACATGTTACAGTAGAGCAACCACACATTGCTCTCAGAATTCACTGGGCCACATTTTGGGGGCTTATGAGATAAAGACAGGACCAAGTTATATTTACACACTACACTTTTAGCTCTAACATTACACCATTAGTAACCTTACATCTGAATTTCATGTAAGGAGATTAAGAACTATATTTATGGTGGAAAAGAAGAAAATCGAGGGTTTTTTCCCCACAAATGGGATGCGTGGTTAGGGAAATCCAAGTAGGTCATTTTCATTGCTTATAAAATCCTCAAAAGGGCCTGGTTATGTATTTTTCAAACCATTTCTTTTAGTTTCAGGGATATTATTTGAATCCTCTTCTAGGCTGTACTTTATTCACTTATCCCAAACTTAGTTTTTCTTCTAATGTTGATTTCCACATCTTTCATGATCTCCATTTTATGATTTCTTGGCAGAGATGAGTCATATTTATCTGTTCACAGCTCTCGTTTTAGTTAGGTGCTATTGCTCTCTTTACATTTCCATGTTTTCTCTGGATCTCACGTTACAACGAATATTCGCTTTTCAGCGTATACTGGAGTTTCCCTATAAACCTTTGGAATAATCCTATGGACCTGAGATTTTAAAAAATGGCATTACATTATAATGCTCCAGCACAATCAATTGCTTTGTGAATGGGATGTTTTTCGAAGAGTAAGAGTATTTATCAAGCAAGAGCTATTCCATTTTAAATAATGGGCAGCAATTGATGCCCCTCAACTGTGACCATCAATGACAGTGAAGACTTTATAGTTGAAAATCCCAATGTTTTGTTACATAAATACTTAAAATTGCAGTGGTTATAAGCTTTAAATGTAGTAAAAGAACGAATGGGAAAAATGCCCCCATATAGACATACAACCCCGCACCTCCCATTTTTTTCTAAATGTGTATAGTATTTTGTTCTCTATGTCTCCTTAAACAGTGAAATAAAATTCACAGTAACTCTTTGAAAGTTACTGGGTAGGCTGGAGAGATGGCTCAGAGGTTAAGAGCACTGACTGCTCTTCTGAAGATCTTGAGTCGAAATCCCAGCAACCACATGGTGGCTCACAACCATCTGTAATGGAACCTGATGTCCTCTTTTGGGGTGTCTGAAGACAGCTATAGCGAGCCGAGTCAGAGTAAGCGGGCCTGGAGTGAGATGAAAAAGTGTCTGAAAGTTACTGGGTAATGGGAAAGGTATATTTGTCAGTGTATCATACTGGACTTGAATGGACATAATGAATTTCCTATATTCTTTCTCTTTTTGCTTCTTAAATTTTATAGGAAGGCTCCAGAGTTTTACCTAAACTCAACAAATATAATAGAGAAAACACTATAGGATCTAGAAAATGGACTCTTTGAAGATCAGAATAGGATATGCTATATATTTTGTTTAAAATAAAGTCACATACATGATGTCCATCTCAAACATATTTGCAACTTCTTACAGGCTGAAATTACCTGTTGATTAAATGCAACCACAGATTTTCCACTGAATTTATTTGAAAGATATTTTATAAGAGAAATAGAAGCAAAAATAAATGTGTGTAAGATATATGGGACACAGTATCTTCTTTTATGATGCCGAGTTTTCTGTATAGAAACAGTCTAGGAAATTATATCCCCAAATTTTACATGTCAAAAATGATGTTAAGAATCCCCCCAAAATTGATTTTATGTTTTCATTTACTTTTTTTTCTATATAAGATGGGTCATTGTGTGAAATAGCCTAGTAAGATAGAAACCCTTTTAAAGATACAGACCATAGCAAACCTAAACAGTAACATATCTGCTTTTGCCATGTAACCAGACATTGGTGGCACAAAGGATCAAACACAACTGCATAATCAGTGCCTCTTTTATTTTTTTATAATTGCTTATCTAAAAACCCTGTAAAAAGAAAGTAAAGTGAAAGTGTCATTATTCAGAAATAGCTATGCCTAAACATTTGCTTTACTTGCAGATGCATGTCTGTATAGGTCAAAGATAAAAATTGAGATTATTTTTGAAATCTTATCTTGCCTTTGGTTTTCATCCTAAAACATAGGCATTACCTCATATTATTAGGTATCCTTCAGAATAACAATTTTAAAATCCAGTACCTTTTTCCAGGTCATGCCATCCTCTTTCAAGGAGTTCATCTCTCATAGTTGACTGTCCAAAATTTAAAAAGAAAATAAACATGAGAGTCCTCTAAGAGCCATCTATAATGTAATTATATTGTCTCTTGGAAGTCCCAATGGAGAGGTTTGTTTCAATTTTATTTTTCTGTACTGTTTTGTACCAGATCTCAAAAAGGAAAATATTGAAAAAGAAATTTCTCATGTATTGAGCTTTTTAGCTGACCCTGCTTCTGTTTTTAACTCTAGACTTGTCATGACCTTGTCTCTTATAATTTCTTTCTTTTTTTTTTATGTGTGTGAGTGTTTTGTCTACACATATGTCTCTGTACCACATGAATGAATAGTACCCACATAAACCAGAAAAGGTTATTGGATCTTTTAGGACTGTAGTTACAAATGTTGTGAGTCACAATGTGGGTTTTGGTAAGTAAACCAGGGTCCTCTGGAAAATCAGACAAGGGCTCTTAATCATCTCTCTAGTTGTCCTACAGTGTATTTGTTTTTGTAAAGTTGGAATGCTACTCAGCAAAGAAGGGAGGATTTAAGGAAGAATTAGAATCATATATGACCCAGAGCTTTGAAGATGCACAGAACATGCTAGCATTTCCCATGGTGTTTCTAGAGTAGTTTAGGGGGTTATGACTTTTGTGCTTGGCTCCATGCTTTCCTTATGTGGAACCATTAGTGATTTGGTGCTCTGATAGCTATTCTCTTGTATAGATCTTTTGGTAAATCAAGAAGTGATCCAATGTTTTAAGGTTTCCATCTTACTTTGGTACAGTTGTGTAACTGTGAACCAGTCATTTTCTCTCTTGCTTCATTTCTGAAATGAAGAGATTGAGCCACCTGATCTGTTTTAGTTATTGTTCTATTGCCATGAAGAGACACTGTGACCAAAGAACTCATAAAATGCAGCATTTAATTGGGGCTGGGCTGCAGATTTCAAAGTTTTACTCCATTAGCATCAGGGTAGGAAGCATGGCAATAGGCAAGCAAGCATGTTGTTGGAAGTAGCTGAGAGCTACATCCTGATCCACAGGCAGGAGAGAGAGAGAGAGAGAGAGAGAGAGAGAGAGAGAGAGAGAGAGAGAGAGAGAGAGAGGTATTGAGCCTGGTGTGGTATTTTGAAACCTTAAAGCCCATCCCATTGACACACCTCCTCCAAGAAGGACACATCAACTCCAGCAAGGCCACTCCTCCTAATCCTTCCAAACAGTTCAACTGAAACCTAAATATGCAAATACATGAGCCTCTTGGGGCATTCCCATTTAAACCACCACTGACCCTCATTTAAATGAATAGTTCTTTTATAATATTCTATTTATCAAATGATAAGGCATGTGTCCTCCAACAAAACTACAATGGTAGATTGGGAAAGTAGAAGATATTCTTATATCCATGAGCTTTTATCACATTCTCCTAGTTGGCATCACAGTTACTATGACATAGCCCAGAGTTATCTGTTTCAAGGTTGCTGCAGTCTGATTGACCTTTAGGTATATCTGTGTGGCATTATTATTATTTTTTGATTGTCACTGTGGGTGTTATCATCCCTAGGTAATGGGTTCTTAGCTGTATAATAAAATTATCGGAGCAGACGCTAGAATATGCAACCCAATGAGCAGTGTTTCTTCTTGGTGTCAGCTTTAGTGCCTACTTGAACTCCTTCCCTAAATTTCCTCAGTGATGGATTGTGACATGAAAATATCAGCCAAATAAATCCTTTCCTACCAAAGTTGATTTTGGTCATGGTGCTTATCATAGCAACAGAACTCAAACTAGAAATTCCATCTACCCCAAGTCAAGATTAGAATCCAGTCACTTCTTGACATCTTGCTAACATTATTTTGATGAGGCAATTTTTAATGGCTCAACAACATCTTGGCTCTATTTGATTTGAAATGCCCATTGGCTTAAAATGAAACAAAGATTTTGGTATATTTTAAAAAGTATTTTGAAGCTTAAGGTGGAGTTCCGGTGCTTGTGTCTTGTACATGAATGCAATGATTATTGCTCCTGTGTCTTTAAAACCTAAGGGCTGACATGCATATTAATATTACATTGCACTGTAGACTGACAATCATACTGCATAACTGAAAGAGGAAAAATAAACATTAGTAATCAATGTAGCCTGTCAATTTTTAAAAAGCTAAAAGAAAAATATCAGTAGAACTTACTGCCTTATTCACAGTGGCAAGTGGATAGCTCTTTCATAATATTCTATTAGGTGAATGATAAGACATGAGTCCTCTAACAAAATTTTAAATAGATGCTAAGATGTTGTTTTCTACCATATGGATGTTTCTTCTCAATTAATATTGAACCATGACAAGCTTTCACTGACCATTCTTTTTCCTTTTTGGAATATTAGCTCATGTTTGTGAGATGGTACTTTATTCCCCTGACTATGACTTAAATTTTTCTCTTTCAGACCTTTTTAAAATGACCATTATACAGCATCATTTACCTTTTTTTATGCCCAGAGTGTTTGGGGGAGACTACATATAAAAGAACACAGGTTATAGAGCTAAGTAGAGTTCCTCCTCTTAGTTCTATATAGTATTAATCATTGTTGGATTTTCTAAGGGGATCAGTGTTGTTCATCTTTTGGAACATCTTAAACCTCTGCCTCAAGTGTTTAGCTAAGAATTTTGTTTTCCAGAAAGGAATCACCAGAACCATAAAAGTCAGCATAGAAAGAAGTTAAGACTACAGTAATGGATTTTATTCATCAATCCATTCATCCTTATCTGTTCTTTCTGATATTGTGTAGAAGAGAAAAGTTTATGAGCAATGGTACTCTTATGTTATATAATAGAAGCTTACCTTGACTCTGTGAGAACCCAGCCAATGGGAGACATGGCAGCTAGGCTGCTCTGAATATTTCCCTTTCTTAAAGACTGTGATCACCTTCATTGCTGGAGACTGGTAAGGATTGGCATCCTAAATCCTAAAAGACTATACATAGCATAGAAATATGCAAAGGACTGGCCCACCCTAAAAATAAAGAATTTCAGTGTAAGAAGTGACTGACATGTTGACCAAGAACTACAGGGCAAGTAAGTTGATTTAAAGAGCGAAAGGTTGCATTAGATATAGGGTGATCTTGCTGAGACAGAATGTAGTCTTTTTCAACTACATTTCTCACTGTGATGGCTGTGAATTTGACATGAAGTATTCCTGGGTCATCCTCCCAGATACCAGGTATCAATAGAAGCTGTTGGTATCAGAACATGCACTACTCCTTAGAAACTCTTACTTACCCTTCAATAATTATCTTAAAAGACAGTGTTGTAAGGAAGCTTTCCCTGTACTCTATGTGCCCCTCACAGTGCACTGTGCAAAATCTTTCCATATGGCTTTTTACTTAACAGGTATTAAACAGTAGGCTTGCCTGTCTTTTTACAATTGTAGTTCAAAGCAATACATACTATGTGTCCCCTACAGGCTTAAATAAACACTTTTTGAATGAACCAAACAAACTAGTATATATTCCATACACTAAAGTGCCATATGGGATGCATGTAAAATCTTGAATAGGTATCTCTTTAAAAAGAAGAAAAAAAAAAAAAAGAATTATTTTAGTTTGAGGAGTAGATGGAAATAACACAATCCAAACCTTTATAACAGGACATTTAGCTGTCAAGTACTAGGTTGACAGTTTTTGGCTTTCTAACTGCCTTTTAAAAGCCAGGATCAGTTCTCAGGTTTCTTGTTTACAAGCACTTTTGGTTTTGTTTTATTTTACTTTTTTCTGTTATTTTCATTAGTAAAAATATTTTAATGATGGTAATACAGTGAGCTGTATTAGATCAGCTAGAATCTTTAGCCTCTCCAAGCATGGGCATTACATATTCAAAACAGGACCTAATGTTTCAGAGCTTCATATTCTACTATAATTATATGGTTCAATGCAAGTGATTATATCTCTTCTTCAGTAACGGGCTGAAAAGTTTTGGTTTGCTGGTTCTCTCATAATTTACTGCCTAGGTATAATAGGCTAGTCTTGCGGAAAAAAAGATGATAAATGATGCTGGCTAGGATTCATAGATTTATTAAATTTCTATCAAACAGTGCAACAAAAAAAATCTGCTTAAGTTAGAAATGGGCTCAAATTTTTTAATCAAAATTCATGAGTCCTGATGCTTGGTTCAGTAGGTCCAAGGAAGGCTTGAATTGAAGACTGATTAAAGAAAATAAAAGGCTTATTTGAAGTAATTTTTCAATGACGGCTTTTAATTGGATGTTAAATCAAATTCTTATCTGCCTTTCTGCAGATAGCACATTATATAAAATACTGTTAGCTGCATCACCACTGTAACGGATACACTGAATAACAAGTGACTTCTCACTTTACACTAAGAGGGGAGAAGGCTTGTGGTTGTCAGCCTGTCAGAAATTAAGTATGTAAATTAATGCTTAAGTATATGAATATGATTTACAAGAAGCTTTGAGTGTTGTTGGGGGCAAATACTAAGTTTTTTAAATTTTTCCCTTCAAGATTAACAAGTGCCCAGTGACCTTTACCACTTGGGTGAGATTCTGAGTGTATTAGTATGTGATTTTCATGCCATTTTGCCATTGAGCTTGTCTGGAAGCTTCAGTACTCAGAAGAGCAAATATTGCAGTCATTCTCTGACGTCCCTTTCTGCCACCCATGAATGTCAGCCCATAAAGGCAATTGCATCAGCATTTCTTCATTTTCCAATATAATCAGGAAGTGTGGTACTAATGGTCGTAGGCACTTATCCATCTTTTGCAGAGCATGGGTGCCCTCTCTTGCTTCAGGCAGGACCTATCTTGATCTTGGAGGTCACAGAAAGCACTCCAGTGAGGAAATCGAGCATTGTTGGAAAGAACCATTTGTGTCCTGGGAAAGCGCTTACTCTTTTGCAGGCCACAGCAGAAAGAGGGTGGAACAAATCCAGCTTTCACAGCTGACTGAGATGAAGGTGGCTTGCAAGAATTAATGGAACTTTTGTTAAATGCTGAGTTAACTCCCAGGACAGTGTTTACTGATTGAGGGAATGGAGTTTGCATAGACTGGTTTTCTCATATACATTTTTAATGGTAGATCTCAAGTAGACAGCTCATTAATTTCAAGATTCTTTATTGCCAAGAATAATATCCTTTGGGCTTGGGAAAAGTCTGTCCCACTTTTGGTTCTACCTGCCAGAGGAAATATAAAATCTGCACTTGACAGAGTTTTAAGAGAAGAGACCCCATTACGCAGCTGACATCCCAATATATCTCTATCTCTTTGTTTTCCTTAGTAGAAGTGCTGCTGCTTTGGCTTTCCACTTCTGAGATTACTTGGGATGTAGTCATTTCATTGACCGAGCTTGCTCAAACTAATGAAATCCATGTTGGCTTTCTAGTTTGTCTTCTAAAAACTATTTTTTATTTATTCCTTGACAGTTTCACACACACACACACACACACACACACACACACACACACGCACACACACGCACACACACGCGCACACATGCACACGTGTGTGTGTGTGTGTGTGTGTGTGTGTGTGTACACGTGTGTGTGCGTGTGTGTGTGTGTGTGTGTGTGTATTTTGATCATATTCACCTATGCATTGTGCTCCCTTATCTTTCTCTCAGTGCCATTGAATTCATCTCAAAAAGTCTCTCTTCTCCTTTCAGGTTTTTAACTACATATTTTCTGAACTCTTAGTAGAGTATGCATTAATCTGCGAATTCAAACTTTATTAATCCTAATAATTATATCTATTATGAAAAGAATACTTCTTAAGACCATGTTGACTACTTTATACTGTTGGTAAGAACGGTGTGTGGTGACTGTTGGAGCAACTGAGCAGTGTCAAAAAGTGATCAAGCAGGTACTGCAGCCTTCACTGGACAGACAAGAGGTGCTCGAATAAAGCATGATGATTCTTCCTGAAACCTAAGAGGACATGTAAGGTAGTTAGCATTGTAACGAGGGATATGAGGCTCAAGAATGCCAGTTAATTAGTAGCTAAGCAGTGAAGACATCATGTAAAATTTGAGTAAGGATTTTTCCACTTTTGCTGCTTCTCTCAAAATTTCCAGCACTTTTCTCCACTATCATATCAAATAGCTACATCTTAACATTGGTCCATGGGCCTCCAAAGCAATAATTCTTTGCCAGACCTCATTTTTTGTGATTTACTTTAAAGGAGATAGCATATGACACTGTTCATTTTGAAGATTTTCCATGGTACTGAATTCTGTCAGTACACATAGCACTCCCTTGTGCAGTGTCTTTCTCTTCTGCCCACATCATAAGGGATCAGCCTTTCAGTGTTTTAACCTTTGTCCTTGTCACTCATCATATTTATTCATTTTCAAAGCTTCAGTCACTTAAGCAGGCATTTCAACTTATGCTATTCTTCTAGAATCCCTTCTTGTACATCTAGCTATCCTTTATGCCAGATTTGGATTGAAAACTGAATTCCATAAGGTATTTTCTGAGTAAACTCAGTAAAGCTGATTAACATTTGCTAAGCCTCCATTTCTTCATTTATAACTTGGAAATAATTATAGTTCCTTATAGTGGGTTGTAAAATTTAAAATGAGACAGTAAAGGACTGAGCATGGAATATGGTATATAATAAACACTAAACAGTAGTGGCTATTCTTAAAACTAGGACTTACTGTTAGGGCACATGTCACAAGATTCCTTACACTGTCATTCTTAATGACCATATCCTGTCTTTGTTAGACGGCCCATGAGCAGCTACAAACTATGTGTCTATCAAGCTGCCATAATAAAAAAAAATGCATGTGATAAACTTCTCATTTGATGGCAAATGCAGTAGTTTGTTTTCATTCTATGAGCTGAACAAAACAAATTTTGCTTATTTCCAAATACTTCAGCTCATAAATGTACATTTAAATCCACATAGAAATAACGGCATTTGCAGCATAAAGTAATAATCCCTTGCCTACCATTATGTAACGTTTAAAGGAAAGAACCAGTTTCTCTAGGAGACTGTTAGTCATGCCAATACTTAGGTGAGCTTAAAACATCATCCATCTAGTTTAATAGCATCATCCGTGTGTGTGTGTGTGTGTGTGTGTGTGTGTGTGTGTGTGTGTGTGTGTACTCAAATGTGTATATGTATGTGCTATGTCCTTCATTCTAGGCCATGGTGCTATTTTATAACTGAGGTATTATCTTTGGGAATGAGTAGGAGATGTACTTCAAGGGAAAAATGGAATTACCAGATTATGTAAATTAATTGTGAACAATTTTAAGACATCCTGCTGACCATGGCAAAGAACATGTGGCTACGATGGCATTACTAGAGTCAAAATTATATTACGCTTAAAATATACTGAACAACTTCTAATTGAGTTTGTGTTCTGGGGATAGCTACCATAAGTATCATCTGTGTATGAGTAAGATTGGGGGGGTGTTAAATTATAGAACCCATCTTATTCTGGATGGCCAATATCAGGTGCTTAAAAATAATAGTACTGTGTTGGCAAAGTGACTCAAGAGATTATAGATGTATAGGCACTTTCTATGAAACCTGACAACTTGAGTTCAATTCCAGAAACTTGCATGGTGAAAAGAGGAAACCACCCCTGTACATTGTCCTCTAATCTACATATGCATTCTCTTTGTTTGTCTCTGTCTCTTTCTGTGTGTCTCTGTCTCTCTCTGTCTCTGTCTGTCTTTCTGTCTGTCTCTTTTTGTCTCTCTCTTTCTCTCTCTCTCTCTCTCTCTCTCTCTCTCTCTCTCTCTCTCTCTCTGTGTGTGTGTGTGTGTGTGTGTGTGTGTGTGTGTGTGTGTGTGTGTCTATGTCTACCTTTTGGAGTCTTCATAAATAATCTGGCTGGCTGCTTTTTCTGTAACAAACAAGCTGCTTGTTCAGTCTCTATGGAAGTTATATTAGTATATTGAAGCTACTATAACAACATATCATAAAAAGTAATTTATAGAAGTTTCAACAGTTCGAGAGGTTGGAAAGTCCAATTTATAGTGTGGGGAAACTTCATGTAGAAACTTGAATAATGGCTACCTTACTTATTCAAAGTTAGAGCCTTCTTACTCTCTTCTAACATAATAGAAGAGACGAGGAAGCTTTGGGGGTATTTTATAACATCCGTAGCCCTATTCACAGAGTCTCTGCTGTCATGAACTAATGATAACTTCTTAATGGTCCCACTCTCTGTGAACATCATCTCTGCCATGAGAATTTTAGCATATAAATTTGGGGACACAAACTTTTCAACCACTTCACATGTGCTATACCCACTGTCAGAATATCGTACTCCTCCTTTCTCTTCCAATTATTTGCCATAGTTGCTTCTAACAACAGAGAAAGCCAATTACTGAGTGAACATTGTAAAGTCTGGCAACCATCCACTGTTAGAGTTTCAGCCTACTATGTCAATGGTCATGAAGAGAAGAGAAGACGAGTGGAAGTGAGGGTGGGAGGAAAAAACAGCAATTTATCAAAATCACTGGAGAACCAGACAACATGCTAATGATCCAAGTATAGAGATTACACTTCTATTTGTATTCTTGAATAGCACCCTAATTTTAAAAATTGGATTTCAAGTGAGAGGATGCCATGGTCACATTAGCATTGAACTAGCCACAACACATCCCTGATTTAATTATGCTGTGTAAAAATCTAAGTAGTGATATAAGATCTTATCCCATTTGGGGCTTTGGATTTTTATTTTTAATTTAACCTTTGTGGTAGATAATACTATCTTTTTAATATGGCAGCACTATCTAGTCAAGACCCTAATTGAACATTGACAGAAATTCATGGTTTTTTTTTTTTTAACTGCATTGAAGAAAAATTGTATACTACATGCTTAGATATGTTTCTAATTATAAATTGGCATTATATTGTTTTAATTGTCCTATTAAAAACAGTATCTGAAATTCTTCCAGTGAGTTTTATTGACTTGATTTATTCACAGTAATTTTTGATTTGAAAAAATTTTAGACATCAACTACACTTCCTAAATCTCCATTTTAACAATATTAAAACCCTCACAAAGTCACAATAGACCTTATCATCCCCATTTCCTGGGATACACCTCCTCACTGAGCATGGATGCCTAGGTGAAATTAGAGGAGACATAAGCAGCCATTTCTAAGACTTACTGATTTGTAAGTTCTACATAAGTCCTTTGGATGGTATTATGATATAGCTGTTTCTCTGTGGGAAATGAAATATGATTACATGAAATGAAGCCATGCCAGAATCACTCAACTCAACATTTTATAATATGCATAATTTGTTGAGGTTTTTTTCTGAAATCCTTGAAAGATGCTGTTTACTCTTTGTTTCAGAAAAATTGCTACTTCTGGGAGTTGATAATATGGTTTTAAATTCTTCAAAAGGATCTGTGAGTTGTAACTATTCTGATTATTCTGAGGTGTTTTTTTTTTTTAAGTTTCTGGTTTTGGTGAGAAAATTATATAGTATGGAGTATATTTTAAATGCAATTATCTATCAGTGGCAGAAAGTTTTGATGTAATACCCAAGTGGACTATGGGACAGATAATACAGCTCAGCCGTTACTCTAAGATACGCATCTTGTGATACATGCTTTGGTACATCCTCATTTATCTCATTAAACTTATTCTGACACAATCTTCATGTAGTAGTTCTGATTTCTTTGGCTGTCAAAACACCCATATGATATCTTTTTAGGGGAAATAATGTTGCCACTGTTTTAGTTTCCTGAAGTTCTTATGAGCATTCTGTGTTTTACTGGGTAACATGGGGCTATTTTCATCACAGATTCTGACAAGATAAGTTGATGTTGAGATGTCAGCCAAAGTCCTTAAGTCAAAAGTTTACCATAAATCCTAATAAGTGACAGGACATGATACCTAATTTCTATGAGTCATATCTATACTCAGTAGATGTCACTGCTACGGGTCTACTCCATCTGCATAAATCATGGTCTCCCAATCTTACTACATCATATGTTTAGGTAAGTTATTTTTTTCTTTTTCTTTTTTGATACTTTATTTACATTTCCAATGTTTCCCCCTTTCTAGGTCTCCTGTTTGGAAACCATCTATCCCCTCCTCCTTCCCTACCTCTATGAGGGTATTCCACCTTCAACCCACCCGCCCACCCACTCCTATATTCCCACCTTGACATTACCCTTTACTGGGGCCTCTAACACCCTCAGGCCCAAGGGCCTATCCTCCCCCTGATGGCCAACAAGGCCCTCCTCTGCCACATATGTGGTCCGAACCATGGGTCCCTCGATGTGTATTCTTTGGTTGGTGGTCCAAACTTCAGGATGA
>CM052722.1:109473491-109507811 GCA_028551405.1 Uromys caudimaculatus
CAGGTAGATCAATGGAATAGAATTGAGGACCCAGAAATGAACCCACACACATATGGTCACTTGATCTTCGACAAAGGAGCTAAAACCACTCAGTGGAAAAAAAGACAGCATCTTCAACAAATGGTGCTGGGTCAACTGGCAATCTACATGTAGAAGAATGCAAATTGATCCATTCTTATCTCCTTGTACAAAGCTCAAGTCCAAGTTGATCAAGGACCTCCACCTAAAACTAGTTACACTGAACCTAATAGAAGAGAAAGTGGGGAAAACTCTCGAACACCTGGGTACGGGGGAAAAGTTCCTGAACAGAACACCAGGGGCCTATGCTCTAAGATCAAGAATAGACAAATGGGACCTCATGAAACTGCAAAGCTTCTGTAAGGCAAAAGACACTGTCAATAGGACAAAATGGCAACCAAAAGATTGGGAAAAGATCTTATCCAATCCTATGTTTTTGTTTTTTTCGAGACAGGGTTTCTCTGTGTAACCCTGGCTGTCCTGGAACTCACTCTGTAGAAATCTGCCTGTCTCTGCCTCCCAAGTGCTGGAATTAAAGGCGTGTGCCACCACTACCTGGCTGTAACAGTTTTTTTCTCTTTGATAACTGTCAATTAAACATTTAATTATCACTAATTGGGTTGTCTTTTTACACTCCTAAGGAAAGCTAAGGCATTGGTGTCCCTTTCTACATATCTATATTTTCTAGGACACTTGACTTGATCAATATTTTTAGTTAGTTATCCATAGTAAAAAACATCAAGACTGTGCCTTTGGATTTAGAAATGCACAAATAATATGTATTCATATGTTGAACATACCTGTATGCTCAACTTAGTGCCATAAGTTCTGAGACACTTCGTCTTTCCTTTTTTTTCCCACTAAAATGAGTCCTTTAAAAGGCAGAATTGGGAACATCAGTGAAGAATAATAGAAATCTCTAAATTTCAAATTATACTGGTAGTGGGAGAAGGGATAAAAAAGGAAGAAGATTTATTTATTAGGCTTAAAGAGTCAACTACTGTTTCTGGATTCAAACATTTGACCTTTAGCACAATTAATGGAGGGAATGATATCATTGTTCCTTCTTGTAATAGTGCTTCTCCTTATCTCTCCTAATGCCAGCAGGATACATCTCTGTTATAAAATTCATTCACTGTTTAGGTAGAGATTATATGTGCAGTAGATGAACAATTAATCAGTGTTGAATAGGGTTGTATAAAGTCCTGACAATGTTGTTTTCTTGGGTTTTACATCCCTTCACTTTCCTGTTCATTTATTACTCATTTCAGATGTACTATTAGAGACCATATGGTCAATGCTACTTACATAACTCCTGTACTCCAGAAGTCTGACATCTATAGAAAAGTTAATTTAAATGTACAAGAAATTACAGTGAGATAAATATTAAGGCTCTTATCCATAAGATCTTTGTGGGCTGCGCACAAGTTAGAGAAAAACATGGGCATGCCTATTGGAATCCTGTTTTCACAGAGGGAAGTTTTTCTATTAGTTCCAAAAATGATTATATTTCTAGTAATTTAGGGGTTTTCAGAGTTAAATAAGTAAATTGTTACTGGGAACTTCCTTTCTAGTTTCCTCAGCATATTAGCATCAGGCTTCCCTACACTCCAACCAGCAACTCCCAGATCCAATCAGTTCTTTCCATCTTATACAGCCAACCATATCTTGTTGAGGATTAAAACTGCTTTAATCAGTTTTGTTTTGAAATCTTTGTGACATTTAGACAGCAGATTGTTTTGTGCTTAATTAAGATATTCAATTACAGAAAAGCATTTTTAATTTTTTCCAGTCTTTGTTAATCAGAGCTTTAGCTCTGACCACTTATTTCTAGATCATCTTGTGTTTTTTCTTCTCAACAAAAGAGTAGATTGGTCCCTTTACAGGTTACACTAAATCACAAACTGATGAGGGAGAGACAAGTACTTCACTAAGGGTAATCATGTATTGTCAGGTATTTACCTGTGTGTACCAAGTCACACACACACAAAGGGTCACAAAATATGCCCAGGTGCTCTTAGATATGATCATCACATTACAGTGATTGGGCCTCTCTTTGGCCAAGGGGCATGTTCTAGTCTCACCTCTTCTGTTCTGATAAAACATTCTGACAGAAAGCAACCTGGGGAGGAAAGAGTATTGGGTTTACACTTCCAGGACAGAATCTTCCACTGAGGGAAGTCAAGATATGAGAATAGTGCCTGCTGACTTACTTATCTGCAGGCTCATCCTTAGTTAGCTTTCTTATATAGCCTTAGACCCACTTGTGAAAGGACTGCTGTTATTCACAGTAGCCAGGACCTTTCTGCATCAATTAACAGTTAACAATCTTTCACAGAAATGCACATACAAGAATATGACCTAGGTAATTCTTCAGTTGAAGCATTCCTTTCAGATGCTGTGGCAAGTTGACAAATTAACTAGGACAGGACACATATTAAATTCTCTAATAATAAAACTCTAAGTAGCATTGAAGTTATCACATATTAAGTTATCCAGTATCTATGTGTCCATCTATCCATCTGTACTTTTGGCTACTAAGTTATCATATAGGATGCTTCCTAAATTCTGCTTGCAACATTCAAATACATTCCTGAAAGAAATATGCAGTTGAATACCTGCACTACTTGGTCCATTCAATAAAATCAGTGAGGTCAAACAGCTAAGGTAAAGCACTGGCTAGGTTTCATGTTTAAAGTAACTGACTTCTTAAAAGCTTGAGAGATTTGATATGGGTGGGGTAAAGGCCTCTCTTACTGAGGAGCAATGTAGGATATCTAATTGGAATAAAATAGACTTAATATAATACCAGAATTTATATCCATGAGCTATATCATTCTACTTGTGAAAAAATATTTAAGTGTCCAGAGTCCAATTTTCGTTATCTGTGAAATGGGGATAATAGTGTTCTTCTAAAAGCATTAGTTAGGATTATGGGAAATTTTGTACTTATCACAAAAGGTGAGCTGTAATGTATGTGGGCTAACCTTTAAATAGAGCTGTCTTGGTTGAAGAAGGGAGTTGGCTAAGAGTTTTCATAAGAACAGCTAGCAAATTGATGTAGTGAGCTGTATTAATGATCTTATACAGGACAGCTAAATGCCCTATCCTTTTTTACTGGTGAAGTGTGAAAATTCTGAATTTGATGCTTTAAAAATAGGAACATTTAATTTAATAATGGTTATTGGTATCTCCCATAATCAGCAGATAATCAACTTGTTTGAAACAGGAATAAAAGAGTTTATGAATTGGCCTATTTCCCTCTAATATTTCAATAGTAGTGAGTTTGTGTCTTCAATCACCATGCCTGAATAATACAGAAATCTGCCCAAGTTGGTTAACCAAAATTATGATTTGGGATTTTAAATATAAATTAAATGAAACATGTTTGTCAGGGAATGCTTCCCCACTCTGATGATGATGATGTTTACACAGCACAGAAGGATAATTTTGAGGGATAATATTCAGTGGCTTAAGTGTGATTGTAGGATATATTTCAGATGGTGACCTAACTGGTTAAGAGATACATACATATAAGGAGTGAATGATAAATATGTAACTCTTGAGTAACTCATTACTACATTTAACCTATAGATCCTTGGTCAGGGTGGTAATTAAGAAATGTCAGAGAACATCCAAACAATATGAAAAAAAAAAGCTGTCTAACAAAATGGTCACATGACCCGAATTCTTATCCCCTGATAGGAAAATTATACGATCTGGCTGAATTTTTAAATTAAATCCTATCTCACTGCATTCTTGTATGTTTAGAGAATGTTTGGTTTTATAACAATGCTGCCTTCAGGGTATAACTTTCTGAGTGTAGGCAGTATTATACTACACTTTCATTAGTATACACCATGTGTTCATGAAGCATATGTACTTGTTTTTATAAATAAAGTTTTATCAATATATAAATATTCCAATTCATTTACATGTATTCTATGGCTGTTTCATGTTTCAAAATCCCTTTCATCTTATTGGGCATGTTAGGAAAGAGACTGAAACAACTGACTAATGACAGTTGCAGTACCCCTCACATTTATTAAATATGCTTTCTCAAGCTTTTTGCTTTGAGCCACAGTTAGACAGGGTACAGAATTGAAAAGTTACCTCTTGAGCTTATTCATTTTCTATCAAATGTATCTACCCCATGGCTATTTCTGCTAGTTTTTGTAATAACAAACAATCTTTTAAGTTAAAAAAACAATGCATCAAAACGTAGTCATTTGTTTGTTTCTTTGTTCAGATATCCCTGACATAGTTGGAATTTTCATGAGGTTAGAAGAATTCACCCCCAAGTTAAGACCTATTATGGCAGATTTAATAGATAAGCTACAGAACAAACAAGAGTTCAGTTTCAATGGAAACACTTGCACACCAGTTTAAGCCTGTGAAACTAGACTGAATGACGCTATCCTGCAGTTTTCTATGGGCCTCCTTTCAAAGGGTTGGCATTCCTGTCTGTGCAACCTGATTACGTAAATCAGTGAAAGAAATGAAGACATCCTCTGAAAGAAATCACAAAAATTGCAATCTTCCATCTGTGTCTAGTTCAGTGCCTTCTCATAAAAAATCCATTGGCATTCAGGCATTATCAAATATCTATAGGAAAATGGGCTTTTAAAAAATTGTTCTCTCAATTTTATGCTCAAACCTCAACTGTCTCAGTGAGTTAGGAGACAGTGAGTAGGTAAACCTTATTGAGAAGAAGCTAAACCAGTACATCTAAATTAGAAATGTTCTATGTGTAAAATAGTGAAATGCTCTTCCATCTACTTGAACACTTGCAGCAGTTTCAAAGTAACCAAAGGACTATGTTGAATAGACTGTTAGGACAATAAATAATTTATGCAGCTTTTCTCAAATATCAAGTTATTTCTTTAGAATACAGAAACTGTTTAGATTGACAATATTCCTGCAGTAGCCAACTTGACATTGAATATCAAAACTACAACTAGGAAACACTTCTAATGGCCAAGAGAAGATATAAGTTTCACTTGCCTACACTGAACTGCCCTCATATTATCTATCGGTGGCATTAGTAGAAACTTGTGAAACAACCATAGTTTTGTATATAAGAACATCAGTCTCTGTTTCCTTAAGTGTAAATGAACTTTATGCCTCCATAATACTTCATGGATTTGCCATGACTATCAGGGGCAATAGTATGTTGGCTGGCTGCATAAAAATATACATATTTCTGGCTGCGACAACATTTGAGCTATTTAGTTATATCATCATTTCGAGTGCTTATATAGGATCAACTACTTATGAAAATTAAATTTCATTGAACCTTTTTTTTCAATAAACACTTGTAGAACCAGAGATAACTCTAGGTGCTAGGAATAGAACAGGATGGAGCACTCTTAGCATATAGCCAAAGTACACCACCCTTCTGCTGTCGTTGCCTTGTTGCTGAGTATCATGTCTGCTGTAAGGTAGATCTTTGTAGGATATAGGGATAGGTGATGAATGTCAGAGTGAATTATTAGAGTATTATTGAGAAATTGAGTGATAATAGTTGTCTTAAAGTTTCTCTGGCAATAAAGGACCTCCTAAGATAGCTACTTTCATGGTACTGCTTAAGCATGCATGATCTACTATGTCCTGTGAGTCCAGAAGACCACAGTCTCATAAATTTCTACCTGAGCTAAAGGCTTAGTACATACTTGTCTTGTGAGGAATTCATATATTTTCTGAATCTCAGGAGTCCCTCTCAGGAAACTGAGTGACTCCTTTGTGACATGCCTGAACTGTGAAGGCTTTATGAAAGAGCACCTTGGTTACTAATCTTGGCTTGGTCCTACCATCTTCATTTCTTCCATGTAGTGCCATCCTGTTGTTATTACTTGTCACATCTTTTCTTTAACATATGTATTGAGAATATAAACTAAAAGACTGTTATGTGGTACATGATAACTGACCTTCACAGACAAGGTCAATGAAGGTCATTTCTGTAACAAATTCCATGCATCCTTTGTTGAATTACTTTATATTTAAAGCAAAATGTACCATGGCCTTTCTCAAAAAAAGAAATATTGACTAAAAATATCTACTTTAGTATTGAAACTTTCAATGTGTTTTACAAACAAAAGGTATCTAGACTTGACAATAATTTTTAGTAAAACATCGGTGTATTGTCATTGTGTTGGACACTTAGAAAATGTTTGTAGAATCAAGTTGAATTCCACATTTGCAGTCTGGTATTTTTTATTATGGCAATAACCACAACTTCCAAGTATCAGTCTCTTAGATACATTGTGAACATGCTAATTGATTGTTAAGCCTGGTTTAATAGTTTAGCTATCAAAAGTGATTCCTGGAACCAGTCCTTATTTATAATGCCATACTCTACAAGCTTTCAACTTTAACATTACTTGTGTTATTTTGCTTTTTTCTCACTTTTCACCTGAGCATCTTTTTTAAATGACAAGATTGGAAATTAGAAAGATAAATGGTGCATCACTCAGCCTACAGAAAAAGAAGGTTAATTCCTGACTGATAAATCTTTATTTTTGCCACTTCCTCAGCAAAGTTCTCAATGCCCACAAAGAGAAATTTACTCAGGAAATAAATGAACAGTGATCATATTTTCCTGGTAGCAGAGAAAGTAATTAGAACAATGTCTTTTAGAGATTTAATTGTAGAAATTTTGGGCTTTAATATTCAAATAATAGTTACATTTATCTGTATACTAGTCAGCTGAAAAATCCATTGGCATGGGCATCATAAAAGTTGTCATAATGGTGCCAAAAAGAAATACTGTGGGGCTCTTTTCAATACCAAAGAAACTCTCTATTGTTGTGATAAATACAGATGTGTCTTAGAAAGAAACTTGCATAGTAAGCAGAAACAGAATATATAATTAGAACAAAGAAAGCTTAAATCAAATTAATCTTCATCTGACAGGAACAGTTACATTTGCATCACTGAGTGCAAAGTCATAGCCAAAATTGAAATTAGAAACAGATAATTATGATAAGAGAGGACACTTATGCTGACTTTTCTCATGTATAATAGGAAAGCATACAAAATGCAATGCTTGCTCTAATTAGAATTAGCATTAAAACATGCGACTTCTGATGAATCTGGGTTTTTCCATAAAATGTGTTGTTTAAGTAATTAAACTATGGACATGCAAATTTGTTTGTCTGTTTGTTCAAGGTCCCAGTAGAAAATGGGTTTAGAAATACTGTACAACTTGAGTAGTATCAGTAGAATGATAGGTGTTAATTTCTTTTGACAGTAACTAGTTGTAATCCTGTTGGTTTCTTTTTGAGTCTATTTTTATCTAAATATGATTTTAGTTTTAAAATATACCATTCCTTTCCTTCTGAAAACTCTCCTATTTGCACACATAGAAATTCAGGATCCAGGTCTTCATTCAGCAGACACAAATAGTGCTGGTAACAATTCCATACATGCAGATGTTTTTAAACACTTCTATTATTTCACCTTGGAAGTCAAATTTACCAGTTCTGAATGGGTTTACTAACAGGAAAATGTTGCTTTCTGATGACAGATCCTTTTGAAATATGTCTTCCTAATTTCTGCACTAGAATCAGTCTTCAACTGCTTGACATCTCTAGTGATCTTGGCATTTGAAAGAAGCATGAGCTGTTGGTCAACAAATCTGAGATTTTAATACGGCTTCAGATCTCATTACTTTATAATAGGTACTTCACCACTGTGTCCTTGGTTTTTCTTAATTTCTCTCTCTCTCTCTCTCTCTCTCTCTCTCTCTCTCTCTCTCTCTCTCTCTCTCTCATCTCTCTCTCTAATTTTCTTTGTTTCATGTTGACTTTTGCTTCTTCTATGGTGGTCAGCAATTGGTTAAGTTCTTTTCCTGAAGCTCCAGAGACCCTGTAGGCCAAATTCCTTCATTTCCAATAAGTTGATTCCATCATAGGGTGCTTCACTTCATTATGAATTGTGAAACTCCTAATTGCATCTTTGCTGGAAATACATGGATTTCTGGAAAGAGACATGGGCCTAGATTAAGCAATGGAAATTCATCTTGAAACTTATTTCCTGATTGCAAGTAAAGAGTTTTCTCTGCAAAAACAGTATGTATGCATAAATGATTGTATATAGCATACAGGATATCTGTTTAGGATAACATTGAATATTCTAGTAGCTGGGGCTCATTAAAATGTTGCAAGTAATGGCTCAGTGAAGTTGTGGGTTTCTTTCCTATCCAAGGAAGATTCTGAAATATCAAAGATTATATAGGATGCTGCTTCCTCAGGCATCTTTCATTGTATCTGATCGTTGTGATATTTCTTCTTGACTTACTGTTCTCTCCACATTCTCAGTACTGAAAAATATCAAAAGACATACTGAATTAGATATCTACCTTAAAACATGGGTAACAGTATCTTCCTTTGTCCTTCCTACTCTGTTTTATATCCTGAGCTTAATTGATTGGTCTTGGTATAAAGTCAAAGATGAATAGCAAGAGTAACTTTCATTAGATTTTAGGAACCATGATATTTAAAATGCCATCTTAATTCAAATATTTTTACAGAGCTGAATTATATGGGTGATACAACTGTTATCAGCATGAATCATGGAAATGACATTCCTACACTTTATAGTGTTAAACAATAATAGTTTAAAGGATAGATGATGCTCCCTGCTCTAAAAATAAGAGGAAAAGAGTGACCTGAGTAGGAAAGGAGACAGGGCAGGGGAGGGGAAAATGGAGGCAGGATCAGGTATGGGGAGAGACAAGAAGGAAACCTAGAGGGCCAGGAGAATGAATGGAAATATGCAGCTGGGCAGGGTGGGGGCAGAGGAGCCAGCTGAAGTGCTCAACACTAGGGAGATGGGACATTCAGTAGAGAGACAGGGCCCCCAGTAGATGGATGGGGTCACCCACCTACCTTCAAGTTTTTTGACCCACAATTGTTCTTGTATACAGAAAATCAGGGACAAAAATGGACCAGAGCCTGAAGAAAAAGCCATCTAGTGACTGGCCCAACTTGGAATCCATCCCATGCCCTGGCAACAATCCCTAACACTATTCCTGATGCCATGTTGTACTTACAGTCAGGAACCTAGCATGGCTGTCCTCTGAGAATCTCTACCAGCAGCTGACTGAGAGACATACAGATACTCACAACCAACCATTGTACTGAGGTTGGGACCCTTTTGGAAGAGTTAGGAGAAGGATTGAAGGAGCTGAAGGGGATTTCAACCCCATAGGAAGAACAACAATATCAACTAACCAGAGCCCTCAGAGCTCCCAGGAACTAAACTACCAACATTTGGAATGTAAATAAATAAAACAATTAAATAATAATAAATATAAGACTGGATACAAAAAATAATGACAATAAGGTAAATAATCTATCTTAAGTCCTATTTGTATCATTAATTTGATTACTAAATATAGCTTAAATGACTGTAGTCAAAGATAGTTTTAAAAGCATACCAGTTCTTAAATCAAAATACCTTAAGAAAAAATCTAATCAAGGAAGATAATATGATTGTAATGCAATAAGTGGCATCAATATGGCCATCTAAGAAAATTTTCTGTTTTTAATATATCAACAAGGCCTTTCCAACAAGGGATTCAGAAGAGAGTTTTCAATTGAAAGAGATTTACTCCTGTGAGCTCACTTGCTTCTACTTGAATGCAGGATTTCTTAGGGCAGTTACTCTTGAATCCTTAAACAACCTAAAGCTTGTTGTAAGAGCAAAGGGCATTCTGAAGCCTGTGATCTCATCATATTGTTGCAACCACATGCTGAAAAAACTAATTTGCTAACAACTTAAAAGGGCTGACAAGCAAATTACTGCCATCTTGATAGAGGGTGATTATTGACATTCTCGACTCAGTTGGTTATTCTTAATGAAATAAGACAGCTTTATTTTCACAACTTGGCTTGTAATGAAGGTGAAGGGTTTTTAATGCCTTTTTAATGAGCAATATTACAGAGTTATATATAGTGTTTTACATTTGCAGATATCATTGAAGTCAATTTTATTTCCTTTCTTTGTCCTTCTAAAGCTTCTGCTAAGGAACTCAGGAAGTTCCTGCTATTGTATAGAAAGAATTAAGCTTTTTTTTCTTTGCTTGCTTGCTTTTTTTGCAAGACAGGGTTTCTCTGTATAACATCCATGGATAGAGAATTGTAAAATGTGGCCTCAGTTTGATGAGAATAGAGAGTGCCCATATGACTTCTAAGCAGTGAATTTGGCATTTGAGAAGCTAACTATTGTCTTTCCCTGCCAGCATGCCTTCCTCCTGATATTTTTTCTTTCTAGAATAACTGAATGTCTTTACTCTTTCTGTCTTTACTATTTCAGCCCATAATAGCTTACACAAACTGGCCTTTTGCTATACCTTTCTCCCAGCTCCTCCAAGCCCTTTTCCTAGCCCCATTCTCAATGTTGGCAGTTGATAATGACTTGTTCTTGTTCCTATGGCTGTTAAAACATCTATCAATCCAAATACGGTGATATATGCACCTGTATTTCCTGGTCTAGGATGAACCCCTCTTGCCCCTACATATTTGAATGCACCCAGGTTGCCTAAAAATGTCTCCTTTTTTCCAGACTACAACCGAAGAGAAAGAAGTGCTAGTTAAAGGCAGGTTGTACCTCCTTAACTGCAATTCCAGGTCTTCAGAGCTGCAAGCCTCCTGTTTACCACTTATGCTGCTTTTGACAATTTTACAAAGGATCTTTAGAGCCTTTCCTTCAAACAAGGCCAAAATGTGCATGACCACCCACAGTCACATGCATATATTTGTAAGCTAATAGGACCATTCACTTTCAAAACAATTATAACTTCTGCTGGAGGAAAATCTTTTCTATGCCATTAAATCAAGACTATAAAGCATCCTTTGGATTCACTGACCAAAATGTATTTGCTGTGGCAAAAAGTTACAGAAGTATCTTTTTCTTTTCTTTTTTGTTATAATAATTGTCATGAAAATACATAGGATTTCTTCCAGCCATCTGTCTTACCTGTGCCCTGGATACATCTCCATGACGACACAAGATGAAGATCAAAATCAAGATCAAGAATCAGATTTTGTCACTGTATCATTTGTTTTTCATCCCCAAATTTCTCTTTTAATTCTTTCTCTATAGTGCTTTGAAGTAGATGATATTCTATTCCATTTAAAGATGAAAACATTGATATCCTGAGAGGCCAAGGAGCTCAGCTTTTATGCAACTAGTGTGTGTCCACCTAATGGAATGAACTTCAGGTTATCTGAGTGGCTTCTCATCTCTATCAATTGAATGGAGGCAGGCTTTGCTGGAAAGAAATTGATAGATAAAAATCATATTAAAATAGATAAATTTGATTTTTATATTTAAAAAAGAGTTGCTACAGAAGTCTTTACATTGGCCCTGCTTTGTGGAAGGCAAGGTGCAGCTTGCCTGTTAGAGCTATTTTGAATACATGAGATAAAAGGCAGCTATAGCAGCATGAATGCTGCCAGCAAGTGTGAAGTGTGAGAGATTTTCATGAACAGCAGGGATACAGGTCTGTGACAGAAGAAACTAAGGTAACAGAGTAATAGGCAGCAATGACAGTAATGTCCTTTCTGTTTCTACTGATAAACTGTTGGACAATTTTAAAATGCACAGTCGTTTATTCCCCAACTCAGCTTGTAACTGGGTAGGTATGTTGGTTGGAAATATTAAGCCTCCTCTCAGTCTTAAATTAAGACATGATCCTCTTTCTCTACCCCAGACTTGGTTCCTTTTTTCCTCTGGTTGACTTCAGAGAGAGTTCCAAGCATACATTTAGAAGCATATAAGAGCAAGTTCACAACTGTTAGAGTAACATAAAAAAAGTTCAACACAAGCCTACTTCCACCAACTAGGTCCCATCTCCAAAATCTCCTACCAACTACCAGTGATGTCATCATACTATGTATCTACCTATGTATGAATTCACCCATGAAGGTAGAGTTATCATGATTTGATCACTTCCCCAAATTCATCAGCTGGCAGCCAAGCCCTCAGATAATGTCCCGTAGAAGGATAGTTCATATTCATAATAACACTAAATCAGTTGAATTCTTTTTAAACATAGACCTTACCTGTTGACTTGATACAAAATAATGGTCTGTCTATCCAGAAAGATCCCCAGATTTCCAACTTCTCCATCACGGGCATTCATTTATATGGCAATAGACATTTTACAAGTGACCATTATGTACTAGTTCTGTGTACAATTTGACAGAACCTGGAATCACGTAAAAAACAAACCTGTGGATATGTCTATGAGAAAGTTTCTAGGTTGACTCAGTTGATGTGAAAAACCCCACCTGTAGTGGCAATTTAGGAATTTCAGTTTCTTTAAAAATACACAGAATTATAAGAATGTTTCAATTTTAATCCCAAGGATGGGATATGGGTCAGGTCTGTTTCAGATTGTCCACAGCAGCAGACCATGATTTATTTGCCTTGGGATTTAGCAGGGGCTTGATTTTGCCAGTGGCAGATAATTTCTGTGATTGTGTGACCTTTGGAATTCTGGGTACTTGTCAGAGTGCATATACATGCTGGGGGGCAGAGGAGTGGTGGCCTGGGTGGGGGGTATTGGTTGGTTGTTGGTTGTTATTGGTGGTTGTTGGATGCAGTTTATTATGTAGTCATGTACAGAGAAGAAAAAAACCAAGAATTTATATATCCTGATTGTGAAGATCAAGCTTACCCCAAGGAACTAGATGCCCCTAATTAGCAGGAATAGCCTAACCATAATATTGCCCCCTTTCCAACCCCTAATGATATTCAGGGATTTCTTTCTTTTCTCTCTAGTTTTTCTCTCCTATCTATTGTTAGGAAGTAGAAAGGGAAGAAGGAAAAGGGTGGAGAAGAGGATATAAGAGAGAAGAACCCAGAAAGTAGCCAAACACAAGTCGCAGCCACCCTAAATGTAGGCAGTACCCGCTTAATAAAGAGGAGAATGTGAGTTGAACACAAGCATTCGTCTCCTGCAATGCAACTAGCTAACTTATGCTCCTGCCACCATGCCTCCCCTGCAGGACAGGCTGAACTCTTAAACTTTGATGAAAAATAAACTGTGCCCTCCTTAAGTTTCTCTTTATCAGTTATATTGTCACAGTAGCAAGAAAATGACCTAATATATTATGCTAGATATTGGTGAGCTATGATATAGGAACCATAGACTGTACCAGACAATCATGATGGGAGTACACCTACATTCACACGATTAGGAGGAAAAGCCTACCTGTAGCATGATAACTGTAAAAATGTTCATAGTTTAAAGTGTAATTCTGACCTTTAAGGGCCAAATTAAGTTCACACAGGGTTATAAGGAAAGACTTCAATAGCAAGAGAAGAAATTGAAGCTAAACATTGAGTGATCATTACAATTTATAATAGTGAATTTGCAAGTCTGATTTCAAGAGCAGGAAGTACTACAAATGAAGGTAGGATAATAAACACACGAGCAAATGAGTGGAAACTCACATACATTTAAAACTGGTTATTAGTGATGTTGCAAGGTCAACAGGAATCCATGGGAAAAGATCGTCATGGCTGTTGTAGCCTGAGCAAGACATCAGATGTCTTTGACGGAACATGTGAAGAGATGGAATACAGAAAACTTCTCTGTCTTCTATGTAGAATACAAAAGGTTTAGACAGAGAGATATCCTCTTCTCTCTTTATTATAACTTCTCTGTTGCACAGTGAGTTTGTAGTTTACAAAATGTAGGTTCATTTGTGCAGAGAAGACTTGACATAGCAATACTGAAGTTGCATGTAAGGAGCATGATTGCAACTTTAGTCCCTAGCTGACTTCTGGGATCATAGCCTTGAAATAAAAGCTTTAAAGACAAAAGAAATCGTATCTAACCTATACTGTTCACACAAACAACATGGAGGCATATATTTCTTCTCTAAGGTCCTGTGATGTAGTGCTTTTCATCATAAACATTGGGTATGCATAAATTATATTTTGAGTTCTATAAATACTTCTTAGGATTATCTAAACTTATGGATGGTGTTTTAAATCTTACCAAACAGAATTAAAGTATACATAAGACCGTGGTCTTTGTGTCTTCTGAACCAAAAGAATAACAAACATTCTTAGAGAACCAGGGATATGTTCTAAAGTCTTGCACATGCCAGACAAGTGTTTTACCACAAATACTACATCCATCCTCAGCACTAAAGTATTAGTTTTGAATGCATGCGATGAATTTGTAGCATGCCTCCACAGACAGTAACAAGAACCACATTTCTTCATTATAGCCATGTGTTTGGCTCTTCCATCTCTATTTGCAAGACAGTAACCTGTTATTTTCTATATTAAATTAACTAGTAATGAGCATCCTCTATCCTGGCTAATTTTCAAAATAGAGGCTCTCTTTTTACACCTCCACCAACTTGTCTGTGAAATAGTTGGCTGTAATCCTAGTATAGGCAGTAGTTTTCCTCTCATACCAAGTGATGTTCATTCAATTTGATCATTGATTCATTTGCTTTTTTTTTTTTTTTAACAAATGTTGCTTTTGCAGATGGAAATCGGTGTTACCCAGTATTAACAAGAAGAGAACTTACAGGAAAAGGAAACAAAAATCAGTCATTTAATGAGGCTTGCTCATTTAATTGTCCTGATGTTATGTCCAGTTAGACCAGTAGATTTCAAATGATGCAATTTTAAGTAGAAAATTAATTCTGTGAAGAACATATCTGCATCCACATTGCAGTAAGGTGTAGTGAAGGTAGGCAGGCAGGACTCCAATTTGAAATGAAAGAAGAGATGGAAAGTTTACTTGCAAAAAATCACCTGCAGAATTCATGCAAGACTAGATGTAGACAGGAGACTGCTGGCCTTACAAATGTGTTTTTTGACCCATAATAGGTTAAAGCCTATTTAATAAGTCACATTTCACTGCCTTTATGGACACACATCTTCTTTTCAGGGTAATTATCTCAACACACATCTGATGTGGCAATGTAATTGACTCTTGCTTTTGTACAGTTATAGGTTAATGAACCAGACTGACTTCTTTAAACCAAACCACTCATGTTTTGTTTTTTTGAAATAAAGTAGAAATGTATTTAGAAATCATGTTTGATACATTAAAATTCTCAGATCGCTGACAACTTTGATTTCTCATCCTTTATGCACCACAGTGTGTGGCCATAAAGAAAGGATAATAGAAGCATCTGAAAGCGTCTTGCTTATTTGAAATTTGGAATCCAAGAGAAAAGAATGGCAGAATGATGCTTTTGATGAGTTTAGCACTGGGGCTAGAAAACACCTGTGATTGTTATAGATGTGGCTTGTATTTTCAATTACGTTTTTGCCCAAGTTCTCCACAATTCTTGAGTGTGATAATTGATTTCTTTAAATTTTCAATGAAAAAACATTCTCATGTCTGTCTGTGTAATCCTTTCATCCTCTGAAGAAAAACCATGCATTGATTTCAAATAGTTGAGGCCAGTAAAGAAGTGCACATGTAGTCTAGAATGGGATTAAGAAAACAGGTGCCTTATGTAATTTGCATTGTCAGAGACCTATCTATAATCCTGTGGAAAAAAAATTAAGAGTCGACTGAGTACAACGATAACTAAACATGCATCCATTGCTCAAGAAGTAACTGATTATACACAGCATTCTTTTACTGTGAAGAAATATGAGTATGTAAAAACCACTAGATGACCACATACATTATTAAATCTCATACTATACATCTTAATCTGTTTCCTAAATTTTAAGTAAACATGTTTTTTTTTATTTGAAGGTGAAAGAAAAATTCCTTTTTTAAAAAATAACAATATGTAAACTATGAAAGTTACTATGATTGCCTATGATTATATTTTCCCAAATCTTTATGAGAAGAAAGTAACTCTCCAAAGAAGAGTATTTACAGCCGTTATTAGTCTCCCTCTGAATACCAAATGGAGGGAAGGACAACTTCATAAGCGACTGTAAAGAGGGTAGACTCCTCAGTAGTAATTGAGGTTCATCTTGGAAATACAAACTGCAAAATAAGGAAGCTAATTAATCAGAATGACAAACAGAAATGAGTGTGCTGTAGAGATGTAAAGCTGCTGTTCACAAAAAAAAAAAAGGAAAGAAGGAGACATTGTCAATGGTTTGGTGAAATTAGCACTTGCTTTAAGATTCCACAGAGCAGTGAGATCTCTTGGCAACAGAGAAGATAGCATGCCATTTTCTGCCAGGTGTTTATCACATGTGTTTGCTCTGCATTCTAAAGGAATAGAAAATTAGGAAACTAAGTCTCTGTTTCCACGGGAAATTGGGATTGTCACAAGTAGTTATATATAGAAATTGTTCATTTCCTGAAGGATTTGGAAGTAGAAGATGTGTGACTCCCCAGCTCTAATAAGTTATTTCATGTAGGTCAGTTTGAGCTTTTGAGAGAACTCTACCATTTCTGATACTTTCCTTTATATGCAGTTATTATTCATCCGTAGTTATTACAAAGACATCTGGTAGGATTAATAGCTAGAAATGACACACATATTTATCATATCTTATAGGTTTATTTTTACTGTTTTTACTTCTGTGTATATGTATCTGTACATTATGGACATGTGAATGTTGTGCCCATTGAACCACCCTATGTGGGCTCTGGAAAACAAAGCTGGGTTGTCCACATGAGCAATTCTTAGTCTTAATCACTGAGCCATTTCTCCAGCTCTGACATCCTGTCAGCACAGAATGGCATAGAAATAAAAAAAACGTCTTGAAAGATTTGAGTTTAGCAACCCATTGATCCATACATTTTTATGTGTTTTAAGAGAAGCATTTTTTAACAAACATATCTTCCTTGCTGTGTCATATATTCCTTCCTAATTCTAACAGTGTTTATACATGTTTCACAATAACTATAAATAACTTGGCTATTGCCGTTATGATACTGATGGTTATTATTTAAAATGTGTATACTTATTCTGGAAAAATATGTGTAATTATTCCAGAATCACTTTCTCCATCATATTTATATTTTAAATATACTGATGTTTGTTTTGTTTCATTTTGTTTGTTTGTCTGTGTTTTTAAGACAGGGTCCTGCTATATAGAACTTACTATATAAACTGTTCTGGCCTTAAACTCACAAAAGTTCTCCTGCTAAGATTAAAAGTGTGTTCTACCATGCCCAGAATGACAGAGAAGGACTGCAGTTCATAAGTAACTAAGCAAATACTGACTGTAAAACATTGCTATCGTCCAAAGCTGTTGCTTGTTCTTTAGCTAGATAGCAGAGAAAATGAAAGTTGGTGAGTATTTCACCATGGAATAAACTCTTGGAACAGTTAGACTGGCCAAAAGAATAAAGTATACTTTATTGGACTGAAACCTGCAGAGGAATTTTTATTGATTGTGGAGTTCAGCTCTTTTGCCTGATTCATTGTAATTATGCACAGTCAACACATCTTAATTTGAAATCATTATTCATTCAAATGGATATCTCTTAGTGGAAAGCTGTATAGCATTATTTACTCTTCCTTGTAGAATCAGATATACCTAATATCAAATGAAACATCTCTTTAAAAGAATGCCTAGCTAGCTAGGAAAAACAACAGTTTATCATGGTTCAAAATTTCTTTCTTTTTAAAATATTTATGAATTATTTTATTTATTTACATCCCAAATGTTACCCACTCCAAGTCCCCCTCACACAGTTCGTCCCTCCATCCCTTCTCCTCTTCCTTCTCCTCTGAGAGTGCGCCACCCTGGTATCCCACCCACCCTGAGGCATCAAGTCTCTACAGGATTAGGTGCATCGTCTCCCACTGAGACCAGACCAGGCAGTTCTCTGCTACATATCTGTTGGGCCTCAAACCAGCCCATGTATGCTCTTTGGTGGTTCAGTCTTTGGGAGCTCCCAGGGGTCCAGGTTACTTGATACTGTTGCTCTTCCTATAGGTTTTCCATCACTTTCAGTTCCTTCAATCCTTCCCCTAACTCTCTCTTCCACAGGGATGTTTGATCTCAGTCCAGTGCTTGGCTGTGAATATCTGCATCTGTCTCTGTCTGCTGCTGGGTAGAACCTCTCAGAGGTCAAAATTTCATGAAAACTGTACTGCCATACCTTGATCTCTCTCTCCCTCTCTCGATCTCTCTCTCTCTCTCTCTCCCTCCCTCCCTCCCTCCCTCCCTCCCATGTCCATTTGTGTGTTTGTCAAGACTCCCTCTGATTTGATTCTGTACTACAAAACCTATAAAGATATAAGTAATTTTCTTTAGGCTCCACTCAAATATCCTAGAAATAAGTATTCTCCAGATCTTCAATCTGATCACATCGGTTTTCCACACAAAGAAAATAATCATGTTTTTTTTTTCTACTTTATTATTTGGATCCTAAGATTTGACATGATCATACCTTTTGGTGGTCATTTTTGTTCTCCTATAAAGTTTATCCAACTAGTAAGTGGCATAATTGAGAATGACTGGAATTTAGGTACCATAATAACAAAAAGTATGAGCTATTTCTGATGCTGTATTAAATGTACCTTAGTTTGGATCAAGAATAAATGGGAAATTGTTGAGTATGCCCTTTGCCTTTCAGAGGTTAGGATACTAGGTTCCCTAGAGAGTTGTTATGAATTTCCATTACAAAAATCACACTAACATGTGCAAAACGAATCAGAACCCACTGTAAATAAAACAGATTTGAAAAAATAAAAATAAAAAAACAGATTTGCATTTCCCCTTTCTCTATAAGAAAATGAAAGTTTTACTTTATATATTTCAGGTTTAAAGCTTTTAGATATTGCTTGGAATAAACTAAGCTGAAAAAAAATATTTTATTTCATTATATATTTTAGTTATCTTAATATCAGTAATATGTTTAGCATAAAATTTATTAGTAACATGCCCTTTAATTTAGCCTATCTAATTGGTGTTAATTTAGTTAGATTGCATTGAATTACACCATTTAATGTGGCTATACATGGGTCAAGAAATCTATTTCAACATGTTCTCTAATTTTTCTTGCAGCTGAACTGTAAAATATAGCACTAAGTTGGCTTAAAATATACTTTTCTAAAATCCCAGTGATAGGGAATCTTGAGAGAATGGTGCACAGAGCCTCCATTCTGTCACTGTCATTTTCCTGGTGTGCAGCATCAGAAAACAGGGTGCATGCTTATAAGCACTCTAGAATCTGAATAAAAACCCCAGTTTAGCCTTCATTTCTTTTTTATGTAAGGAAGTAAATCCATGGTTTCAAAAAGACTAGTTTTTATTTTGATTTTCAAGTCTTCCTAATGGATTTTGTTTGTTAGATGACAGATGAAGTCATTATCTGTCTCTCCATGGTATAAAGTAACACCAACACCAAGATAAACAAAAAGGAATATTGCTCAAACCCTGTCAGTAGTACTTACTAACTAAATGGTAATCTGAAGAGTCATCTCAATCTGCATACTGTCAGACTCTACTGTTCAGATTGCAGGGCCAAATATCTTATTTCCTGAACTCTGTCACTCAGTATATACATCATAACCACCCAGAAATGACTAAATAGAAGATATAACATGAATTGAGTTCATTCTAGAAAGTAACAACCGCCTAAAATGTAAGAATTTTAAGCTTTTTTCTTAATAAATGTCTTTGTCCTGGGAGAATCTCAAATGATTCTAGCTAGAGCTATTGGTAGCTTTATCCTCAGATTTCCTTTAGAGAGCTAGAGTCTGGGAATGAATTGTGGCATGGTAAACAGACTTGCCGGAGACTGTCTGCTTCTCTTCCAAAGACCTCTGAGATCAGAGATGAAACAAGGCCTGGACACTATGTGCCTTTTGAAATGAGAGGACATACCTCTATGGCAGTAGCAGCCAAGGCTCTCTCCTAGGTTTCAGTCTGATAGATCCTCTGCTTTCCTGCTGAACTTTCTAAAATTGGAACAATACATGTCCCAGAGTCTGCTTGGTTTTGCCACTGTATACGTCTGAAACTTGAATATTCACTGAGTATTCTTCTCAGTGCCAAAGCAGACTATAATAGCCAGGGGGCGAAAAGAATGCAGAATAGTTTGATGAAAGTTCTCTAATGGCAGAGAAGGAGCCTTGCCAGCCATTGCTTTCAGTATCCACCAGTGCTATAATTCCTGGCTTTGCCCTCTGCTATAAGTGGCTGTGAGTGGTACTCAGTCACTGTTCCTGTCCTTCTGGGCTCCCTCCTTTTTTTTTTTTTCAGTAGGCACCTCAATTAATATATGTGTTCAACTCCTTAAACTGAAGTGTTGCATTTCTGAACCCAAAAGTAAAAAGGAAGACTTAGTTAGGAGGAACTACAAGGACTCATTTCAAATGATGGAGAAGAGCAGATTGGGAAGCATGTAGGAGGGGCAAAAGAGAAGGTACAAAGAAGGCAGCTTTGTGGCTGGACTGCCTGTGTTGGTGCAACCCTAGAGCTAAATACTGTGATGAGATGAACCACTTCCTAGTACCCAGTGCTACAGTACATCAGGATTAGATAGTTCTTGCTGAGTACTGTTCCTTCTAATAATAAAATTAATTTGACCATTTGGAACAAGATTTAGTAATGGGCTTCATTCCAAGCCTCTGAATATGCACATTCCACTTTGGAACTGTACATAATAGCTCAATTGCACCTGCAAATCATGTTGTTAGCTCACTAATTATTAAAATAATGGGGGCAATTCCACAATTGTGTGTGTAATTGTGTTAATTGTTAATGCAGTTAGGTACAGGTGCACCGTGACTAATTACACATGCAGAGGCAGCTCCTGATCAGCCTACTGCCTCCATACAGGGGCTGCCCCTCTCAGAGAAAGATACAAGTGCTAGACACACACAAAGCCACAGGCTATTAGTGCAGGTCCATCTGGCAGAGGTTTCCCCTCAGGAGCCACATATACATTTGGAGAACAAGCAGGTCTTTGAATGAATACACTTGTTTTTCCTTTTGCATGTCCTTTGCCCACTCATCTCTTCCAGACAGAATAAGGCATAGAGTTTAGCTCCTGGGTGCTTGCATTCAGTCACACATAGCATTAAACACAGAATCATGCAGAGATTAGTTCTTGGGCTTGCTCTATTTATCCCCTTGCTGTGGGTTCCCTTGCCTAGAAAGATTAGCTTTTAGTCAGGGATTTTAATCCTGTTTTTTCCTGTCAACCATATGGTTTCAGAAATCTCATTTAACTACACCCACTTCATGATAGCTATTCTGTTCCAATGACAAAAAGAAAATTATGTGCCTTCTAGAACATTTCAATGGTTTATGTTGCTAGAACCAAACAGGAAACTGGAGACACATTCATGCTCCCCCCCCCCCCCGTCTCTTCTTTACATTTTGTCAGCCTGTGGTTAGGCATGAAGCACAAGGACAACTTGCATAGCTACAAGTCTGATAAATATTGAAGTCTTCTTTCTTTCTGGGGGTCAGCAACCAGTTTACTAGCTCATTCGGTAAAAGCTATGCTATAGATATGCCTTCAAGTTTCTCAAAGCTGGCCAAATTTCAAGTATTCTGCCCAGTTGTTTCCATATACCAGGAGTTTCTAAGACCTGATGCATCCCATGATCTTTGACATTTTGATCAAAATGATGGAATCTCTTACCACAAATTCATGTAGATATACATACAGAATTGTAAAAATGATATCAGGTTCCTGGACACTATTCATGTATTCTATATCATACCACAAAGCCTCTTCACCAATGGCCGGTGTTGCCATCTAGCATAATATTGCTTCTGTTTGGTTTGCTTGTTTTGAGCCAGGCAGGCTCTCACAATGTATCTCATGGTGACCTAGAACCACTATGTAGACTAAGCTGGTCTTAAACTCCCAGAGATCCATCTGTCTCTGCCTCCTAAGTGTTGGAATTAAAGGATTTTGCCACTATGTTTAAAGTACTTTGTTTTGATGGCATTTCAAAGTGCCACCTCTCTGAAGTGATTTGAGTACAGACTGCAGTATTACATGAAGGGACTCCCATTTCAGGCATATCGCTGAATGAAATTGATAAAAATCACATTAAAATATACTTAAGTCACATTTACACAAAATCTCTGAGATGATAAATTTTTCCTTTTTGTTTAGAAATATATAGTTACATCATCATAAATTTTTATTATTATCATGACCATCATTCATAATGCAGTTGGTAATTTAAAAATGAATATTTGCAGCCAAGCATGTTGATTTGTTGATCTGCAGGGAGGAAAGAGAGAACAGAAGCTGTGGTTGGGATGGTAAAGAGTGTACATCTACGGACGTTAACAACAAACCCGCTTATATGGAGAACATTGGACTCACAGCTCACATGTGCACATTATACCTTGGTTCCCCACATCAAAAAAATGTAGTTATTATTTTAGAACATACATTACACATTCTAGTATTCATAATGCCTTTTAATGAAGGTAGGAATCAGTAGCTTCACATTTAGATCCGGAAATAGACAATAAAGGGGTGCCTTAAACAACATGTGCCCAACAGACAATCTTGTGACTAGAATTCCAAGATCAAGGTTCAATCAGAGTTGGTTCTGTCTTATAGCTATGAGATATGGATCTGGTCTAGATCTCTGCTTCATGTTTAGATGGCTATCTTAAACTCTTGCAATGCCTTCATATCATCATCGTTCTGCATATAATCTTTGTCTAAGTTATATTTCTCTAAGGATTCCAGTCATATTAGATTAGCTTAGCCTAGTGATCTCATTTTAACCTAATTACCACTGTAAAGATGTTACTGACATATGAGATCACATTCCAATATCTAGGTGAGTGGGCTAGTATTCCAATATATGAAATTGCAAACAATAATACTTAATATCCTTTTAATACTTAATACTTTTATGTGGTTTTTATAAGAGTGAAAATCTTCAAATTACTACATTATATCATAGCTAGGTTGTAATACCCAGCAGTCAGGAAGCAGAAAATAGGCATTTGTTCAGAGACTAAGAAAATTTAAAGTTTGTGTTGCCTTTGTCCTTTATTATATATTTTCAGTTTATTGGTGCAACTAAGGAATTGTAGAGCCAGGCTGAGAGTCCTTTTTGACTGTTTCTCTCACTGTTCTAACAATGACTTCATGTTCATCACTTGTTATTAGGTTGAAATGCTTCAGAAAATCAGTAACATGAAAAGTCATAGTTGATAATCATTTAGTTTTTTTACATTCTGTCAATAGCTGTAAATCACAGAGATATGAAGACATAATTGTGTTGAATGTTGTTAAAAGATGTGGGATCTCTAATCACTATAATAAAAGGGATTGTCACTAATAAAGTGACTCTGGAGCTAGAGAGTCATATTGATCTGAGCTTAGGAATGTGCAAGCTCATTCTCAGTTATCTTATCCCTACAGAACTGTAAATAAATAATAGCATATTAGCTGGAAGAAGAAGGTCTGCGTATCAGTTAAGGGTACTTGGTTCATTTTTAAGTGCCTAACTGAGCCGTCCCAGTTGATGCCCAGATTGTCATTCATGAGCTCTATAAATCCCTACTATATAAATCCTTACCAGCCACAGTTTCCGTGCATTTGGCAACGCAACTCATGGATAAACAGTTTTGAAGAATTTGTGAACTTTAGAAACTTAGTCTTTTGCAATTATCCAGAGGCTACAATTGGTTTCATACTGTAAGACAATATAATATATCAAGTTAAAATGCATAATAAAGGATCCAATACAATCAAAATGAAGCATGGAAATTCTACTTCCATTAACTTCTCTATTTTCCACAGATTTACAAAGTCACATATCAAGAACTGTGAGTGTCTGTATCCCTGTTGATAT
This sequence comes from Uromys caudimaculatus, assembly GCA_028551405.1. NCBI lineage: Eukaryota > Metazoa > Chordata > Mammalia > Rodentia > Muridae > Uromys > Uromys caudimaculatus. Next base: position 109,497,266 of record CM052722.1, read on the forward strand.
AAAACTGACATATCTGCAGGTCAGCAGACCATTGCATATATGTGGGAGGCTATGTGCAGGATTAACCCACCTTCCCACTGGCCTCCCCCTGTTCTCACCACACTCTCCTTTTTGCTTGAGTGGTCATATTTTGAAATTTCCTCAGGACCAGTTTGTCATGCAGTCACGTTTCTCATCACATCTGAAGGATGCTGTGCTTTGCATGGTAATGAGGCCTTCTTTGTTTCAGCTGCTGCACTGCTCTCAGTAACTCCCATCAGTTGTGCATTCTGCGGGCTAATGCCATTTTGGTAGTATGTAGAGGGTTTTGTAGAGAAAACAGCACTCATTAAAAACAACTTATTTAGCTTAGTTCCTGATGTTAAGCTGTTATGTTTACTCTGGCTTTTTATTTTTGTGCATAAAAACAACTTATGAACATTAGTTGTTTGTGTTGTATGGGTATGCTTGACTAGATTATTGTGCCCACTTATATAACTGAGATAAAAAAAGAAGCTGAACAAGTTATAACACCCACTTAAATATGAGGAGGAGAGAGGAATGATCTTCCTGGAATGGTTTACTTTCCTTATGTATTTAATAGCTGTATTTCCCATCAGATCTGAAGAAGAATATTAATTTTCTGTCTTCTCTTGAAATGATTGTTATTTGACTTAAATTATTTGAAATTGCATCCTAAGACCATGTTACTTCTACAGAGATGTGGTCTGTCAATTTTATAAAATGTGTGTTCATGCTTTATCTTAGCCAATTAAGAATCCTGTCTTTTACAGTCTTATCTAGACCCTGGGAAATTAGTAGGAAATTGATGTAGTCAAAGGATAGGGAGACCAAGTTTTTCTATTTACTTTCTGACTAGCTGAACATACCCACATTCCAGTGGAATTGCAATACCTCGAATGAATAGAAATACCATTTATTACCAAAGATGATTATTTTACCAGAATTTACCTTGGGACCTTAGGAACAATAGCTATACATAAATATATAACACTGAAGCCATAACAGATTGTAGAGAGAATCAGGCCCCTTTGTTTCATAGTAAAAAGACTATATCCCAGAGAGCAGCAATGATTCATCAGAGGTACAGAGAGAGATAAACAAAATTTGATGAAATATGAACCACAGTATAGAGAAGATTGAGCCCCAAATAGTGAATTTTTCATAATCAAAAGATGCCCTGAGAGCCAGTCATTGTGGGGCCACTTGTTAATCTCAGCACATTAGACATGCAACTATGCAGATGTTAAGTTTGAGGACAGCTAGAGCTACTGAACAAAATATCTATCTAAAAACATGGTTTAATAAAGTGAAGAGCATCTGACAATCAAAAAGTTATGGAGTGTTCTGAATGAAAAGGTAAAGCTCTTCACATTCTAACATCCAGAAACAGAGGTCATAGAATATTTTCAAATCTTCTACAACCTCCATTTCAAGTATAATCAACTCATTAAGTCATCAGTCATACTTCTACATTTGGGGAGATTACAGGATCTAGAATATTTGTTTTCAAAGCTATTCATTTCATAGATTAAGAACCCAAGGGACTACAGTAAGCTTACTGTGGACCAGAGAAGTGTTTAGAGACAAGGTTATAGAGACAAGGGTTTCCAACTTCATTTTATTTTAATTTGATGAATGTGGATGTTTTGCCTGCATGTATGTCTGTATGCCACATGCTTTAGTGGTGTCCATGGAGGCCAAAAGAGAGTGTCACATATCCTGAAACTGGAGTTATAAACAGATTGTGAGCCACAATATGGGTGCTGGGAATTGAACCTGGGTCCTCTGGAAGAGTGCCCAGTGCTCTCAAACACTGAGCCATCTCTCCAATCCTTTGACCTCATTTTCTTAATATGTGGAATATTGTGATTTTATAGTAAGGCCCATTATGGGAAATAGTCATTTTCAAATTAATTCTATAACATGTAATTTTATTGATACCTTGAATTAAGAAAGGAATTGGTTTTCAAAAGTTTACCTTTCGTTTAAGATTGAAGAAACATTTTTAACAAGAGTAGATCACAAAATACCTTTCAAAGCCAATGCCAAGAAGAGGAGAATTTGAAACCTTCCATTTGAAACCAATGGAACCAACTAACCACTAGTGAACCCATTAGATAGAACTTATGAAAAATGTAACCTGTAGAATCAGTAAGCAGCACTACTATGTAGCCTGCTACCACTCTGTATATTCCAGATGTAAGGGAAGATTGCCTTTTTAGGAGTCAATATCCCCTGTTTGCTTCCAAGTTAGTAAAATTCAATAAACTTTATATCTTGAAAATAAATGGGAGGGAATTTTTGAAAAGACCCTTTTTGCCACTAGGTTCACAGTTGTGGGTCAATTCATATTAACTCTATATTCATAAGTGCATATTACATTTGCTGATGCAAACACTACAATTTCAAATATAGAAACCCACAGCAGGCCAATTGTACTTTTAAATATTCAGGCCAGCAAGATGACTCAGATGATAAAGGCATTTGGCATCACTACTGAAAGCTCAAGTTCAAACCCAGCATGATAGTAGGGAACCAACTCAACAAACTGTCCTCTGGTTCTCATAACCTTCAAGCCCATCACACATACACACACCCACACACACATGCTCATATGCACACACATGTACACATGTGTGCACACATACACACAATAAATAAATAAATGTAAAAGACAAAGATAAGCAGAATTTTAAACATTGACTCTTGCATTACTTGTCATTAGACAATAGCCTGAACAAACACTTTTCTCCTAATTTGATTTCATTTCTTACATGAGAGGATAATGGCATTAAATCATTCCTTGACTGTTTTAATTGAATTTTTGTTGCTATTTTATGAAATAGCTCATTGAGCTCAAAATAATACTTTATATATAGGTTGATTTGAAGAGGAGATTGTATTTGGCCATAGTTGTTACAAAAGAAAGAAAATGATCATGGCATCATTTTCCTGAAAAGTTATCTATAAGTCATTTCGTGTTCATCAGTACAAGAGACAAAGTAGGTTCAATGAATGATTTTCTACTGTCATGCTCATTATGTTATCTTATATTACTAAGACAAATTAATTTATAAAATGAAAATAAAAATAGAGTACAACTTTTATTTTTATCACTGGCTACCAGATTTTTAGAGGCTTAAAGTAGTGAGTATCATTTTATGAGATTTATCACATTGGATTTAAATGACCTTGGAAATGTTATATAATCTCCATGAACCTCACTTTCATATATATAATGGGGGCAATAATGTTCCTATCATCAGATTTTCATAGTATATAGGATAAAGAACAGACTTGGTGCATCATCTATACTCAAGAAATATTTCTGTATGGTAGATGTTTATGTTGCTGTTTTAATCGAAAAGAAATAGGGATCTTCTTTTACCTAAATATGTTTCATTTCTCCTTAGCTTTAACTCAGACTACAGTTTTTTTTCTTCAAATGTGAATTCCAATGTTGGGAAGGTTTCCATATAGAATTACATGCAACTTTAAAAAGCTACAACTAAACACTGATTAACCCCAATAGACAATATCTAGAGGTCACAATTAGATCATGATTCGGCTCTCAGAATATATGACACTAAGTAGGGAGTCCCAAAGGGAGGGACCATTTTGCTTTGAATGTGGAATTTTCTTATAGACTCATGTATATGAACACTTTGTCAACAGATGGTAGTACTCTTTGGAAGGTTGTGGAACCTTAAGAAGGTAGATTTTTGTAGGAGAAACTGGGTCACTGAGGTAGGCCTCACAGTTTTATGGCCAGGCCCCAAGTTTTGTTCTTGTTCTGCTTCCTAATTGTGGGTGCAGTGTGATTACATCTTTTCTAACCCCTCCCTCTGTGTCTTCACTGGCATTATGGCATATATTCATTCAAATTGTAATCTAAAGTACATCTTTTTTCCTTAAATTGCTTCTTGTCAGTATATAATCATACCAACAAACAAGTAAATAATGTAATGGCTGTCCTGTTTATAAACTGTGCTAAGCCTATATTTGTGACTTGAGTAGTTAAGAAAATGAAAGACAAAAAGAAACTCATAGACATCATTTGAATGTAGACACCAAAAAATCCTCTATAGGAATGAGAAATTAATAGCTGTTCAAATGCAAATCAGAAATTCACAAGTACTATTGTTGCTGTACCTGTTTCACAAGTTACGAAATGTATTTATACATCTAATTTCTTCATATATCTAATTCTCTAACATTATATGACCTCATCTTATTGCCTTGTTTATGTTAGCTGTTTAGGTGCCACATAATGCTAAGGAAGCCAAGACAAAGAGTATAACCTCCCAGTTCATCAGTTTACCCCACTGTAATATACAGTCAAAAACTCTATGGCTATCCTCTAGTTCTGGCAAGCATAGATTCCTGGTGTTCCAGTTTTTGGCAAAATGGTTGAGTAAACATAGAACATAGACTGCTGAGTATCAAGACAGCAAGCCCCATCAAAGGCTTTTTTTTTTCTGTAACTTATTTTTAAAGTTTTCCCCTCACTTTTAAATATATGATTGTAGGTACTTGGGTATGTGTACTAGAGTATAGATGCCCATAGTGATGAGAAGAAGGCATTCCAAGGGCTTACTGTCCCGACAGAGGACCTCATTTGGTTCCTAGCACTCACATCAGGCAGTTCACAACTACCTGTAACTCCAGATCCAACTTTGTAGTCCATCTTTCATATAACACCTCATTACGCTTCCATATTGCTATCCAAAACTCCTTTTCATCATAATGTTACAATCAATAAGTCACCACAAATGTTTAAATTTGGGGGGACATATTTTCACATATGGTACAACTCTTCTGCCATTTTCTAACAGATTACAGAGGGGTGGTGTTGACATATCAAATCTTCTACTCTAAGGCAGTTCACATGAAGTTCCTTGATGTAATTAATTAAATTGAAGTAAGTTGAACTTGAACTAATAGGATCATGAAGTGGTGAATCTCCTTTCACAGTAACCACATAAACAGTGCCCGTACATATAAGGATAACATTTGGGGGTTTTCAAGCAGATGGATTAAAATTAGTATTTAGATCTTCAATTCACATGATTTTGTGACTTTGGACAAATAATTTCACCTCTTGCCCTGTTAATGTCCTTCTCTTTAAAATGGTTCAGAGAGTAGTATGTTAGAATGTATAATTCCTAAGGCCTTTTTGTAACAAGAGTCTATGAGCCGGATACATTCATTTAACTAGGAAAGCAATTTAAGTGTATTCTATGCAAATGAACCAGTAATGTTCACTTTGTATGAAAAAGATGATACATTAATTGTTAGAATTATTTCATCAATGACCTAGCCCTTCTCCTTACTCTGTTCCATCAGATTTAGCAGTTGTCAGTCAAAGCATTACTGGTTTATGTCAAGTGAAAAGGGCAATCTTTAGAAGGAGTTGTATGCCTTATTATAAATAACCATAATTTTACTATGGAACATCTGCCCTTGTCAACTACATTTGGCTGCTTCTCATTTCTTTAAGAATCCATGAATAGTATATTGTGTGCTAGGTTATGTGATGAAGTACCTCTTTGTCTCTTTCTCGGTACCAATAAGCCCATTTTACCACAGATTTACAATTCTTCTGAGTATGGGTTTTGGGAGAAAGGCATTTTGGGGTGGTGCACATTTGTACTGTCAATACACCTGTAGAAATTTCCTGTAGTTGGGAAACAAAAGCTAAAGACAGAGTAAATGACTGCAGTACCAACATAAGGATATCAGTGCTGTCCTCAGAGTGTAGATTTGTCAGTGATACTCTTCAAGGTGTATTCTGAATCATTGTTTTATAAGCAGTGACCTCTCTAAATCCTCTTCTTAACTTATAATTCTCCCATGTGCCAGTTTGTCAGTCTCATTTTAGAGCATCAATATTTTATCTTGTGTTTTGATAACTTGTGGAAATATCATAAAGAGTGGGATAATATTTTTTACCCTATAGGAGTAAATTATCTCATCTTAGGTTGAAGCACTTATTTGTTCTTGAACATAGATTGTGAATTTCACTGACTCTAATGGGAATTTCACGGAAAAATTCATATTCAGACTCAACAGGATGGCATAGAGACAATTATGATTAGCTTAAACTCAAAGGCTAGTTTTCATCAGTGACTAGACAAAACAAAACAAAACAGGTAAATAATGTAACCATTTCAAGTCCTGATTTTTTTCATCTTAAGATGAAACTTATTGTACAGTCTTTGTCTTTTCAGAAATTGTTATAACAAAACAGTGAAATTAGCAGTAAAGGAAAGATAAAGAAACATGCATTTATCTACTAATGACTATATTAAATGCCAATAAATGGTGGTTGATAATTACAGAAATAGATATATTTAATAACGCACTTATATAAATACCCTTATTCTCTTTCATATGTCATGGGGGTGCTGTATTTAAGGGTTAATGTCTTCATATTAAAGATTTAAAAGTCTTCTTTTAGGATTTGAACATGATTATAGAGAAAGTGAGAATCTTAATTGTGGTAATTGGAGACTGAATCATTAGATAATATATAATAGATGATGTGCTAAAACTATAATTTATTGAGAAGAGATCACACTTAGTTTTTGAGCACAGATCTAGAAAATGAAAATCATTTAAAAGTTAGTGTAACACATTTGATACTTGTATGTCAGGATACATAATTTCTAATTATCGTGGTCATCATTATTTTTTTAACTATGTCATCAAGCACAGAGTTCTGACTAAATGAAATCTAAGTATTAGTAGTTATGCCATCTACATCTTTATGATAATCCTTTGGATGAAGAAGAACTTTGAAAGTGATTCTAAAGACCTTAAAGTAACACTTTATATTACAGCATCTTTAGATGGTAGGTTTATTAAGCTTGAATTATTACAGATTCCAGATATATGTCTTTACTACATTTCCTTTTTGCTTTTGACAACAATAAGAATAAATAGAAACTATGAAGGGAATTTCTCAGTCTTCTAATATATTAATGTCGCCTGTCTGTATTTAACGGGGTCCAACAGCAAGTAAGCATCTTTAGCTAAAGAAAATCTTCCAAAGACTAAAGAGTAGTCATTCGAAGAAAATTAATTAAATACAGTATCAACTGATTGCCATGACAATGAGGGATTTTCACTGCTCACATTTAGGACACAATGCAGGCGATTTCACTAATAATCAGGTTTCCACCTTCTGCTCTGGGCTGCCAAAAATACTGCAGCAAAATACATAAAAATAAATTGAACTTTGAATTATAATTTCAATATTGGTCTAGTGAAATGAATTCATGCGTTCGCACTGAACCTTTGAGGTTTTGAGTTAATTCACATAAGATAAAAATCTGTCTGTTATAACAGGTGAAAAGAATGAAAAGACATGATTCCCAGTGATCTTCATATATAATCAATCTTTGATTACAGTGGAAGATTTGGAAATCATCATGCATTTTCTTCAGAATAATCATTTCAAACAGAGTCATTTTTACATGATTTGACTTCAAGTTTATTGATGTAGCAAATCACATACTATGTGTTTATTGCCTTTGGCAACAATGTATATGCAACTCAGTGAACACGGCTTACATGACTGGGGCCCATTGGCTGTGGGATTCACATATAATTTCTTTAAATAATATCTAAATTTTTATTATTATCTTCCAAATATTAAAAATTGAACTGTGTAGACAACCACAGCATCTGTAAATGTATTAATGCAGTGATGCTGACATGTGCAGAAGATATTATTTCAACCTGGTTCATCCCTTCCTCTAGCTCTTACCATTGATCTGTCCCCTCTTTCATGATGTTCTCTGAGTTATTGAAGGAGTAGGGTGATGTAGACTTCCCATGTATGGATGAGCACTCCCACGAACACTTATTCTCTGTACTTTGATCAGTTGTAAATCTCTACATTAGCTACCTTCCACTGCAAAAAAGAAACTTTTCTGATGAGATCTGAGAGCTATGCTAATACACACACACACACACACACACACACACACACTAATTTAGAGGGCAGTTTGACAAGAAACAATGGAATGATATATTTCAAGTCCTAAATATAAAAAACAACTAACTAATAATACTGTGACAAAAAGGTTATTTTTGAAACTCATAGAGAAATAAAAATATTTCAAGAGAAGCAAAAACTAATCACAAAAAGCAAACCAGTATTGATACTTCAGGGACTCCTACAAATAAAGGAGGGGCAAAAGAGAATTTTTAATCATTTTATTTGTTTACACTTAAAATGTTGTCCCATTACTGGTCTCCCCTCCACAAACCCCCCCACCCATTCCCCTCCCCTTTGCCTCTAAGAGGGTGCTCCCCATCAACCCACCCACTCCCACCTCAGCCCTCTAGCATTACCCTTCTCTGGAGCATCAAGCCTGCACAGGACTAAGTGCCTCCCCTCCCACTGATGCCAGATGAGGCAGTCCTCTGCTACATATGTAGCAGGAGCCATGGACTGGCCCATGTATACCCTTTGGTTGGTGGTTTAGTCTTTGGGAGCTCTGAGGGATCCGCTAATTAATACTGTTGGTCTTCCTATGGAGTTGCAATCCCCTTCAGCTCCTTCAGTCCTTCCTCTAACTTTTCCATTGGAGTCCCAGGCTCATTCCACTTGTTGGCTGTGAGTATCTACATCTGTCTGAGGGACTGGCATTGCCTCTCCGAGGACAGCCATACCAGGCTCCTGTCTACAAGCACATCTTGACATCAGCAATAGTGTCAGAGTTTGGTGTCTGCAAATGGAATGGATCTCACAGTGGGACAATCTCTGGATAGCCTTTCCTTCAGCCTCCGCTCAATTTTTGTCCCTGCATTTCCTTTAGACAGGGACAATTCTGGCTTAAAACTTTTTTCTTTTTTCCTCTTTCTTTCTTTCTTTCTTTCTTTCTTTCTTTCTTTCTTTCTTTCTTTCTTTTCTGAAGTTTATTTTATTTCATTTTTAATCTTTTTTTTTACAGTCCAGTTGTTATCCCCCTCCTGGTCCACCTGCTGGCTGTTCCTCATCCCATTCCTCCTCCTCCCTTCCTCCAAGAGGATGTCCATACCCTCACACCTCCAGCCCACCAGGCTTCTCACTCTCTGGGGCCTCAAATCTCTCAAGGGTTAGGTGCTTCTTCTCTCACTGAGGCCAGACCAGGCAGTTCTCTGCTGTATATGTGTTTGGGGCCTCATATCAGCTGGTTATGCTACCTGGTTAGTGTCTCAGTGTCTCAGAGATCTCAGAGGTCCAGGTCAGTTGAGACTGCTCATCTTCCCATGGAACTCCTCTCCTCAACTTCTTCCAGCTTTCCCCCAATTCAACCACAGGTGTCCCAACTTCTGTCCATTGGTTGGATGTATGTATCTGCATCTGACTCTTTCAACTCTTGTTGGGCCTCTCAGAGGGCAGCCATGTTAAGCTCCTGTTGTACAAGTCCTTAATAACAGCATAGGAAAGAAAAAGTTTCACAAAAAGAATAGATGTTTTATTGTATCTTGTTTAGTACTATTTGACTGTCCTCTTTTGGACGACCCATTCTTTTATAAGAAGGATGGATAGGGAATATATCTGGGAGAGAGTGGAGGTAGGGAGGAGTTGGGAGGAGTGGAGAGAGGAGAAGCTGAGGTGAGGATGTATTGTATGAGAGATGAATCTATTTCAGAAAAAGAAGAGGGGAGGAGGAGAAGGAGGAGCAGGAAGAAGAGGTTGAGGAGGTAGAATGTAAAATAAAACTGGAAAAAAATCTCAATCATACCCAACTCAGTAAAGCATCAAATCCCTAATATAAAGAAGATAGGGAAGAAATAAATGATGACTCAACAAAATTACAGGAATCAGCAAGTGCTTTTCAATAGTAATATTAAATACAAATAGTCTTACCTCTCCAGGTAAAAGCCCCTAAGTGACTTACAGGATAACAAAAATAAGATCTAATTACTTGATACCTACAGTAATCACTGTCAAACTCATAGAAAATATTGAATTAAAAGGATGGATGTCAATATAATAAGCAGCTTTAAAAAGCAGTAATATATATACTATTATCTGACAACATAGACATTAAATCAAATTAGTCAAATGAGATAAATAAAAAGATAAATAAAAACTGTTATAAAAAGCAAAACTCTGGGTGGAGACCTCTGCCTGGGCCACCAAGAGTCCAGAGCCAACGAGCGCCAGGAGAAAGCTACCCTCGCAGGAGCGTGGAAAAGCCATGAGTGGGGTTAAGGGGAGCAACACTGCTCCCCGAAACCTGCCCATAACCGGCGGAATACAGGGCCTGAGAACTCGGGGGCAGGAAACCTCTGAACTTTCCAGTTTCCATCTGTGGGTGGAGACCTCTGCCTGGGCCACCAGGGGTCTGTGCCTGGAGACCTCAGCCTGGGCCACAGGGCTCCAGGAGAGAGCAGGTATCCCAGGAGTGCTGACACACCTTTGAGCACAGGCAAAACCACCACTTCTGTTCAAACTCACTGGATCAAGAGGGACCCTTGCAGAGCCATCAGGACATAGGAACCAAGGGACAGCTGGGGACAAGATCCTTCTGATTTCTGTCTG
>CM052722.1:109508311-109545811 GCA_028551405.1 Uromys caudimaculatus
GCTGAGAAAGAAATTAGGGAAATGACACCCTTCACAATTGTCACAAACAATATAAAGTATCTTGGTGTGACTCTAACCAAACAAGTGAAAGATCTGTATGACAAGAAATTCAAGTCTCTGAAGTAAGAAATCGAACAAGACCTCAGAAGGTGGAAAGCTCTCCCCTGCTCATGGATTGGCAGGATTAATATAGTAAAAATGGCCATCCTGCCAAAAGCAATCTACAGATTCAATGCAATCCCCATCAAAATTCCAACTCAATTCTTCATAGACTTAGAAAGAGCAATTCTCAAATTCATTTGGAACAACAGAAAACCCAGGATGGTGGACTACATGTAGAGGAATTTGAATTGATCCATTTCTATCTCCCTGTAGAAAGCTCAAGTCCAAGTGGATCAAGGACCTCCACATAAAACCAGATATACTGAATCTAATAGAATAGAAAGTGGGGAAAAGTCTCGAACACCTGGGAACAGGGGAAATGTTCCTGAACAGAACACCAATGGCTTATGCTCTAAGATCAAGAATCGACAAATGGGACCTCATGAAATTACAAAGCTTCTGTAAGGCAAAAGATACTGTCAATAGGACAAAACAGCAACCAACAGATTAGGAAAAGATCTTTACCAATCCTATATCCGATAGAGGGCTAATATCCAACATATACAAAGAACTCAAGAAATTAGACTCCAAAAAACCAAATAAACTCATCAAAAAATGGGGAACAGAGCTAAACAGAGAATTCTCAACTGAGGAAATTTGCAGGGCTGAGAAGCACCTAAAGAAATGCTCAACATCCTTAGTCATCAGGGAAATGCAAATCAAAACAAGTCTGAGATTCCACCTCACACCAGTCAGAATGGCTAAGATCAAAAACTCAGGGGACAGCAGATGCTGGTGAGGATGTGGAAAAAGAGGAACACTCCACCACTGTTCGTGAGATTGCAAGCTGGTACAACCACTCTGGAAATCAGTCTGGCGGACCCTCAGAAAAATGGACATAATACTACCTGAGGACCCAGCTATACCACTCCTGGGCATATTCCCAGAAGATGCTCCAACATGTAATAAAGACACACCTCCTCTATGGTCATAGCATCCATATTTATAATAGCCAGAAGCTGGTAACAACCCAGATGTCCCTCATCAGAGGAATGGATACAGAAAATGTGGTACATTTACACAATGGAGTACTACTCAGCTATTAAAAACAATGACTTCATGAAATTCTCAGGCAAATGGATAGAACTTGAAAATATCATCTTGAGCGAGGAAACTCAGTCACAAAAGAACGAACATGGTATGTACTCACTCATATGTGGATATTAGCCCAAACGTTTGGAATACCCTCATTTCACTTTACAGTAACTGATAGACTGAGAGTGAGTTCCCAGATGGAGGAGTTGGAGAAAGGACTGAAGGAGCTGAGGGAGTCTGCAGTCCAGTGGAGGGAGCAACAGTGTCAACTGGCCCGCCCCCCCCCCGCCCCTGGTCCTCATAGAGGCTGGACCACCAACCAAAGAATACACATCTATGGACCCATGGTTCGGACCACATATGTGGTAGAGGAGGGCCTTGTTGGCCATCAGGGGGAGGAGAGGCCCCAGTAAAGGGGAATGTCAAGGTGTGAATATGGGAGTGGGTGGGCGGGTGGGTGGGAGGTGGAATTCCCTCATAGAGTTGGGGGAGGGTGAGGGCATAGGTGGTTTCCAAAGAGGAGACCTAGAAAAGGGGAAACACTGGAAATGTAAATAAAGTATCAAAAAAAAAAAAGAGCAAAACTCTACCAATGAAATAGAATAAATATAAATGTATTCATTCACTGAGTTTAATTAAAAATAATAGCATTCGAAATAATAGTGAGTAATTTTAATACCCAATTCTCATCAATAGATAGATCATCCAGGTTTTTTTAAATCCATAAAGAAGCTTTAGAGTTAAAAGTTCATCATTAAAGATATTATGTAGTATATAATAATCCATCCAAAAATTGCAAAAGTATATATTTTTCTAAGCAGTCCATGGCACTTTCTCCAAGATAAATCACATGTTAGGCCAACGTAATAAATAAAAATAAAATAATTTCTTACATTTCTTATAAAATCAGACTGTAACAAAACTAGGTATGACTACATTTCAAAACTACAGAAACTCTATAAACACTAGCAATATGTATTGTAAGTTCCTGAATTTAAGAAATTAGGTGAGTAATTTCAAAAATACTAGAATCCACTAAAAATGAATAAAAAACCAAAAAATATATATGATATATGACATGTGATATATTTTTTATATATTGTACATTATACCCTATACCTTATACATTGTATATTGTATTTGATATATTGCATATTGTATGTTATATATTGCATATTATACATAATAAATAATATATAATTGTGTGTATATATATATATATATATATATATATATGTTATACAGTCTATGTTGAGAGAGAGTTGGCATGTAAAAAGAATTCCAAAAACATTCCAGTTGACTCAACAAAGTAAGAAGGATCAGCACCAGGTTGCAAATCATAATTTATAATTGAACAAAGTAATAATTTTGCCTACTCTTCTTTCTTAAACATGAAACCATTTTCATGTTGACCAAAGTATTACTCTGAGGCAGTTTACTTCTCAGGAGACCAATCTATGATTGATGACCTGAAAATGAAGGTTGGCTTTCAGTTCATTTGAAATGCAAATAGATTTGACAACCTATAGATACTGTGGCATATTTTTTTTAAAACAAAACCAAGCACCTACATTGGCCTTCAATTTACATTGCTTTTCAAAGAAGAAATAGTAATAAACTCACATGAAAGCTGTTAGGAAATACATTTCACAGCAGGCAAATTAATTGGTTTTACAGTATTTGAATGGAGGGTTTGTCAAATAAAACATGCCGTGACAGTTAATAGTGTCATTTAGAGCCAGAAAATTATTGACTTATTTGTTATTGGATAAAAGGAAGGCAAACATTTTGTATTAGGAAGTTTTAATGTGTTTAAAATCCTCATTAGGGATTAATGGACATGCTTGCTTAGCATAGCGCCTCATTAATTTGAGGCTAAACAGTTACTTTTGTGTTTCAATCTCAATGTTGTTCCTTAACAATTTTTTTTTTACTTCTCATTAATTAGATCTTGCATTTGAGTTTGGTTTTCACACCACTGGAGATGTAGAATTAATTAATGAGATTTATAAATTTAATGGAAGTAAGTTATTCTTAGATATTGGCTCATTTTAGTGAGCAGTTAAAGCACATGTAAGTAGACACAGATCTAAGAGATTTCAGAAGCATAGAACAAATGTGAACTTCATTGAATGTATTTAGCAGTGTCACTTGGCATTAGTAGATAAAAGTGTTTTAATTAGAGTTATAAATAATAGGAGAGCTGGCGAGGTTTCAGTTTCCCATGCACATGGCTCGTTCTTTAGGACATCACTGTCAGAGAAGAGCGATTGTAACTGTTCCTGTGGAAATGCAATGTCATCACTGGCAATTTCCACAATCCTAAGTGCAGGGTTTTGAGAGTCAACAAGGCACCAAGTTCGTTGGAGGTTACTTTGAAAGTGGAGCCACTTTCTATCAAGTGCATTCTGTTGTCACATTTTGATTGAGTGTATGTGTGAGAACAGTTTCTAAAATCAGTTCTACTTACATGTGTTTTTTTCAGGGAGATTACACTAAGAAAATCAAACTGAAATTGGGCTCCTTTATTCTAAAATTGGCATTTAAATAATTATGTATTTAGCAGGAGAGCATAGAAATTTCTTTAGGGTGAGTCACCACAAAAATCAAGAAAAGACATTTCTTTTCTAAAGGTCTTTGAAAGAATGAAACTAAAGATATAAGTTTTTAAATTCATTTTGTAATTGTGATTAAAGCAGTTAATTTAAGACCTCATCAAGTATCTGTGGCAGTGTCTTTGGAAATTTCCCAAAAGACCTTAGTGCCAGCCAGATTCACATTTATTTTTGAACAAATCAGAACTTTTTGTATCTTAGAACAATAAATATTTTGAAGACCAAGACATATTATAAACGATAATTATGTTATGCTTCATGTTGATGATCATATATTAAATATATAAAATTATTGTTGAAATTGTCTTTCCCAGGAATGAGCACATTAATTACTTATCTAATACCAATACAAACATATGAAAATATATACATGGTATGTACTCATTGAAAAGTGGATATTAACCCAAACGCTCAGAATACCCATAGTACAACTCACAGAATTAACAAGCTTAACAGGAAGGAAGCTTAGCAAGCTTAACAAGAAGGAAAGCCATAGTGTAGATGCTTCAGTTCTACTTAGAAGGGAGAACATAATGATCACGAGAGACAGAGGGAGGGATCTTGGTGGGAGAGGGGAGGGGAAGAGAAAAGGGTGGGCACGATCAGGTATGGGAGGAGACAGGAGAGAAGTCTAGATGGGCAGGAGAATGAATAGAAATGTGTGGCAGTGGGCGGTGGGGAACAGTTGGAGCGAGGAGGAACCACTAGAAAGTCCCAGACATCAGGGAGACTCCCAGGACCCAATGGGGATGATGCCGAAATGTCTAACAGTGGGGAGATAGAACCTGAAGAGACCACTTCCAGTAGGTAGACACAGCTCCCAGTTGAGGGATGGGGCCACCAACCCATCTCAAAATTTTTAACTCAGAATTGCTCCTGTCTAACGGAAATGCAGGGACAAAAATGGAGCAGAGACTGAAGGAAAGGCCATCCAGAGACTGCTCCACCTTGGGATCTATCCCACATGCAACCACCAAACCCCAACACCACTGCTGATGCCAAGATGTGCTTGCAGACAGGAGCCTGGTATGGCTGTCCTGTGAGAGGCTCTACTAGTACCTGACTAAAACAAGTACAGATACAGCCAACCATTGGACTGAGCCTGGGGACCCCAATGGAAGTGTTATGGGAAGAATTGAAGGAGCTGAAAGGGATTGTGACCCCATAGGAAGAACCATAGCATCAACAAATCAGACCCCTAAGAGCTCCCAGGGACTAAGCCACCAACCAAAGAGTATACATGGGCCAGTCCATGGCTCCTGCTACATCAGATGGAGGGAAGGGGCTTGGTCCTATGGAGGCTTGATGCCCCAGAGAAGGGGAATGCTAGAGGGGTGAGGAGGGAGTGGGTAGGTGGGTGGGGGAGCATCCTCATAGAAGCAAAGGGGAGGGGGCATGGGATGAGGGGGTCCATGGAAGGGAGATCAGGAAAGGGGGCATTTGAAATGTAAATAAATAAAATAATTAATAAAAATTTTTAAAAATTAAAAACATTAAAAAACAAAAACAAAAACAACATCATACAGACTGAGGAGGTTATGTTTAGGAATATACATGCATGTACATAAACATACATGCATGCAATAATAATTAATGAAAAACAAGGTCATACATTTTAAAAGGAGCAAGTCAGAAAGGGGAAGGGAGGTTATATAATCATATAATTTCAAAACATAAAATAAATAATTAAAAATAAAATATTGTTGACCTATAGAATATCAGAATGACTGAAAACCTCATTTAAAACAATTAAATTAAAGCATTTAAAGCATTAAAATCCAGTGTCTCCTCCTGGTAATGCGTAGACTTACTTTCTAGGAGGGAGATGTAGGCATTGGTGTTCCCTTTGCTCCTCTAGATACAAGGCTGAATGTATTTGGGCCCATATATATTCTCAAGCCTTGGAGATATATTTGGCCTCTGGATTTCATTTCATTGGACTTGTATAACATTACCAGAGTTACAAGTGTGGGTTCTTCAAATCATTCATCTTACTCTTCTTGGCCTCTCTGCCTATCCCATGAATTCAGAATAAAGCTGTTTATACACGAGAACAGTTGGATATCTGTGAACTGTGGTTAGTTAAATAAGTGATAGAAAGAAAAGAATGTAATGGCAAGAAGCAAACTGCCACCTCACTATGAATTGTCATATTTCACTAGAGGTGACATGCAAAGATCATATCTTGACTGTCAGCATTTTGTTCTTTATACTGTTTTATAAGAAATTTTGCAAGAAAGTGAGATCATTGCTTTGCAAAGTTTTAACAATTCTAGGAGCCGCTATAATTATTGGAGAGCTCAGGAATACATGGCAATTCTAAACACCACAATATTTATTCTTTATTGACAGAATTAAGAAATAAACGTTCTTCCTGATATATATTTCCTATATATTTGGGTCATATATTAGTTCTGAAATTGCCCTATTTCACTTTAATACACACATCTGTATTTTTACATTCTCTTCATTGGCTAGAAGAAATTACAGGTGTAATTGCAATAAGGAGAAATTTAGTAGGATCTATTTTATGCCTAAAATGGTCACTGTTGCACGGTTAAGATTTCCACAGGATGGAAGTGGCTGTGCCATAATCATGGAGGAGTTATATGCACATGTAGATCTTTCAAAAAGAAAAGGACATAGCTAGAAAGTCTGTAGATTTTAAAACAGAACCTATAAAATTATTTCTGTTAATTCAGATTATAATATCATTACGTCACTTCCCTCTCCCCTTTCCCCCTTCAGCCCCCCCCCCCACATATACCCATTCTTGTAGAGCAGGACAGCAAAGTAGAGGAACAAGCAAGTTGGTTCAGAATCTAGGAAGTCGAGAGTCTATGAGGATTTGGCTCAAATTTTGAGCCTAGATTGAAGGAATGGAGGTAAAATTATGGAGAATATTGGAGTGGGATTATGCACTTGACAGCTTGGCCAGAGGAAGAAACAGCACATTTTGAGTATTGGCAATGACAGCAACCACAACCAGAATGAACCCATAGGTCAGCTCAAGTGTGCAGAAACAACCTTGAGAGAATGTGGATCAAGCAATAAGGACTTTCCTTATTCCTTGGTTCTTGGTTTGTTATAGTAATATTCCTAGATGACTATTCTGTTTGGAAAAAGTCTATCACACACACACACACACACACACACACACACACACACACACACACACACACACACACACACACACATACACACACACACACACACCATACCAGAACACCCTCCTGATTATAACTCCCTCTTCTACAGAAAGTAGTTATTAGAATACGTAAATTAACAGTGAACTAATGGCTATTCAGAACCCATGGAATTAAGTACTCTTCACTTTAAATTCTGTCTGCCATTAGGTACTCTTAGCTGATGATGGCCTTTTCTATATATGCATTCTGCTGTTGCCCATATCTAATGTAATCAGTGAAGAGGCGTCTTCATAATGAAACACATTGATCACCCTTTCCCATCCTGCCCACCACTCACTCCTCTTATTTTCTGTTGTCATATCCCATTAAGTCCCATCTCCAGTCTCCTTTGTCACCTTCAGTGAGAGCCAGCAGATGGATCAACAACCTGAAGCTCTTTATGAACTAGGTCCCTGAAGAGGATTTAATGATTAATTACCAACATTCAGAAGATATCACAGTGTCAAGCCTATAACAGCAGCTTCTCTGTGCTCTCTAGACTGAGGATGCTGATGCCTCCTTAAGAGCCACAAAAGGGGCTTAGAATATGCACATGAGCATAAACCTACTACTGGGTTAAGGTACCCCGATATACTTTACTTCATTTCAACATCACAGAATCTCTTATAGCAGTTTATTTTAATTGTTCTCAGGTAGGTAGGTAAACAGAGACAAACATTCAGGTGATTTTTCTCCCAAAGTCATAAAACAAGTTTCAGAGCTGGAATTTGAATCAAAATCTGTTGAACTTCAAAGATTTCTTAAGAGATTCCAAAAAAATAGAGTAAATAAATATCATGGATTTTGTAAATGAACAGAAGGTTATTGCCACCTTTTCCATTTTACTTGTGGTCTCTCATGTGATTTTAGACATTTTCTGTATTTGTCTTGACATATGTTGAACTCCTTTAAGCTTCATACTTTGGTTTTTGCCCTTTTCTTTCATAGAGGGAATAGTATGGTATTTATTAGCTTGTTTTACATGGAGAATTTTGATCACGTGGCTTTCTTAAAATTTTTCCAAGAGCAGAATTTTTATAATTTATTTTTGAGATTAAAACATAATTACATCATTTCCCTCCTTCTGTGTCGCCCCTCAAGTTCTTCCTGTATACCTCCTCCTACAATCCTCTCTTTCAAATGCATGGCCTTATCCCAAGAACCATACTTTAAGCATCAATTCTGTGCATACACAGGAATTTTTCTGTATTAAAATAAAATTGGAAGATGAGCTGATTTGGCAGTGCTATCTAACTGTTGTGAAATCTTTGTTGTTGTTGTTGTTGTTGTTGTTGTTGTTGTTTTGAATAAGGTCATATTATCCAAGGACTTCTGTCTGCAGCTATGTAATATTAACTGTTCTCATTTAATCATAGACTTAGAATACAAAAAAGACTAGGGACAAGTTAAGATGAGGCAAAAAACAGGGACAGCAATAGATCCTAATGTGACTGTAGTTTGTAGTTTTCCAAAATCATTTTGGAACCTGGAACTCCCTGGGTGGGCAAATCAAAGGATCTGCAAATACAAATAAGAAAGAAGAGGCTGCTGCTCCCATATTTCCAAATGACCAATGATGGAGATTAACAATTTGAAAAAACAAAGACTCATTTTTAGGAATATTATAACCTGTGTTTCACTTTATTATTAATGCTATGTCAGGGGACTCTGTATCATACAATTCAATTATGAGGATAAATGTGATAATCTGTTAATAAAATATAAAGGAAATTTGTTTGGAAGTTGCTATCAGTGTCAATTGTAGATATTATTATTTGAGTCAGTTATTTCATTTACAATTAAACTTACAAGTTTTATATTTTACTTTGAGAAACCTTTACAAAGATAGAGTAATCTCAGAATAGTAGTCATTGATTACCATATATTATGTTACAACCTTAGGATGATTTATGGCAAAAAAATGACCTTTCTTTCCTCACAATATCTTAGCAATAATACATTTAGAGGCATGCACTGAACTCTTATGGGTTAAACATGTGATGATCATTATTCTTTCAATGTTTTACACTAATCTCCATGTTTTCTATTAGTTCTAGTCACTGCTTATGTCTCCCAATCCCACAATCAGGATATTTTTGATATCTTGTATTACCCCAATCACCAAGAAGGATGCTCCAAACTGATTAATCCCAGACTGATTAGAACATCCTATGCAATTCATTTATTGTTGCTGTAGTTAACTTAATATTTGATGATTATTTCATAAGATATGTATTTATCACGAGGCAGATGATCTGTATGTGGCCTCTCTGTGGTTGCATGGAGTAGCTGTCTACAGGGTTAGATTCAGAGAGGATAGACTCTTGTGAGCATTATCAGTCTACTTACCACCTGCTTGATGATGTATGCCATCCTTCCCTGGCTCTCAGAGGACCATATCCATGCCCAGCACAAGAGGGTCGACTAGGGCCAGGAGTAAGAGCACAGCCTCCCCTGTTTGTTATCCTTATGCAGCTTACTTTCTACTCTAAGAGGAGGGGCTGAAGATGGGAGATTTGAAGGCATGCTGCAGCTTTGAGTGACTAACTTATGATTTGTGGACTATTTGAATACTCAAGAGTGGATTCAGAAAGAGAATATGGTGGCTCCAGTCCTAAGTGACATTGTAGCTATTCTAATCCCAGTACTAGTACTACTTCTCTTCCAGAACTCCCAGGAAAGCTGTGGGTGGGTTTGTTTCAGACATTGTTTTAGAGGACAAATTCCAATTTTGGTTTTAGTGTGGATTTCTCCCAATGTGTACTGTGACACCAGAGTGGTGCTGCATTGCAGGGGCCTCAAAAATTAAAGTGGCCTCAGGTGGCCCCCAGTACTTCTCAGTGATGTCAAATCCCTGACTTCTTCCATATGGTTTGAAGACTACAGTGAGGACCTCAAGGCAGGGAGCTTCTGTTGGATATAGCTGTCAGTGAACCCAGTCAGGATTCTTTCCTTGTCTATTTCTTCTGTAAATAGACAATTTCTCTTCCTCTTTATTTTATAGTCTTCAACATAAGAGTGATGTTGTCTTTCATCTTCAAGTCCCTACCACCACTACCACCAAATACCATCCTGAGCACAGTGTGAGCTCAATAAGGATTTGTTGTCTAAAGAAGTAAATGGGGGCCGGGCAGTGGTGGCACACGCCTTTAGTCCCAGCACTCGGAAGGCTGAGGCAGGTGGATTTCTGAGTTCGAGGCCAACCTGGTCTACAGAGTGAGTTCCAGGACAGCCAGGGCTACACAGAGAAACCCTGTCTCGAAAAACCAAAAAAATAAAAATAAAAAATAAATTAAAAAAAATAAGAAGAAGAAGTAAATGGGAGATCTGATGAATAGGCAGACTGTGAATGAATGAGATTCTATTACCCTTGTCAAGACTATCTTACTATGTATGTCCCAGTGGGTTTCTAATTGGTTTTTTTCCCTGTCCCATCTAGACCTTTAACTCTGAGATACAGATCAGGTCTCACAGCATTTGTCATTGTAAGTGCCCATGCCCAATGCTTTTCTAGACACTTAGGAAGTGTTTATTGGTTAAGAAGCACTTGTAGCTCCATTTGAGTTGTCTGTAGAGAAACCAGCTATCAGACTGAGCTAGATAAATTTGCAGAAGTAGTGACTTCATGAGAAATACTAAATTCCAAAATTTTCTTTAAAAAAAAAAAAAAAACAGCACCACTGGGTGTGGGTATATAAAGATTTGTCTGTATAGTTCTCAATCCTGAATGATACTGTCTCTGACTCTGATTATCTGACTTTCTGCAATCCTCTGTGTCCACATCTCTTTTTCTTGACAAAATTTCCTTCCATAAAGAAATGGCCATGTGTAACTTTAGGTGGAATAATGATATTACAGCTGGCATGAGGCAGCTGTCACCTGCACTTTTCAGAATAGAAGTAAGAGAAATCCCAGAAGAGGGGCCATAGCACACTCAGCATCTCTCATTTCACTTGCTAAACACAGGGCCACCAGGAGTCACAAGTGTTACTTTTACTTTACATTAAATTATACTTTATGGGTGTAAATGGTGAAACTTTGATAGGCAAAGTTACTAACTGTGAGTCCTACCAAGGTTTCTACCACATGTTTTTGACTCAAGAAAGTACTCTTTATGTTCATGAATGTTGTTGTTTTAGTCCTCTTTAGTTTCAAAATTAATATTGACATGTTTGTGTAAAAAAGGTAAGCAATGGTAATGGAAGGGGTCCTTGGTGCCAAATATTTATTCTATACCATTGACTCTGACACTATGGAACGATGACAATTTAAGTCTTCATTACAACTTTTTGAATATTTGTGTTTGGTAAAAATATTAATTGAAAATTTAAGAATCATCTTGAAAACCACAATTGCTGTATCACTGAGAAATTAGTGGGTGTGTTGTTACTTCAAATTACAAATAAAGAGAATTATAAGTTGTAGTATAATATGTTAGACCAGAAAATATACATTTTGTGGACTATCATTAGGTGTTCATTTAAAAATCAGAATCTAAAGAAGTAGCTGGAGAGATGGCTCAGCAGTTAAGAGTACTTGCCGCTTTTAACAAGCATCCATAGCTCCAATTCCAAGGGATCTGACACCTTCTTCTTGCCTCCATTTGTGCCAGGTACACATGTGGAACACATCCATATATGGATATACATGGAAGGTCTCCTTTCTAGAGCTTTGTAGCAGAGTCATAGTTGTAGATGGATTATCTTCTTATCCACCTTCCTATCAAACATACAAGTCAATGGGGAAGAAAAAAACAGGTCTTCTTTTGCTTCCTATTGCATTTCTGCCTATCACTACTATCCTGATTCAGAATAGCCTTCGAAAGAATAAATGAACTGTGTTAGGCCAATGACTGTTGAGTTCCTATATGAAACCTATAATTTAAGGTTCTTTATAACATGTGTCCAGCCAATTTTTGACCCTTGATTTGTAGTGTATCTTTTATCCCATATTCAAATGTTATTGCATTAGAAAGGATGACTTTACAATTTGTCATCCAAAGTGGGGAATTTTTTAAAATGAAAGGGAATACATTTAATAATTATACTAGAATAATAAGTGTAACTTGGAAATGTATGTGGTAATTCAGGGTAGCTAACCACATTATTGGACACCCATCTCAGTATGTCTTGTTTACTTGGGATCTTATGCTTTCTGAAACAGAGACCCTTACATGTAGAAGATATTCAATAAATTATGGTGGAAATCAATGGCTATTCAACAATTAATTTTATAATACTTGAAGATTTACATATCATGTGCATTTTTAAGGTCAAAAAAATCTGGTGTCACAGGCACCTTTTGATTTCCTCAAATATTCTTTAACTTTGTTCTTCAAATATTTTTAACTTCATCAGTAATCTGAGCATAATAATGAACCAGCCTTGCAAGAGGTCTCGGGTTCACAGATACTGTAGCATTGTTCACAGTACAGGACTTGCCCGTCTTCCCTCAAAGCAGTTAATGAGAGATAACGCTCCAAGAACACGAGCATTGGAATTTTTTTTTATCCTGAAGAGAGTGAAGGTTTGAAGAAGAGAGGTGGGAATGTTTAGGAGATGCTTAGATCTTGCGCAAGTAACATGGTACCAGGTGGTACGTAGTTCTACTCCCAAGTCCCTCACCATTCACCACAGTGTAACTGCTATCTAGTGTTCATGTCTGGCTCATTGCATTCACTGGTTGCCAACCCCCGGGAGAAAAATGTCATTTGCTTGACATACAGCAAGCCTTCAGTATGTTGATGTTAGGGTTGGATTTTCCTTGATTAAGAAAATGTCAGATAGTGAGAAAGAGATAGAAAGATGCCTCATGGTATTTATTTACTATATTCTTGAGATTCCCTTTAAATGCCAAAGGAAATCTGCAGTGCTCACAGGAATTCAGTTTATTTTGTATTAAAAAAATTATGTAGGCATGAGGGGAGAATTCTTACTGCAACTTGATATGCCATGTTTGGGAGGCCTGCTTTTTGCAGAGAGAAATGGAGAAGGAGTTGATGGGGGAGGGTAGGTGGGTAGAGGAAAGAAGAGAGGGGAAACTCTGGTCATGATGTAAACATTAATAATAATAATAATAATAATAATAATAATTTTTAAAAATAAAAGTAGTCATCTGATTTGCCCAAGTTGAAGGTGAATCGAATTAATCAGAGAAGTTTTTTTATATATCCTTCTTCTTTAAATGTAATATTATGCTAAACTATGTTCCAGGGTTGAAAGGCTGGGATATCACAAGGTCTAGTTCCTTTATTGGATAAACCTGAATGGGTGGAAACCAGCTCAGAGTCTTACAGTGCATGTGAAAGAGCAAGGAGTCACTTTCTTTCCACATACTGTACTTTGGCTTCCCTGTTTTGTTAGAGTCATACAAGATTAGTCATTTTCAGACCTTGGTGCTTTGTAATTAATAGGGAAAATAATATTGTTAGGGTTTTTTTTTTTCTGTCTTGATGGCTTATCTGACAGTGTACACTGTAAGTTTTTCTGAGTGTGACTTGGTTATATTTATTATATTTTGTTTATTTTAGGTAAGCCTTACCAGCGACCCAAGCTGTGTTGAGGAAATCTTGCGGGTGAGTTTGAACTTTTATTTCTGTGTCCTTCAACAACAAAGCAATTTATCTGTTTAAATTGTTGAAAGTACTCTTGCACTCAACACCCATGGTCTTCTTCTTATATCAGCTGCTTCATTTCTTACCTCTCATCACTCTGCACTCCAAAGTAATTAAAATTCTGGCGATTTCTTCACTGGTCTAGTACATAATTTAGAATTCTGGACAAAGATATCTCTCACCTTATTTAGGAAACATTGCCTATTCATGTGTCATGCCTTAATCCTCACCTCACCTGTCTGTTTTCTGGCTCTCAGTGGCACCTCACTGGGACTTGAACACACTGGCAATGCAATATGGTCATAGAGACTGTGTTCAGGAAAAGGAGCATGAACAGGCTGCCCAATCATAGCATGTATGAACAGTCCTACTTAGGAGAATGGGAGGAGCTTAGAGAAAGAACAAAGTTTAAATAGATAGCAGTTAGCACAGCACTAAAACACTACAAGGAAGGGAGAAAAATGTATCTACCTATTATCTTTGCCAGTTGGAATAATATGGTAATATAGTATTTAAAGAAGATGAATAATAGGAGGGAGTTCCTGCCCTGAGTTTGCTATTTGTCACTTCTGTGACTTTGTGACTTTGGACAGATGACTTCATCTTCCTGAATCTCCCTTCCTTGTCAGTCAAAGATTATAATACCATAATTCTCTTGTAAACTGCCAAGTAGTATATAAATGCTCATTATTATGATAAATGATGACCAGTACAGCCATGTGGAAACCATGCAAGGTTTCTTCCTGGAAAAGAAGACAAAGTGTGTGTCAGTGAAACTCAACAACCCCGTTCCCTCACTTAACAACATCAGACTGACTCCTAAAGCACTGGCTCCTAGGTAAGTGCTTTCTCAACAGCCTAGTATTTGAAACCATCCCTGCCAACCTGCTGCCAAAGAATAGTGAACAACATTAAGCTGCCTAAAGTCACCTTGGCCTGCTAAACACTTTGCCTTCCTATGGCTGTCTCTGAATCTGCTTCAGCCAAAAGACCTTGCTTTTGAGCATTAAAAAGATTAGTCTTAGCTGTTTGATTGGAGATGATAGTCTATAGACTGACGATATGGTGGCCACTTTTGTAAGATAAGAGCACAGCAATTTGTTCAGTATCTGTCCTTCGGTTCCTGGGCCTTGATGGGAGCCATTAACAGTCATAGTGAAAGCTACAAGCATGATACACCCTGGGAACTTGGCTATTTGTTCCATTGGGTAGATACAGGAAATTCCATACAATTCTTCCTTGTTATCATCCAGCATCCTTAAAGAAAGGCAAGAGTAAAAGAAATGGCTTACTCAGTGGGCATGGTCTGCTCTTGGTCCCCTGAGGGGCAAGCATAAATGAAGTCCATCAGTCAGGGCTTTGTCTTTACACCCAGAATGTCAGATCCATCTAAGAGTCACCCTAACTTGCCGCTATTGAATTCCCTCCTTCAGGCAGCCCAGCCTGGTGCTTAAGTGTGTCATGCAGTGACAGGGAGGGAATTAGAGAGAACACCTGTCAGAGTGTGAGCACTTAGGGAAATAGCAGCCTTTCACTTAAGCATGGAAAAAAGGCCGGTTGCCTTAGTAAGTTCATAAAAGTTAGCTGCAATTGAAAAACTAACAAAAGTCCTTCTGTTGTTCTTGGAAGATAACCTAGGGAAAGTTGGTGTTTTGTTTTCTGTTCTAATTGGTTGATTGGTTTTGTTTTGGAAGGGGCACTGATTGTTTAGAATTCTGTTTGGTTCATTTTCTTCAGGAGTGATATAAATGAATAGACTTTCTTTTATGGAAGAGTAGAATGTTTTATTCCCTATATATGGAACAAGACTTAACTTTCCAAAGTTTATTCCTCAAATCTTATGACTCATATTTAAATTGTGAAGACCACACTGCATGTCACGACAGAGCATGCTGTGGGACTTTGTTTTAGTCACATGTCCATGCTGCTGATTGCAGGACCCTGTTGTCTGTAGGTTGTTCTACAGGAAGTCCGTTTGTCACCTTACTCGCCATCTGTGTCCCTCTTCAGGGAAAATATTTTTCTTTTTCTCAGCTCCTCCACTGAACCCCTCTGTGCTTTTCAAACTAAATTGATTTAAAAGCAGGCAAAGTAACTTTTCCTTTTCTCAGTTTTTCTCCTGAATCCTTCTGTGCTTTTCAAACTAAATTGATTTAAAAGCAGATTCATCTCTCCTAGGTAAAATAACTGTGTAGCTGAAAGATGTGGCTCTAGCCCCCTGAGGAGAAAGAATTGGCTCCCAGTTGCTCTAGCCATTTCTTTCCTTAGGAGCTGCATTAGTCTGTTTATCTAAACCACAAAGGATGATTGCACCCTTTCTACCTCACTACCTACCCCCTAGTGAAGGAATTTTATTAATTAAATTTGTTCTTTGACAATTTGTTATATATTGTATATAATGCATTCTGATTACTCTTATCTTCCTGCCGCCCCGTCAACCACTCCCTCTATTGTTTTTTTTCTCATATTTATGTCATATTGTTTTGTAACAGTAGTCACTGTACAGGCTATTTGCTTGTGTATATTTTACTTTATTCATTCCTCTAACTTTCCTTCCTGTCTAATCTTCTTTTCCCTACTATATATGAAAACACAAGGAGAGAATTTTGTATTAGCCAGGTGTGACACCATCAGTCTACCTTATTCGCCTGCCCTGCAAGCAAGGGTGGGGCTTGCATGAGGCAGAAGTGGAGTAAAGCATAGTCTTCATTGGTCTCTGCACTGTACTTAGCTATCAACTGCCCTGCCACCACCAGAATTCATTGAGAATCTCTTAAAACTTATATATAAAAAAATGTTTCATAAACTGGCTAACATTTCTTGCATTTAAAGAGAAAACACTAATAACTTTAACAGAATTTGAGCAAGTCTTAATGACAGTAATTCCTCCTTCTTGCCATTATGGAATATTTTCAAGTTTCATTTCAATTAATAATAAACACAGCAATAGCAAATATACTACTCATGAAAGAAATAATAATAATACCTGGATAGCACTTAAGTACATTTCTTTGAATCTTAAGGGAAACCTTTAAAGGCATAATTTTTGTACAAATTATGTACAACATTAATTATGTATATATTTTTCACAAAATATGTATAAATTAAATTATTAATATTTAATTTTTTTCAAACATACTAGAATGCATCCACCTACAAAAATTTTTCATAAAACTACTTTGTCCCACAAAGCAAGCTACATAGACACAAGTGTATTTGGCCCTTCACAAGAATATTATCGCTTATTATAAATTTTATAAATAAGAAACTTAAAGGCAGCTATTTGTATACTGTATCCTAGCTATGTACTTGTTTCTAGAAGTATGCCATTTGTTGTTTAGAGTCAATCTACTCTCTAGTACAAACAGAAATAAAAAATAACAATAGCTCTACCCAGTGATGGCATTTTGCAGTTACAATTCATTTATCATACAGGGATTCCTAGACTGCTCGTAAGTAAATAATATGGACAACACCAGCATCTTCTTTTCTGAGCTCTATGGGGTTTTATGCATCATAGACTCATCGTTTCTGGGAGCATTAAGCCAATGAGAATAGCATGCTCTAAATGCTACCAGTTAAGGGTGGATGTTCAGTGATTATTTGTTCTGCAACACTATGATTTATTTGTATCTAGCAAGAATTTACATAAAATGTCAACAAACTATCAATTAAATCCTTTCTAGAGTCAAAAATGCAGATAGCATGCTTCTCTTAGATTTGATGCTGAACAGATTGTGTTTCCTAGCAAAGTACCTTCTGTAGATGATAATTTCATAGGCAAACATCTGTAAGGGTAATTCACTGTTTATGAGAAATGCTGAATTCACTGTCTAGGATTTAGGAACTGTATTTGATAAACTGTGCTTTCTTACAATTTCCCTTGCCATATGGATCAGGTTGGTAAACACCTACACAGGCACCACTTTTTGATTACAGCTGATCTGCATCTCTACAGCGTATTAAATTATGGCAATTTTACTCATTAGCTTTATATTTTTGTTTATACTTTTATCATGGAACAAATTTGCCAAATAATTACAGGATAGCCATATACAGTATTTGTTACTTTTAATCTTTAATAGGGTTAATGAAAAAGTTCATATTGTGAGTGAGATAAAATGGATCAGGGTACAAAATTGGTCAGACAATTATGTCTGAAAGAAAATTTGATTTTATTATCATAACTATAAAGAATAATCAGTACCTTTCAGAAAAATTTCTTTTAAAAATTTAAACAAAAATTAGGCAATTGATTTTATATCCTGTCAAATGAGTCTGTAAATAGTTTTCAAATTGAACTCATGTAGGAGATTTTCTCTATAATTCTCTTAAATATTAATCCATCTGGAATGTCCCTAAAAGCATCTACCCCACTCTGATATGGGCTTTTAAAATTATAGTTTCCTGAAATACTATATAAATAGCATACAGAATGAAGACAATTACTATATATAATTAAGACTATAATTGATGTTAACATTGACAGAGTCAAACAAATGAACTAATGATTTTATCCCTACCTAATCTGACATCTAGCTCTTACCTAATGACACTGTGGAATATGTAAATTTACCAGCAGGTGAAAATGCCCTTGACTGGGCAAATTATATGGAGTACCACCTTTTCTGAAGCTAATTCAAACCTCTAATGGACTTAATAAAACCATGCACATGTAAGGTGAGCTATTCATAGAACCAAATTAGCTCATAACATATATTGTCCATTATTTGCTTCCCAGTAATCATTTCCTCTTTTCTCTAGCACAAACTAACCTAGAAGAAAGATGCTAAATTTAATCATAAAAACTATTATGTGAACAATGAAGGTAATCTCTCCAATGTGCTTCCAAATGCACCCAGAACCTGGCAAGCAGCTGAAATATTTTCATGTGGAATCTAGGGGTTTACAGCTAGCATATGAGGTGAATTTTAAATTATTTTACAGACGTCATTGGGAAAATGAGTAATGTGAGTAACGAGGTGACTGGCTCAGTGAATCATGAGAACCTGTCACACATGTGGAGATGTCAGGAAAGAGATGATGTCAAATACCAGTAACTTAGCAACGGAGCATTTAGCTATCCAGGGAGGGAACAAGTGTAGTCCCTTTAAAATAGCTGAGTAGATATACGAGTCCCTATATATTTTAGGTGAGCTATAAAAATAAGTCTGTTTTCTGTCAATCTGTTTCTTTTCATAAATATGGTGATTCATTATTTTTCATTGAACTGAATGAAAGCCTGTGAGAATTTAAGTCATATGTAAAATTTACACCTGCTTTTTGTATCTTAGGTATACAGAAAAGGGCAATGAAACAATGCATTCGCTTGACAAAGCAACTTCTAGGTTTATCTGAAAGAAGAAATAGCTTCCAACTTTTGTTTGAGAACCAGCATTTTGGTCTTGGCTTTCCAAGTAGAATTGAGTTGGGAGAGAAAATGGTAATACAAGAAAGTTTACCATTCTATTTGCTACTCTGCAAATATATGAGCAGTGTCTGGAAAAATGCATCAAGGTAGCAACCTTTTCATAATCAACAGGGTAGGCATCTTCTGGTTTTGAAAAAATGGAAAAATAAAGTAAATATCAGTCCTTCTCTCATATATAAGAATCATTCTGGAGGCTTCCAACTGGATTTCTCTATGTACTCAGTCTGAATGTGCAGTTGCATCTGCAATAGAGTCTTCCCTTTAAATTCTAGAGGCAACAAACAGTGATAGGAATAGTTTATACTATTTTATAAATCTTTTGGATCCTTCTCCTGAACAAAAATTTGAAGCAAAGTTTTCCCATGCCTGGCACTGGAGTCAGCCATAAGCACACATACATACATACAAGTAACAATAAATGAACTCAGTAGGTTGTGTGTATATGTGTATGTGTACACGCACGTACATACATACATACTTACATATATACGTATATACATACACAATGTATGTATATTTTTGTGTGTCTGCTAGTCAGGATTCTGTGAAGGACCAGAACTGACAGAATGAAGTACATGGCTGTGATCTGTGCAATACAGCAATGGCTCCTGGCAGAAAGGCCAAGAATACAGCAGTTGTTTACTCTGTGAGACTGGATGTTTCAGCAGTCTCATTATGGTGGTGAATCCTAGAGAATTCCTAAAAAGCTGATGATCATCTGCCTATGTTGGAATCATAAAGACTTAGCTTATATTATCAGCCAAGGATTGTCTCAGCAACAGGATAAATGAGCTTGCCAGTGAAACTGAAGATAAGCCAACATCAAGCAAAAATTTCCTTCTTTTTTTCTCTTTTTTATTTTTGGATATTTACTTTATTTACATTTCAAATGTTTTCCCCTTTCCAGGTCTCCGCTTCAGAAACTCCCTATCCCATCCCCCATCCCCCTGCCTCTATGAGGGTCTTCCCCCACCCCCACACACACACTCCTATCTTTCCTCCCTAGCATTCCCCTACACCAGGGCACCTAACACCCTAAGGCCCAAGGGTCTCTCCTTCCACTGATGATCAACAAGGCCCTTCTCTGGCACATATGTGACCAGCAACATGGGTCCCTCCATGTGTATTCTTTGGTTGGTGGTCTGGTCTCCAAGAACCCTGGGAGGTCTGGCCAGTTGACATTGTTGCTCCCTCCATGGGGCTGCAAATCTCCTCAGCTCCTTCAGTCCCTTCTCCAACTCCTCCATCTATGACCTCACACTCAGTACAATGGTTGGCTGAGAGCATCTGCTTCTGTATTTGTCAGACTCTGCCTGAGTCTCTCAGGAGATAGCTTACAACGCTTCCATCAGCAAGTACTTCCAGGCATCCACAAGAATGTCCATGTTTGGTGACTATATATGGGATATATCCCCAGGTAGGGCAGCCTCTGGATGACCTTTCCTTGAGTCTCTGCTCCATATTTTGTCTCAGTATTTCCTCCTGTATTTTGTTCACCCTTCTAAGAAACACTGAAGCATCTTCATTTTGGTCTTCCTTCTTCTTAGGCTTCATATGTATGGTCTGTGAATTGAATTTTAGGTATTCCGACCTTTTGGGTTAATATCCACTTATCAGTGAGTACATACCATGTTTGTTCTTTTGTGACTGAGTTACCTCAATCAGGATGATATTTTCAAGTTCCATCCATTTGCCTGTGGATTTCATGAAGTCATTGATTTAATAGATGAGTAGTATTCCATTGTGTAAATGTACCACATTTTCTGTATCCATTCCTCTATTGAGGGGTATTCTGGGTTGTTTCCAGTTTCTGGCTATTATAAATATGGCTGCTATGACCATAGTGGAGCATGTGTCTTTATTACATGTTGGAGCATCTTCTGGGTATATGCCCAGGAGTGGAATAGCTGGGTCCTCAGGTAGTACTATGTCCAATTTTCTGAGGATCCGCCAGACTGATTTCCAGAGTGGTTGTAACAGCTTGCAATCCCACCAGCAGTGGAGGAGTGTTCCTCTTTCTCCACATCCTTGCCAGCATATGCTGTCACCTGAGTTTTTGATCTTAGCCATTCTAACTGGTGTGAGGTGGAATCTCAGACTTGTTTTGATTTGTATTTCCCTGATGACTAAGGATGTTGAACATTTCTTTAGGTGCTTCTCAGCCCTACGAATTTCCTCAGTTGAGAATTCTCTGTTTAGCTCTGTTCCCCATTTTTAAATAGAGTTATTTGGTTTTCTGAAATCTAATTTTTTAAGTTCTTTATATATATTGGATATTAGCCCTCTATCAGATATAGGATTGGTAAAGATCTTTTCCCAATCTGTTGGTTGCTGTTCTGTCCTATTGACAGTGTCCTTTGCCTTACAGAAGCTTTGTAATTTCATGAGGTCCCATTTGTCAATTCTTGATCTTAGAGCATAAGCCATTGGTGTTGTTCAGGAACTTTTCCCCTGTGCCAATGTGTTCCAGACTTTCCCCCACTTTCTCTTCTATTAGATTCAGTGTATATGGTTTTATATGGAGGTTCTTGATCCACTTGGACTTGAGCTTTGTACAGGGAGATAGGACTGGATCAATTTGCATTCTTCTACAAGTTGACCACCAGTTGAACCAGCACCATTTGTTGAAAATGCTGTCTTTTTTCCACTGGATGGTTTTAGTTCCTTTGTCAAAGATCAAGTGACAATAGGTGTGTGGGTTCATTTCTGTGTCTTCAGTTCTATTCCATTGATCTACCTGCCTGTCACTGTACCAATACCATGCAGATTTTATCACTACTGCTCTGTAGTACAGCTTGATGTCTGGAATGCTGATTCCCCCAGAGGTTCTTTTATTGTTGAGAATAGTTTATGCTATCCTGGGTTTTGTGTTATTCCAAATGAATTTGAGAATTCCTCTTTCTAATTGAGTTGGAATTTTGATGGAGATTGCATTGAATATGTAGATTGCTTTATACAAGATGGCCAGTTTTACTATATTAATCCTGCCAATCCATGAGCATGGGAGATCTTTCCATCTTCTGAGGTCTTCTTTGATTTCTTGCTTCAGAGACTTGAAGTTCTTGTCATACAGATCTTTCACTTGTTCGGTATCTTAGTCAGGGTTTTTGTTCTTGCACAAACATCATGACCAAGATGAAAGTTGGGGAGGAAAGGGTTTATTGAGCTTACACTTCCATGCTGCTGTTAATCTCCAAAGGAAGTGAGGACTGGAACTCAAGCTGGTCAGGAAGCAGAAGCTGATGAAGAGGCCATGGAGGGATGTAACTTACTGGCTTGCTTGCTTCTCCTGGCTTGCTCAGCTGGCTTTCTTATAGAACCCAAGACTACCAGCCCAGGGATGGTACCACCCACAAGGTGCCCTCCCCCCTTGATCACTAATTGAGAAAATGCCTTACAGCTGGATCTCATGGAGGCATTTTCTCACCTGAAACTCCTTTCTCTGTGAAAACTCCAGCTTGTGTCAAGTTGACAAACAAAACCAGCCAGTACAATTGACCCCTTGTCAACTTGACACACAAACAAATCACCATTAAGCCTCGACCCTTACTTTCTTATTCATCCCCAAGATCTAAATAACTTTAAAAGTCCCACAGTCTTTGCAAATTCTTAAATATTAAAATTTCAGACCCTTTTAAATATCCAATCTCTTAAAATTCAAAGTCTCTTACCTGTGGGATCCACTAAAATACCTTCTTTCTTCAAGAGGGAAAAATATCAGACCACAGTCACAATCAAAATCAAAATCAAACTCCAACCGTCCAATGTCTGGGATCCACTCATGATCTTCTGGATTCCTCCAAGGTCTTGAGTCACTTCTCCAGCTCTGCCCTTTGTAGCACAGATGGCTCCAGATGCCTGTACTCCACTGCTGCTGCTGTTCTTGGTAGTCATCTCATGGTACTGGTATCTCCAAAACACTGCTGTCATCCTCTACAACTAGGCTTTACCATGGTGCCAAGCCTGACCTCCTTTGCAAGACCCTTTCAGTCCTGGGCCATCAATTACAACTGAGGCTGCACCTTCACCAATGGCCTTCCGAGGCCTCTTGCAGTACTGAGCCTCAACTCCTTTGCATGGCACCTTCGATCCTGGGCTGTCAATTGCAACTTAGGCTGCACCATCACCAATGGCCTTCCAATGGCCTCTTACAGTGCCCAGGCCTCAGCTGCTCTTTAAGACTCCTTCATACCTTCAAAACCAGTACCACCTGGGTGACTCTTACACATTACCAAGTCCAGCTACAGCACAAGGTACAACCCTGGCTATCTCTGGAACACAACCTCTGTGCTCTCAGAACACACTTCTCAGCAGAAGATTTCACCCCAATGATGCTGGTCTCTCCTTAATCGCTGCTAATACCTTACCTCCAGCTAACCAGCATCAATAGTCCCAGCAATGCAATGGTTTTGCTTTAGTAGTTCTGGTATCTTGTTAATCACAGCTGATTTCTTCAGCCCCAGCTAACCAAAACTACAGAATCTTAAATCAAACTAGCAATGGCCTTGATAAGAGTCTTTAATCTTCCCTCTGAAATTTCACAAGCCAGGCCTCCATCTTCTGCACTGTTCTCAACATTATCTTCCAAGCTCCTACAGAATACCCCACATAGCTTTTAACATTGAATGAATCTTCTAACCCAATGTTCCAAAGTCCTTCCACAGTCCTCCCCAAAACATGGTCACGTTGTCACAGGAATAACCTACTATGCTGGTACCAATTTGTCTTACCGTTTCTATTTCTGCACAAACATCATGACAAAGATGCAAGTTGGGGAGGAAAGGGTTTATTCAGCTTACACTTCCATGCTGCTGTTCATCACCCAAGGAAGTCAGGACTGGGACACAAGCAGGTCAGGAAGCAGGAGCTGATGCACAGGCCATGGAGGGATGCAACTTACTGGCTTGCTTGCTTCTCCTGACTTGCTCAGCTGGCTTTCTTATACATCTCAAGACTACCAGCCCACAGATGGTACCACCCACAGGGGGCCCTGCCCCTTGATTGCTAATTGAGAAAATGCCTTACAGCTGGATCTCATGGAGGCATTTTCTCAACTGAAACTCCTTTCTCTGTGATAACTCCACCTTGTGTCAAGTTGACATACAAAACTAGCCAGTACATGAGAAATCTTTCCATCTTCTGAGGTCTTCTTTGATTTCTTTCTACAGAGACTTGAAGTTCTTGTTATACAGATCTTTCACTTGTTTGGTTAGAGTCACACCAAGATACTTGATATTGTTTGTGACTAGTGTGAAGGGTGTCATTTCCCTAATTTCATTCTCAGCCTGTTTATCCTTTGAGTATAGGATGGCTATTAATTTGTTTGAGTTAATTTTATATCCGACCACTTTGCTGAAGTTGTTTATCAGCTGTAGTATTTCTCTGGTGGAGTTTTTCCGGTCACTTAATTGACTAGATGGGTTTACTGCAGAATTCTATCAGACCTTCAAAGGAGATCTCATACCAATACTCTTCAAACTATTCCACAAAATAGAAACAGAAGGAACACAACCCAATTCGTTCTATGAAGCCACAGTTACACTGATAGCAAAACCTCACAAAGACTGAACAATAAAAGAAAACTTCAGACAAATTTCCCTTATGAATATTGATGCAAAAATACTTAATAAAATTCTTGCAAACCGAATCCAAGAACACATCAAAAGGATCATTCAACATAATCAAGTAGGCTTCATCCCAGGGATGCAGGAATGGTTCAAATCCATCAATGTAATCTACTTATATAAACAAACTCAAAGAAAAAAACCACATGACCTTTTCATTAGATGCTGAAAAAGCATTTGACAAAATTCAACATCCCTTCATGATAAAAGTCTTGGAAAGATCAGGAATTCAAGGACCATACCTAAACATAGTAAATGCAATATACAGCAAACCAGTGGCCAACATCAAACTAAATAGAGAGAAACTCGAAGCAATCCCACTAAAATCAGGGACTAGACAAGGCTGCTCTCTCTCTCCCTATCTATTCAATATAGTAATTGAAGTTATAGCTAGAGCAATTAGACAACAAAAGGAAGTCAAACAGATGCATATTGGTAAGGAAGAAATCAAAATATCACTATTTGCAGATGAAAAACTTCCTTCTTACATGTACTTTAATGTCGACTGTCATCAGAAGGTATGACCCAGATTTAGGGTTCCAACTAAAATGATGCAAGTAAGAATATCCCTCACAAGCATGCCAAGCTGCTTGGGTTATTCAATGATTTTAGATGTAGTCAATCAAGTTAACAATAAATATTAGCCATTAGCCATAACTCTCTCTCTCTCTCTCTCTCTCTCTCTCTCTCTCTCTCTCTCTCTCTCTCTGTGTGTGTGTGTGTGTGTGTGTGTGTGTGTCTGTGTGTGTGTGTGTGTATATAAAACAAAAAAATTAAAGAAGAATGGGTAATCAATTTGAAAGAATGTAGGGGGCATAGGGCAGGTAAAAGGGGAGATGGTTACTTGTATGTGTGTTTTCAGGGCTGATCATTTCCTATTTGGTAAATAAGATTATTTCTACCACTCCCCACATTTATCAGTTCCTCTGGTTCTTTATGTAACGTTGAAACCTCACGATCCTTCCCTTGTCTACTCTGGCATGTTTACTATTATTGTCCTTGTTCAGATGATGTTAGGCAGTCATATTGGTGAGATTTTATGGGTGTAGCCTCTGACATTATTAGGAGATACCGTCTCACAGAAAACTGCCTGGTCCTCTTGCTCTTATAATCATTCTGCCCTCTTTTCTGCAATAGTCCCTGAGCCTCGGGTATGGGAGATGTGTGCATTTTGATTGGTTTTAGTTTTTGTAGTAGTCTCTATGTGTTTCAAAGACAAGTTCCCTTGATGGAGAGTAAGGACTACATTTATATGTCAGAATAAGGACAAATATTCAAAAGATAGTTAAGGATTATACTAATTTAGGAAAGTGACAATTGTAGGTTCTCCAAAATTCTCAGAGTTTTATAAGTCCTGAGTAATTGGCTAGGTTTCCAACGCCAAGCATGATTCCCCTCTTGTTTAATGTGTCTTAAGTTAAATTAGAGAGCTGATGGTTACTCTCAAGGTATGCATGCCACTGCTATACCCATAGAATTATCATATCACATATCATGCTGGCCATCTTTTTTTTTTTTTTTTTTTTTTTTTTGGTTCAACGGTACAATAGCTGGGTATGACTACTGATTGCTTCCTTGCTTCTATTATGAAAGCTACTCCTCAGGGAGGAGTCTAATCAGGTCAGTTCCAGCTCCTGGTCCTCTGTGTGCTGTGTCAGAAGCGTATAGTATCTTCAGCAACAGGATATTACCTTCCATTTTTTGGAGGGCAGGGTGACAACCGAGGGCAATAGCAGTATCCTGTGATATTTTGGAAGTCTCTTGGAAATCCCTGACCAACAACTCAAAAGAGAAATTCCCATGCTTTCTGTTGGGGTTTTTGTTACACAGTCTTTGGATCTCGAGGGAGCATTGTCAGCACAAATGAGAAAATTTCACTTATAAATAATGCAACAATTAGAAATTTCTTTCTTTAAAATAAATATGTGTAATGGATACTTGTAAATTATATTTTTAAATATAAAACAACAAAGTATACTATTTAATGTTCAAAAGATCTCATTTATATCTTGTTATGTTACAGTTTACAGTTTAACAGTAAATTTATGTTGGATATATGAACAAGATAAGGCACTGAGAGAGACATAAGAATACTTCAACAAGTGAAAAGCCCTACGGCTCCTCACTTTTCAACATATGATATTGCTTCCTCATACATTAACAAATAAAAACATTAGAAGTAACTGTGAGAGAGCTGGAGTCTTTTTAAATTCCAGGCCATGTTTCAGAATGAGCCAACAAAGATAAGAGGTACTCAGGGGAATATCAAAGGTTTCAATAAGACTAGAAGTTTAAAAGTAAGAAAAGCATATCCTTAAAAGTCCAGGAAAATGTCTAGCATTTGTAAAGCCATGGGTTCAATCTGGAGTGCTGAGGGAAAAAGAGACAGCAAAAGAAAGTGGAAATCAAAGAAGATTATGAGTTATTGTCAAGGCTCTGAGTGCAGCCAAAGTATTATATTTTGAAAACTTCCTGCTAACATGTTGTATAATCTTCAACACTATATATCTCATTACCCAGAGGCCACTAATTAACAGATATGTGACATCGTGGATGTCTCAAAAAAGGTGACTAAATTTCCCAGTCAGTAACTTAACTATTTCTTGATGCAGGATTATATATCTATGCTGGTTGAAATTGAAAGTACAGTCACAATAATACCAAACATTTACTTTAGCTAGGATTTTAGTTTTAGTTTGTTGTTTGGTACCTAGTATTATTATAGGCATATCACATACACAAACTCATAGAATCACCAAACTAATGCTTGGAAGCAAGTCTAAAATCATCTATCTGTTAGAAATAATGAAATTGAAGCACATGGAGTTCAAGTAACTTTGCAAACTCCATAACTAACCAGAAGTGAGGAGAGCAAAGCTCTTCACCTAGGGATTCAGGCTCCAAAGTCCATTATGCATAAGGATATGGGATTGTAGGATTTGGTTTTATGTGACTACTGAGGACTTATCCCCTGACTCAGTGATCAACAGAGAAAAACTAAAAACTAAGTAGCCCATGGGACAAAATCTGAAAAACAACTCACAAGATCGACCGTACCTAAATTCAGTTTCATAAATGACTATACCTAACAAAATGCAGTTTCATAGCAGTGATACTTATATGATGATGCTTCAGAGTCTACTGATATCTTGATTAGACAAGAAAAGGTAATTGGTGACATACATACATACATACATACATACATACATACATACATACGAGCAAGATTTTTAATTTTGGTGGAGTCCATTATATCCTGCTCTTCTTTTATGGGCTATGCTTTCAGAGTAAAGTCTACTTTTTTTTTATCAGACTCAAGGCTGTAACCCTTACACACCACAGTTTTGTTTTGTTTTGTTTTAAGAATTTTGTTTATGTCACTGATCTACTTGGATCAATTTCAGTATGTGCTATGAATGATGAGATTAATTGTATTATGTTTTGAACTACTTCTTCAAACACTTTTTTTGTCTTCTTGCATTGAATTGCTTTTTCATTTTGTACAAGCTTAAATGAGCATTTTTATTCATCTTGTGCGTGGACTTTCTAGTTTTCCTATTAGCCTATATCCCCAGACTCTTTGTCAATACAATAATTCTTTCATGTGTATAGCTTTGAGTAATTCTTAAAATAGAATAGTCTGTTCGTTCTTTTGTGACTGAGTTACCTCGCTCAGGATGATATTTTCAAGTCCCATCCATTTGCCTGCAAATTTCATTAAGTCATTGTTTTTAATAGCTGAGTAGTACTCCATTGTGTAAATGTACCACATTTTCTGTATCCATTCCTCTGTTGAGGGACATCTGGGTTGTTTCCAGCTTCTGGCTATTATAAATATGGCTGCTATGAACATAGTGGAGCATGTGTCTTTTTATTACATGTTGTAGCATCTTCTGGGTATATGCCCAGGAGTGGTATCGTTGGGTCCTCAGGTAGTATTATGTCCATTTTTCTGAGGGTCCGCCAAACGGATTTCCAGAGTGGTTGTACCAGCTTGCAGTCCCACCAACAGTGGAGGAGTGTTCCTCTTTCTCCACATCCTCGTCAGCATCTGCTGTCACCTGAGTTTTTGATCTTAGCCATTCTAACTGGTGTGAGGTGGAATCTCAGACATGTTTTGATTTGCATTTCCCTGATGACTAAGGATGTTGAACATTTCTTAGGGTGCTTCTCAGCCCTATGAATTTCCTCAGTTGAGAATTCTCTGTTTAGCTCTGTTCCCCATTTTTTGATAGGGTTATTTGGTTCTCTGGAGTCTAATTTCTTGAGTTCTTTGTATATATTGGATATTAGCCCTCTATTGGATGTAGGATTGGTAAAGATCTTTTCCCAATCTGTTGGTATGTACTCACTGATAAGTAGATATTAGCCCCAAAATTCAGAATACCCAAGTTTCACTTCACAGTAACTCTTGGATTGAGAGTGAGGTCTCAGATAGAGGAGTTGGAGAAGGGACTGAAGGAGCTGAGGCAATCTGTAGTCCCATGGAGGGAGCCACAGTGTCAACTGGCCTGACCCCCTGGTGCTCCTGGAGACTGGACCACCAACCAAAGAATACACATGGAGGGATCCATGGTGCTGGCCACATATGTGGCAGAGGAAGGCCTTGTTGGCCATCAGGGGGAGGAGAGGCCCTTGGGCCTGAGGGTGTTAGAGGCCCCAGTATAGGGGAATGCCAAGGAGGGAAGAATGGAGTGGGTGGGCGGGTGGGTGGATGGGGGAGCACCCTCATAGAGGCGGGGGAGGGGGGAAGGGATGGAGGTTTCCAAAGTGGAGACCTGGAAAGGGGGAAACATTTGAAATGTAAATAAAGTATCAAAAAATAAAAATTAAAAAAAAAAAGAGAGAGAGAGACCATACATTTAAAGAAGAGATGAGAAGGGCATATGGGAGGAGGAAAGTGAGGGAGAAATGTTATTATGTTGTAATCTCAAACAAACGAAAAAAAAGGTAAAAAAAAAAAAATAGAATAGTCTGAATCATCATTTTTATCTAAGGGTTTAACTAGTTGGTCTCCTGTTCCTTTTTCCATTAAGTATAGAGTAATAAAATTTTCATTTGCAAAGAATCTAGCTGGAATGTTGGTTGGCATTGTAACACATTTAGAGATGATTGTTTTTTCTTATATCTGTCTCTTAAGTCATGAATACGACTTTCTCATCACGTCCTGAAAGCACTGTTTTATAACAGTCCTCCCTGACCTCTGCCTTTTATAATCTTATTGTCCCTCTTCTGTGTTGGCCGCTGAGCCTTGGGGAGACGTGTCTGCTGTAGATGCTCATTTAAGGCTCGATAGTCCTTTGCGGAAGTTCTTGAGCTGCATATTTTTGTCCTCTACAGTTAATGATCTGATCAATCAAAGGGGAAACATAAATAACTACTCTTCCACATTCATGAACGGATTTAAAACAGTAACATAAGTGAATTGGATGGTAAATACTGGCCCCTGTACACATTCGTGCTCCTATTGGATTTCAATGCCAAATTTTGAAAACATGACTTTGAATCTTTATAGTTCAACCCTTTATGGATTCACAGTTTGATTTAGCTGAGGAGTTTAAATCATGCCTATGAGTTTCTTAATTATTAAATATGTAAGCCTCTTGAATATCTTTATCATGTAAGTATGACATATATGTAAATAAGCATCATGTATATATACACATGTATGGTCATGTACATGCATGCATGTCTATGCATACACATGTGGACACCAGAGTTTGACATGGAATATCTTTCTCAACTGATCTCAGCCTTGTCTCATTGGCATTGTATTTCTCACTAAACCTAGATATCCCTAATGTAGCTGGAGTGTCCTGGCCAGAAAGCCTCAGGCATTCTCCTGTCTGCCTCCTTAGCACTAGAAGTACAGGCTTAAGGGGTAGGGCATTATCATGCATTACTCTTTTATGTATGTGTTGAGAATCCAAACACAGCCCTGCATGATTCCATAGCAAGTGCTTTAGGAACTTATTTGCCTCTGTAGTAGTCCCACATAGCTTTAATACTGTTCGGTGTTTTTATTTTATAATTTTAAGTTTAGACCACACCAAAGTTCCTAAGGTACATTGCAACTTTTCAATTTCTTTCACTTGTATTAGCCCAGAGCCTAGCCACATTTATTTTTGTCAGCTGTATAATAGTCTTTGTGGGTTGCTTGCAAATCCCTTATCAGCTTTTGTTTGTTTGTCTTAAGATATTTTTACAATGACTTTGTAGAAGTAGAAGGAAAGTAGAAGAGACAGGATAAGGGGTGGGGTTGGTGTGTATTATCACTGGCAGGAAAGCTGTAGCTATAAGCCAATACTAAACCACTGACTGACAATTGCCTTTTCAACAAGAGTTACAAAGTGATTACACACAGCAACCTGAATCCTGTACCTGAGAAAGGTTTCTGTGTGAGAGGACAGCCCTCTGTGAACTATTTATTAACTTCCAGCTCAGTCTTGTATTTGCCTGCTAGAACCGCCCAGCGAGGGAGGGGTTTGACATTGTTCCTTTTGAATCTTCTACTTGGTACTTTACTAAATTTATGGTTAGAAGTAAAAGTATTGATCTGGCTACTCCGGAATTGGCATAGACTGAAAATAGAGATTTACAGAGGATCTGGAGATATTCGCGGATGGTGAATTCTCATAGGTTTATTAAGAAGCTCTGGTGGCAATGAAAAGAGTCAGGTGGATGTACTCCTTCCTCAGCGTGATAAAATGCCTTGCCAGATGTGGGTACTCTCGAAGAAGTCAATGGGAGATTATTAATAAAAAATGCTTTCATAATAAGGACTACATGCAGTTGTCATGCTTTACATTAAAACAAACAAACAAACAAACAAAAACCCTACAACGAACGACAAAATCAAAACAAGACTCAGCGTTTTGGTATTGTCTGTCAATGCTAATGTAGTAGTTAGTGCTTGCCTAGTGTATGTGAGTCCTTGGTTTCCAACCCTAGCAACAAAGGACAGAAAAAAAGAAAAGAAGGAAGGAAAAAAGGAAGGAAGGATGCAAAAGAGGGAGGTAGGGAGGAAAGGAAGGAAGGAAGGAAGGAAGGAAGGAAGGAAGGAAGGAAGGAAGGAAGGAAGGAAAGAAAGAAAGAAAGAAAGAAAGAAAGAAAGAAAGAAAGAAAGAAAGAAAGAAAGAAAGAAAGAAAGACCTCAAAAAGAAAAAATGGGGGATGAAACAAACTGGCCATATTTTTAGCCAACGTTTGATATATTGTGTCTCCACAACTACCATTTCCAGGAGCAGCATAGCACCTAGCTACTCCTTGCTTAGACCGTATCACAAACATCTGCTTTCACAATG
Organism: Uromys caudimaculatus; assembly: GCA_028551405.1. Taxonomy (NCBI): domain Eukaryota; kingdom Metazoa; phylum Chordata; class Mammalia; order Rodentia; family Muridae; genus Uromys; species Uromys caudimaculatus. The sequence goes on from CM052722.1 coordinate 109,540,284, forward strand.
GAAGAAAGAAATTTTCTTTCTTGGTTTTGATACAGGATTGAAACTTTATAACATGTCTATGGGACCAAGTTTTCTGTCCATGCTGCTGGTCCCTGGAATGTTCAGAGTCTTTTCTTTCACTTGTGCTGCTTCCTTACCACTCTTTTTTTCCTTACCACTCTTAATATAGGGTATAAATACTAGTTATTCCCTGGGACTTAGAGGGATTTTAGGGTAACAAGGATCTAAGAAAGCAGAAGGGCTGCCCAGGCAGTCAGGACTACTCAGCCTCTTAGGGACTTGGAATAATCAGAGGGAGGATTTGTGAATGAGTTTCACTTGGGGTTTCACAGGGATTTGATGTTATTTCAGGCTATGGTGAAGAGTCTGATGCTGTTGGTTAATTTTACCAGGGTGTCTGTAGGTTAGTGGAGGGCTGGGTGGTCAGCAGACTGACATCTTCTGCTAGTATTGGTAATTTATTTCATGTGAATGAAGCAAACCAGTTTTGTTTGTGCCCTTGCCGCTGTGATTCTAAGAATGAAACAATTGTTTCAGAGGAAAGACACTTCTGTGTAAACTGTGCTGGATAGAGTTTTCTCTGTATTTGTAGCCAGTGCTTTTTTTTTTTTTTCTGAGCCCAGCAATAATAATAATGAGAGAGCAAAGCTACAGCCAAATTATTCACTGGAGGCTTCATTCCATGAAAATACATATTACTTCTCCCCCCATCCCCAGCAAGTGAGCCTTTATTCCTTCGATGCAGTGGTCATGAACTCCTCATTACCAATTTTTTCTCAATGTGATTAAGTGTAAACTACAAGAAAGTTACCATGTTTGAAAAGCTCCAGCAGCCCTTAATAATGCAATGCTAATACTTAGCAAAGCCCTGGACTGTCAATTGCAGGAAGTGAATCCCTTTTCTCCCCTTGGCCTGCAGTCGCCATTCACTAGTAACACCTTCTGCTTCCAGTCCTTGGCGGATTCCTAAAGGAGAGCTCTGTTGCTGTCTTTGTACTGTGCAACTCTCTAGCAACAATTGGATAGCCAACATACTAATAAATTGCATGTTGCACCTGTCAGTTTTTTCTACTTTGAATGATAACTATCAATTTTCATTATCTTAATATACATTCTGATGACTAGTATTCTACCTACTGCTAGCACAGCTGCACTCTGGTCCTAGACCTATTCCATTCTCCTAGCTCTTAGATGCCTTCCAGAAAGTATGCAGTCAACAAGTGATATTTTGAATGAATGAGATTAAATGTGCATTAGTCAATACACTGCTTGGGAAAAATGAAGGTATGTTTTTTCTTCTGTTGATTTGCCTGAACTGCACATAAAGCAGCAACTGTAGGGAAACGTAAAGAAACCACTCATTCTATGAGGATTTAGCACAGCATCACACCTAGAAAACGATTGCAAAGAAAAAGAAGCATGGCGGGATAATTGTGAAAGGTTTGGAAAGTGGCTTGAGTCATTGTATTTTAAGTGATAATCATTCCACATAGTTTATGACAAAATAATAGAAGCAGAAGAGCTACACACATGATAGTAGTGGTGTAAAAAGTAACAGTGGTAGTACTTTGATGTTAAGATTTGATTAAGGATGAAGGACACAAGTTCTAGGTTATCAGTCCTCAGATGTTTGAACTGACTACTGAGCAGAAACTAACTAGATTTTTATTTGATCCTAATGTTTATAAAACTAGTTTCACAATGGCCAGTTCTTATATTTCTAACTCTCGAACTTGTGCAATTTTACCTTTATCAGACACCAAACAATTCAGCATTGTACAGTTGAACAGCAGTTCCTAGTGATGTGGGTAGTCTCCTATCCTGACTACTTCAATATAACTTATACAGGTGTTCCAATAAGGATTGATGTTCGCAATGCCAGCATCTGTTAGGAATATCAAACATCTTACCACAAAGACTATTATAGTGCAGCCTGCAGCAGTGAGTGAAGATGATTAATACCACCCATTCTGTCAGGATGTCGTTTTCTACCCTGTTACCATTGTCTAAAGACAGGTTTCTCTGAGGTGTATGAGGATAGAATGTGTAAGAACCAGTGGTCCAAAAGTAGTTGCACAGACACTCAGGAGGCAGAGATAGGCAGATCTGTGAATCTGAGGACAGCCTGGTCTCCAGAGTAAATTCCAGGATATTCAAGGCTACACAGAGAAATTTTGTCTTGGAAAAAAAAAAATAAGGAAGTTTCAAAGACCGCCTCTACTCCTTGTCATAAAAGTTCTTATTACATTCCGTGTAATTACATTAAGCACATAATGTGTTGCTGGCACATTCATGATCATGCTTCCCACGTGTGATTTAGAATTAGTCTCTTTTCCTGTAGGATCGTGTTTTGAGGGTTGTTAGAGTGAAAGTAGCTAATATGAGCTATACATTTTCTATGCACAGTTCTACAGCCAATGGGATAATTTTTCTACATTTCCTGAAACACTTTCTAGCCCTAAAGAGTTTGAAAAAATCCAACAATGACTTATTTGAAGAACTATTGCCAGAATTTTAGTAACAAGTCATTGAAAGCATAAATTTGTTTTGACTTTTAAAATAATTAGTCTTCTTTTGAATGGTGCATCACATTTGGTATGGGCTGTTGTTATGTCATGGTTTGGAAGTTGCGTTTAATGTAACCCTTGATTTTCTACTTCCTCATTGCCAGCAGGCACAGGAATCAGGGCTGCAAACTCTGGAGGCTATCTTAAGATCACTACAAACAGAGGAATGTTCATTCAAACAAGTTTAGGACAGTGTTCTGACCAGTAGAGAAGCTTGCCAGGAATAGCACCCAAGGAAGTCTGTGCTTCCACTGTTGTTGGATTTTCCAAAATCTGAGCAGTCAGCCAAATTAAGATGTAAGCAGTCTCACTGAGAGATAGCAGGCTCTCCGCCTACAGCCTCCCCAACGCTGATTCAGAAAGAATGATGAATTTTCTATGCCAATTTGGTCATCTAATGTTTATATCACATACACACACACACACACACACACAGTGGAGGAGGAGGAGATAGACAGATACACTCAGTTACTTGTCTTCTTTTACATATTGTTTACTATACAGAGATAGAGAATGAACAGCTTCCTACATTGCACCTTTTGTTTTTTCTTTCTTTCCTTCCTTCTTTTATTTTTAGAAATTCCCTTTCCATTATTCAAGGTAGTAAACATTCCACCTTAAATGACAGAGGGCTCATTTGCTGCTTTCTAAGGTAGACAATTCAGTGGCTAGAGGGCTCGCATGATTGGATTTTCTCTCTTGGTTTGGACCAAAATTGTCCACTAATGACTTTTACTCACAGTAAAACAGAGGGATAGGGAATCCTTGAGTGTGATGACAACTTTCCCTCCTCAGGTGTGTGTATAGCTTGGAAAGCTAAAGTGCCTGACAAAAACCAATGGCCACCAGAACTTCCCCATGTCAGTAGCTTCTGGGGTCTCTCTCTCTCTCTTAAACTTAAGAAAGAAATGAAAGGACAGCAGGAAGATGAATTCTGAAGAGAGTTTTGGTATAGGATTGCAGGTATGAACTCAGGGAAATGAAGGAAGAGGCCACTGGAACAAAACTACCAAGCTGCTAGCTAGGTTCTTTTTCTGGGACTTAGGTCATAGCTGTTGTGAGGTATGGGGTTATGAGCTGGTCAGTCCAGTCAGTCTGGTGAGTCTTAATTTCAATCAAGTCCTCTTGTATAGTTTCCAGGTAAGGCTAGTCATTTAGGTTGTGTAAAAGGAGAAGAAAAATATCAAGAAACCAGATTAGGAATGATTGTTATGTTCTGATATTCTTGGCCTCTGGCCAAGAAAGAACCAAGATATTCCTGGTTTGGATCCAAGGTAAGAATTAAAGCTGCCTACTTATGGGATCCCTGTCCTAAAAGTGCGAAACCAGTTTCTGTCTCCTCTTCGAATCCATAGGGCTAGTGGTCCTCCTGGTCCACAAAGAAGATCCAAAACCTCTTCTTTCTGACAGCAACATTTTCTGACAGTATCTAACTCTCCCTTGTATGTAGCATTCCCATGCTTCTGCAGAAATGGCACATCTGGGATAATGCTCCAGTTTTGAATTTCATGCGGTATCTAGTAGAATTATTATCTTTTACATTGTGAGAGTTGTAATAAATGTCATCTAAGAGTTACATGCATTCTTTCAACTGCCAAAATATTTACAATTAAAATTAGTTATTAACTAAAATCTTTATGGAAATATGCCATGAATTATGCCAAAATTATGTAGTTTTTAACACTTGTTTCATATGCTACTAATAAAAATCATCCAGTGTGCTTCACACCAGTGTTTCAAGATCACTCTTGATCTGATTACTCTTGTCCTAATATGTTGACTTTGCACATGCTCTTTTAAATTATGAATTTAATGATATAAGACTTTTAAAGGAACTTTCTTTAAAACATAGTGCTATTATTTGACTGATGTTATTAGGAACCTGGTAAACATGACTGGATGTTATGTGACTTTCCCTTGGAAGACAAAGATAAAACTATATTTATCAAGAGAAACACCAAAGGAACAAAGAAGGGATTTCATCCTAGTCTGAACTAGTGAACCAATGAAGTTAAAGGGATTATATACAAGAGCACTGGAAACTTAAAGGTGGCTACATCTTTAAACAATCCCACCTCTACTACAGCCAACTCATGCTCGTCTGTACCACCGAAGATATATATCCTAGCATTCTCCCTGTTACACACACATGCATGTGTGCATGCGTGCATGCACACACACACACACACACACACAAACACACACACACACACACACACACACAAAAAAAAAAAAACCAAATGTAGCTGGGGCAAGAAGGTGTGAGGAATAATATCTCAGATGAGAACACAGTGAATCTTCGTGGTTGTTTCACAAAATGTTAACAGTTCCGAATCATTAAGGCCTAGCTGTGGGCTATGGTGTTCTGCTTACTTCTTTGTAATGACCAAGGTCCAGGGCCCTGTGTAGTTCACCTCAATAATTCTGCTTGCAGATGACAATGACATGGCACCCTAGGAGGAAATGGTATAACTTATGAAAAACCTGTGGAGACTTTCCTTCTATGTTGAACTTGCTTATTTAGATATTTGCATGATCTAGTTCTACAATGGTGCATACTAATACAGTTCACATTTCTGTCCTATTCTGCAAGACACTTTATGTGACAATTGCTTTGCTGATGACAAGATATACTATGTCAATATCAATTTCCAACTCTTCCTGAAAGAATCATGTTTCTTGTGTGGTATCAGTGCACAAATTTGAGTTATGTGGGGTTAGAAAGGCCCTTGAGCTAATTACTGATAGTATATGTTGCATTACAGCTTTAATACAAAGTTCCCTTGTTCTGGAAAATGCAACATCTATCCTGAGAATGGCCAGAGAATAAAGATGCTAGAACATCCTCTCATGTGCCCTGCTTCTCTCTATGAGAAATCTCATGTGAAACAGCCAAATTCATGGACACTGAGGAAAGTGTTCCTTCCTATAGCAATGATCATTCCAAAGCTTTCAACTTCC
>CM052722.1:109550811-109569623 GCA_028551405.1 Uromys caudimaculatus
TGGAACAGGATACTAAGAAGTAAAAAAGCCCCAGGCAGTCAGGAGTCCTGCCTTGGGAGCATCTAAGATAGTGACAGAATTAAAGGCTGAAACTTTGGAAGAAAAGTTCAAAGTTTCCAAAAAACAAATGAGCAGGCTGAGAATGCCTCAACCCGGAGAAGAGACACACCACAAGGGATTAAATAAACTTGCTGTCTTCCAAAGCTGAAAGCCTCTTACACTGAAGCAGGAAGAGCTGAGTTCCCTGTATCTCCAAATTATTATCACTAGGTAGAGACAGGTGTTTAGCTTCACAAGCAAGAGGGAAAATTCTGATCCAGCTGCCTCCACATGAGCTAGATGGCCTGTTTCAAGCAGTGGTGATTCTCTCCCCCCCTCCCTCCCTCCTCCCCCCTCTCTCTCTCCTTTCCTCTCTCCCCCTCCCTCTGCCTTCTGTGTGTGTGTGTGTGTGTGTGTGTGTGTGTGTGTGTGTGTGTGTATTTGTGTGTGTTTCATGGGCAGCATACACAAAGATAGAAACTAGATGGCTTTTGTATTTTAGATAGGCTTCAAGAACAAGTAGAAAGAGAGTTAGACAAAATAATGTTAACCTCCTCTAAAAAGAGGCCAATTAAGTCAGTATTCTTAAGTAGTTTTTACACTTGATTTTAGCTAATGCCAAGAAGCATATTTTTTAAGTGAATCCCTATATTTTATACAAGAAAAAGAACTGATTTTCTAGGTGGCCTGCTTTTCCTCATAGAGCATGACACATTTGGAGCCTGCTTTTCTCACTGACGTTCACATTCCTGGAATCTCTAAGCAGAATAGATTTCCTCTCTCAGAGTAGATCAATTCTATTCTCCTCTTCTCCTTTACCTTCATTGTATTCACTGAATCAATATTCTAGTAGGATTTATGATTCTAAAATAGCACTGGTTGTCTGGTGCCTTAAAAATAATCTGAAGTTTCTGTTGCCCTCATAATAATGTCACAAATTTTAAAAAGAGTCTTTAAAACAACACATATCTCACTACCTGGGCCCTACCTCTGTTCAAGTAAATGGTGCCTAGATCTAAGGAAACAGAGAAGATCATACCCTAAAGAAGACCAGATAAACAGTCCACCATTCAACCTATGGTTTTGAATTTAAAAAAAGCTATACTCTTCATTTGTCTCATTTCATTTTAATTTTTCTATGTCACTTGTCCAGTCCTTGCTTACTAACATACTGACCCTTATACACCAGGATACCACATAGGCAGAACTTTTTCTTCTACAGATTTATTGACAAGACTTGAAATAACTTCTTCAGCAGCTTGCAGTTACAATTTATCACCACTAGTTATTTGTTTGTTTGTTTGTTTTTGTCTTATCTGCCTTAAAAGATGTGGCTACACTCAGACATTATGCATAAAGAAAGGAACCCTGAGACACTCAGCTTTAAATGAGATGTCCTCATCAAGTTCATCCCCTTAGAGCTCAGGAAGCCCCACAGAAGAGGAGGTAGGAAGACTGTAAGAGTCAGAGGGAATTGAGGACAGAGGAGAACAGGTTCTCAAAATCAACTGAGTAAGGCTCATATGAACTCACAGAGCCTGAGAAGCATGCGCATTCACAGAGCTGACATAGGCCTCCACCATGTCCTCTGCATATATATTATGGCTTCCATTTTTATGAGATTTCTGAGTGTGTGAGTAAGTGCGTCTCTGGTGACTGTACCTTCTATTAGGCTCTTTTCCTTCTGTTGGTTTGCCTTGTCCAACTTCTTTGTAAGGGTTTTGTTTTGTTATCTTTTAGTTTGTTATGTTTTGTTATTATCTCTAGAAACCTGTTCTTTTCTAATGAGAGACAGAAAAGGACTGGATCTGCATGGGGAAGGGAGGAGAAACTGGGAAGAATAGAGGGAGGGAAAACTGTCTTTAAGATTGATTAAATGAGAAACCTCTTTTCAATAAAAGGGGGAAAAGATGTGGCAGTTCCAATAAAATAATTTAATTTAAAAGGATATTTCTTCCTTCTGTCTTTCCTTCCTACTTCCTATTATCATTTATTTATTCCGAAATGATTTACTAAAGGCATAAAGTACACTTAATGTTAGGAATGTAAAATAGCACACTATAAGCTATCAATGACAGGCCTAAAGAATATGTAAGTCTTGGAAGTAAACATAAGGCTCTGAACAGTATACAACTCTTCCTTAAGGACTTGAGGAAGTAGTTATCATGGAGGTGGAAATATTTAGAGAATAATTATGACTCTGAGTGGTGGCAAGGGACACAACAGGATATTGCCTGCAGATGCCTGGCATGATGAAGACAGAAAAGAATGAAGGGTGGTGTGATCCATACAGGAATGCATACCAAAGTGGATGTCTCGGCAGTTTTAGAGGGTCAATTATAGAGGTAAACTCTAGGGAAATGAGTGCCTTGCTGCAGAATGACCTGGAAGCTTTGTAAGTAGTTTGGTCTTATTTATTTAAAAGAAAACATATTTCTCAGATGATATGCTCATTCTTTTTACCATATCTGTCATTTAAACTGTTTCAATAGCCCGTTCTCCTTTGAATGGAACCTAAGCTAATCGCCATAGGCTGGAGCATGGCATTCCTTTTTTCATTCATGCTCCCCCAATCCCATAGGTTATCCTGGCTTGCCATCCGTCCTATACTCTCAACTCACCTTAAGCACTTCATATAGAAGAAATAATACAATCCTCAATACAGACAAGAAATATTGGTAATTTGATTATATGTAATTTACAGAGGAGAAAACTAAGGAGCATGGTCATTAAGTAGGGTATTCCAATGCTCCCACTGAGTAGGGGCTGTAGTGAGAATGTAGAAAAATAAGGAAAAGGAGAAAAAAAGAGAAAGGAAAATTAAAAATGGAGGAGAAAAAAGAAAAAAAATATTAAAAAATTAAAGGAGCAAAGTGGTTTTTTCACCCATATTACAGATGCCTAATTTCAAAGTATGTCTTCTTTTTTTTGATTATTACTTTTTTATAGTCCAGCCATTGCTCTCTCCCCGTTTTCCCTCCCACAGTTCCTCATCACATTCCTCCCACCTTCCTGTCTCAAAGAGGATGTTTCCCCCACCATCAGTCAGCTCCACTCCCTGGGGCCTCAAGTCTCTTGAAGGTTAGGTGCACCTTCTCTGACTGAGGCCAGACCAGGCAGTCCTCTGCTGTATATGTGTCAGGGACCTCATATCAGCTGGTGTATGCTGCCTGGTTGGTGGCTCAGTGTCTGAGAGATCCTGGGGGTCCAGGTTAATTGAGACTGCTGGTCTTCCTATGGGGTCACCCTCCTCCTCAGCTTCTTCTAGCCTTTCCCTAATTCAACCACAGGGGTCCCTGACTTAGTCCAATGGTTGGGTGTAAGTATCTGCATCTGACTCTTTGAGCTGTTTGTTGGATTTTTCAGAGGACAGTCATGATAGGCCTCTGTTTGTAAGCACACTATAGCATCAATAATAGTGACAGGCCTTAGTGCCTCTCCCAGAGCTGGATCTTAATTTGGGCCAGTCACTATACCTCCTTTTCCTCAGGCTCTTCTCCATTTTGTTCCTGCAGTTCTTTCAGACAGGGACAATTCTGGGTAAGAGTTTTTGACTGTGGGATGGCAACTCCATTCCTCCACTTGATGTCCTGTCTTTCTGCTGGAGGTGAACTCCACAAATTCCCTCTTCCCACTGTTGGGCATTTCATCTAAGGTCCCTCCCTTTGAGTCCTGAGAGTCTCTCACCTCCCAGGTCTCTGGTCCTTTCTAGAGGGTCCCCCACCTCCCACTCCCCAAGGTTGCATATTTCCATTCATTCTGCTGGCCCTCAGGGCTTCTTTCCTGTCCCCCTAGACCTGATCATATTCCCCTTTTCCCCTCTTCCCCTCCCCTTCCCACCCAGATCCCTCATTCCCTCTGCCTCCTGTGATTATTTTCTTCTCCCTCCCAAGTGGGATTGAAGCATTCTCACTTGGGCCCTTCTGCTTGTTAACCTCCTTAGGTTCTGTGGATTGTATCTTAGGTATTCTGTAGTTTTTTTTTTTTGGCTAATATCCACTTATTAGTGAGTACATACCATGCATATCCTAAGATCGAGAATTGATAAATGGGACCTTATGGAACTGAAAAGCCTCTGTAAGGCAAAGGACACAATCAGAGAAATCCGCAAACCTACAGATTGGAAAAAAAAAAAAAAACTTCACTAACCCCACATCCGATAGAGGGCTTATATCTAAAATATATAAAGAACTCAAGAAGCAAACTTCCAAAAAAAAAAATTAACAACCCAATTAAAAAATGGGATATAGAGCTAAACAGAGAATTCACAACAGAGGAATCTCGAATGGCTGAGAAGCACCTAAAAAAATGTTCAAAGTCCTTAGTCATCAGGGAAATGCAAATCAAATGACTGTGAGATTCCACCTCACACCAGTCAGAATGACTAAGATCAAAAACTCAGGTGACAGCAGATGCTGGTGAGGATGTGGAAAAAGAGGAACACTCCTCCATTGCTGGTGGGATTGCAAGCTAGTACAACCACTCTGGGTATCAGTTTGGCGGACCCTCAGAAAAATGGACATAATACTACCTGAGGACCCAGCTATACTATTCTTGGGCATATACCCAAAAGAAGCCCTACCATACCACAGGGACATGTGTTGCATGAAATATTAAAAAATAAGACTATGCTACTGCTGGCAGGGTGGATCTGCCACCAGAGGATTTGTAACTTAGAATAGCTTACAAATTAGGATGCTAGTTGCTGCACCCAGCGATCCTGTTATCTGTTAATTCAAAACTAAGTTTGTGTGGTATTTTCCTTCACGTTGAGACTCAACTGGGTTCCAGAGAGAAAGGTACAGCAGCAAAGTGTGGGTTTCCAAGAAGTGCACCCCAACTCGCCATGGGAATTTGAAAGTGAAGGACTGGCATGGCAGTGACTGCCACGGGAATTAGGAAGCCAGATGGAGAGATTTCAGAGCTCTGGGTCAGAGAGTCTGTCTTGATGAGAACAGGTCGGCCTGTCTGCTGGGGCATTGCCCGTGGTAGCGTGGGATTAGTATTTAATATTTCCCACAACAGATACATGCTCCCCCATGTTCATAGAAGCCTTATTTGTAAATAGCCAAAAACTGGAATCAACTCAAATGTCCTACAACAGAAGAATGGATACAGCAAATGTGGTTCATTTACACAATGGAATATTATTCAGCTATTAAGAAAAAGGACATCGTGAGTTTTGTAGGCAAATTTACAGAACTAGAAAATATCATCCTGAGTGAGGTAACTCAGACCTAAGAGGACATGCACGGTATTGCGAACTAAAAAGTACATCTTCAATATGCATATGACAGTGATTCCTTTCGTTTGTTTGTTCTTTTTAATAGAAATGTGTGATACTACCCTCTGAGAAGCTGTTTTTTGTTTGTTTGTTTGTTTGTTTTTTGTTTTGGGGGGGTAGTTTTTTGGTTTTTAGTTATGACAGAGCTCATCCAAAGGACAGGACTACAATTATGGATGCCATTAACCCAACTCTTCCAATTTTATGCTGCTTAATCTTTTTGAATGTCTTCTAAGTTTCATTTTCCTCATCCACAAGTGTGTGTGTGTGTGTGTGTGTGTGTGTGTGTGTGTGTGTGTGTGTGTGTGTGTGTGATTTTTCAAGTTAAGTAACTTATGAATCTGTAAACTTACAAAGACAGACACAGTTAAAAATTCTCAGCTAGGCCGGACAGTGGTGGCGCATGCCTTTAATCCCAGCACTTGGGAGGCAGAGGCAGGCGGATTTCTGAGTTCAAGGCCAGCCTGGTCTACAGAGTGAGTTCCAGGACAGCCAGGGCTATACAGAGAAACCCTGTGTCGAAAAACCAAAAAAAAAAAAAAAAAAATTCTCAGCTAAAGTTTGCTGATCAATTGCAAATATTTCAAATTTAAAATTACCGTTTCTTATAGAGAACGTAAATCCTCACAAAGAGGAGAATAAACATTTGCTAAGTAGAATCAAGAAAGCAATAATATCCTTGGGAGAAGTTTGGCACAGGCAAATGACCTCTGGAACCGAAATAGCACTGGATCCCTTGGTTCTTTGCATTTTGAGATACAAAAGAAAAATAACACAGTATTCTGAGTCATGTGTCTATGAATCAAGCATTTTCAGAACAGAGCCATTTACACTATAATAGCAGAGTTGAGTAATGATGACCAAAACCATATGTTTACAAACCCCTAAGATATTTACTGTCTAGCCCTCTATGAGAAAAGTTAGCTGATACACTAAAAGCTGGACCCTATACAATTCAGATCATATTGTTGGTATACAGGTAGTTATTTAAAAAGATTTTTCATGAGTCTAGGGATATAGTTTGGCCTCATAATGTACTGGCATATATGATATTTCTGTGAAAGAAATACTGAGATTCATGTCTGATGACTTTTTTATACTACATGTAATAACAGCTATTGTATGAGCATAGATTTTTTTCCAGGACCATGGTATATACAGTTACAGTTGTATATTTATGTACAGTGACATTGGCAACATTTAAAAGTGTTTCCTTTATTTGTATATCTTGTTTGAAAATGATTTATCCAGATTAGCATTAAAATCAATGTCAAGAATATGTAACATCAATTATACAAACTTGTGGAATGACTTCGTCCTCTTCTTTGCTTCATGCATCACTACATTCAGTGCACTGAAGCAATTGATTGATTATAAAAGCCATTTTAAAAACCAGTTTACATGACAAATATAAAGACCGTGTGTTTTACTCTCCTATCACATGTTTGTTTTGATTGACTTTGGAACCTGTCTTTAATTTCCTGAAGGTATACAAGTCTAAACTTGCTCTGCATCTTTCTAATAAAATCCTTTCAAGAAAGACCAGATAGAACTACTTGCTTAAAGTTAAGCTGATACAAATGGATAGTAACTCATTTTTATATATGTAAGAAAGATGTTCTGGATAATTGAAATTATCTGATAGTTTCAGAGACTCCACATGAGGGAGATTATTTTGAAGTGTAATTAATATTTTCCTGCCATCTTTAGAAGGTTATGTTGAACACGCTAGAGTTTTCCTTCATAACTTTGATACTATTATCAGCACCAATTATTGTATTAGGCAGCAGTTGTGCCCTCAAAGTATAAGAACATAGAGAAGAAGAATGTTTTCCTCCCATTAAATGGACAAAGACTTGTATGGTTTTTAAGTTCTGATTTTTATGCCATTTTCCATGGACTCTTATGCTGTTAGTTTTCAAAACTTATTGGTCTTTCTTTGATATGGCCTCTACAGACAAATATTCTTCCTTACCATCTGTAATTTCCTAAGGGCTAGATCTGACGGTTCAACATTTTAGAGACCTTTTGTCAAAAGGCAGTTAGTTCTCTAGTGACAGATGGACAAAAGACAGTAGTAGTGAGGAGGTAAATATGAGAAGAGTACAATGATATATATGTAGGAAATGTAATAAAAACCTGCCATTCTCAACGGTAACATAATGCTCAGCTTTGTTTTCTATGACTTTTCCTTTCTAGTGATTAAATTTATTTTTGACAATTGTATGTATATAGTACATTTTAATTACTCTGACCAGCCCTCAACTCTCTTATTTTCCTTCCAAATATGTCAAACCTCTTTCTTCCCTACAGGTCCTTTATCCACAAACATGCCTTTTTTGTTTTATTTCTGACCCAATGATTTTAACCAAGACCCTCTATATAGTTACAGGATTAAGAGCTATTCCTTGGGTTCTTGAAGGCAATAACTATCTCTCCCCCACAATCCATTAGCTGCCAATACTTCAGCAGGAAAGATAGGTTCCATAAGCCCCTCCACAATCCACAATTGGCTTTTGACAGCCCTATCTTCTGCAGGCCCAGTGCAAGCAACCATGACTGCTATGAGATCATCTTTGCAATAGCTGTGCAGTGTCTTGAAGATAGCATTTCACAGCCCTTCTCCCTCTCTTCTGGCTCTTACAATATTTCATTCTCTTCTGCAATTTCTTGTACATTAGAGAGGGTGGTGTAAATGTGTTGTTTAAAGCTAAGTATTCAATTGTCACTTATTCTCAGCCATGATACAATGCATTTATCTCCATTCATTGCAAATAGAAGCTTTTCTAATTAAGGAAGAATGGAAGTGGCATTTGTCTGTGGTTATAAACATAGATATTCAGAATCCAGTTTGGTGGTATATTAGTTTACATAAACTATAGTAGGTCGCTTCCTCTGAACAATAACCTTTCCAGCCCATGGTTTGTTTGGCTTTGTTCTTCCCTTTTTGGCAAAGTTTATAGTACCAAACAAATGTATTCAAAAATCAGGTCTCTTTCAATTTCTGAAACCTTTAAGCAGTAAAATTTAAGCAGGATTAGTGACAATCTTTAGCTGAGTTAATTGTAGTTTTCTAGAGTGATCATCACAGAAGTCAAACTTCTTGTGAAACGGGAACAATAAATAGACTGAAAACTTGACTTTCAGATAAAGCACAGCATAGTCATGTGGTTCTTGGCTTATTTTCTTTTTAAGATAAATTATGCTGTGATCTTTTTTCTTCTGTGTCTTGTAAGATCTATCCTAATGAATACATTACTCAAAGCAGAGACTCTGATAAAGGCAGTTTTATATTTACTTTCTTTGTGGTGATAGTGATGGAACCCAGAACCTTACTTGAGCTAACTGCCTTTGGTTTTGTTCTGTAGTTTTTGTATATTCTCCACACAGTACTGTGTACAACCTGATGTATTTGCTACTTTTCTATTACTGTGATAAAATACATAACCAAGGAAACTAACAGAAGCAAGGGTCTATTTGGACTTTATGTTTCCAAAGGGATAAAAATCTCTCAACATCATGACAAGGAAGTGTGGCAGCAAGCAGGTATGTATGATGAGAGAGAGAGCTCTTATCTCCAACCTTAAAGAGTGAACTTTTTAATAGCATATGACCTTGAAATCTCAAGGCCCACCTCCAGGGTCATACTTCCTAAAGCAAGGCCACACGTCCTAAACCTACGAAAGCAGCACCACCAACTGGGGGCAAAGTTTTAAAGTGTCAAACATCAGTGAGTACATACCACATTCGTTCTTTTGTGACTGAGTTACCTCGCTCAGGATGATATTTTCAAGTTCCATCCATTTGCCTGCAAATTTCATGAAATCATTGTTTTTAATAGCTGAGTAGTACTCCATTGTGTAGATGTACCACATTTTCTGTATCCACTCCTCTGATGAGGGACATCTGGGTTGTTTTCAGCTTCTGGCTATTATAAATATGGCGGCTATGAACATAGTGGAGCATGTGTCTTTACTACATGTTAGAGCATCTTCTGGGTATGTGCCCAGGAGATGTATAGCTGGGTCCTCAGGTAGTATTATGTCCATTTTTCTGAGGGTCCACCAAACTGATTTGCAGAGTGGTTGTACCAGCTTGCAGTCCCACGAACAGTGGAGGAGTGTTCCTCTTTCTCCACATCCTCGCCAGCATCTGCTGTCCCCTGAATTTTTGATCTTAGCCATTCTGACTGGTGTGAGGTGGAATCTCAGACTTGTTTTGATTTGCATTTCCCTGATGACTAGGGATGTTGAGCATTTCTTTAGGTGCTTCTCAGCCTTGTGAATTTCCTCAGTTGAGAATTCTCTGTTTAGCTCTGTCCCCCATTTTTTGATGGGGTTATTTGGTTTTTTGGAGTCTAACTTCTTGAGTTCTTTGTATATATTGGATATTAGCCCTCTATCGGACATCAGGTTGGTTAAGATCTTTTCCCAATCTGTTGGTTGCCATCACTGATAAGCGGATATTAGCCCAAAAGTTCAGAATGCCCAAGTTTCACTTAACAGTAACCACTGGACTGAGAGTGAGGTCCCAGATGGAGGAGTTGGAGGAAGGTCTGAAGGAGCTGAGGGAATTTGCAACCCCATGGAGGGAGCAAGAGCATCAATAATGGGCCTGACCCCCCGCCCTGGTCGTCCTGGAGTTTGGACCACCAACCAAAGAATACACATCTATGGACCCATGGTTCGGACTACATATGTGGCAGAGGATGACCTTGATGGCCATCAGGGAGAGAGGAGAGGCCCTTGGGCCTGAGGATGTTAGAGGCCCCAGTAAAGGGGAATGTCAAGGCGGGAATATGGGGATGGGTGGGCGGGTGGGTGGGAGGTGGAATTCCCTCATAGAGGCAGGGATGGGGAGGGGATAGGGGGTTTCCAAAGAGGAGACCCAGAAAAGGGGAAACATTGGAAATATAAATAAATTATCAAAAAAAAAATAAAGTGTCAAAGATCACAGGGGACATTCTCATTCAAACCATTTCTCAACATTACCTTAATGTTTTTACATTCCAAATTTGTCAAGATCTGAACAAGTATGCCATGCTCCCAGCAAGATTCATAAGTGCAAGTCTAGATTTCTCAAAACAGTGAATGAATTTTGTGAAAGGTACTTTCAAATAAAATTTAAATCCTTTCAGTAATTTAGTCTACTAACATATTTCAAATTACTTCTTCTACTTCAACAGGCTTGTAATAAAGATTGGTGAACACCTCCGTTGAACTAAGTTAAAACTTGTCTGTTAATTTTTTTTTACCAAGGAAGAAACTATATATATTTATTAATTACAATCATGTTTGTACTTTTACAGAAAACATGATCATGTGTTTGGTTGAACCAAGTCTCCTTGACTTTCTAAAAGGCATCATTGCCTAGCTAAGTGATGTTATACACTTGAGTTTTACATATATAGGTCATTTGTTCTCATGTGGTGTATAGTTCCAAATAGATATGAACCTTACTTTAAATTTTAATAAGGTGGCATTCTTTCTAAAATTGTTGCAGCAGCCTTGGCTAGTAAGTATAAATACAGCCACAAAAAAAGCCTAACTGATACAATTTTTAACAGTTTTTTCTTATTTGTAAACATTAGTAATATATTCTTAGAAATAACAGATAACTCCCCTCAGCCCCATATCATTTTAGTGATGTCTATATTGTACATTCTTCCTTACAGGAATCTCAGCATCTGACTCCAGGATTCACCTTACAAAGTAAGTGGATTTTGTTTTCCCAGTTCCTTCTTATGCCATCCATCCATATTCTTACTTCCTTTACTTTTCCCCTCTTTTCTGCTTAATGGTATTAAGACATAAAGGAACAATGGTAGCAAAAGGTTACATTGGGATTAATTGTTCTAGTTCCTATTTTTCATCTACTATTATGACAGAAGGGTATGAAATCATCTGGCAGGGCTGCATGCTTAGAAAATAATTTCCTTGTGGATACTCATTTGAGAATAGGAGCATGAATAGTAATTTTTTGTGTCCTTTCTATTTAGAGTGGAGCGACCCAAGCAGCAGAGCTTCCACAAAGTCAGTACCACTCAAGTCGTGAGTATTTGTCCTCCCAAACTACAGTGCTGAGCTGCTACTCCCCTGTTGTTTTATCTTTGAGACTATGAACCTTTACTCCTATTTTCAAGCTAGTAAGGCAGTAATAAAATGCTCATTCCCTTTGCACATGTCAGTTGTCATAGCATATGTACCACGAGCTGAGAAGTTTATCAATAGGAGACATGGATGCCTAACAGTTCTAGGTTCTAGGAAGTCAGAGGTAAAGTCAGAGGTATGTGTGGAGATAGCCTCATTTTCACTCTAAGCTCATATTGTAGAAGTGGCAAGAGCCTCTCTGAAGTAGCTCTTATAAAGACACAAATCCCATTCATGAAGGCTCACTTTTATGACAGAATTATGTCTTCAAAGTCCCACCTCCTAGTACTGTCACCTCCTGGGGAAAGATGACAAATATACATCTTTAGTAGACACAATCATTTAAACTGAATGAAGTACCTGTGGTCAGCAAGTAAGAGTAACAATGAATGTGGTCAGTAATTGGCTATCTAATGATGTAAACATGGTCTAGGTCAATACCTGGAAACAACTGCGACTTCAGTGAAAAATAATCCAAACATTGGTTTCTCACATTTTGCTGAGGTCTTGAGCTTCATGTAACTTCAGTACAACTGCCTGTCCAGCCACTAGGAAGGACAAAGAATGGACAAGAAAGGCAATGTGGCTTGCAAGACTCCACCATTTGTAGATCATCTGTCATCTGTGTATTATAGCCAAATAAGAACAGCCAAGAAGGCTGAGAAAAGATGGCAGAGTCCAAGGGTGACATTTAGAAGTCAGAGCCTTGCAATTCACTCTGCACTGTCTTCATTTTTTATTAATGTCAACCAGAAGAGGAGTTTATAGAAAACCAATTTCCTCAGATTAACTATTGTAGATTCTTTTAAATATCCATTTGCCCAAGAGTATATCAATGGAGTGTTTCTGTCATAACTTCTTTCTTTTCTGATAATAGAAAATGGAAGTTGACTTTTCTGTGTAATAGTATGTACTTGAGATTTTTTGAAAATGAAATAATTTATGACACACAAGTGGTCTAATGACACACTTGAAGTGAGTTGCTCACCTATTGGAAGATCATGAATAATTGCATAAAACAATTGGGACTGTCTCCAAGTCGACCAAGACTTTGACATAGCCAGTGGCGCTTCCACTCCACCTTCTTGTTGCAGTGTGGTAATCAAATCTCAAATCCCTTACTGAGTACCAGTCCTTTGTTGTTGTTGTTGTTGTTGTTGTTGTTGTTGTTGTTGTTGTTTGGGTTTGATTTTTGCAGCTGACCTGTACCTTGTATTAAAATCTAATATTTAACAACCAAAAGTCCTTGGTTTTACAATACAAAACAAAACAAGGAAATGGAATAATAAAACCATGTTTTCGTTGTAATGGCCACATTAATGGGCATGCTGGAATCAAAATTGTCTCTGATACTGTGAATTTCATGTTTTTACATTAATCACATGAACTGCTCTTTTTGTTGTTGTGAATAAGCCCTAGATCGTATTTCCTTATTGTCACTCCTAAATTACCATCTTCCTACTAAAAATAATAAGATACATAAGCACATTTTCAGAAAGTCAATGAAAGTTTGCAAACAAGGAAGATTGTACTTTCATGGCAAAATGATCTTACTCCTAAAGCATGTATGCTATAATTCCATTGTGAAATATGCTGCTTACCAAATCGGCCAGAGATTAAAATATTCTGGTAGTCTATCCCAAACACAAAGAAATGTGTCAAAGGTGGCTTAGAGATGGAGGCTTCATTTCAGAGAATAGCATTTACTGCACAGCATACAGTGCAGAAGGAAAGACTAAAATTCTCTGTAATAAGTATCAGCAAGACTCAAGGGTACCAAGTCCATTTTATTATTGATCCTCCTCCATGTATTGTCCATAAGACTGTATATGGAAACTTTCCTTCTGCTGGGAATATATTGGTTTAGTTCAAGGGAGATCAGAGCCATAATAAAATTGTTTTTATTTTAGCTTTCAAATTCTTATCAGTTCAGTCATTATTATTATCTTCTCATATTTTACCTTGGTATACAATTAAGCCATCTTCTATGATTTTCCATTTGGCAGGGTAATCCTGAAGGTGATTAAGAACGTTCTGAGTATAGACTAACAGCCAAAGTTTAGGAGTTGGTCAGAAGTAACTCGGAAACAAGCAAGCTATAAGAAACACCCATTCAAGGCCCGCAAATGTCTAAGGCATATGACCTACTGCTTAGCCCAGCAGAGGGAGATTAGAGCCTTGGAAAACAGAATGCCTTAATTGCTGAGATAGTCTATTCATTTTCCGCAGCTTGCTTTGCTTTCCCTGCTTGACAAAATGCAGACCTTCCATTCATGTATGGATTGTTTATGAGAACTGCATACATGGGCACTGATCGAGCTATCATTCACCTCTATGGGTCTGAGTGCAGACTTGCAACTACCTAGGCTCACTATTTGTTCTTGACATTTGCTACTCTTTTTTGAGCAAACCCAAACACTTAATTGGCCTTTTGGAGAAGTTGGTATTTTCCTACTCACTTGCTATACTTTGTTGACTTATAGTGCTCCTACCTGCTCCAATTGAATCTATAAATTTTCTCTGATTTCGTGAATTTAGGAGTCTCTGTTCCACTGTAATCATGGTATTTGGGGGGGGGGGCACTGGTTGTAGAACATGCGAGTTTAAATCGCACCATAATTTATCTTTATTTAAAAGTACAAAGAATTTCTTAAAGGAAATTAAGCAACTGAATGAGAAAATGTGTACATACATATGTACCCCCACAAAAGCTTATTAAATTTCAAATATAAGCATACACTTTAGTAATTAAACCTAACTAGATAAAAGTGTGTTTAACTTTAATCCTTAATAATTTTTAGAGAATTGAAAACCCAGCGGCCAGCCACCACCACTGCCAGTGCTCAGTGCGTCTGAGTTATAATCATTAAAATACTCTGACTCAAATCTTCTAAATCCAAAATTTCTAATCTCCTACAGAATAAATTTTGTTAACCAAAAAGGAAAATACATGAGTGTTAGATGGTCAAATTATTTTTCTCAGGAATATAAGAGTTATATATTTGAACATGAATATCATGTACATTCTGGATATATCAGTTAGTAGATTCAGTCTCTCAGTGGACACACCAGATATCATGTTACTTTATAGATACTTAAAGGAACCTATTAAGGGATAATAGAGGAGAAAACAAAACCTGGCTTTTCTTTGCAGGGCCTCATCAAATTGATCATGATATATCATCAAGTGCTTTCCACTATGACATTCTTACTGGCCTCTTTTTGCCTCCTTATGTTTGAATTTTGAGAGGCATTTAAAACAACAGCAACAGCAGCAGCAGCAGCAGCAGAAGCAGAAGCAGCAGCAGCAGCAACAAGAACAACAGATGAAATATATTCAGTTGCCCTGAAAAGAATTCTAGATGGCTTCCATGAACCTCTAAGTGTCCATTCAGTTAGTCTTTGAACTCAGTTGTTTTGTGAGTACTGTTGAGAAGACAGCAACTCCAAATATCAAGTTCCTTTATTAAACTTGGTTATTAACATTTGGACTCTGCCCAATTGGGAACCATCCAGAACCCCTCTTATCCAAGCAACTCTGTGTTTTAAGGCATGCAACTGACAATGTCTGGAGAGTTTCCATACAGGCCCCAATATAAAGTCAGATGTAATCATGATTCTTTTTTCCCTGCCACAAAACCAGTACCTTTACTTATAGTGCTGACTATGTGTCATCAAACACCAACCAAGAATCCAGAGAGCTGATGATGGCAATGTGAAATCAGATTTACTATGTTCAGCTACAGTTTCCATATGTGTAGTTAATATGTTTATTGTATGAATAAATGCATACGTGTAGTTCTAGGTAGTAGGAAAGGGAGCTATGCTATTACATAAAGGGCAGAAACCTTAAATAATGACCATTGTGTTTTGAGCATACCTGTTAGGATGATCGTATCTCTTATCCTTAAGCTATAATACAGTCTCTGTCCCTAAAACCTATTCAGCCCACTTGGAAGATAAATTAACCATGCACTCTTATCTCAAAGGGACATTTGGGCTACAGAGAACTATTCAAGTAACACTGTTTTTCAGGTAAAACAATATGAAGGTAGGCTAAGAGCCTGTGTGTTTAAGTCTTCCTCACTTCCTTCAAAGCTGGGCTGTTCTTTTACATTGTGATCTGATAGGTTCAGGAATTTAATACAACTAATTTGACCGTTTGTCCAGGCTTGTTGGCACATGCCTATAATCCCAGAACTTAGGGTGTAAGAGCAAGAAGATCAAGTGTTTCAGGTTTGAGGCCAGCCTGGGCCAAATGAAACTCTGTCAAAAAGAAAAATGAAAGAAAGAAAGAAAGAAAGAAAGAAAGAAAGAAAGAAAGAAAGAAAGAAAGAAAGAAAGAAAGAAAGAAAGAAAGAAAGAGGGGGAGGGAGGGAGGGAGAGAGGGAGGGAGGAAGGAAGGGAGGGAGGAAGGGAGGAAGGAAAGGAAAAAGTAGGAGTATCTAGGAGAGAGTGTGCATGCATATTGGCTTTGCAGCATGATACAAACCGTTAAGGAGACTGGCAGAGCTGGTTGATAGGAATGGGACCCACAAGAAATTATGCCCCTCTGCTTTGTAAGATACAAAACTAGATAAATTGCTTTATTTAACTCAACTATCATCATCTCTAAACTTTCTCTAAATGTTATGAAGATTTCATTACCATAGAGAATAACAAGTTTATGAGAATGTGTCTTTCTGAATGCTATAACTGATAGAAACAAAACATTATTTTTTAGATGAATTTTCACCAATTTAACAAGAAAAATATCCTCACATTCATTATAGCTATGACCATCCTCCTGCCAAAACTTTCATCATCAAAAGTGTTTCCTTTGAGGATTTGATTTGAGATTTATGAACTGCTCTGCCTTATTCACAGCAATAACCCACAATCTCTAGCAATGTGACATATTCCTTCTTAAGTAGGTATTTGGTCTGCTACTTGAATGTAATTTGGTAGCAACATAGCTGTTATAGCAGGAAAATATTGTTTTTAATATGATTAATGCTTAATCAAAACACATGATTTAGCAATGCTAATAATCACTTTGAGTTAATCCAACAACTTACTTCTCTCAAAAATCTGGTAACCTCGGTGACTTTCAGTAGTTGCAGACATTCAGATTTTTGAGCTAAAACAAACAAACAAAAACAAGATAAAACGTTTTATTTTAAAAAAAGAATTCTAACACTTGCTTTTAACCTGTCTTGTATGCCTGTGTCTCACATCTTGCCAACCTCTCCAAAGTACTTAATATATTTTTGGAAGTTCTCCACTGCATCAGGACCAGCCACCTGGGAGCAGAGAAAACAAAATTTGGCAGTCTATTCAAGCTGTGAATTAAAGGTAATTCACAGTTTGAAATGAAGCAGCATGAGTTGCTTAAGAAGAGCAATCAGACATTAAGAGGATTTCATATTGAAGACTGTATATTGGCTAATGTTTCAACAAGCAATATTGCCATTTGGAAGGTTCGCATCAAGATATGCTGAGGCTGCTGGGGCTTGATAGGTGCCAAGACTGAGACTTGGGATTCTTCGAAAGGACCTAGACACTATCAGACATTCACTATCAGATTCACAGATTCACTATCAGACATTAATGTAGTTGAAAGACCATGTTTGATTTCTGTGGTATTGTTCAAAGGTCCAATATTATCTGAGCCTTCAAATATTTTATGTGGATTTTGAGATGTCTATACAATTAGAAAAACACTCTTTTATTTCTCTCTCTGAGAAAAGTTGAGTACCTCTTCTACTTGATTTGCATTCATTTATTCATTCATTCATCTATTCATCTCTTAGGGTTTCCATTTCTTTCAACAAATATGTGTTCAACATATGAGTTCAACTATGAGTATCTTTCGGTCATATATTGTAACTCAGGCTAAATGCCACCCACCGCAGTAAAATTAGACACTAGTAACTCAACCAGTTCATACTTATTGAGTATCTAATATGAACCAGGCCTTTCCATTCAGTCTTTCTATGTACAACAAGCCCGTGGTGTTGATCATCATTACTAAACCAGAAACCAAAGCTCAAAGTCACTGAGTATGTTACCCAAAGCCACTCTTGCAAAGGGCAATGCTGGAACTGACTGCATGCAGGTGCCCTTTCTACATGAAGGCCTAGCTTTGAGTACTTTGGAAGTAGCCATTTGAAGTCAGGATGTTCATTATCCAAAAATTAGGCATAATCTCAATTCAGACCTTTATGGTAGTTAACAATTTAATTGAAATCAGGGATCTGCATAGTACTGTTGAGCTCAGTCTTCCATCTACTGTTTATACTATGCATGCTAATGTGGAAACTCTGGACACAGATGCTCCTTCATCTCAGACACTGCAGACAGATTGTATCATGAAGATTGTAAAATGTCCCCTACAGTGAGACTGAAGGATCTGTGCCTTCAAGGGACTTACATCATGAAAAATCCACACAAGATGGATTGTTATGGCATGTGATGCAAACAACATTTCTCTCTGGACATCTCCATTTTTCATATTAAAGCAAAACAAATATAGAACTAGTACATGAGCCTGCTTTTATGAGATGTTTAACCATTCCCTTTCATTTCTAGCAACCTGTTTGATAATTGGGAAGTTGCTTTACATTTTCATAGTAGACTTCCAAAAATTTTTCCCATCTGTTATCAACCATAGTGACATATTTTAGAGTTTCCATCAATGTTTTGAACTGTAATTAGGATTGAAGTAAATAATACTGTTAGTATACACAAAATTATTAAGAGTCAAAATTTAAAATAATTTCAGTTGCATGATTAAATAGAGTGATTTGTTAACACATACTTGCTTGCACACATGCACATATATTCTGTGTTCCAGAATGAGGGCCTTCTAATGCTTTTTGATCTAGTAAGATTAATGTGGATACATGCATACTCCTTTTCACTTACTAGATTGTAAAATACAGCCATCAGAGATATTTTTCATGTGATCTGTGACTGATAATTTTAAAGTACTTCCATCCATTCTATTAGCCTTCTATAAGTAATTAGAGCAATTTTATTAAAGACCAGGTAGGACAAGACCAGACATGGGAGTGCAAGATAACTGCTCCAATTCTCCCACCTAAGAAGTAGCCAGGACTAGATGTGAAGACAATATTTGACCATTAGAATAATCTGCCTTAGAAGAATCACCTCGATGGCCACCAGGGAGAAAGGAGAGGACTTTGGGCCTGAGGGTGCTAGGGGTACCAGTAAAAGGGAATGTCAAGGTGGGAATATGGGAATGGGTGGGCGGGTAGGTGGGAGGAGGAATTCCCTCACAGAGGCGGGGAGGGGGAGGGGACACGGGGTTTCTAAAGAAAAGGGGAATCATCGGAAAT
>CM052722.1:109569723-109584998 GCA_028551405.1 Uromys caudimaculatus
GATTTATAACTATATCAAATTACAGTTATGAAATAGCAACAACAATAATTTTATGGTTGGGGGAGTCAACAGAACATAAAATACTGAATTAAAGTGTTCTAACATTAGAAAGGTTGAGAACCACTGGTCTAGAGCATAGTTCTGAAGTTAAGATTTTATTCTTGCATAGCTTGTGACTTACATTGTATAGCCTTTGGATGGTTACTAAATCTCTCTGAACTTTAGCTCTCTGTTCTGTAAAATTTGTTCTGAAATATGACATCTGTCTTATAGAGTCAATGAGAAGTGGAAATGAATAAAATCCACATATATCCTTAACCCACAGACAATACATTTCAAGATGAAACTTAAAAAAAAAAAAAAAAAAGAATAATCTGCCTTGTTCACAGATTTCTCAGATGACTACAAGTCTAGAACTCATAGATCAGAATTCTAATGTCTTTCCAGCCCCAGGTGAAAAAACTTATGGCAGCAGAATAGAAATTAAAGAAGAACAGGAAACAGAGGAGGAGGAGGAAGAAAAGGAGGAGAAAAAGGATGAGGAGGAGAGGGAAGACGAGGAGGAAAAAAAATCAAACTGAGGCCAGACAGATGACAAGAACTATCTTCCCTAATTCTGACTGTTCTGTTTTCCCATCCTATCAAGCATCACAGTGGGGATGTTGGGAATGTCATGTTTAAAGGCTTTGCTTTTGACACATTTTTGAAGGTGCTAAAGGACTTAGAATTTTACTAACAAACAGGGAGCAGTTTTGGTAAAGTATCACATATGCATGCACAATTATTACTGGAAATCAGTCGAAAAATCGGACAAATGCCTGCCTTTATGGTTAATCCATTTCTATTTACAATGAGTACAAAAAGAAAAAGTCTCAAAGCTATCTGATTGACATCCCCAAAGATGCTGCCAAGAGAATAAAATAGCACTGTATTTGCTACCCATGGAATATGTATATCCGTAACTTGCCAGGATAACACTTTATTGTACGGTCATGTCCTTGATGAAAGAGCCAGAACTAAGAGAGTGGTGTTGAAAAGAAAGATGCATATGAAGGTTGGAATTTAATAACTTAGTGGACAATTATTCTGCTACCCTCATTGCCTAATTTTTTTTAATTTACTTGATTCTGCAAAATATTACCTACATTTGAAAAAATAATCCTAGATAGATATTTCAATATTGGTATTAGTAGGGTTTTCAGAGAAAAAAAGACTTTTATGATTACAACATCTAGAAATTCTCTAAGCTATCTGAATATTGGAATGTGATTCGAAATTTCCAGAGAGTAACTTTCATAGGTCATATATTATAAAAATAAAGATATAAACTATATATCAGTAATGTGCTTAGATAATTATATCTAGTTCTTCTGGTTACCTACTAAATCCCATGCACTGTGATAAACCCTTTACAAATGTAGAATAATTGTTCTTAACCACAACCTTAACAAGATGTAGTTATAATCAAATCACTGTCAGTCCAATGGTTGTCTCTCGAGGTCTCTGAGATGTCCAAGCATGTGTGTTTACATAATCAATGCTGCTGTTAATGTGGAAGTCAAGCCTACCTAGTGTCCCTGGGGCAAGCCATATAACAGTTACAGGTTTAATCACACTGTATGCTCAGAATATTCTGAGAGGTAGATATGATTTAACAAATTTTGTGGAGAAGGAAATTTCATCTCAAAGAAATTAAATGACTCTCTGAAAAAAATCACAGAAATTCATCTCACAGAAATTAAATGACTTGCTGAAAAATCACAGAATTACTTCTTAAGTGAACTGAAATTTTACACCAAGACTCTTGAATTTAGAACTCAAACATCTTGTGGTATATTAGCTTACCTATATAAGGTTAAAATTTAACTAACTCCTATTATTGTTTAGTGTTATACAATGTGTGTAGTTGCTGCATTTGGACTTTTCTAAACCCTCCATGTCTAGACGTATGGCCTCTACTGGGAGTCACTCAAATTTCACCTCTCTTAAGTCCTCTGTCCTACACCCCCTTGAATTCACTCTGTGCTTTTCTTAGCATTTGTCTCTTCATTGAAAACAAAACAGAAATAACAAGCAAAGATGATACATTATTCAAACTCTTTAGTGGGCTGCATTGTCTTCAGATAAGCCCATGTACAGACTTTGAAGTCAACTATTCTCAAATTCCCTTCCCTGTTGGAAATAAGAGTCAGAATCAGCTAGGTTAGGTGAGGTTTCCGAGTTCACAGATAGTAAGTAGTATTGGTAATTGCTCAGTCCTAAGCTTTTAGGCTTACAGCTGAATGCTCTTTTTGCTGTTCAAGATCATGTTTTATAAGTATTGTGTCAATGTGCTTGGAATCAGGGGATCAGCTGGCAATGCTGTCAAAGGACAACAGATTTAAATCTATAATGACATGTGCTGGCCCCCACCCATAAGCTACATATTTCCAGCATGTTTCTAAATATTTAAACATTTCTCATAAAGAGTACACATTCCCACTCTGTTAGACACATTGAATCATTTAATATAATGATGCTTCAAGCACTTGCAAGATAATCTGAAATTTTTTAAATCACATGGTTCATACAAGTTCATGGTTATATGAATAGTAGTTAAGAGCTGGCCCTGCTTTATCTTCATCCTTTTGCATGGTGCTTTTTATTTCTGAGATTGAAGAGGACCTAAAAAGTGACCTGAATTGCCCTTTACTAGTGGATTAAAATTCCAGGTTGTTACTATGGTAACTGTACCTTGAAAATTAGACCCTGACAGAGTCACTAAGAAATTTAGAAGTGCATAGCTGCTTTAAACTTTGAAAAACATAGATGCCATGCAACAAGGACAGCCTCTTAATGAAAATAATCCATACATCAATTGATTAAAATGTTAAGTTTGTATGTCTTAGGGAGAGAAGACAAAGATTATATATGTGTGGATTTTTTAAGTGAAGGATTGGCTTCAGTTTGAAGTAAGACTGTTTTCTCCATGAAATTTAAATCAACTTCAGCTCAGTTTATGCTATTCAGAAAGAACCATGTTGTTCAGTATTCATGGTGGCAGGAAGCTAAGATGCACAGTAAAGATGTAAAGATAGAAAAGATACTGCTGAAGGTATATCCCAGACAAACTTCATTATCCCAAGGATGAAATGGCAGGTACAATTAATGCACAGACTGCTGTGTCCAGGCATTTGGGTAGTCATACAATGTGGAGAAGCATTTTGACAGATTTTCAGTTAAGGAGGATATGTAGTCACTGATGCCCCCGTGGCATAAAGACCTGTGTCCTATGACTGTTCTCCAAGTCTAAGAAATAAAACGAGAGATATGATGCATCTTACCTCTCAAGAAGATGAAGAACTGAGACAATGGTAATTTTAGGATTTTCATTATATTTTTCTTTCCCAAGGGAAGCATGGCATTGTAGCCTTTGCAGTAAGTTGCAAATGTGTCTGTGGTTCCACAGCTCCAAGGCAACATGTTTTTGTTTCTTTAGACCAGTGGTTCTCAACTTTTATAATGCTGTGACCCTTTCGCACAATTTTTCATGATACAGTGATGCCCAACAGTACCATTATTGTCATAGCTACATCGTGACTGCAATTTTCTACTGTTATGAATCACAATGTAAATACCTGTATTTTCTGATGATCTTAGGCAACCCCTGGGAAAGGGTCATTAGACTTCCAGGGGTCACGACCCACAGGTTGGGGACCTCTGCTTTAGAACCTCTCCTTTCTCCCTTCCTCTTCATCTCTTCATCCTCTTCTTCCTTTCCCTTATCCTTCCTTTTCCCCTTTACCTTTCTTACATGTCAATAAGAAGACTTTATTGTATGTTTCTAACTCTCAGAAAGGAAAAATTTAGGAGTACAACTTTTAAGAAAGTTAACATAATTCTACATACGACAGATATCAAGTAAATTAAGCTTATTGGAAAATATCAAGTAGTAGCTGAGAAAGTAGAGCTATGGAAATTCTCACCCACTGGTGGTAGGAGAGTACTTTGAGAGGAGTAGTTCTGACTGAAGTCTCGTTTTATAATAATGCAAATGAGAATTACCTTAAATACATACATACATACATGCATACATACACTTTTATACTTAATAGCTTATTCTTAGATGTTATTATAGGACATTATCACATTGACATTTTACTTTTTTTCCTGGTTATGTTAAACAATAAAAGATAAGACAAATTAAGTGCTAGGTTTGATATCGCATGTTTCATATCCACTATCAAATTAACTGGTTACAGGTCAATGGTATGCATTCATTGCTGTCACCCACACTTCACTGTCAAATAACTAATAATCATGTATTGAATCTCAAATTATTATAGTTCATAACAATAAATCCATGAATTTTCCTGTGTTTGGCTGATTTCAAAATAGCCCTTGTAACCTCTCCTTCCTGCCTGCTCATACAATTTCTAAACCCAGAGTCCACTTTAACTCAATTGTCCTGACTGGTGGCAATATCTCTTCAGAGATAACAGAGGGGGACAAGAGAAAACAGTGGAGGAGAACAGTAACTTGACCCAAAACATTTTGTATTCTAAACCCACTGCTGTAATAATTTTTGAGCCATAATTTATTGCTTCATTCATATATTTATGAATGACTACATTTGAAATATCATAAAAAGAGTGCTGCCAAATTTCTAATGAAATAAACAGAATCATTTTTGAAATTTCTAGGTCTTTGAATGCACAAGGGAAATCATCTGGATACAAAGTACAAATAAAGTTTCATTCTGTGAAATAAACAGTCTGTCCCTTTGCCTTGTCATATTGTTCCTGTTTCCTTAGTCTAAAAAGACATTTCAGATCCTGCCTTTAATTATTATCAGGCTTGACTAGGAGTCCCCTGAGAAATAAGCTCCCTTTTTGCTTGGAGGAAAGATAAAATAATATTTAAATAGGTTTTTAAAATAAGGATGGAATCTCAAAAGACATACACTGTAGAACACACTGTATATCAAAATATGTAAGTACGTAATTGAAACTGACATAGTAAACAGAGTGCTGAGTGAACTATGAAAAATAATCCACTAAGGTGCTATTTCCCTTATTCCTAAGTACTCAGTAAAGAGCCTATTGCCATAAAGTAGATGTACAATGTTTAAAAATATTTGTGTGTATTTTAGCATGTTTTCTTTAAGCCCAATAGGATATTCTTTTCTTCTCTTGTTAGAAGAAGTGCACAGTAAGAAATTTAGCTAAGTGGCATATTAAGTAAAGGTCTAAAGTAGGTTTAGCAGATAATGATTTTGAGCAAAGCAATGTATTTAGCAATTTGATTCTGGACGTGACGTAAATTAACTTCGTAGAGCAGAATCAAAAGAGATTCAATTAAATCTTTCTAGCTTACCATATAACTTGGCACTTCACAGACAGAGCATTCACTACTGACAGCTTTATTATGGGCATGAAGTCATAAGCAGGATAAGTATACTGGTGCAAATAAACAAATTTCCATGTTCTTTTCTGTTAAAGTCCTAAACGCCTCATTAAAATACGATAGAATAATAGCTGTTCTTAAGCATGCACCTTCATATTGCTTTCACTAAAAATTATAGGAAGTATAATAAGTAGTGTGGTTTTTCAAATGATATCTATATTAAGATTTATTATCTCTTAATTCAATGTAGAAAAATTGATGAGGTCTCTTCAACAAGAGAGAGATGATAGATGAAATGCCTTATTATGCACATTGTAAACATTTAAGAACATTTTTACTCTAAAGTCATTAAGTAGTTTCTCAAGTTTTAACATATAGCATAAGACTCTTTGTTTAATTCCAAGATGCCAGCGATCCATAGATACAAAGATTTTGAAGCATAGCTTCCTATAAGTAGAATTTTACTGTTTTTTAAGAGAAAGCAAACAATAAAGCAGATGAATTGTTGCAAATATCTGTTTGAAAAACAATTTGAGAAAATGCACATGCATGTGCCTACCCTATTGTGCTGTAGCTTGCTTGCATGATGTTTGTTACTGAATCATTATGATACATAATTTTTGGTGGGAGCAAAAATGAAAAGCTGTCTATAGATGTTTCCCCACTTGACACAAAGCTGTCACAAAGATTCTAGCATATATTTTCAAATATATAAAGAAGTACTTTTTTACCCTTAAAAAGAATCCTTCACTTTGAAAACAGTTTGCCACAGGTTTCCTATAAATTCTAAGCCCTTCTCATGTGTTTACAAACTGGCTTAACTTTCAAAACATCAATTTACTTGCAGTTTCCAGAAACAAATCTATTGTACAAATTAATGTTTGCTTACATAAGATAAAAAACAAACACTATTTTATAAAAAAATATAGAGTCCATGGTTTACAGTTTTTACATCATTAATATTATTTATTTATATTCAACTAGTTTTTATTAACACAAGTGGAGATGGAGATGCCACAGGCTGCCTCAGAGGTAGTTCCATAATGCTCATTCATAATTAGCAAAATGCCCTATTTCAGCAGCAGTCAATCAACCATGGCCTTGTTCTTTTTCTCATGGGAACCTAATCCTTCAGTCCCTTCTTAAGCTTGCCTGGTTCACCGACACATAGCATGAGCCAAAAAATCGAACAACAAATTACTGAAAAAAATTAGACCAGTTTTCAGAAGTAACCTTTTTGAGATGGGATGCAATTTTGAGTATGCAGGATATGGCAGCCACTGTAAAATACACAGCTTGGTGACAGGAAGGGTGGTATGCCATCACTCAAAAATGAAAAGAAAAGAAAAAAGTAAAAGAAACCTCTCTAATGAATCCTTGGAGCCAAGGCACAAAGCTTACCTGGAGTCATTTTGAACCAAACAAACCACCACTAGAAGCTCAGCAGGGCTAGGTTATGCAGAACCACTTGATGTCTGTCTGCTCAGGAACTGTAAGTGTGGTTCCTCTTGAAGACTGAGGACATGATTTGTTCTTTCACAATAATATCTTACATTAAGTGATGGCTAGTATCATTTTTAAAGAGAATGTGTTATCTCTTTGTTGGAGAGAGGGTCAAATCAGGCAGAAATACTCTTGTGCTATTGAGATTAACTCCTTTTAAAAAATTTATTTATTTATTTATTTTATTTTTGATACTTTATTTACATTTCAAATGTTTTCTCCTTTCCAGATCTCCCCTTTGAACATCCCCTATCCCATCCCCCCTCCCCTGCCTCTATGAGGGTGCTCCCCCACCCACTCACCACCCACTCCCTTCTTCCCACTCTGGCATTCCCCTATACAGGGGCATCTAACACCCTTGTCCAAGGGCCTCTCCTCCCACTGATGGCTATCAAGGCCCTCCTCTGCCACATATGTGACCAGCACCATGGGTCCCTCCATGTGTATTCTTTGGTTGGTGGTCCAGTCTCCGGGGGCACTGGGGAGTCTGGCCAGTTGACACCATTGCTCCCTCCATGGGGCTGCAGACCCACTCAACTCCTTTAGTCCCATCTCTAACTCCTCCATCCGGGACCCCATGCTCAGTCCAACAGCGGTAGCTGCTTTTATTCTTTATTCTTCTAAGATTTCTTGGAGAAACTCATACCTCTACTCCTAAAATAAATTCAAGCATTTAAAGCACTCACTCCTAGAACTAGGCTTAACAGATTTTTACCTATCAATATCCAATCCAGATTTAAAATTTTATCAAAAATGATTCTGAATTGGATATACATAGGTTGATCCTTTTTTATTCACAAAGAACTTTCAGACTTTGTAAATGGAGTTGTCTCAGATAATTTTCCCCCTCAAAATTTTACATTCTTAAAATTTATCTGTGACTCAAAAAGGGATTTATGTTCATGTTGCCAGGTGCTATTAAAGGTGAGAACACTGACCCTCAGCTATGAACCAATGGGGAAGTTTTATCTAGTAGTTTTAGAATCATCCCTTATTATCATCAAATGCCTTTCCTTGGAAGCTCTGGATGTGTTGTCTCATTTATGCCTTACCAATGACACGAATATTGAGGCAAGTAAAATCAGAGGGATAGAAATAACCTCATTTCACAGTTATGTCTATGCACATGACAAATTTATTTTAGAGATGAAAGTCCCACATTAATACTTGCTAAATGTCCAGCCAGGACTTGGTTACTTTGAAATACTATTTGTTTGGTTTTTTTTTCTTCTTTTCTCCCTCAGTCCAAAAGAAGAAATTTTTTTATACAATATATTTGGAGAGCAGTGGGTTAAACAAAAACCTAACAAGTCTTTTCATTGTAGGAATTCTTTGAGCCTTTAATATGCTAATGTTCACTGTGTTTCTACAAGAGGATGGGTGTAGAATGTGAAATGTTTCCCAAAATGATTTAGCCATAGAATTTTTCTGCCCAGAATACCTACCCAAATCCTGTGAAATAGTTTGCTCCATACTAATGTTGATGGTTGCATCTTTGTGAGTTCCCTCCACTTGTATAGCTTCAGTATCTACCTCTAGTGTAGCTGCTCATTGATTCCTATCTTGCCACCTTCACTCACCTTTCCTTTAGTTGTCAGAGAGTCTGTCTTAAATCAAATGTTCCATTCAAGCAGATAAGTGAAATCACAGACAATTTGCATTCAAAACTCAAGAAGCTTCATTTTTGTACTGATAATATGGAGAGTGTTCTGAAATCCCACCAAGTTTCCCCCAGAAGATTTCTTTTATAAAAAGCCTTTTGTCTATTTCTTTTTCTTTCTTTCTTTCTCCCTCCCTGCCAGGCCACCTGCAAATGTACATTGTCTCCCTGGTTGTTGGCTCCTGAGCATCTTCCCTCACTGGGGAGAAAAGCAAGCGGAATAGAGAAAGAATGCAGCCTTCTCGACATTCTCAGGAGATAATTTGCTGCCATTTTTTTTTCTAAAATCAAGGACTAGATGTGCTTAGGACTAGATGTGCTTAGCAGGATTTTTTTTATATTAGATACTGCCAAGAAAGATAATAGTACTATTATCCTGGTGACTTTTGAGAGCATTTTGAATGCTAGTACTATTGAAAATGTGGTAATGAAGTCAACTCTCAAATCTTAACACATGGTTGCCCACTTTAAATTATGTCTTCTCCACTTGGCATGCTGCAGCCTCCCAGGCCAGCTCAGAACTGCCTTCTCCTTCCCTCTGTGGGAATGGGTATTCGAATGCATACTCTCCTAACATGAAACTAGGAAAAACACTCTAAGTAAGAAGAGAATTTGAAATGGTGTGAGACGCTGCTACATTGCACAGAATCTGAGCCTTCCAGTTTCCCATCTCTCTGTGTTTTTTCAGTGTGTGCCTGTCAGTATAAGGAATGCAGAGCTCATGTAACTGTCTCTGAGCACCCAACTCTTCGTTTTAACCAGGCCAAGAATGTGTCCTTCATTAGAATACTGTCTTGACAGTCTCCTATTGTGAGGAACATTTATGCAGTAGCCAATCTGACAGGATGAGAGAAAGCCAATATTCTAATCTACATATTTAGAGCAAAGAGTGTTTTATGTATGTTGTACTCCACTTAATTATCACTTTAATTATTTTATTGGTTTAAACATTAATGTTGGACAAATTTTGCAATAATGAAGAAAATATACAAGCAACTCATAATTTTTATTGTTTTGCCTCATTTATATCTAATGCTGATAATAGATAATTAGTTTGATTGGATAGGAAAATACCTAAAATATTTATTGAGTAAAAGAGATGGAATAAGTTCTCATTAGTTGTTTAATTCTTTGTCAATAAAATATTTTTCTTAGTATTTATCCCTGATGTAAACTCAATACAGCAATATGTATCCTAGGGGTGTGGAGAGAAATTATCTAGTAGCTATAGTTAGACTATTAAAATCTACTGTTTATTGTGGGGAAAAATAAACATTGAAATTTTTATTTCTGGGATTAACTTTTAATTTTTTGTGGATTTTTTCATTTGTAATTATCACTACTTTATAAATTTTATGAACATTTTTAAATAGCATTTTCTTTATAATCTGGCATGTTTAATTCTGAAACTTGGTAGTAGAACCATGATTCATATAATAAAGAAAATAGAAATATAAAATGCTACAGGCTGGGATGAAATTGTCATTTATAAGAATGTACCATCCCTCCATCAGGTTGGAAAAGGCTGAACAAAAGTAGTCAACAGTCACACAGCAAATCTATGCGAACTCACCATTCACATAACAAACCCACCTTACATTGCCATGGATAGTTGGGTTAAGAAATGGCTGTCCAACTGTATTTCGCACTTGTAAAACATGGCAGATGAATTGTCTACTCATGGAGGTTTGGGAAGCTCAAACTGAAATATGATATAGGCACTAGCAAAAGCTACATGCTTAAAACCACTTAAATGAACAGCAATAAAACTTCACTATGTATGCCAAATCTATATTCATGTTCAATATTTGAGGGCAGACCAAAGAACAAATACAGATGTAAGTTTAGTTTACATAGTTGAGGTCATCACAATGCAAGAATGCCACTCAGTGGGAACAGTGCTTCCTCTTGATCTCTTGATGTTCTATCTTTCTTCATTCACAAAGAAAGAGGGGACAATGGGAGCAATGAAACTGGAAATATAAGAGGCTAAATGAGAAATGTTTTTCATCTATAATGAAAAATAGCAATCATTTTCTTAGAATTAACAACTTCTTGCTTGCTCTAAGAGAAGGCTCCATTAGCAAATCAGCTGCAGACAGGCATGGCCTTGGGGCAGACCTTTCCTTACTTTACATTCTATGCACTGTGGCTGGGATTTGATGAAATCCAAGAGAAAAAATAAATTGACCAGTAGCAGTAGCAAGGAAAGTCTCAAAAATATATACTCATTATACTCCAAATGCTTTGTGAAGACCCAGTACACTGGGAGCAAATTACTAGAATTTTTTGTGTGGTCAACAAGGAATATTGGTTTCAAAGACATTTAAGTAGAGAAATCAGGACATTTTCATGCTTCTGGTTGGCCTATTTCAAAGTTGAATAGAATGACTTTAAATGGGCAACTGATCTGTGTTTTTATAACAACACCCAGTGCTAATTTGTTGGAGATCCAAGTGAATTACTTTGGATCTGCTGAAGATGAAAAGACTTCTTTACATCTTCAATTTCTGCTTTAATATTGAAAACTTACAGTGTTAAGAGGGTGTGGTTGGTGTAGATGACATTATTTCCTCTGAGAACTTAGGTGTTGTTATTTAAAGTTAAATCATCCAAATTCCACAAGTACTACAGTAGAAGTACATTTATTTTCATCAGTATCCATTCCAGAGTCCTAGAAACACAGGTGTAGACTTGTGCAGATTAATTTGGCATATTTTGGCAAATGGTTGCTGTGAGATATATTTTATAATTTATTCCTAGCTCAAGCTAATAAGGAGAATCAAATAAAACATAAATATAAATTTACAAGGATTGCTTTATAAAAAAGATCAAGCTTTGTATTTCCTACCACTGAGGTGGGACATATTTTTGCAAGCAACATGATGGTTGTCCACGTAATACTTCCATTATTTCCAGCAAAAGTAAAACAAATCAGAAAACAAGTCCATTGCATTTAGGCATCATTAGGTACCATTAACTGTAATTTGTCCTGACAAGCTCTGTCTCATCAGATGATGGGTGGAACATTGGAAAAAGTCAAGGGAAAACATGAATGCCGATGAAATCCACGCTTGTATTTTAAGTGTGCCCAATTGAAATGGTGAACAATTTCCAGCAGCCAGCAGCCAGCACGGCATTATGCCTGGTGAGCCTCTTAACTCACTCTGAGAAGGGGCAGCACATTTCACTGCACAAGGCAGGTCACAAATTGAATAATGTGAAATAATTTTATTAGAGAACTCAAGAAAATGATAGGGCAATAATGTGTTTGACAGTAAAATTTGATAGCTCTCTAAAGATTAATGCTTGTGTTTGTTTACTTTGAAGTGAAAGGACAAAGGCTTTATAATGGAATCCAGAGAAACATCCAAATTAAAGGACTACTTTGCCAGATAAAATGTTCTTCCCAGTCTGTGATGAATTCTGCAAATCTCTCAAATTAAGGCAGAC
The DNA here is from genome assembly GCA_028551405.1 of Uromys caudimaculatus. Classification (NCBI taxonomy): domain Eukaryota; kingdom Metazoa; phylum Chordata; class Mammalia; order Rodentia; family Muridae; genus Uromys; species Uromys caudimaculatus. The sequence goes on from CM052722.1 coordinate 109,581,725, forward strand.
TAGCATAGGGACTGTCTGTGATAGCATGTCATTATAAAGCTGTCCTGGAATAATGAAAGTCCTCTTAGGGCCACACAGAATAAAGCAGGCTGGGGAGTCACCAGGGTCTTGTCCTATCCCAAACAATCATTGAAAGGCCACTTTATAAAGGCAGAAAGAAACAGCAGGGTCCCCTGCATTTGCATCACCAAATGCCATTGTGGGCACACTGTGTACACAGAATAGGTTCAATTAAACAGCAACCATTTACACTGTCCTTAACCCCTCCAGGATTTTTCTTTAGAGACAAAACAAAAACCATTTATTTGAGCAACAATACTTTACTTTTGAAAAAATGAGGCAGCATGCAGAATATGGGCTAAGCAAGAAGCCTGTGTCTCTGAGCTTTATCTTTGCCACCTCTTTTCTTAGGCAGTATGCCACAGACCTCATGAAAGCATCTCTTTGTCACAATGAAATAAGTATTAATGTAGATTAGAGTAGGCAGGACTATTGAAACTGACTAGGAAGAAAAATATTCAGAACTTCTTACAAGTTTATGAGACTCCATTAGCAGAGACTAAAGTGAACTGTTGTCTGATGTTTAGGCCCTTGAAAAATGAGCTGGAGGTTTGAGTACAATGTATATGGAAAGAGAACAGGGAGAGGGGAGGGGTAAGGAGAGAGAGAGGAGAGAAAAAAACAGGAAAGGGGAGAGGGAGAGGAGAGAGGGAGAGACAGAGAAGGAGGGAAGGAGGGAGGGAGGGAGAGAGAGAGAGAGTGCAAGAGAGCCTTTAATTGGTACTATTATCTTGCTGGCAGGGAGGGATTGACAAGGTTACTTCTGTGCCTACTGCCCTTGCTGACTCCCAGAGTTATCATGGGACATGACATGACTCAGTGCAGGTAAATTTGTGTTTTTAGGCTTCAGGAATTATTTGTACCCATCCTCCCCCAACAAAAAAATCTTCACATGTCTAAGCTGTCAGCTTAGTAAGATTCTTTTCCTAGGGTATACATTGGCTTTTGTTTTTAATAAAACAATATGTAGTTAGTACTAAACAATCAATGTGATAGAATGGTAGGCACTTTTATGTTAGTCTGTTACTGCTTTAAAAAGCAGGTATAAAATTAAAAGGAGAAATGAAGCCATATTTAAGCATGAGAAAAACAAACACAGTAAATTCTAGATGTTAACATAAGCAAGGGACTTAGAAGATGTTTGGCACTGGCACCAATCCTGGCAAAATGGAAAACTACCATTAACTTCCTGAGAAGTTAGCAGTCTACAGAGAATGTGGAGCTCTTGGGGAAAGTGGTATATTATTATAACTTAGCACTCACGTGAATGTCACTGAAGAGTATACATGATGGAGAAGCAGCCTGTAGCTACATTCTAATAAATATTGCACAAGCCTATGTAGAGATGTGTTTTAAGTTTCTGAAAATTCTAATTCTTCTATAATTTTAAGCTTTGGAATTTTGCCAGAATGCTTAGTCTACATTTATTCAATTGAGTACTAATAAGGAATTCAGATGAGTTGAAGCCATGTTTAGTTACATGCCCGATTTCCTTCTATTGTGCCATGTTGACATTCATTCCTGAAGAGCCTAGAAAGGGTCTTACATTTAGATTAGACTCCCCCAAACACTTTTTGTTTTCTGTCAGGAATACAAAGAAATTGCATCTATAAAATTAAATACCACCAAGGAATGCCCATCAAAACCCACAAGTGTGAGAAATCTCAAGTCTATATTTGATATTTCTAAACCTGCAACAATTAGCAGCAATATGTATACAGATAAACTGAACAATATTTTCCTTAATGTGAACAGTAGTACTTTAGGTATGAAAAGATGTACAGATTCTAAGGGTCTTATATATTCACATAATACAGAAATAGGAAATATGTGATCTGGAATCTATTCTTGCACACACCTGTCCATACTTTTTTGTACCCCATGGGTTATTATGTCTGTTTCTCTATAGTACTCTGGAAACCTTGTCTTCTATGGCTCTTAGCATTGCACACAAAGATTCCTAACTGAAGGAATCCTGGCATGTCTACCTCAAGTAGAAATCAATCCAGATACAATATGAATAGTTCAAGGTTAGCTTCCTTGACAAAGAGCATATTTCCTAGCCATTGTGAGTTCAAGTCCACATTCTAGAATCTCCTCCCAGCCCCCATATATCATGTGCCTTCCCAGGCATCTTCTTCTCCATCAAGGACATCCCACAAGTGGAAATATAGTTCAGTCAGAGCCCAAAAAGCCTGATAAAGTTCTTCTCACCCTTTCCACACCATCTCACAAGCCTGGTCATCAGCACACTCTGATGTTGAGACTACAACTTACCAAAGATCATAACCTTTTTCTGGCATACGTATCAAAATAACAGCTAGCATCCAACTGCCCCATTTTGAGAGCTTTCTAGCAACCTCCTCTAGATGATGCAGACACTATTCCCTTTAGAGCCACACTAATCTACATATATCCTCCCTCCACCAAAATACCCCCTGATTTTAGGAGCTTTAGCCTTTGCTACCCTTAAAGTATCATAGTCAAGAGAATTACTGGTCAAGAGTCATGTTTTAGAAATATCACTCTGGTTCAGGTGAGAGATACTGAATTCTTGAAATATGTTGCGACACACTAGAGGATGATAGTATGAATTCCCATCAAAGGAATTGAGTGACTAACAAAAAATGGTAAGCAAAACTTTGAAATGATTCCAAGTTTTGTTTGCTTGGTAATGTATGGAGACAGTGTCTTTTTAGGGATGTTTTAGCCTATTTGAGTTATGTCACAGTACCTAAACAATGATTTATGAAGTGTAGAAATATATTTTTCGTAGTTGGAGGCTGAATAGTTAATCCAAGTTCAAGGCTGTAGTGTGTTTAGTATCTGCTAAGAATTGTTTGCTTTCAAGTTAGCAATTCTATATTCTCTCTCTTTTTTTTTTTGATACTTTATTTACATTTCCAATGTTTCCCCCTTTCTAGGTCTCCTTTTTGGAGACCACCTATCCCTTCCCCCTCCCCAATCTCTATGAGGGAATTCCACCTCCCACCCACCCACCCGCCCACTCCCATATTCCCACCTTGACATTCCCCTTTACTGGGGCCTCTCCCCCCCTGATGGCCAACAAGGCCCTCCTCTGCCACATATGTGGTCCAAACCATGGGTCCCTCCATGTGTATTCTTTGGTTGGTGGTCCAGCCTCCAGGAAGACTGGGGGGGGGGGGTCAGGCCAGTTGACATTGTTGCTCCCTCCTTAGGGCTGCAGACTCCC
>CM052722.1:109594529-109665118 GCA_028551405.1 Uromys caudimaculatus
TACAAAAGAACGAACATGGTACAAATTACTCACTGATAAGTGGATATTAGCCGAAATGTTCGGAATACCCAAGTTTCACTTTACAGTAACTGATGGACTGAGAGTGAGGTCCCAGATGGAGGAGTTGGAGAAGGGACTGAAGGAACTGAGGGAGTCTGCAGCCCCATGGAGGGAGCAACAGTGTCAACTGGCCTGATCCCCCCACCCCCCGGTCCTCCTGGGAGCTGGACCACCAACCAAAGAATACTCATGGAGGGACCCATGGTTCGGACCATATTTGTAGCAGAAGATGGCCTTGTTGGCCATCGGGGGAGGAGGCCCCAGTAAAGGGGATGTCAAGGTTGGAATATGGGAGTGGGTGGGTGGGTGGGTGGGAGGTGGAATTCCCTCATAGAGGTGGGGGAGGGGGAGGGGATGGGGGTTTCCAAAGAGGAGACCTGGAAAGGGGGAAACATTGGAAATGTAAATAAAGTATCAAAAAATAAAAATAAAAATAAAAAAACGCTGTCTTGCACCAAATCAGCACATCAGGTATTTTTGCTTTTTCTCTGCGCTGAAGTCCCTTGCTGCGAAGCATATAGCAACAACTGCTTCAATTTTACCGGTCTGTTGAATTTGTTATTATAGAGGGAGTATCTTGTTTTCTACAGGCAGGAGACAAGGCAAAGGCCATGCTGGATCTTAGTGCCTGCTGGGTCTGCCCAGCATCCCCTAGCCTGTTTTTCTTTAAATGAGATAGAATATTCTTTCTCTTCTTCAGACTTATTTGCTGCATGCTTGTTGTCAGCTCTTGTTTCTGCCCACTGAGCCTTTGGTATTCTTGATTTTATTTTTCCTTTCCAGTTACAGTGATATAGACAAACTAATAAAAAACAAACTACTATGATCCCTTTTATGATTCTTTTAGATGCTATTATTTTCTGTGTTCAATATTTTCTAGATTATTGCTAAATAGTAGTAGTAGTAGTAGTAGTAGTAGTAGTAGTAGTAGTAGTAGTAGTAGTAGTAGTAGTAGTGGTAAAATACTATTGACAGTCAGTCTATGGAGAACCTTCTGCTTAAAACAAGTCTCACACTAATAACTTGGGTGAGAGTTAGGGTTTCCTTAGTTGAGTTCACCTGGATGTTGTAAACATCAATTTGATGATGTGTTACTCTGGGTATATTGTGATTTTCACTACCAACTGCTTCTACTCATTTGAAACAAAAAACAAACAAACAAACAAAAACAAAAACAAAAAGCATGGCTATGGCAGACCATTCTCTGAACTGTACAAAGCCTAAAAATATAAACTGGTATAATTATTAGGAAATATTACCAATGGATTATATTAGTCTGTTTTTCTCTGCTTAACAAATGAATCAGAACACTTGAATTTCCAATTCTGTTTTAAAATATATATTCAAGCACTAATGCAAATATGGACATACTTATGGAAACCAATGTTTAGGTTCGTGCTTTACCATTACATATTGCCTGCCTAGAATGAATTTTTCCTTCTTGACCTCATTTTTTTAAAAAAGAAAGTAGGGGTCAGGAAGTGTTCTGGAGCTGTATCAAATAAGATACTATCTCTTGATTTGACCATATGGTTTAATCATTTAGCTTGTTGTTGGCATGATATCATGAAAATAAACATTAAGAGCCTATATGAGTGTGAGATAGGACCCCTGCATTTGTGTTATAAATATGGAGTTTGGTGTTCTTTGGGATTCCTAACAGTGGAGCAGGGGCGGTCTCAGACTCTTTGGCCTGCTCTTGGGACCCTTTCCTCTTGCTGGTTGTCTCATCTGCCCTTTATGTGAGGACTCATGCTTAGTCTGTTGCCATGCTCAGTTGGTATCCCTGGGAGTCCTGCTCTCTCCTGAGGGGAAATGAAGGAGGAGTAGATTTGGAGGTGACAGGAGGTTTGGGAGGGACTGGAGGAGAGAAGGGATGGGAAAGTGTGGTTAGAATGTAATATATGAAAGAAGAATAAAATTTAAAAATCAAAATAAAAAACAACAACAAACTATTTAAACTTTGAACTTCTGAAATGTGGTTGGTTAATATGTTTTGTGGTCTAAAATTAAGTTGCATTTTGTATTGACTTAGATTTTTTAAAATTTAAAGACTTGAGAAAATAGTATAAAGTTTCCTTCTGTATGAACAATGATTTACACAGGTTTTTGATGTATAACAGTTGGAAAGGGTGCACTTCTCCATTCAGGTTTTATTATAACATGAAACTCATTTTTAAACGGAATTGTATTTGACGTATTGACTATAATTTAAACTGAAATACTGTGGGCCAATAATTACAAGAAATAATAAGGATTGGCCAATTCTTTTATGGTAAAGGTTTGATACTGAATATCTCATTTAATATCTGCAACTATCTTATAAGGTGGTATGTATCACAGTTTCTAGGTCACTTAGGCACTCAAGAGTTCAAGGGGTGTGAATAAAGTGAATTGGCTAGTGAAGATGTGAGCTTGCGTCTATCTGACTGCAAACAAAGGTAATTTAATAAACCAGGAGCTTTACTATGTTCAGAAACCATAGTACCAGTGAAGTACTTTTGCAGAAAGGAACGTTGGTAAGCTAAGGTTATAGAACATTGGCTAATTCTTGCCAGTATGTATCCTTGGACTTGAAAGGATGCTGCATGACAAACTATGCCATCATAGCTCATATATATCATCCTTAACAGAAAAACAAATCTATTAGAACTTATTTCATATATAGTAATAAATTTCCTAGTCTTTGCTAGAACTTAAATATGGTCATCATATTTGCCCTGAGAAACGTATATATAATATGTTTAGCATGAATCTACAAGGGAGGTCCAGTAAGATGTAGTTACCAACTGATACGGATGTACAGTGATGTGGGAAGCATGCCTACTTTATGACCATGGGAACTGAAGGTGTAAAGACAGGCCACATAGTAACTTGAGCTGCAGCTAATCTGAATCTCAGCGGAACACTTAGTGATCTTCCCTTCTCAGAGAATGAAGACAAACACTTCAGGGCCATCTCCTACTTGCCTTCTTATCTCCTGTGGGAGGATGTCATAGGACAGTTTTCTATGGCTTCTCAGATTCTCTGGAGGTACAAAGCCTTCCCTGTCCTTGAAGAATAGAAGTACCACATAAAAATCTGCTGAGTTCAAGTTCAGAAGAGCCCAACTACAAACTATTTTATAACCCACTCTGAAGTTTTCTCAGAGTCACTTGGAATTTGGTGTACCTCTTTGGGTATATAGATCTAAAAGGAGCAGGTAACTTCAGCTGTTCTTCCTAAATTCCATCATGTAAGTAGTAAGCAGTCTAAATGTGAAAATAATTCTTTGTGGCTTTACCAGATTAATCAGTGAAGTCTCATTCTTGACACTGTCCTGTCTTATATGTATGCACATCCACTGATGAAATATATTATGTGTCATAGGCAACATATGCCAGCTGTAGCATTGCAGAGAGTCAAAGCCCTGTCAATGTGGGTTATGAGGCAATTTACCTCTTTGTACTTTGAAGTGTAAAGAGTCACTTTCATTGGCATCAAAAAGAGCTGAGCATACAAATCTGATGGAATTTTTATAAACAACTGAGTAACACTGTTGTTAAAATTTAGTTGAGCCTAAATTGTCAGGTTTGAATATTTTGCTTAAACAATCGGAAATGAAATGTAATTTCTTTATGCATCAGCATAAAAGAAATCCTTCCTGCTATATCAATGCAGGAATACAGCTCTTGTCTGCAGCCTTTCTCTAGAAACATTCCAAGTTAAAGTGTTCAGTTGTCAGTGGCTTTGAATTTGCAGATGCAACTAAAGTATTGGTCCTAGCCACCAATGAGTTTAATTTCAGGTGAAGTGGCTTTCGGCAGACATGAGTTGTAGTGCCTTTAACAGTAACTAAATTCTTCAACTGTTTTGAGGAGTTGGTTAGGTGGAGATTAACGGACCAGCTCCACAAAAGGAGCTTTTAACTTAATCCTTTAATAATTAGAAGCTGATCTGGAGAGATGAGTAATGAAGTGCCTTCTGATCACAAGGTACTTTGGAGGCATGCACAAAGATTTCTTCTCTCTAATCAGTTCTGGGAGCTCTTAGAAACTTAAGAAAGTCTGAGAAGGACAACCCCAAAATGATAGATTTTTTGCATGAAATTTTCTTTCCAATGAGAATAAAGCTACTCAGGCCTGTTTCCACAAAGACAAGTGAGTACTACAAGCAGTGCAGCACCTGGAATCAAATAACCTACAGGATATTATCTGAGCACAAATAGCAGTTATGCTAAGTCTGAGGGTTAATGACTAAAACCCAGCATTTGGGAGGCTGAAGCAGGAGGATTGCCAAAAAGGGAGGAAAGGAGGAGATATCAGACATTCAAATTAGAGAGTAGAAACCTACTACTACCCTCTGTCACCTGGCCTGTAACTACCCTGGTCTAAGAGATTTTTCTTAATGACATTTTCTTCTTCTCACCCTCTATTCTTCATTTCAAGCAAACTCTCCCAAAATTTCCATGCTCATTAAATGTATGAATGAAGATAATGTCACTTGGATAAATGTGATGCACAAGAAATTCTTTCTAGGTGACTTGTATGGTCCACTGAATAATGGAAGGTCAGCTATCTTGTTTAGGAAGTTTTACACAAATAGTTAAGTTTAGTTCTCATTCTGTATCAAAGAAGCTTCTCTTTGTAGTAACTGAAGACTATTATAGAAAGTTACAACTGGTCACAATACAGAGAACAACTGACCATGGAGTGCCCAGGCCCAATTGATACATCTATGATACAGCCCCTATTTCTAAGTCTCAGGGAGAATTGAACAAGATGGGCTGGAAAGGTTGTGAGGCCAGAAGAGCAAGACATTTGCTGCAAGATTATGTCTTCTGTATATAACATGAAACTGCACCTATGAAATCTTAACAATATTGTCTGTGAAGACAGACCTACATGAGGATACCAGTTGATACTGCAACATGAATGAGGAAATTTCACAGGGTCCACATCTAGATGATGATATTCAGGGAATTAATGATTTCTGAGAGAAGGAGAATCAATATTCCTCAGAGATCATCTCCCTATTCAGTTATCCAATACCAAGTGGTCAGCTCTGAACATATATACATAGGAACAAGACTAAAAGTACCCAGCAGGTTATATATATATGTATTGATAATGTGATGTGAGAGAGAGAGAGAGAGAGAGAGAGATCAGTGAAAGAAAAGAGGTCATAGATTTTAAAGGCAGTGGATAACATGGAAGGAGTTGGAGAAGAAGGTGAAATAATGCATTAATCATATGGTAACTACATCTCTGAGACACATGTTTTTATCCCCATTGAACAAAGAGTAAACTGAGGTTCAGAGAAGCTAAGTAGCAAGGTTAAGCTTTCTTAATAAATCTTATACCATATCTATGAAGCCATAATTATCTCCATAGTATGATACTTTACTGAATTGAATTAATTTCAACCCCACTTATCTCTGAGACTATTTAATGAAATTCTGATTTTAAATACTTTTATTTGAGTTTTGGGGGGAAGATTTCACTTAGTACAGGAAGATTTTTTTTCTTAAAAATGTAGAAAATGTTGACTTAATGTGGAAGATCAGAAAACATTTTTCCAACACAGGCAAATATTATTTGTTTTCATCTCTTTTGCAACTAGTCAACCTGACCATTATGACATGTAAGCAACCAGAACCAATACATAATGAATGAGGAGGGCTTATGCCAATAAAACTTTACTTCTGAAAACTGAAATATGATTTGTATACAATATTCATGTGTAATAAAATGATATGTTTTTCTCTCACCCATATTTTTAAAAAATGTCTTCATTCATTATTAGTACAGAAACATAGAAAGGTCTGGACTAGACAGTCTCTAAGAGACAATGCTTTGTTCTCATGCTAAGCCATCAAAATATTTGGAGATGACTATTTTTTGCAATTTGTAGCAATCCATCTGCTATAGAATAGTCTTTCCAAGGTCTACAAGTACCTGGTATGTACAACATCTGGGACAGACACAGGCTTTTGGGCTAGAGTGAGGAACTTGGCCCTAGAGCTCCAGTTGAGAGATCTCTGAGACTTTCATAAAATATAATACTCATTTTCAAACCAATTATCATTTTCCATAGTCCTCAATCTGAGACTGTTCAAGATTCCCAGTAAGATAATCATTGAATCAGAAACTTATAATTTAAAATCTCAGAAATTAGATAAAGTTCTTCCTCATAAGATATGAGGAAAAGCCACAGAACCGTCTTTACCCTGGGAAAGCAAACTTGATACTTTGAAAAATATCACCACTTCTTAATTACTTTTCTACCTTTTTACCAACCAATGCAGACCACTAGATAGGACAAATATACTGTCCCCTGAGTAATATGAAACTGCTCATATATCATTCCCTCAAGATTGCTTTAAGAGGAAAAGTCCAAATTACTATTCCAGAAGATGGTACAGAGTGAGACTTTGATGAGAAGTCATAATTCCTAAAGTATCTATCCCATGACTCTTTGGACGATGTGATTATCCCCAAGCCCAGCTGTGGGATGCAACTGAAGCTATCATGATCTTACTCTGATTGCCATCAGCTCTTGGTACTCAGTATGCCAATGACAATCTAAGTAATCAGAAGATCCCAAAATAGATGGGCCATGGGATGTGGGTCTTAACTTAGCTTAAAGTCTAAAACCTGAGTGAAACAACCCCTTACCCCACATCCCTAAGGCAAGCAGATAGAAAACACTGGAAAGGACAGGATAACTTCAAGATGACAGCATTTTCTTTAAACATCCTAAGGAACAAAATTGTACCAGCAGCTGCCTATTTTCAGAATTATATATTGGAGAACATTTCATTTCCATGATAAAATCATAGGCTGTATTTTAGGAAGTAAAATAACCTAAATTTGGGTATCTGTCCCAGGAGTCTCATTCTACCCCTGAGGAAAGTAATGTAAAGACCATGAGCCCATTTCTAGATCCAACTTTGAGATGCTAGTAGACATTTCCTGAGTTACCATTGTTTATCCATATATTGCTGACATTTTCCCAAAGTACTTTTATGATTTTGTCAAGTACTCGCACTATTAGCTCCAGTTGTGATTCACATTGCTCACAACCAAAGTATATATATAAAAAAAAAATGGATGTATATGTGGCTTAGATATCATTAATGACTCAGACAATATGCTCAAACCTATGATTAACCTGTGGTCATTTTATGTTAATATAGTCTTTGAGTTCATTTTGTTCTTATTTCTGATAGAATTTAATGTACCATTCTTTATAATATGTGTCCTCTAGGAAAACATGCATTCCTAAATGGTGGCTGCAGATGGATTGGATCCCAAGTTTGCCTCTATGGCTTCTACTTGTGTAGTTATAAGAACATTTTGTAACGTCTTTAAGCATCATTTAAGAAATGTCACTAGCAAAAGATTTTCATCATAGGCTTCTTGCAGACATTGAATTCTGTGCCACAGGTCAAATATTTAGTACTATGCCTGATATAGAAAATTGGCCACTACAGATAATGAATCTTGGGTAATTCATTATGCTGACCACTTCAACATATTTTAACCCATATACATGTATACACAGAGCAAACCATTTTACAATTAGAAGTGCAGATAGATTGTTTTTGTCTCTATAGCCCCTAAAAGTGATGTAATCCTCATTTCCTGAGATGCGTGTTTAGAGCCACAAACCCAAAACTTCAAAAGAAATGTCAAGATACATATTTTCTCCTCTAATATCTTGGAAACAGCTATTACTTATTTGCAGAACAGCCATAAATCCTGCAAAATTAGTTTTTCTAAAACCAACTCAGATAATTGTCCTTTTCACCAATCATTCTTTATATTTTTTTTTATTTAATACTTTACATTTCAAATGTTTTTCCCTTTCCAGGTCTCCCCTGTGGAAACCCCCATCCCATCCCCCCTCCCCTGCCTCTATGAGGGTATTCCCACACACACACACACACTCCCCACTTCCCTCCCTGGCATTTCCCTATACTGGGGCATCTAACACTCTCAGACCCAAGGGCCTCTCCTCCCACTGATGGTCAACAAGGCCCTCCTCTTCCACATATGTGGCCAGCACCATGGGTCCCTCCATATGCATTCTTTGGTTGGTGGTCCAGTCTCTGGAAGCACCATGGGGTCTGACCAGTTGGCAATGTTGCTCTCTCCCCATGGGGCTGCAAACTCCCTCAGCTCCTTCAGTCCCTTCTCCAACTCCTCCATCTGGGACCCCACGCTCAGTCCAACAGTAGCTGTGAATTGAATCATGGGTGTTCCAAACTTTTGGGCTAATATATGCTTATCAATGAATACATACCACATACCGTGTTTGTTCTTTTGTGACTGAGTTACATCACTCAGGATGATATTTTCAAGTTCCATCCATTTGCCTGCGAATTTCATGAAGTCATTGTTTTTAATAGCTGAGTAGTATTCCATTGTGTAAATGTACCACATTTTCTGTATCCATTCCTCTGTTGAGGGACATCTGGGTTCTTTCCAGCTTCTGGCTATTATAAATATGACTGATATGAACATAGTAGAACATGTGTCCTTATTAGATGTTGGAGAATCTTCTGGGTATATGCCCAGGAGTGGTATAACTAGGTCTCAGGTAGTATTATGTCCATTTTTCTGAGGGTCCGCCAAACTGATTTCCAGAGTGGTTATACAAGCTTGCAATCCCACCAACAATGGAGGAGTGTTCCTCTTTCTCCACATCCTCGCCAGCATCTGCTGTCACTTGGGTTTTTGATCTTAGCCATTCTGACTGGTGTGAGGTGGAATCTCAGGGTTGTTTTGATTTGCATTTCCCTGATGACTAAGAATGTTGAACATTTCTTTAGGTGCTTCTCAGCCCTGCGAATTTCCTCAGTTGAGAGTTCTCTATTTAGCTCTGTTCCCCATTTTTTGATAGGGTTATTTGGTTTTCTGGAGTCTAACTTCTTGAGTTCTTTGTATATATTGGATATTAGCCCTCTATAAGACTTAGGATTGATAAAGATCTTTTTCCAATCTGTTGGTTGCCGTTTTGTCCTATTGACAGTGTCCTTTGCCTTACAGAAGCTTTGTAATTTCCTGAGGTCCCATTTGTCGATTCTTGATCTTAGAGCATAAGCCATTGGTGTTCTGTTCAGGAACTTTTTCCCTGTACCCATGTGTTCCCCACTTTCTCTTCTATTAGATTCAGTGTATCTGGTTTTATGTGGAGGTCCTTGATCCACTTAGACTTGAGCTTTGTACAGGGAGATAGGAATGGATCAATTCAAATTCTTCTACATGTAGACCACCAGTTGAACCAGCACCATTTGTTGAAAATAATGTCTTTTTTCCACTGGGTGGTTTTAGCTCCTTTGTCAAAGATCAAGTGACCAAAATTATGTGAGTTCATTTCTGGGTCTTCAATTCTATTCCATTGATCTAACTGCCTGTCACTGTACCAATATCATGTAGTTTTTATCACTACTGCTCTGTAGTACAGTTTGTGGTCAGGGATGCTGATTCCCCAGAAGTCCTTTTATTGTTGAGAATAGTTTTTGCTATCCTGGGTTTTTTGTTATTCTGTATGAATTTGAGAATTGCTCTTTCTAAGTCTATGAAGAAATGAGTTGGAATTTTGATGGGCGTTGCATTGAATCTGTAGATTGTTTTCAGCAGGATGGCCATTTTTATTCTATTAATCCTGCCAATCCATGAGTATGGGAGATCTTTTGATCTTCTGAGGTCTTCTTCGATTTTTTCTTCAGAGACTTGAAGTTCTTGTCATACAGATCTTTCATGTGCTTGGTTAGAGTCACACCAAGATACTTCATATTGTTTGTGACAATTATGAAGGATGTCATTTCACTAATTTCTTTCTCAGCCTGTTTATCCTTCAAGTACAGGAAGGTTACTGATTTGCTTGAGTTAATTTTGTATCTGGCCACTTTGCTGAATTTCTTTATCAGCTGTAGCAGTTCTCTGGTGGAGTTTTTGGGTCACTTAAATATACTATCATCATCTGCAAATAGTGGTATTTTGATTTCTTCCTTTCCAATTTGTATCCCTTTGACCTCCTTTTATTGTCAAATTGCTCTAACTAGAACTTCAATTACTATATTGAATAGATAGGGAGAGAGAGGGCAGCCTTGTCTAGTCCCTGATTTTAGTGGGATTGCTTCGAGTTTCTCTCCATTTAAATTGATGTTGGCCACTGGTTTTCTGTATATTGCATTTACTATGCTTAGATATGGTCATTGAATTCCTGACCTTTCCAAGACTTTTATCAAGAAAGAATGTTGAATTTTGTCAAATGCTTTTTCAGCATATAATGAGATGACCATGTGGTTTTTTTCTTTGAGTTTGTTTATGTAGTGGATTACATTGATGAATTTCTGGGTATTGAACCATCCCTGCATCCCTGGGATGAAGCCTACTTGATCATGATGAATGATTGTTTTGATGTATTCTTGGATTAGGTTTGGGAAAATTTTATTGTGTATTTTTGCATTGATATTCATAAGGGAAATTGGTCTGAAGTTTTCTTTCTTTGTTGGGTCTTTGTGAGGTTTTTGTATCAGTGTAACTGTGGTCTCATAGAATGAATTAAGTAGTGTTCCATCTGTTTATATTTTGTGGAATAGTTTGAAGAGTATAGGTACTAGGTCTTCTTTGAAGGTCCAATAGAATTCTGTACTAAATCCATCTGGTCATGGACTTTTTTTACTTGGGAAATTTTAATGACTGCTTCTATTTCTTTAGGGGTTATGGGACTGTTTAGATGTCTTATCTGATCTTGACTTAACTATGGTATTTGGTACCTGTCTAGAAAATTATTCATTTCATCCAGATGTTCCAATTTTGTTGAGTATAGACTTTTGTAGTAGGATCTGATGATTTTTTGAATTTCCTCAGAATCTGTTGTTATGTCTCCCTTTTCATTTCTGATTTTGTTAAATTGAATACTGTCTCTGTGCCTTCTGGTTAGTCTGGCTAAGGGTTTATCTATCTTGCTGATTTTCTCAAAGAACCAGCTCCTGGTTTTGTTGATTCTTTGTATAGTTCTTTTTGTTTCTACTTGGTTAATTTCAGCCCTGAGTTTGATTATTTCTTGATGTCTACTCTTCTTGGGTGTATTAGCTTCCTTTTATTCTAGAGCTTTCAGGTGTGTTGTTAATCTGATAGTGTATGCTCTCTCCAGTTTCTTTCTGGAGGCACTCAGAGCTGTGAGTTTTCCTCTTAATATTGTTTTCATTGTGTCCCATAAGTTTGGGTATGTTATACTTTCATTTTCATTACATCCTAGGAAGTCTTTAATTTCTTTATTTCTTCCTTGACCAAGTTATCATTAAGTAGGGCATTGTTCAGCTTCCATGTGTATGTGGGCTTTCTGTTGTTTTTGTTGCCATTGAAGATCAGCCTTAATCCGTAGTGATCTGATAGGAGGCATGGGATTATTTCAATCTTCTTATATCTGTTGAGATTTGTTTTGTGACCAATTATATGGTCAATTTTGGAGAAGGTACCTTGAGGTGCTGAGAAGAAGGTATATCCTTTTGATTTAAGATGAAATGTTCTATAGATATCTGTTAAATCCATTTGGTTCATAACATCTGTTAGTTTCACTGTGTCTCTGTTTAGTTTGTGTTTCCAAGATCTGTCTATTGCTGAGAGTGGGGTATTGAAGTCTCCCACCATTATTGTGTGAGGTGCAATGTGTGCTTTGAGATTTAGTAAAGATTCTTTTATGAATGTGGGTGCCCTTGCATTTGGAGCATAGATGTTCAGAATTGAGAGTTCTTTGCAAATTTTTCCTTTGATGAGGATGAAGTGTCCTTCCTTATCTTTTTTGATGACTTTTGATTGAAATTTGATTTTATCCAATATTAGAATGGCTACTCCTACCTGTTTCTTGGGACCATTTGCCTGGAAAATTGCTTTCCAGCCCTTTGCTCTGAGGTAGTGTTTGTCTTTATACTGAGGTGCCTTTCCTGAATGCAACAAAATGCTGGTTCCTGTTTATGTATCCAGTCTGTTATTCTATGTATTTTTATTTGGGAGTTGAGTCCATTGATGTTAAGAGATATTAAGGAATAGTGATTGTTGCTTCCTGTTATTTTCGATGTTATTTTTATTTCTTTGTGGCTATCTTCTTTTGGGTTTGTTGAAAGATTACTTTCTTGCTTTTTCTAGGGTGTAGTTTCCCTCCTTGTGTTGGCGTTTTCCATCTATTATCCTTTGTAGGGCTGGGTTTGTGGAAAGATATTGTATAAATTTGGTTATGTCGTGGAATATCTTGGTTTCCCGATCTATGGTAATTGAGAGTTTTACTGGGTATAGTAGTCTGGGCTGGCGTTGTGTTCTCTTAGGGTCTGTATGAGATCTGTCCAGGATCTTCTAGCTTTCATAGTCTCTGGTGAGACATCTGGTATAATTCAGATCAGTCTGCCTTTATATGTTACTTGCCCTTTTTCCCATACTGCTTTTAATATTCTTTCCTTGTTTTGTGCATTTGGTGTTTTGACTATTATGTGATGGGAGGAATTTCTTTTCTGGTCCAATTGAGTTCTGTAGGCTTCTTGAATGTTTACGTTCATCCATTTCTTTAGATTAGGGAAGTTTTCTTCTATAATTTTGTTGAAGATATTTACTGGCCCTTTAATTTGGGAATCTTCACTCTCTTCTATACCTATTATCCTTAGGTTTGGTCTTCTCATTGTGTCCTGGATTTCCTGGATGTTTTGGGTTAGGAACTTTTTGCATTTTGTATTTTCTTTGACTGTTGTGTCAATGTTTTCTATGGTATCTTCTGCACCTGAGATTCTCTCTTCTATCTCTTATATTCTGTTGGTGATGCTTGCATCTATGACTCCTGATCTCTTTCCTAGGGTTTCTATCTCCAGGGTTGTCTCCCTTTGTGATTTCTTTATTGTTTCTATTTCCATTTTTAGATCCCGGATGGTTTTGTTCATTTCCTTTGTCAGTTTGGTTGTGTTTTCTTGTATTTCCTCTTTAAGGGCTTCTAGCTGTTTACCTGTGTTCACTTGTATTTCTTTACGGGAGTTATTTATTTCCTTCTTAAAGTCTTCTATCAAAATCATGAGAAGTGATTTTAAATCTAAGTCTTCCTTTTCTGGTATGTTGGGGTATCCAGGGCTCACTCTGGTGGGAGAACTGGGTTCTGATGATGCCAAGTTGCCTTGGTTTCTGTTCCTTATATTCTTGCCCTTGCCTTTTGCCGTTTGGTTATCTCTGGTGTTAGCTGGTCTTGCTCTCTCTGACTATGGCTTGTCCCTCCTGCAAACCTTTTCGTTGGTACTCCTTGGAGACCAGCTCTCTCTGAAAGGAATTTGGGTTTGGAGAGCTGTGGTACAGGGTCAGCTCTGGGGTGCAGAAAGAAACCAGAAGGCTCCTGTCCCCAGCTGTCCCTTGGTTCCTGAGTCTTGATGGCTCTGAGAGAGTCCCTCTCGATTGAGGTATTTGAACAGAAGTGGTGGTCTTCCTGTGCTCAAATGTGTGTCGGCACTCCTGGGAGACCAGCTTTCTCCTTGCACTGAGTATGGAGTCCTGTGTTATGGGATTAGCTCCCTGGCCTCAGAAGGAAACTAGAAGACTGCTCCTCAATTCCTGTGTCCTGGAGGTTCTGGGAGGGTCTCTCTGAGAGGAGGTACTGGCCTTCCTCTGATTACAGTCTTGTACACTCTCCTGGGAGGGTAGCTCCCTCCCTGTGCTATTTGGGTATGGAGCTGCCGCGTGGCACAGACCACAGGTGTAAACCAGAAGGCTCCTGTCCCAGGCTGTTCCTTTGTCCCAGTGTCCTGAAGATTCTGGGCGGGTCCCACTGGGCAGTGGCACCCTTCTTACCTCCACTCACTGGCTTGTCCACACTCCCTGGATGCTAGCCTTCTTCCTGCTCTATTTGGCTATGGAGCTCTGTGGCATAGACTGGGGTCCCCAGCTGCAGCCATCCTTTATAATGGTTGTTGTTGTTGTTTAGACCTCAATGTCTCCATTGGGGATGGGAGAGCTATGCTTTCTTTGGAGAATTATTACATGACCACTGTGACATGAAGTCCTTTCCAACAATTGAACAAGACCTCTAAAATAACATTCCATGTTAAATAAAGTCAGAAACCTCATTTCCCCTTTTATCTTTCTTCTTACAGATTACATAACACAGATGGGAATTCAGAAATGGGAATTTTAGGATTGATGTTATACTAACTAGCTGTGTGACCTTGAGGGAAGTAGTTCACCTATCTGAATCTTTCCTTCCTTGTCTCCAAAATGAAGTTGGTAGACTCTGTCCTTTCTGGAAAGATGCTATAAAGAAGATGGAAGTGAATCAAGTGTGCCCTGTCAGCCACCTGAGAATTAAGAACTGGTGGGAATGAGAGGAGCACAGTGGAAAACTGCCGCATGATTGTCACTTCATTCTCTGTGAAACCCTATGATACCTGCTTAGCTGACTCTGTGTCCATCCTTAAACATGCAGTCCTCCCTTATTCTGGGAGACCAGAGAAAGGGAATACCCCTCCACCACCACCATTTTACAGAGAAAGGATGGGAGACACGCTTAAGCCTAGGCATCACAGAGACGGGTCTAGGTCCCAGGATATGCTCCTGGCTCTGCCCCTCACCCCAACTGAGATAGATTCTGGAAAGAGAAATTGTTTTTTAAGAATATTATTTCTAAAAAAACTTTTGTAAAGGAATAAAAGCTTGAATGAGCCATCGGAGGGCACAGTGTATGATTTCCAGAGTGGAGGAATAGAATTTTGGCTTTAGAGTTAAGCTTGATGCTGAGCCAGAAAAAAAGAAAAAAAACCAGAGGAGCAGAGCATGCCTGGGAGTTGGGAACTAGTCCAGAACAACTGAGATTCTTCTACTTGCATCATGATGATAAGGTCTAAAGTAATATTTAATAAATTAAAAGATGAACACAAATTGGTTTTTGAAGGATATGCACCTGTAACTTTAAGATAAGCTGCCCTTCCTCTTCCAGCTCCAACCTGAAGATAGCAGAGACAGATTACACTCAAGTTAATACTCCTGACAAAACTGAAGGCTTTCTGTGGCTATTAAACAGTGAAATTGCTAGTTCATCACCAATATCTAGACCTCTCATATTTTCCATGTACCTTGCTTTAGGAAAGAAAAATTTCTTATACACAACTGGGCTTACATATCTTGGATCATATTTTACAGCAAGAGATGGAACATATATAAAAAGGTTAATGACTAGCCATTTCTCGCCCAGATCTTTTGTGGTCACTGAGCTGCCCATACAGAGAGGCAGTGAAGGTTTCCTCGACCTCTGTCATCCAGAGAACTCCAAAAGTCTTTCCCAGTAGTCCCCAGATCAGCTTAGCAGTGCTATCATTCCTGTCTACCTTCCTGCCTGGAAGTCAAATAAACTGGTCTATAGAGAAACAATCCCCCTTCACCTTGTAGTGCTTGACCAGTACATATATTATACTTTTATATAGATTCCTGACATCTCTGGAGGTGATCAAATCACCTATTTGTCCCTTGATTTAGGGTAAGGAAGCAATAGAAGATATGTGAAGTTATGACATAACTATAAGAGCTCAAATATCTAATTAGCTGAAAGACTCTTGTTTCCCTCTATACTTCTGCAGCTGTCAGATTCTAGTAACAATATTTTTATTCTCATTGCAAGGTGAATCTGAGGATAATTTAGACAAGATGTTTTGTAACACAAATGCTACTCTGATTTACTTCAGGATGCTTGAGGACGACTTGAAGTTGAGCAGTGATGAAGATGACCTTGAGCCTGTGAAGACCTTGACCACACAGTGCACAGCCAATGAGCTCTACCAGGTAGGAGGGCCTTAGAACTTTGCACTGAGCTTGAGTGGGTGGGGCACAAGGAACTAGAACAGCTTTCATAAACACAGCCTTTTCCTTTTGCAGGGTGAGAAAGAAACAAAGATGAGCAGTGTTTGGGAACAGATGAAATCAACTGCCATTTTCATTAAAGCTACAGCAGAGAGATGCTGTCCTCTTCAAAACCAATTTAATTTTACTCTATTTTCTGTACACAAACACTGCTCATCAATAAGCAATAGAGTATTGTCTTTCTGTCTTTTGAACTACTTGCTATATTTGGGTGGCATGTCCATTGGGTAACTCCAGGGTCAAGCTTAGCATTTACAGGCAATAATTTGTGTGTAAATGTCACTGCTTCATTTTCTTCTCCCAGACATACCATTGCACAGTGGAGCTGAGAATAAATACACTGTATGTTGCAGCATCATGCATTCAACATAAGCTTTTGACTGTCCTTGGTTTCTTCTGTTCTGGATAATTTCTAGTACTTTCTCCCCAGAAGAGATGATTGTAATCTGATTTCTTTAATCATTTCTGATGAGATTGGACTTCTTGGTTTTAAAAAAATAAAACAGCACTATTATCAGCAATGACATATAATATCAATGATCCCTGTACTGTTTCCCATATGTAGAGTTTTCCTGGTTGTTATGCCACAAAATATGGAGTACAGAAGGCAATTTTGATGTGATATAAATCTTGCATGTTTTTAAGTTTTGGTGGTCTATCAAGAACAAGCACAAGGAGAGGACTACCTGAACTTTCACAATCTCACAGCTATTTCTGAGGTGTTTGTTATGCATTTACCAAGTACAAGCAGTCCCTTTTCTACTTGGGTGTGGACTGCATAATAAATGTGAAACACATACTTCATTGGCAATGTCTGTCATTTCTGCTTTCTGCATTTAATATGCCAATAACAAGAGCATCACATTTGTAAATAAAACAAAAACAAAGCAAAAATTCTACATCATTGATTTTGACAGCTGCAACCTTAAATTTTAATGGAAATGTTTAGAGCAGAATGTAGCAATAACAAAGAATAAATTTTTCTCATTGATTTCCTCTTTATGTGAATACATAAATGCATTTCTGCTTTATAATTCATAGGATTATTTTATATTATATTAAGAAATGGCATCAAACTCATTGGCTGAATCATCTGAGATTTTGAGATAACTTTGCTGATATTATATAAAGTGCTAATATATGGATGCTCAGGAAGGATAAATTGGGAACTCCTATGGCCTGTTGCCTTCTGACCAGACATGCCTTTCTTCATGAGGCTATAATTATTTCATTGACTAGGAGATCTGAAGTGGTAGAAACACAGTACAGCAAAGTAATCTAGTTGAGTTTGGGGACCAGGAAGTACTTAGAAGATTGCATGTGCTCACAAATGTGCTGCCGGGGAGAGTTTTGAGGATAAGTTAAGAGACTTGGAAAGCTATAGTTATTTGGCATTAATGACAACATCTGGTAAAACGTGGATTTATGAAACTTAGTATTCTTTTCCAAGAATATATGATTTAAACTCTTTTCCTTTTATTATTTTAAACATTATACAACATAAACTTAAAAATTATAAACTCATAGTTCAGTGACATTCAGTACATTACAAACTTGTATATCCATTACCAATTCCAAAATATTTTCATTGTCCCAAATGGAAACTTAATACACATGAAGTATACTCATCCCTCCTTTCACTTAGCCCCTGAAAATCACTTACTAGTCTACTTTTTGTCTTTATAGATTTGTTGATTCCCTAAATGGGATGGTACAATATTGGACCTTTTAAATATCTAGCTTCTTCACTTACTACAATGATTTGTTTCTAATTTATTTCAGATTGTACAATATAGTAACACTTCATTTAGTTTTATGGCAAAATAATATTCTATTATTTGAATGAAGCTCATTTTGTTTACCTGTTCACAATGTTTTAGTCAGTTTTGCCTTTTGGCTACTATTTCATGTGTTGTGTGTACTTAAAGCCAACTGCTTCTGTGGACATTTATATCGCCTGGGTCTCATGTCAATTTTATGTTTGGTTTTAATAAAGGAACCACAGGCATAGATTTCATCTGGGTAACACAAAGCCATGGAGATAGTATAGTCTAGTCATTTATCTCATTATTGGGACCATTCTACCTCTAGCAACCTCATGAGTATGTATACCACATACCCAGAAAGAAATATGTTTTCTACACATCTCTACTGCATTTTGTTTCTTAATCAGGACTTTGAGGAATATTGACATGAATTCACAGTGCTTTAAGATGGTGTACCTATGATAAGACACTTATCAAAGAATAGGTGTGGGGATAGTCTTGTAGCTGAAAAGATGTATTTTTTTAATCCTAGTCTTATCATTTTCAAACTGAATGAATTCTAGTAAAAGATCTAGTTTCTATAAAATAAAGATAACAGTACTACCTACTCATTGAGTCATCATAGATTCAATGAACGAAACAGGCCAATACATATCAAATAACTTGACACTAAAGCTTAGGGCATAGCAGGTACTCATCACTTTATATGATCTCCATCATAGTTATGGATACATCTGTTTTTCTAAAAAGTCTAGAGTGCTTTGAAATGCTATGTATGTCTCTCCACTTTTCCTTTCTTATAAAGAATGGGATGATAAAGATAACTGCTGAATTAGGTTCATGAAAAATACTCAGCGAGTGGCAAACTTGAATGAAAACAAATCTGTCTTGTCTTAATGTTTATTAGCTGTGTGTGCCTGGCCATGAGAAATTAAAAGTGTAATCATTAGGAGTGTAGTTTCTGGAATGAAGAAGCCTGATAAGTCCTACTTCATACATACTAATTATATCACATTTGGGGAAATATCCTGAAGTCTCAGAGTTCCTGCAAGTAAATTAGGATAAAATAGTCTTGTCTAATTTATACTAGTGTTGTGAGGATCAGACAAAGCTTAGCTATGGGAAAGTATGTGGAAAACTGTGTGACAAGTATGTAGTTATCCTTCCTTGTGGCCCATTTATCATTAACTGAAATTCTCTCTTAGGAATACAAGAGAATGAACATTACTCTTCCTTTTGGCTTAGGTGTCCATAGGCTTTACTAAGAACTAGATTAAATGTCCTAACTGGCACACAAAGCTATCTGTCAAGTGTGGATGACCTTAACTCCCCTGAGTCCTGACAATGTTTAAGTCAGCATCTCCAGGAATAAGGTCATCAATGACACTGTACCAAGTCCTCCAGAAAGTTACCTGTCTCCCGAAGTTTTTCTTCCAAGAACTGCTGTAGATGGGCAGTCGAATCACACATATTGAATTCAGTTTGTCTCTTCCTTTTCTGAAATAGCTCCTGCTCTGCTCCCAGAAATAGTCATAAAGGCCTATGCAATGCCATATTTCCACTGTTTCCCTCAGAAAATAATCCCAAGTAATATATAAATACCACTGAGAGCTCATATTGAACATTAGAAAGTTATAGAATACCATTGATATGAAAAACAATGCTTTGTATTTAGTGTTTGTGTGAATATTTCTTGTGTGTGTGTGTGTGTGTGTGTGTGTGAACATTTCTGTAGCAATGAGCATTGAAAGAAAGAAAGAAAGAAAGAAAGAAAGAAAGAAAGAAAGAAAGAAAGAAAGAAAGAAAGAAAGAAAGAAAGAGGTGATATCAATGGAATGGATTTGATGTCCATCACCCAACTGATAGAATTTTTAATTGTCATCTGAGAGTGTTGACACTACAGATATATTTCCATCTCTGGCCTTCCCCTTGCAAAAATTACTGAATTTCCATTTTCAAGTCAGTCAGCCAGGGCAAGCAATGGTGCTATGATCAGCTCACTGGTGTTCAGTCAGGAAGTAACTGCATACAAGGGGATGAGCTGCATATGAATGAGAACATACCATGTTCTCTGCATGGCCCTGACTAAACCTTCTGTTTCCCTTTTTGTCAAAATTTTCTTCTAACATTTCTTGGGATTAAAGGAACCCCTGAAAATGAGGAGTTAAACCTGAAATCAATTTTCATTTACAGCTGAGAAGCAGTTATTGATGCTGTGCTTGCAGTTCAATAAAAGATCTAAAGATATAGACCCTGTGCTTCTCTTTCAATATAAGCAGGCTAATCAGTCTCAACTGTTTTTTTTTTTAAACAACACTGTTGTATTGTCAAGATTATTAAAATTGCTGTCTTTAAAGTTTTAAGCACTCTAGAACATGTCTGGTTCTAAAGAATTTTTAAATAGACAGCAGCAGACTCTAAAATTTGCCTAGTATATGTTCATAGAACCAGGTAATCACCTGCTTATTATTTCACTGATTGATAGCATTGATAGTACTTTGACCTACTAGCTCCAAGCTTGTAGTCTACTATCTTCTGGATGCAGGATATTCTGTCATGCCCAGTATCTGAAGCCTACTCAGATAAGGACATGGCTCTCTCATAACCCAATTCACCTCAGATTATACACGAAACACACACACACACACACAAACACACACACACACACACACACACTCACACACACATTTACTTCTAGAAACTGCCATTAAGACATTTAAACAGTAATGCTATCTTTTTATTTATATGAAACAGACTGAAACCGTAGACTACATTTAGACCACTTAGAAGTTCAAAACACTTAATGTGATTGGAACTTTTCAGTTAATGACTCAGTTTAGCCAAAGAACTACAGCTAAGCCTTGAAGTTGTGTGTTTGCTAGTGTTTTAAAAACATAAATTCTATAATAAATTAGGTGGTATATAATTTGAAAATATTCTTCAAAAGGGCCAAATTGGTCTATATTCTGAAAAAAAATCTTTGTATTAGCTTGTTTTAATTTCTTAAAAAAATAGACAAACAATTCAAAATTTCTTTGAGCACAAAGACATTCTAATGTCTGTATATATTATCTAAGTAGTTCCCATGTACCCACATTTCTTGAGTTGCAAGAACTATCCTGATACTCTGAAATATATACCCAATTCAAAGCATGTTAGTGGAGATTGTTTGTACTTTTCATCTAGAATATGATGGCAGAGCTCTGTTGCCAACATGTCAGCCTTATAGAAAAAATATTCTTTTGTCTTAACCTTCACTTCATTATTTATGTCATTTTTCTGTAGACTTAGAACAACCTCACATATATAAAAGTCTTCTTTCAATCCCGATTCTTGATTTTAGTTTTATATATGAACCATTTGCTTGTTGTTGGGCTACCTTCTGGCTAGGCTGCTATTTTTTAAATACTTTCAAATGGCACAAAATTGCTAAGAGTGCAAACCCTGGGCATTCTGGCAGGTTCTGCATGAGCTGCTTACACATATACTGAACTTCCCAAATACATTAGCCAACTTAAACTGAAAGCTTGTTTTTATGTAGAAGAATTGCTAGTGAAAACGATGCAGTGCATTTTACTCATGCTATCTGCTGGTTCTTTTGGAGTTGATATGCTATAGTGAATATATTCGTTGTGACAACAGATACTCTTACCTGCTGTAATCATTCCTGTTTTGTGGCTACAGTTCTCCCTCATCGTGCTGAACAAGTTGTTACCTCCCTAAGGTTTCACCACATTTCCATTTACTTTGTTATCAGCAGAAAGGCTAGGGAAGGCCTCTTCTATAATGACATCAATACAGCAAGCACAGCAAGAGAGGTCAGCCTGTCAGAGCTAGAGAAACAGCAGATGGATTAGGTTGAAACTGGCTGCAAAATAACTTTAATAGAGTCTTTTAATGTAAACAGTTTATCTGTCATTGCCTTTCATTGAAATGCCCACAAAATGATAGAGTCGGGGCTGTTGAGGTTACAGAATGGAACTGAATAAAATCCATACATTGTCATACTAAAACTACCCAGCAATTAGAGAAAGGCAGGGCATTTTAATTTATTCATTAAAGACAAGAAAGTAAATAGGATAACATACAAGGTTAATAGAATAACATTGGCTTTCATATTCCCAAGATTATGTTTCCCATTTGGTTGTATTAGCATAGAGACTAGATTAATAAAAAACTGCTTAAGGCTTGTAGGGTATGATTTTTGAATATGCTTCTGGCAAGTCTATGACTATTTAGAAACCCATATGCTGAATTTTTTCATCGTAATTATGTTTTTTTTTCCATTTTTAGTACCAAATATTTTGGCTTGTTATCTCTATAGGCTGGAATGCCTTTACCATGCAAAGAGGTATAGAAGTACAACAATTTTACATGGTGTGTTTGTCAT
Source organism: Uromys caudimaculatus (assembly GCA_028551405.1). NCBI lineage: Eukaryota > Metazoa > Chordata > Mammalia > Rodentia > Muridae > Uromys > Uromys caudimaculatus. The sequence goes on from CM052722.1 coordinate 109,616,615, forward strand.
ATTATCAGTAGTCACCATGTTCTAGTTGTTGTCCATGATACTTTATGAATTATCCATCTTTGGACATTTTTATTAGAAAGCCAATACTTCTTTTGCTTACCATGTTATTTTCTTCACAGTAAATTTAAATCATATGTTTGTCATGGTAAAGTGATTGTCCTAGATCCAAGCAGAAACAAATAGGATTTGTTTGTTTGTTTGTTTGTTTATTTATTTATACTCTAGTTTTTAACACCCCCCCCCATCCACCTTCCTGCTGTTCCACAGCCCATACCTCCTCCCCAACCCCTGATCTCCACGAGGATGTCCCTGCCTCCACACCCCACCCCACCTGACCTCTAAACTCCCAGAGACCTCCAGTCTCTTAAGGGTTAGGTGCATCATCTCTGATTGAACACAGATCTGCAGTCCTCTGCTGTATATGTGTTGGGGACCTCATATCAGGTGGTGTATGCTGCCTGTTTGGTGGTCCAGTGTTTGAGAGATCTCGGGGGTTCCAGATTAACTGAGACTGCTGGTCCTCCTACAGGGTAGCCCTACCCCTCAGCTTTTCCCTAATTCAACCACAGGGGTCAGCAGCTTCTTTCCTTTGGTTGAGTGCAAATATCTGCATCTGACTCTTTCAGCTTCTTGTTGGGTGTTTAGGAGGGCAGTCATGCTAGGTCCCTTTTTTGTGAGCACGCCATAGCTGCAGTAATAGTGTCAGGGCTTGGGACCTCCCCTTGAGCTGGATCCCACTTTGGGCCTGTCCCTGGACCTTCTTTTCTTCGGGCTCCTCTCCATTTCCATCCCTGCAGTTCTTTCAGACAGGAACAACTATGGATCAGAATTTTGACTATGAGATGGCAACCCCCTCCCTCATTTCCCTGTCTTCCTGCTGGAGGTGGGCTCTATAAAAAGTTCCCTCTCACTGCTATAGGGCATTTCATCTAAGGTCCCTCCCTATGAATCCTGAGAGGTTCTCACCTCCCAGATCTCTGGTGCATTCTGGAAGGTCCCCACAACCTCCTACCTCCTGAGGTTGCCTGTCTCCATTCTTTCTGCTGGCCCTCAGGGTGTCGGTCTTTTTCCCTCACCCAATACCAGATTATGTTCCCCTCTTCCCCAATACCCCATCTAATTTCCATCACCAGTCCCTCCCTCCCTACCTACTTGTGATTGCTTTCTTCTCCCTCCCAAGTGGGACTGAGGCGTCCTCACTTGGGTCCATTAGCTTGTTGACCTTCTTGAGTGCTGTGGACTGTATCTTTATTTATTTATTTATTTATTTATTTATTTATTTATTTATTTATTTATTTATTTATTTATTTTAGCTAATATCCACTTATTATTGAGTACATACCATGCATGTCCTTTTTTGGTTCAAGTTACCTCACTCAGGATGATATTTTCTAGTTCCATCCAGTTGCCTGCGAAACTCAGGATGTTCTCATTCTTAATAGCTGAGTAGTATTCCACTGTATAAATGAACCACAATTTTTGTATCCATTCTTCTATCAGGGGACATCTGGGTTGGTTCCAGCTTTTGGCTATCACAAATAAGGCCACTATGAGCATAGTGGAACACGTGCCCCTGTGGCATAGGGGGCATCTTTTGGGTATATTCCCAAGAGTGCTTGCTATTGCTGGGTCTTCAGGTAGATCTATTTCCAATTTTCTGAGGAACCTCCAGATTGATTTCCAGAGTGGTTGTACCAGTTTGCAATCCCACCAGCAATGGAGGAGTGTTCCTCTTTCTCCACATCCTTGCCAACATGTGTTGTCACCTGAGGTTTTGACCTTAGAAATTCTGATTGGTGTAAGGTAGAATCTCAGGGTCGTTTTGATTGCATTTCTCTGATCACTTAGGACTTTGAACATGTCTTTAGGTGCTGCTCAGCCATTTGAGATTCCTCTGTTGTGAATTCTCAGTTTATGTCTATGCCCCATTTTTTGATTGGGCTGTTTGGTTTTTTGGTGATTAGCTTCTTGAGTTCTTTACATATTTTGGATATTAGCTCTCCTCTTTTGGATATGGGGTTAGTGAAGATTTTTTCCCAATCTGTAGGTCGCCGATTTATCTTATTGACTTTGTCCTTTGCCTTATAGGGGCTTTCCAGTTTCATGAGGTCCCATTTATCAATTCTTGATCTTAGAGCATGAGCCATTGGAGTTCTGTTTAGGAAATTTTCCCTTATGCCAATGAGTTCAAGGCTCTTTCCCACTTTAACTTCTATTAGATTCAGTGTATCTGGTTTGATGTTGAGGTCATTGATCCACTTGAACTTGAGCTTTGTGCAAGATGACAAATATGGGTCTATTTTCATTTTTCTACATACAGACAGACAGTTCGACCAGCACCATTTGTTGAAGGTGCTTCCTTTTTTTTCCTATTTTATATTTTTGTCATCTCGTAAGTGTGTGGTTTTATTTCTGGGTCTTCAATTCTATTCTATTGATCAATGCATCTACCTCTGTTCCAATACCATGCAGATTTTATCACTATTGTTTTGTAGTAAAGCTTGAGGTCAGGGATAGTGATTCTCCCAGCTGTTTTTTCACTGTTAAGAATTGTTTTCTCTATTCTGGGTTTTTTGCCTTTCCATATAAATTTGAGTATTACTCTTTCCATGTCTTTGAAAATTTGTGTTGGGATTTTGATAGGGATTGCATTGAATCTGTAGATTGCCTTTGGTAGGATGGGCGTTTTTACTATATTAATTCTGCCAATCCATGAGCATGGGAGATCACTCCATTTTCTGAGATCTTCAATTTCTTTCTTGAGAGACTTGAAGTTATTGTCATACAGGATTTTCACTTATTTGGTTAGAGTTACCCCAAGATATTTTATATTATTTGTGGCTATTATGAAGGGAGTTGTTTCCCTAATTTCTTTCTCAGCCTATTGATCATTTGTATAGAGGAAGGCTAATGATTTATTTGAGTTAATTTTATATTCAGCCACTTTGCTGAAGTTGTTCATCAGCTACAGAAGTTCTCTAGTAGAATTTTTGGGGTTGCTTATATATACTATCATATCATCTGCAAATAGCGATACCTTTATTTCTTCTTTACCAATTTGTATCCCCTTGGGTTCTTTTTGCATTCTTATTGTTCTAGCTAGCACTTCGAGTACTATATTGAATAGATATGTGGAGAGTGGGCATCCTTTTCTTGTCCCGGATTTTAGTGGGATTGTTTCAAGTGTGTCTCCATTTAATTTGATATTGGCTGTTGGTTTGCAGTAAATTGATTTTATTATGTTTATGTTTGGACCTTGCATTCCTGAGAGCTCTAAAACAAAAAGAAGCAAACTCACCAAGAGGAGTAGAAGGCAGGAAATTGTCAAACTCAGGGCCGAAATCAACTAAATAGAAACAAACAAACAAACAAAAAATATAAAGAATCAACAAAACCAAAAGCTCAATCTTTGAGAGAACAAACAAGATAGATAAACCCCTAGTCAAACTAACTCAAGGGCCCAGAGGCAGTATCCAAATTAACAAAATGAGAAATGAAAAGGGAGACATAACAACAGAAACGGAGGAAAATCAAAAGATCATCAGATCCTACTATAAAAGCCTATACTCAACAAAACTGGAAAACCTAGATGAAATGGATGGTTTTCTAGACAGATACCACATACCAAAGTTAAATCAAGAACAGGTAAACTATCTAAACAGGCTCATAGAGCACAAGGAAATAGAAGAAGTCATTAAAAACCTCCCAACCAAAAAAAGCCCAGGACCAGATGAATTTAGTGCAGAATTCTACCAGACCTTCAAATAACTTTTTAAATGTCTGAATAAATTATGTTCACATGTGACGGGATGATCATGGACTTTCCATCCACAAAAACACAGCACATATTTGCCTCTGTAAAATTTATGGCAGTAGACATATCAGCCACCTCTGAGAAGCTACCGATAACTATATGCACATCTGAATTGAAGTGTCAGAAGGAAGAGACATGACCATATTTCTTTTGTCACTCACTGTAAGCTGAAGAAAGTGACCAAAGAGCAGTGATCATGTCTCTGCTCTTACCCTACTCCACTTGATTCAACCAATTGTGCTATTTTTTTGTAAAATTCTTTTATCTCCCCAACTTCTGTCTTAATGCATGGGTGATGCATGGACGTTGTGTCTTGGAGTCATTAGTAAGCAAGCTCTGGGAAATGTACCACATGTGCCTAAGTTTATGGGAAGTTTCCAAGCTTTGATTTTAATCAAAATTCTAGAGTATATTCCAGAAATATGGACATCTCCCATAAATACCAGTAATAAAATATTTCCAAATTAAAGATATAAGATGTTTAAATTGATATGCTAGCTTTGAAATGAAAGTAACTGAGGTTTTGGTATAGGTGTCAAACATGTTCTTACCCTACGCTCTCACCAAGTATTGACCATCTGCAAGAAAAGCCACAAGACAAGCTTTAAACATTGTGCTGGGTCACGTTCTGAATAGAACAAAGAGTTTACCTCTTTCTTAGGCTTCTATGTTTAGTTTTCTATTTATAGCAAGAGTAAAAAGCATAAGCATTTTAAATATACAAAAGAGCACAAACTTACATTATCTTTCCAAAATTCTCTTCCCATCCCCTATTTGTGTGGTACAGCTTTCATGTTTGCTTCCAGGTTGCACTAAAAGTACAATGATAAGTGGTCTCTGGATGTAAAGTCAGAAATATAGCCATGAGTCCAGGTTCTGTACAATTTGAGTGACATTTTTTTCTTACTCTTTTCTCATGAATGTGTACTTTGTGTTAGTTGAAACCTCAGTCTCCAGAATACAATGTCTCTTCTTATTTTGCTCATTCAAGTGAAATACATTGTTATATTTGGGCAAGTGTTCTCAGTATACTTCTTTTCAGGTGATTTAGCTTGTTCCGTAGGCATTGATTTGAAGCCACCTGAATTCCTTGCCAATGAGTCCTTTTGTCAATAAATGCATTCTTTGCTGAACTAATGAATTTCTTTTAATGAATTTACCAATGTATGTCTCTAGATTGGGACATAAATGTGTCATGCAGCACAACTATGTGAAAAGGTGTGTGTGTATGAGAGAGAGAGAGAGAGAGAGAGAGAGAGAGAGAGAGAGAGAGAGAGAGAAATAGAAATGGGTAGTAATAAAGAATATAAAACCAATACAATTATTGATCTTCTGTCTTAGTGGTGCATTGCCTAATGTGCAGTTATTTGAAATTATCTGAATGATTGAATTTTCCCTTTTTACTGAGAAACATAAAAATTCAACTTAGGCACACATGCTTGTAGAATGACAGAGCAAAGCATATAAGTGGGAAAGTAAAAGGTATGCACAGAAATACTAATAAAATAATATTTTAGGATTGGCTAACAGCATTATTGTTTATTACAGAATAAAGCAGCATCTGAGTACATATGAATATTAAAGGAGTCCACTGGGACAATATCTCCAAGTCATCTGAGTGCTCACTTTGACAGCCTCAACATAAAGGGAATATATAGCATTATCTTTGTTTTCTACAGGCCTTCCTTCTGAAAAGCCTCCAAAAATTCTGTAAATTCTCTATGGTCTAATGGAAAAGAACTGTAATTCTTCACAACCACAAGGTCAAAATTACCCTAAAGTATTTTGAAAAAGTTTTAGCATTATAGAGAAAATGACTAGCAAATTTTCTAAGTTGCTTACATGTAGCATTTTCTTCCTCAAAATGTTATATATGCTGTGGTAGATGGTGCTCACTAGGTATCTACTTACTGCCCTTCATTTCTTCCTTTCTGTGGTGAGAACTCCACATCATGTGCTTCTTGTGACACAGTATGGTCCCTGAGCCATTTCAGCTTTAGTGCAATGAGTGGTTTCTCTATAGAAAATAGAGAAAAATGTTTCTTAGTTTTAAGAAGAGAGATTTAATGAATAAGCAGCTATGAGCATCTTCCATCCTGAGGAAATAAATTTGTTGCTTAGCAGGATACCTCAGATAGTACAATGCTGGTAATGAGGTATGACTCAGATAATAAACATTCCTTAGAATAAGAGAAGTGCCTTCTCCCTGGCATATGGTTATTTTTCAATATACTTTGCATAAAATGTTATTGAAAATGAAGAACATTCGTGATGGTGTGAGATACAGAAGGAGGGATTTCTGAAGGATGAATAACCTGAAAATGAGGTTTCAGCGAGCTGGATATGGTGGCATGAATTTGTAATCACACCATTTGGGAGACAGAAGCAGGGATATCACATGCTCAATGCAAGACTAGGCTGTGCACTAAGAGTCTAGCTCAAAGAACATGAAGGATCAATCATCGTAGGCTTCACTAAGAGAAAGGAGTGGAAGAAAGGAAGGGAAAGGGAAGAAGAGAGAGATCTGAGTAGTATGTAAACATGCTTGGGACCTATACCCTGAGTGTTCTGCCATCAAGTTCCAAGAATCGTGGAAGATTCATACCTATACAATGGTAGAAAGCCATCATCTGCTTCATTATGGGTATGTCTCCTCAGCACCCCAGAGTCTTCTGTTAATACTGCTTTCTAGACATGGATACTATATTCATCTCAGAGCTATTCCTGATATTGAGAAAGCAGCATAGTAGTATTTCTTATTCTCATGGCAGTAACTGCATATAGTTGATACTGGGACCTGACCACTACTTAGTAAATCGACAAATAATCTTACTGTTAACATCAATTCACCAACTCCATTGTAGAAAGCACTCACAAATGATGTGCAGGCATTTGCTTAGCCTACTGACATTTCTGAGCACAGTCATCCATGCTGAATGCTAACAATAGCCACTAATATAGAAAGAGTGGGAATGATTTTTTTATTATCAAAAGGAACAAACTGGAGTTCAGAGTAATAGTCTCTTGCTAATACCATAAGTAGCAAAACCAGAACTCCAACTTAGCTTATTAACATTTCCAGTAACTTATTCTTCTACTAACAGGTAGGTCTAACCTACGGCCCAGGGGCTACATGTACTTCAAGGTAGCTATGAAAAAGGCCTAACACAATTGCCCATGACCAAGTGAAGAGCTTAGCACTATTGTATAGCACACTAACTCTCATCATGCCATTCTAGACTCAAATTATTTCATTATTCTTCCTTACATGAGAATGTCCTCCTTGTTGAGATATATATCATGTCATAGAAATATGTTGCAAAGTAAGAATATAGGTTTTTCAAAGCATATAGACATTTTTAATTAAAATAACATAACTATCAACTATTCATTTTTCCAATCAGTTTAAATTAGCTTAATGTAAGTTTTTAAACTTAAATTTAGCTGCGACTTTCTTAATGCTTGGTGCATTATAATATGCCATTTCCTTTTAATTTACCTCCTTTTACATGCCTCACATCCTGCCACATGTATGTGCAATGTGAGATTGCCTTTTTATATTTGCTTGTTTCAAAGAAGAAAATTTTCTCCTTGTAAAATTTGTAGAGTAATTCTTTTATGCCTTAAAGGCATACATAATTTGCATCCAAAAAAACTGCTTAAAATTTCCCCATATCTTCTTACTATTACAATTCTCCATAGCATGCCTATAACAAAGTCAAATTGCAGCAAATGTGAAGAATATAAATTGTGAGTCATGTCTCATCTGACATAGGCTCCCTGTCACCATTTTGTTTAGAAATTCCCCATGATGAGCACACAGAATGACATGAGTATATTTGACTTTAACTGTGACACACTGAAATGATTTTAAATTCCTTTCAAAAGAAATGTGAACTTCTAAGCATAAGACATTTCCAATCGATAGCCAAGCTCTCCAAAAAAAAAAAAAAAAAATTGAAGTTGTATTCTTCCAGTGGCTATATATAATGGCATCTGTTTGGAAGAACCTGGCCTATAGCACTCTTCCGATCAGAGAAAAATAACTGGGTATAATTAACAGTTGTGAAAGAAGAAAGAGAAGACATTTTCAAAAACTGTGTCTCCAAATCAAAGCTGGGTTTAGCAATGTCAGTTTGATTTCTCTCGCGTCTGCCAATGCCATGCTCACTTTAGCACATCAAGCAAGAGAAACTACTGGAACAGTGCCTGTTATGTTATGATTGCTTACAGCTTCTAGGACAGACTTGTTTGCATTTTAATTGTGAAAAGTGAATTAATATGATTTCCATAGTAATGCATTTTCAGCTGACTACCACACCTTATTCCTAACCAGATAGACTTTAGGTGGCAGGAAACTGGAGAAGACAGGGGTGACAAAAAGTGAGAGGAAAGAAAGAGGAAAAAAGCAAGGGCAAGAGAGAGAGGGGAGGGAGAGAGAACACAAAGGAAAGGGACAGGAGGTGGAGAGGGAAGGAAAGGAGAGGGGAGGGGAAGCAGCAAAGCGAGGGATATTGGGGTAGTGGGGAGTGTGCAAGCTGACATAGACCAAATCTAAGTACCATAGGAAATCTTAATGGTCATCGTTGAACTTCTTGACAGCATGTTTCTCCTTTGTCTATCTGACCTGACAGAATCCATGGTGAGCAGTGTTAACAACTTTTGTCTACATGGATTGCATAGGAATGGTCTCGCCTGTCCCTGATATGCATTAGATGTGACTTTGGAGAAGCCAGACACAGTTCTTGTTTTCTCATTTTCACCTGTTGCCTCATTTCCTGTCTTCTTCTAGGTCTTGCCAAAAAAATTAGTAAGAAAATGATTTTTGCCTATGAAGGCCAAGTGCCCAGTATTACCAGATGTTTTTATATAGTGACAGAGACTGAGAATTAAGTAAGAAGGGCTTAGATTCCCAACATTAATGTATGAACATTGGGAACTGAATGCTGCTATTAAATGCATTGACTTGGCATAGAGGAGTTCAGTATATTACATCTCACTGGCGATCAGCTACAATGGCAAGAGCAGTATAAGAGTGGCCCTGTTAACATGATTGCCTCAGTGGTCTAATTTCCAGCACTGTTCCTCTCCTTTGGACTCTACCCACTTCACAATTCACAAACAAGGCCCCCTAAAGTGTCTGAGCAAACCTGAAGGTGATCAAGCTGCTGCCTTTGCTCTCCATATTAAATGCCATTCTGATAGCCTGAGAAAGTCTACTAGAGTACAGGGTTAGCTCTCATTACATAATTATGCTACCGATATATGGAAAAAAAATCATCACTTAGGCCCTCCAGGTGCTTAAACAGTTTGATAGACTGAAGCCATTCTGCCATCAGCACCCCCAGCTGTGTTGCTTAGCAACATTTTAATTCCAGAACAATCGAAGGAGATGAAATCCCTGTGGAGAGGGAAACAGAAATAAGAGGGCTGTTGACAGATGATCTGAGTTGTTTCTTCTAATATACTGTGAAGATCACTAGCTCTTTTCATGAATGATAAATGGACTGTACACAGATCAATGGGTTCAGCAATAAACTGGAACCAGTCTCCATGTCTAAGGTGACCCAGGCCATGGGGCCCAGAAATTTCCTCATTTTGAGATTTGGTGTGTATTTTCCAAAAGGTTCCAAGGGGAGGAAATTGATCTCAGTATTTGGGAATTCCTTGTCCTTTTGTAATGTCTACTGCTAAAAGTAATTTTGAAAATGAACATTTTTTTTTTTTTTTTTGCCTTTCTCTAATGGTGCAGGTGTGGCTGGGTGTCAAGAAGAAAGCTAAGGTTAATGGTCTTCTGCTATAGAGCAACCATTTCTTTGCCCCCCTCCCCCAATGCTGTCATTACAACTCAATCATGCCCACCTGGGGTAAAGTTAGAGTTAAAGGTGAGGAAGGGAGGATCTGCCTGTGTACCCACCAACTTGCATGGCTCCTGCTGAACTTTGCCAGGTGCTCTGACAATGGCCATCTGTGTCTGAGCACTTAGACAAGTAACTTCATCCCCGGGGAGAAAATTGTTTTCTATGTCTCTGCTTATCCATGGGAGCCTGTTTAATTCACTTCTAATGTTTCTAAAAAACATTTTCTAATTTTATACTGCTTATTGTTTTGGTTACTAGTTGCAAAGATTATGCCTGCTAATATTGTCTAATTGCATTTTTCTCTCTGTTTGCAGGCTGTTGAAAAGACAAAACCTAAGAATAATCCTGTGAAGTAAGTTATTATTTTTGCTAGTTGAAATGTTAATTTTAATGAACTCTGTGCATGGGGGAAAATAAGGTCATAAATGACTTGTATTTTGCATTAATCTCTATTCATGACAATTTAAAGACAAAAACAAACACAGAGGTAAATCACCCACCAATGAGCAAGGACCAACTTATATTTTTCCATGTGTCCCTGATGAGGAAATGCCCCAAGTTTACACAGTTTACATAAATTAATATGTGCCATCATGAATAGCTGCCAAATACTATTCTAATCATATTCAATGCATACTACTTCAAGCCTTTGGGTTTTTTTTCTCATGCTAAAAAGATTACATTTTTAATTGCAAACCTTGGACTTATGACAGAGATGTAAATGCCTGAATATGTGCCAAGTGATTGCCAGCCACGTGGGGAGGGTGGCACCCTGGCATCAAGGATTTGGTATTCTGCTAATGAAAAGCTCGTAAAAATACATTTAACTGAATGGCGTGTAATGTGGTTGCTAACAAAGACCAGTCACTAAGTCGTTTTGTAGGACATGCAAATTATAAATAAGACATACAGTGTTATTTTAAATATAGTACTTGTTAGGATTTCTGTCTTTTCTAGAAGGGAGATTTTTAAATTAAAAGGAAAGGCTGTCTTGTCATTTTAGTTTGTGACATTTGATTGCAATGTTATGATGCAAACCATTCTGATCAGGGACGCGGCCAAGGAAGGCCTGGCTGTATTTACTGGTTTATTACAGGTCTAGAACCATGACACGTTTAGAAAATGTGTTAATTTATGCCAGCAAACTTCTATTATAGCTAGTACAAAATACAGAAATGGCATGTGCATAGATTTTTTTTATAGTTCTTGGAGAATGGATTAGGTATGTCATGAATAAAAAAAATTGTATCTGTAGTGTGAGAGAATTAGCTTTTCTAGATCATACAGGTATTGTTTAGCTTACTTCTAAGTCTAAACCCTGACTCATTTTCCAGAGGTACTGTATGGATACTGTGCTCTTATGTTTCATTTTGCCTAGCTGACAAAATCTTCTCTCTCTGTAGCCCTTTCAGGGCCCTCTACAGTTGGGAAGTGTATTATGCTGTATTGATCCTATGGAAGCCAGTTTAGTAGCTGAGCTTTTAATCTTGTATAGTTGAGGTCAGAATCTTCTCTGAACCCTGGCTTCTTTTCCATCTATATATTCTGATAGCTCTTCCACTGTAAGCCTGTGTCTGGACAGTCCACAGATTAGAAGATGGTGCTAATGAGGCTAGAGATTAATCCCTGGGTGGTCCATTAGTGATGTTCTCCCCCTTAGTCAGACTACACCCTTCTCTCCAGTATGGTTGCAAACATATGTGGGCTTCACATCACAGAGGGTAAGGCAAGGGCTGTCAGAGTATAAATCTTGTCCTCAGTTGCTCCAAGTTTAAGCTCTTCCAACAGGAAATGAGTCAAGCTCCATTATTGCATAGATAGGACAGCCCATTGTCTCTTGATGGGGCTGCATTACATTGTAGTCTAATAACCTGAATTGGGACCTGTTTTCTATCTGATCATTGTAAAAATTTGGCCCTACATGTAATTATACATTTTCTGAATTCTTATTAATTCACAATGCAGATTCCTTCTAATACTAGCTGTTTAAAGTGTTTTTAAAAGAAGATAGAAAACTCGGAAGGATCAACATATTTTAGATCTTTCTGCTCTTAACTACATTTAAAAAGTCTACCTAGTAATAAAGTTAAGTTAAAGCACTAAATATTTGGAAATGTCTTCTAATTAAATAATTCAGTATTACTTTAGTGTACCTTGTTGTACTTGGAATTATAATATCAAATACAGTTGACAGCCACAATTAGATGGACACTTCAAGAAGAAAACCATCTTCCCGAACTCATTCCATAGGCAATAACTTTATAGTATTATTTACATTGCCTGGCAGAAGAACAACAAAAGAGTTTTTAAAGTTTAATATGCAGTAATCTTTATGTCTAATGACTGTCAATAAATTTTGCTTATATACAATGAACTACCCCTCCCAAAGATTAAAAATTTGAGCCACATTTTCTGTATGAATGAGTAGATTGCACATAATTCAGAAAATGGTCTTTCTCGGAAGCTTGCCCGGAGGTTTAACAAAGCTGTTAGCTCTAGTCTAGTAGGTTGCCACCATTAGGCAATAGAAATTTGTTTGTCGTCACTGTGTCCTCATCTACTCCCTGTTACTCTTATTTGTGTAATGTATAAAAATGTTCTTCTTCCTTCTAGATGCTTTTCATCTTAGTACCTCTCTTTAAGTCTCTAGCTAGGATGAGCATTTGGGTGCACTATTGGAACATGAATTAGAAATTTTCAATGCATGCTCAGTGGAAGTTGAGATCTAGTGGCATTAATAACAACTGAAATATAAACAAAGAGTTGTGAAGATGACTGTTTGATGAGATTTTATATAGTACTTTTGTGCATAATTTGGCAAACATAGAAAAATTCAAACTATAATAAGGATATTTCATGACATGTGAAAACTAACATGACTTTCCAATATCATAATCTACACATGAAACTGCAGTTGGAATATAGACTCATTTCTTCATTTGCATATTATTTATATTGGTTTTTATACTGCAGTGGCAATGTTGAATAGTTAAAACAAAGACTATATACAGTATAGTGCAACATGTGCTTACCATGTAAGTCTACATATTACAAGTTTATTATTTTGGGATGTAGTTGGACAGGTAGGAAAAGGCACAACAACTTTTAATAACACTACATGTTAAACTACCAAGTCTTTTACTTTGGGGATATTAGACAGTAAGTAGACATTTAATGAGCCATTATTGGATATTCAGGATTTTCTGGGACTGACATATCACATAGTTATCATTACAGACAAAGCAATTCACTCTTCATTGAGGATCCAGTGAATAGATGATCCATCATCAGAAAATGATATCTCAAAAAACAATGAACATGTATCTACAATGTACTGCTAGTCTTTTACAACTCAAAGATCATATCGGCTTTCATAAATTATGTAACTTCTAGATCTAGCTAAGGCTATATAAATGATTGTTAGGCTTGTAGCAAGCTATTCACTAGGTCCACTAACTTTGCTCAGTTTCCTCTTTAAAAGTTCAACCCCCTCAATATTTCTCAGCTACTCATTCAATTTAATTTCAATAACTTCCTGGGTGTATGTTCCTTCCATCACTGTGGGGAAACTATGGTCCATCTTAGTAAATATACCATATAAAGGAGAATAAACATATACATGTCTAAGCAATCTAAATGCATATTATCCCTATGTGTAACAATGACCTTATCTTGGCCATTAAATATTACTTCTGAGAGTAAGACTCAAAGTGATTGTTCCTAAAATCAACAATCAGACTAAGAGATGTCGGGTTTATTTCTCTATATAACAGAACCACAGTGGCAACAAAACTTAATAGGTGTAATAAAACTAGAGCTCTGTAATGTGTTAGGAGAAGAGACTTTCACTTGTATATTAAAGTGCTGCAGCAATCATTCCCAAGAGTGTCATTGTAATAACAAAGCCTGAGAGATGTACAGATTTCTCCCACCACATGTGACTTATCACATATATTTTTGAAAATACTACATTTCTGTTATTAAGACATATGTGATAGCATACTTATGAAAATGTGAATTGCTTTTGGTTAAAGTCCATGCACTAATAAGCTAAGTTGAATCTAACTGAGGTTGATATCTGTTGAGAGAGAAAAAGAAAGAAGAAAGCATAAAATGTTCTCCTACATTTACACTTTAACAGTATTGCAGAATGTGGTGGTTGCCTTTCACAAATCTGTCAGAATCAACTGGGATGATGGAATTACAGTTTTATTTGGAAACTGATCTATCTTATAGGTATGGTGGTTTCATTATTGAAAATGGAAAAAAATGCCTAGAAAGCTTTTCTTGACCATTGTTTATATTATTATTTATTATTTCATGCAATGGGTATTTTATTAAGATCAGCAGAATTCCAGGAATTGTGATGGATGTTGAGAGATCTAAGAATAAATCCAACACAAGTCTTATTCTTGAGGAGTAGAACATCCAGTAGTGGTGATAAAAATCCTTTTGTGAAGAACTAAATAGAAGATAGAGTTGTGGATGTCTCTGGTAGGCAGGGAGTGATAAAGCAAAGAGGGAGCTCTCAAGAGAGAGCTTAGCACTGTTAAAGTTAGGGGTGGAAATGGTGAAGGGGAAACATTTGCATCAAGAGTGTAAATACTACTGGTTTAAGATGCTGGTTTGAGGAGTAGCAGGGAGAATAAGGAATTTTGACTGTCCAGTGGTGTGTAGGTAGTGAAGGGCCATGTTGAAAACTCAAGTGAAATAAATTAGCTTGATAGAGACAAAAAGCACTAAAGATCTCTTATCTTCTAATGAACATGAACAATTAATTAGTACTTTAGTCATTTAAACACCAAGGAAGTATTAATATACCAGTGTTCACGTCCTGAGGCTGACATTAGCTTAGCATATGAAATTGAACTTATTCCTTTTTTGCTTCACATCTCAGCAAGGTTATTTATTTGGTCCTCCAGATCTTAATAAAAACAGAAGTTTAAAAACTTGTTTCATAAATATGCTCATTCTAGATAATCTTTAATCCAATTTGAAGTAGCATATACATATGCTACAATCGTTATATATAAGTATAAGTATATCAACTATTTATACACAGAGGGACACACATAAATCCTCATCAATCATTTTTAAATTTTACATTTGAGAATTGGAGAGTAATAACCCATATAATTATAGTTTTTAAAAGGTCTGCTTGGTTTGTGCGCACAGACATGACTATATCCCCATCCATCATTCCTACATTCTACATTTGAGAATTAAAGGACAAGAACCTATGTAATTATATGTTAAAAGAGATCTGTAGAGTTGAAAATAATTGTGACTCTCAGTATGTTGGGCTGATACTCTGAAATGATCCCTTATGTAAGTTTTCAGAGAGTCATTTTGAATGATTTTGTATGCATGCATATTGCAGATATATAGAACTGAAATGGATTTATCACCCTCATTCATAGTGATAAGACAATGAATTCTCAACTGGGTTCTGCCAAACACTAATCTTGTGGGTTTGTCTTTAGATCAATATGATTATGGCAGGATGGAGGTTTAGCACATAGGTGAAACATTACTGTGTGTGTTTATATAAGATATGATCAGAGAAGTCCTATAGACTGTTCAGTTGAGATTTGTTTTACTAAGAGTTTCCCAAATGTGTTTGGCCAGAGGACATGTTTACTTTGGAAAATATATCATTGGATGTTGAATGGGAAGATAAGTCCATATGAAGTAAGTGGCCACACAGAGGCCTTGTCTCCATAGGTATTTTGAGAAATCCAGTGCCCTAATAATTCATACCCAGTCTTTAATGAGAGTTCCTGAATTAAGCATACTATTTTCAAAGGTCTCATGGAATGTAAAATACTCCAAACCATGAAGCTATAAAATATCTCCTGTATTTCTTTTACTGTCATATTCTAAATCATTTCTAAGGTTTGCAAACATCTTCTGGTGCATACCCCAGTTTGAATATGGAGCATGTAGGTATGGTTCCCTCTGAATGCCATAGGCAAAGACCTCCAGTGTGCCACACTAGAGAGGCAGGCTTCACTCGTACCTAAATATTACCTGGTCCACTCATATCTTAACAGTGAAGTACCCCCATCAGTATGCTTCATAAATCTCTAGCCAATCTATAATCATCTCTATCATCTATTTATAGGCAATTAATGAGAAAACAGCAAAAAAATATTTCTCTAAACAGCTATATAAAATTATATGGTTAAACTATATTATCTTTTATAGGGTAAAAATAGTTACAATTAGATGCAAAAACTTTCAGAATTCATCCTCACAGCTAGTAAAAGCTGTGCAAGTTTCCAGGTATCCCCAACCCTGAAATTTGAGAGAAATTATATGCACAAGCTCAGAGGAGACACTGAAACTCTTATAGGTAACTGCTCAGAATACCATGTTTCTACACACTCCACACTGTGGCTACTACCCTTTAGGAAAAACACACTGATTTTAAATGCCTATGTATACCTTACAGATTTAAAAAGTCATATTACATAACTTTGCATAGCTGTTCATTTTCTTTCAAAAATTAGTATCAAACATGTCAATAGCTAATGATTGATAAAATTTAAAGGCACTTTAACATTTAGCCCAACTTCAGTTACATGGAGTTTATTATATCTGTAAAGGATACTTTTGAAGATTTAAGCCCTTCTGTTGCCCCATTATTATCACCCCACTTTTCCAAAAGCTTTATGAAAAACATATCTCTTTAGGCAGCAAATTGACATCCTGATCAATCTCAGGATGAAATAAAAGCAGAAAGCATCCTTTTTTTCCTAAATTTGTGGGACTTCAAAATAAGCCTAATGTTATAAAAGCAAGACCTTTTAAAGGAAATTAAGCTACATTTTGTAAGCAACAACAACCCAAAGGTCCTATTAACAAACCCAGGTCAAATATGTGGCACACAAAAAGGACCTAGTAAATCCAGAATAAGTTTCTGAAGGAGAAAAGATTTCATCAGAATGTCAGCAAATCAGGAAGATGCCAATGTCTGGAAAGCACTATTATCATTCAGCAAAGACTTGGCTACCTTTTGTCCTTAGGCAAAGGGGGAAAGATAGAGGATTTAGGTAAGGAACTGTGTGATAACTAGAGACCACTTAGTATGTGGCTAATAATCTGGAATGGAATGGGATGTGAAACTATGTTTATTCTTTTTACCATTGTACATCTTAAAAAGTATCTTAGTTACTAGTATCTTGACATCTTTAATCTTGAAAGGAAAGAGAAGAGATTGGGGAACTTTTTAATGTAAATATGTTCATGTGTAAAGTTAAGCAGACAGCATCTGAACAAGAAAAGGTTAAGGTAACAAAGGAAACATGGTATCATATGATATGACAGAGAAGTTAAGATTTTCAGCCTGTTTTAGTCACTGTTGGGCATTTGAAGCACCAAATGAAGAGTCAGTATTTTCAGCAAGAGTGGCCTCCAAGTCTTTGAAAAGTAACCTAGGCAATTTTTACCACCATGACTCATAAAGCAGAGGTATTATCCACATTAAATCTACTGGGACACTAATAGTATATTACTATGTTTCATCTATAGAATTAATGATGTTGAAAGTCAACAAAAGGCAAACAAAGATAGTTTATTTAGCTTTTCCTAGGTTATAATAGGGCCTGATCCACATCCTAGTTTCTTGTTGTGCTGGTTAGTGTTTTCTGTACAGACAGAAATGGACAGTTCCATGTACTGTTATTCAAATGAGTCATTTTGAAATTCATCAGTTACACCAAGGATTATATTTTGACATTGCCATTCTGTTATCTTCTCTTTCAAAATTGCATTTTATTTATTTGTGTATATTTTTGCCTACATGATCTTATGTGCAAGAACATGTACCTGTGCAAGCATATAGCAGAAGAGTACATTGGATCCTATGGAGCTGTAGTTACAGACACTTGTGGGATGCTTGGCTTCTTACATGAGTGCTGGAACTCCACTTCTCATGACTGTGCAGCAAACACTCATAACCATAGAGCTATCTCTCCAGACGCCATTTAGTGATCGTTGAGAAAATCATCAAAAATCCAGAGTCACATAGCTGATCTGTTAAAAACTCAGGCAAGCCACATACCCTTGTTCTTTTAACAAATGTTAATTATGTACCTTATCATATGCCTAACACAATTTCTAGAGGGATGAGTCAGACAAGATCATGGCCTAGGCAATCCTCACAGTCTGGTAGGGAAATTTGCAAATCATTCCTCTGAAATGTAAACAGGTTGAGTCTGTGACTGAAGTTCATACAGCATCCTGTGGGTACACATGAAGGACTAAGCAATTGCTTGGAAGCAGCTCTCCGTGTCGCAGCAGGAGTCCCCTGCTAAACTGTGGGAGTACAAGCCATTCAAGAGAGCAGAATAACACTTTCAAAAGGCACTAAAAGAAGAAAGCAGGTGCTGTGCTGTCAGCAATGTATGCTACTCAGAGGCTGCTTAGGAGAGAGGCCATTTTTTAGAGTGGCAGAAAATAACATTTGTGAGTTAGAGGAAAGAAAGAAATGAGTAGTAACAAATGCCAAGGTACTGAAATCCCAAAATATGCATTCTACATTTGATGTGTAAGTGGAGAACAATGAAACGTGGATAAAACTAAGAAGGTTTGGAAGAGATTTATTTTACTTTACAAAGTGATAGGTTAAAGTTAAGGTGTGGTTATAAGGTCCTCCTTTTAAATGGCTTCCAAAGCATAGACTTCAAATCTGGTTGTATCTGACTAATCTTTCTCTGAGGACTTTTGGGTAAATAGCAACTCACATAGAAGTTCTTTAAGCATCTGATCCCTTGTAACTTCACGCATTCTTGATTGATAATTTATTGACTTCCACACATTTTCTTTAAGATTGCTCAAATATATTTTAGTCATTACATATGACAATATCATTTTAGCTATAGAAAATAATTTTTCCATAGGCATAATTTTTCTTCTTAATAAATTTTTATCCAAAAAAACAGCATAAGCATAGTCAGGTTATTTTTATTCCTATGGAAATGATGCATGTCTCTATGATAATACAAAGATCCAAAGACTAAATAAGTGTGTTCAAAGTTAAAAGCTTGTAGCAATAACTTATTATGTTGTTGACTATTTTTTGCAGGACTGAGAACTATAGACATGAGTCATTTTAACCAGAAACTAAACCAGGAAACAGATAGTTTCTGCTTCCTTAAAATTGTGGCCTAACCTAATAACAGTTATCCAGAAAGCCCACATTTGGAGAAAACAAAATTGATCTTCCCCAAGAAAGCATTTTCATTTGTAGAATATACAACAGTGGCTGACTGCATGCCATTACAATCCAATGTTCACATGTAATATATGTTTATATGGATGGTGACATAATCTAAGAGAATTTTGCTGGGGAGGAGGAAAGAAAAGACGGCCATGACTAAATGAAATTTTCAGTTTTTGGGTATGTGTAGGGTGTGGGTCTGGATGTGTTTGTGTGTGGATGTAGGTGTGTATATGTTATGCATACTTACATGCATGTAAGTTCATACATGTAAGAGTAAGAATGTGCATGTGTGTGCAGGGGCAGGTGGGGGCAGAAGTTGACATTGTGTATTTTCCTCAATCATTCTCTACCTTATATATTAATGCAGCATTTCTCATTTGAACTCAGAGCTTGCTGATCTGACTTTTCTAGCTAGCCAGCTTGCCATGGGGACGTCTGTCCCCACCTCCTAAGCACTGGGATTATAGACAAGCTTCTATACCTACCTGGCTGTCACATTGGCGTTAGGGAGCCCAACTCTAATGCTCACAATTATGTAGAAAATGTTTATTAATCTCCCAACCCCTGAACTATTACTCTCAGTTCTTGCCTCTCAACAAAGTTTTAAGAAATTTTGTTTTTTTGTATACCATATACTTAAACGTAGGTTCCATATGCTTTGAAGAATATTCCAGGAAAATTGGATGGGTTTCTTAGCTAATCTTTGAGCAGGTTCATAATGTATGTGACAATACCCCTACATGAAAGCATTATGAGGTACACCTGTGGCAGGCATAGATTCATTCCAATTGTTTCCAGGTTTGCATTGTCAAACACTACAGCATAAGTTCCTGAGAATCTATGAGTAACTGTATATATAGAAATGTGTCTTATACATCTCTTTTCTACTACCTTGAGATGTGTTTTACTTCCAACATAAATTAGGTTGAAATTGAACTTACTTACACAGTGATGCAGCATTCCAAACATGCAGTTTATTAGTGTGTGGTACTTACAAAATGATGCAAGGGTAGTTAATAAGCAAATTAGACCTGTTAATGAACATATTTTGTGTATATGGATGCCAATATATACTTCATTCACACACTGTACTCATAAGTAGTTTAACAACCTATCTAATTTCAAGAAGGTATTTAACATGAGCAGAACAAGTTTGTAGAGAAGAACACTTTAAAAAGTAAGAGAACTATCACTTGTAAATCCTGCAGAATGATCTGCTTACATAGTGACATGAATATGGTGTAATATGTTTTCAATTAACACCCAAATGAGAGCTGTTCTGCAATGACCGGGCAGAGAGCAGTTGAGCGCTCCCTGCTGTGATACTGTTGTGTACAGATCCTGCTGAGGGAGCATCAAGGAAAGTACAATGAAAACCATGTCTGATAATTTTCTGCTGGCCTTTGATTATAGCTAGCAGAATTTAGAATGTGATTTTTAACATCTGAAAACTAGTTTAAGATCGTGAATCAGAACAATGGATATTAGAATGTATGATCATTGTGAGCAATGTGGTCGTTAGCTCAGAGTAAGATCGATTCACTCCTTTTGCAAGAGAGAATACCTAAAAAGGGAGTTTTCTACGGGAATTGAGCTTGAGTAACATTGCTAAAATCCCTCCAACATAAATGGTCCTAGATAACTAGCTGTTTTGAAAAATATCACAATCAAAATAAATCTGAAAATTTATTTGTGTTTACGGTCTCGAGGAAGACATGTCTGTAATGGTAAGAAAGGCCTGACAGGAGGAAATGGAAACTAACAGATCGGATCTTCACTGCATAAGAGAAGCAGAAAAAGCAAATGAAAGTGGGGCAAGATATCAAGTCTTTAAGCATGACAGTAGTGGCACATTCCTACCACAACACTCCTGTCCTGAAAGTTCCAAAAGCTACACAAACAGGACCACCAGCTAGAGACATAGTGTTCAAATGTGTGTATCTGTGGGAGAGGTTTCTCATTTAAACCTCAATATTGTCATTCTGCAAGAATGCAAGCTGCATACAAGTAAGTACTTTTAATTACTGCTGTAACCATTTTAGGTGATTCTTTTGCTCTGCCCCATTTTGGATGGGGGTTACATATGGGCAGTTTCAGTTTTGCTTGAGATCATTACGTATTTCCAAGAGTGCAAAAGCAAATTCTTTATTTATATATAGAAAAAGAAAGTTTGTGTGTGTTTATGGCTTAAGAAGGATAGGGTTATCGTGGTAGAAACAGCATGGCAGCAGGTGGCAGGCATGGAGCTGGAGCTGCTGAAAATTCAAAGTTCACATCTCATCCATGAATGTGAAGAGAGAAAACTAACTGGGAGTGGGGTGAGGCATTATGCCTTCAAAGCCTGTCTCTTGTGCCATATTTCATCCAGCATCTCCTAGGTCTCTTCAAATATTGTCACCATCTGGGGACCAAGTATTCAAATACTTGAGACCAGAGGGACATTTCTCACTCAAGCCAGTACATAACCAATTTTATGTGCATATCCCACTATCTAACCAAAGATATAGATGTGTGTGTGTGTGTATGTATACACATATATACAAACATACATACACACACATATATGTGATATATCACATGTATGTATATTATTCAATTTCCATTTCCCCTACAGGTCTTTGTTTTTTGATACTTTATTTACATTTCAAATGTTTTCCCCTTTCCAGGTCTCCCCTTTGGAAACCCCCTATACCATACCCCCTGTCCCTGCCTCTATGAGGGTATTCACCCATCTACCCACCCACTCCCATCTTACCTCCCTGGCATTCTCCTATACTGGGGCATCTAACACCCTCAGGCCCAAGGGCCTCTCCTCCCCCTAATGGACAACAAGGCCCTCCTCTGCCACATATGTGGCCAGCACCATGGGTCCCTCCATGTGTATTCTTTGGTTGGTGGTCCAGTCACCGGGTGCTCCAGGGGGTCAGGCCAGTTGACACTGTTGCTCCCTTTATGGGGCTGCAAACACCATCAACTCCTTCAGTCCCTTCTCCAACTCCTCCATCCAGGACCCCACACTCAGTGCAATGGTTTCTGTGAATTGAATCATGGGTATTCCGAACTTTTGGACTAATATCCACTTATTAGTGAGTACATACCATGTTTGTTCTTATGTGGGTTAAGAAAACAAAAAAGAAACCATGAAAATATAAATGACAGGTGATAGTTCCTATTTTTCTTTTTTTTTGACATGCAATTTTTTTTTGCCATCTTTATGCTTAGAAATGAATAGGGTTGGACATGAAGCAATGAGGCCAGCACAAACGCTTGTGCTTCCCTCTGGGAGTCGAGGAGTCTGAGAGCTATTCCCTCTTTCGTACTCTTTCCTGTCACAATGCACCATCAAAGTGGGAAGAGAGATACCATACTCTTTTCTTTGACTGATAGTCACAGAAATTGTATAACTCCAAAATAATCAGGGCAAATGAAGTTGCTATTAATCCATACTTGACACAGTAGGTCATAGATATTTCTAGTTATGTGAGTTTAAGAAATAACTCTGTAGAATTATGTGACTAAACAAGATTTCTTTCATTTTTCTTGAATATGCAAGCAATTCAAACCATTAGTAATATTTCAATGGTGGGGTAAAAATGTGCTCACTTAATATACTAAGTGTACAAAGGATACTAAAAAAGCAATACTGTGTTTCAGAAAGTAAAACTCCCACAAAGTAAATTTTGCTCCATACAGCAAATTTTAGAGTTGGATTGCCGGATTTCTTCCCTCAAGGATTGTCCCTATGCTTGCAATAATGAAAGCTGATTTTATTGGAAAATCACCTCTGGGCGAGGAGCGTAACTCCAGAGGAAACTTTACATAGGGATGAACTCCTGTTTGGTGACAATAGCATACTATCCAGGCCAGCATTTTTTGAGTTTGCAATCTCTCTGTTCATTCAGGCAGCTCATTCATTAGCATTCCTTCAAGCAGGGTGTAAAAACTAGTCACATTAGGAAAATTTACTTTGAATTATTTGGAGGACTTATGGTCTAGTAAGTCAACAATCAAAGTATGATTCTAAAAATGCACATTAAATATTTTATTATAATAATAGGGCTCACTGTAACTTTTACTTCAAATGCTAGCATAAAACTGTTTTGCATAATGACCTACTTCTCTAAATAATTTCAAATGACAGGAGGAAATTATGGTAAAAGTCCAAGAGAGGATAGAATGAATGGCCATATCTAGTAACGAAGCCCTCACTCTAATGTAGGCATGGCTCATCCATCAATCATTGTCTATCCTTTGGGATTTGCTTCATACTGGTTTTGGTTTTGAGACCAGGCTTTCTATATAGCCCAGGTTGGATAAAAAATGTGATTTTCCAGACTTAGTCTCCTTAATGCTGATGCTACCAAGCTAGTGCTGGTGCCACCAAGTCCAGCTTATATGGGAGTTTTTATTACAAAAGGTATCCAGAGTCTTCATGGTGGTGCTGTGCATCATCTCTCCCCAAGATACGCAAATTAAGTTTACTTCACCTCTGAAAATCCAGATGTAAACATAAAATATCTAAAGCGAATATACTGAGCTTCTTGGAGGAGAGGGAGGAAGAGAAGGAGGAAAATGATAAAGATGCTTGACATCAAGAGGGATTCTGATAATCTATGGGTGACATTAGCTCTAGCAGCCAAAGAACAGATAGTCAAAAGATGATTCATTCTACAAGCTTGGGAGAATCATCTCCCAAGTGACCCAGAAGGCATAGTTTTCTGGATAAGACCTAAAAACACTGAGAAACTCATAGAAACATAAATTGAATCTAGTCCTTGAGCTTCTCACATAACACAGGAGGAGGGAAAAAAAACCCATTGAATTCCTGCTAAAAAGACTCTCTGCTTAGGACATTTGGAGCATAAGAAAATATGCTCAGAGACAATGGGACTGAGGCCTACTTCTAGGGTTGTAGCAGTTCATGTGTTGATGTAAAAGACACAATGCCAGTCTATGGTGAGTGGGTTGTCCTCTTATATTATGAATTTCATGGCTAGGTTACTAATATTATTTATTTTAGTCGAAAGAGAATAAATACCAATTCCCAAGATCTAGCAGTCACAAGATTTTATCTACTTATATAAGTGACATATGGCTTAATAATTGGGTTGCAATCAATCAAGAAGCTACCTCATGAAATATCACTATAGCTCAGTCCCCAGGGGGCATAACACAGATGATTAGATATATTGAGTTCTTTGTATCATTTGAAGAAAGAAAACTCTCATACACATTGGTGGTAGCTTCTTCTCACTTCATTTCAATTTTCAATAAGCAGTGTCACTCTATGTAACAGTTTCTTCATAATGAAACTTCATGTCACATTGAATTTGTCTTTCCAGTGAAAGCATAATGTGGGACACTCAGAAACATGATCCTATAAATCAATTTTCTTCTAACAATCATACATACATACAGTTCTTTCAAGTAAGAATAATATTGTCAAAGAGTAAGTAATAAAGGCAAAATAGTTGTATTTGAAAATTTGTGGTTTTGTCTGTAATGTTAGACAAGTCTATGGAAAGAAATTCTCTGGTTAATCAATGTAATTTGATTAATGGAGATACCACATGTAGAGAGAATGCTTTTTAAGGAAATGAAAGATACCAAATTCCCTTAGCATGAAACAATGTGATGCATATTCTAATCCCTTTCATAATCAAGTAGACCAAACAAGATTACCAATGTGATGATGAGTTCTCATTATGCTATTTGTACAAAATATTAGGTGCTTAACATTTCTAAGGACTTAAACACAATCATGCTAAGCCTAATTCTTACAAGTATCCAGTTGTGTTCCTTGATTTCATAGGTAGGTATTAAACTGCCCTTTTGGTAATTTACCCACATGAAAATAATTTAATCAGGAGGGTTTTTCAACATACTTTTGAGATCAGAACTTCTCTAAGGCTTTTTACTAGTATACATTACAGAGATGGAGGTTCGTTGATCCTTAAAACTCTTGTGTGATGAAATCTAGGAACCCTAAAGCTGCTTGACTGAAAATTGTCTTGTTTATTTAGCCTGCTATAATACTCCACCCCTGCCCTATGCATAGAGAGTTAGGAAATAAAATTATATATTTCAGCAATGTGTATCAGTATTTATTTTGTTAAGATTAAAATTTTGTTAAGGAAGATAAAGGACTCAGACAATACTAATCATGGTTACCTTTTCATTCAGTGAATTTTATTAGTTAATTCAGCTTTATAGACAGTATGATCCATGAAAAATGTTTTGAAGTATGTCAGTAGTGAAGAAATATCTTTTAGAAGATAAAACAAATGTATGTGCTCACATGTATGTGAGCCTGTGTGTGTGTTTGCGTGTGTGTATGTGCGTGAGTGCGTGCTTCTGTGTTGCTGTATGTGTGTGTCTATGTGTATATCTGTGTGTTTATGGTAGTGTTGTGCCAGGAAGCATTCGTGAGCGCCAAAAGACCACCAAGAAGCCAATTCTGATGCAATAGCATTAGGGGCTCTGTACTCAAGTTGGAGCTTGGTCACCCCACCAACCCTGAGACAGCAGGAAGATGGAGCCCTGAGCCTAGTTTCAGGCAAGGATTTATAGAGACAAGAGGGGACCATCTAGCCTGGTATACATCTGATTGGGGGGGGCATTATGTCCTTTAATATAATTGGCTGGTTCTGGGAGCCAAACCATAAAGCGAACTTCTGTTTTCCTACTGATTGCTGGTTATTAAGAAGCAAAGTGCCAGAGGCAGGCTTGTGACCTGGGGGTGCAGATTTGTTGGGGAATAACCTGGAAACTGCTGCTAGATACAGGTTTTGTTGGGATCTAACCTGGAAACTGGTAGAAATAGGTCTTATGGGGGATAGCCTAGAAACTGGTCCTAGGTACCGGCCTGTTAGTTAACTTGAGTTCAACCTTAGGTCAGGTTCTTTAAGATGAAGTCTGAACCCAAAAGATTTGTCTCTCAGTAGATAGTCATTAAATAAGTATGGGAAATTCTTTATCTGAAAGTTTACCCATAGGTTGATTTTTGAACCCTAACATGCTATTAATGTACACTACACATCTCTAAGAAGAAAAACAACTGTTGATTGTGGTATCTCATAAGCCATTTGACCATAAAAACTTCATGCCTATGACATATCAGAATCTACTTTGAGATATACAAGAATAAACAGTGGTAAACTGTGTAAGTGATTTCAAGTCACCAGTGTGTTCAGTTAAAAAAAACATGTTCTTATATGACTCTATCTGTCCTTACCAGAAAGACACATTTCTTTAGCTAGTCTGCTTTTGGCATATGGATGCTCTGGGACACATAATAGAAGGTTCACCAGCTTACCAAATGAACAGCTATACTAGATAATGGTCCAGAAAAGAGAGTCATTAAAACATAGTTTCACTATAAGTAGGTAAAGTGAGCTTAAAAGTGAAGCATTATGGTTTAGTTAGGCGAATACATTAGTATTAAAGATTCTGTAGATTTTATCCCTGTAGACACCCTGTAATGTCTATCCTTCTCTCAAAAATTTGTTCATGACAAACATCTACAGCTTAACTCAGATAAAATTCACATGCCATATGATTCACAGATGTGAAATATATAATTCAATAGCACATAATAAATTTACTAATTCTAGCAACAATCTCAATTGTTTTAAAACATCTTCATCATCCCCAGAGGGAACAGTTCAGTTATCGAATAGTCTAATAGTCTTCTGTAACATGCTCAGACTATTAATATACTTGCTATCTGCATGGACTTGCCTTTGCTGGAAGGCAAGACACAGAATGTGTCTTATGTTATATGTAGTGCATGCCTTCTTTTGCTTGGCAAGATCTTTTCTGTGTTTTAGCATGAGTGATAAATACTAGTTAGTTCTATAAGGGGATATCAAGGGGCAGGAGGCAGCTTTGCTTCAGTATATCTCAACTGTATAGCTACAAAGAATTTGATATCACTTTAAGCATATTGAAAAATATTGAAATAAAAGTAAATGCTAACTTGATATATTTTGATGCTTAAAATAACTATATATTATATGGCTCATTGTCAAAAGCATTCAATGTATTTTATCATATCTTAGTAAGGTGGTGTTAAGTGTGAATGGTGTTTTTTCATTTTTTGACAGTTCTACCTACTTGGAAAATATGGGGAAGGGGGTTGGCTATCATACCACATATCTAAGGCTTCAAACTCCATGTTCTTACATCTTGGCAGCTTCCTATAATTTTACAAAATATTTTAATATGGCAAAGTCACTTCAATTACATAGTCATTATAAGTTTTGCCAAGGTTGAATATGGATCGTTTTGTGTTCATTAGAGCACAAAATTAGAATTTTCATTGCAGTAACTGTAAACACTGTTGGCTCAAAGGATTCGGGCAATTTCTCATAAAATCTTGCATAACTGATAATGGATATTTCTCCGTTTTCCAGAATATTTTAATTTTTGGAAGCTACTTTCTGTTTCCCCAACATTTGTGTATTTCTTTTGGCCCAGAAGATGAATCAGTGATTCTTTTTCAAAATGATAGTATTGCACATAGTGCATGACTAGTGGGCACAGATAGCACCTTCCCCAGAGCCAGGAGGAAAATAAAGGATTGCTTCATTTTCTCAGTTTTAGCCAGCCCAAAGTTTGGCAGTTAGACCTGAACATGTCTGGAAAACCCATCTGGCACACCTCCATCTGTTCTCACATTTGCCAATCAGGATTTATCAAAAATCAATGGCTCAAAACCATGAAGCTCTTGAGAGGTGCTAATTTGTGGCTAAAAACGAATTCAAATTCAGCACCATTTGGTCCTCATGGAGCATGGTTTAGTTTTTGGAAATACAATGAATCTGTTTCATCTTGATCTCTCTTATCTTCTCTGTTAAAGGCAAAAACATGGAAATGATCTCATGTCTAAGGAATTTCTTTTTCCTATATTTTCATTCTCAGACATTAGAATGATTTCGCCAAGAGGTTTTTGATACCCCAGTGCTGTTTATTAACAGGCACTCACACATCCCTGTTCTCTTCCCAATTATCAAGATATCCTCAGCAAAACAAAGACATTTAATTCTGTTTCCCACCTATCATCCCTTTTCTCCAACCTTCTGCCTGACACTCAAAGTCAATCACCAGTGACAAATCCCTCCAACCCCCATCCCTCCCAGCCAGCAAAGAGGAAATGGCATTCATTATTCATTTCTCAATGCTTTCTCTTTGCCAAAGTATATCCTCTTGTTTCCAACTCAGAGCAGCTCATTGGCTTGCAGGGATTCAACAGCCATGAGCGGAAGAACATATTCATTATGGGAAGCACAGATTTCACTGACAGATTTTTGAAAATAAAACAAGCAATTGGTTGGCATTGTTCAGGCATTAATGTCCTGTGCTGTGTTCATTGTTACACAGGTACCACATATAATGTACATAAACATTTCTAAGATAATAAAGCACATTGATGATTCATATACCCAAACCTATGTGGAACATAGGCCACAAATCCAAGTTTATTAAGATGAGTTGAATCTGTACTATCATAATCTGTATTGGAGAGGCAGAATTCTATTTTAATACGATTACACTATTTCTACCAAAATTTATAAATTTAGATTTAAAGAAAATTTATATTTAATAAGCCTGGCACAAGGAATTTAACTCTTGAAATTAGTAAAAGATGGTTTCTGCCAATAAAATCATCCCATAGTGTTATCTCTAGAGTCAGCTTTACAGTGTGAGTTCTAAATGTATTAAACTCAAGTACTATTTTCAGAAATACAAAACTATAAGCATAGCAAATGATATCTAGCTTACTAGTAAGTAAAACTAAACATATCTCAGACAAAGTAAGAGCATGTGTGAAAATCAAAGTATATATTAGCATAGTTAAATGGTGTTTCATAGACAAAGCATAGAGGATTGAAAAGACACTTCGACTACTAAGAAAACACATAGTTGTTTGCCATGTCATATGAATATAATCTTTGCTTTGGCAACATTGTGTTCCCTGTAATGGAATCCACAGTGCGCCAAATACACCAACAGAAGCTTGAATCATTCCAAACCCGAACAAACTTATCTGATTGCATATGTTCATTGGTCTAGTGTGTAACTGGATCCCAGTAGAAGGAACACACCATAATTGGTATAGGAAAAGTGGTTGGAGGACGCCTCTTATGGATGTGTAACATTTTTGGAAAATAATTCATCAAAATGGAGTTAAAGCATAGACCTTGGTAATTGATAGCAAATATGTGAGACCAAACTATATTTCAGACATATGCAAATGACTAGGAGTTGAAGTCTTGCTCTGAATTCTTGTATGTTGGAAACATAGTTCCCCAGATGGTGGATCTAGTCATTAGGTCATTTAACCATGAAGGCTCTGATATAATCAGAGGGTTAATCCATTCATGGAATTACATCTTGATAGTTATTTAAAGGATATAGGGCATTGTTAAAGGAAGTAGGTCACCAGAAACTCGTTAGAAACATGCCTTTTAAGTTGTGCCTGGCTCCTTCCTGGCCCCTCACTCTTTACAGGATGCTGTAGAATGAACAGCCTTCTTCAGTCATTCACTTCCAACATGCAATCTCAGCATCGCCAAGGACCCACAGCCTTGGAGCAGCTGACTAACCACTGAATAAATCTTTCCTTCTTGAAGTTGTTCTTTTCTGGTATTTGGTCAGGGTTATAGAAAACTAACAATTGAAACTACCAAATTATGTTTAAAAAGTAAGTGAATTTAATATTGATGTTGGATGGCCTTCAACTCTTTTTAGAATTGCCCATGGAAGAACAACTATGGGACTCAAACTACACAAATTTCGTATTACATGTGCTTTGATTTGTGTCAAGAACTTAATTTCTAAATATAGTGATTAAATTTTCCAGGTAACAAAAGGAAAATACTATGAGAGTAGAATTTGTAGAAAATCTATCCATCCTTTCCTTCTTTTTCCTCTACCCTCCCCACCTTTAGCAGACACCAATCTTCTGGCATGAAAAATGAATCTGATTATTTGAGAGATTAATGGTTTTATATCTCTCTACTAGATGAACAGTACTTCAATTTATAGAACAGAGGTAAGTCAGCCAATTAGTATTACCACAAAGGAAAGTATTCCGCATTACTTGATATAATAAATGGAAATGTGTGTCATTTCTACTCTTCCAAATGCTTTAAGAGATGCCAAAATATAGAAGCCAGTGAATACCTAGAGGAGTATTAGAACTGATGAGGTATAGAAAGGAAGCCATTCAGATACAGAGATGCTTCTGTTTCCATGTAGATTCCAAACCAGCATAATCATTTTA
Organism: Uromys caudimaculatus; assembly: GCA_028551405.1. Classification (NCBI taxonomy): domain Eukaryota; kingdom Metazoa; phylum Chordata; class Mammalia; order Rodentia; family Muridae; genus Uromys; species Uromys caudimaculatus. Next base: position 109,646,803 of record CM052722.1, read on the forward strand.
AATTCCAAAATCAAGCCAGCAACCTGAACAAATCTTGCTGATTCTAACAATATTTTGTAACAACTGCTCTCACTGTTTCAGATAAGTTTTAATGTCAGTGTTCTACCTCTATCTCAAAAATTTCCAGAAGATTCATGGAAGCCCAATATATCTAAACATTATGTCCAATTCTATACAATAAGTCTATGTATATAACAAGACAAGACAAGTTCACACACGTATACATCTAACCACCCCATTACGCAGTGATAAAAAGTAGGCCTGTATGATTTTAAATTAAATTATTTCCAGATTTTGTTTTAAGAGCAGCTGTGCCATTTGCCCCATTCATTCCTGAATCAAAATAAGGGGGACATTGCATGAGCTTTCAGGATCCATGTGGCTCTATTTATGTCTGATCGATGAGTCTTCATCCACTAATGTACAGCATTCTGTCAGTAGGAGAAATTTGAGAACATTTGTTATTTAATCCCAAACCTTAAAGAAATAGTGTGTATTTGGAAAATGTTTTTTTAATCAGAAAATGTAATTTGAGCTTCTAAACCAGCATATCAAGATTCATTGCCTAGCACAAAGGAATTAATATTTGTTTTAATGAATGACTATAATAAACAAACAAACAAACAAACCTCAACTTCCAGGATAGTAACTCCATCGTACATTACACACACATCAGTAGATGAGGTCTCTCAAGCAGTTACCTACATAGCATAATACTGGGCATTCATCCTGAACTCAGGAGCCCAGGACCATTGTAAGGCTTTCAAAGAACCCAGATCACAAAAGGCATAGGATAAAGTTCTCAGATTTTACCAGCTCTGATACTTTATCAGTGCTAGTTGGGCCAAGTTTGGTTCACCTCTATTTGCCTCCATTTTCTCAGATGTGACATGAGGCTTATGGTACAATACACCTCATAGTATTATGGTGGATGTTAGATATGTTGACCTATATAATGCACTTCAAACAGTATAGCTATGGGTGTTTTCTGGGATGTTGATTTTCATGGTGGATAGTCTACAGTTTGTTAAATGGCCAACACTCCAGACATGGTAGACCACCTGGGTTTGAAAACCAGTTAGATTTTAGCCTTGAATAATCTTTTATTATCCTTAGTTTCCTTATTTGAAAAGAGGGATAATGTTTTGTATAATTGTTTTGTGGCTTATCAATAAATATTAAATTACTTTTTGTATGTATACACTCTTGTGTGTGGTAATTTCTGGATAAATATCTATTGAGTCTGCTGTATGAAGGTCTTTAGAGTGAATGCAAAAAAGGCCAGCCGCCTTTCTGTGGCAACGACGCTCCTGTTACTTTCTGTCTGATCTTGCGACTCTGCTCTTACCCATGTATTGTTCATTATATCAAGCTTAAGTCCATGGGGGGAGAGAGAGACATCAAGGCTGAACCAGACTCCATTTTAGTTCTAAGCTTGCTGTATTATAAAAGAAAACAACACAGTATGTGTTGGTGCCTTTGCCCAAAACAACCTTGCCACATCAAAGCCTCACAGTTCCATGCTATTTTTTCTGATGAGATAAAAGGGATGAGTAGAAATTCTTATACTCTACATCATACCAGTCTCAGCGAGCTCCCTATCAATGAAAGGTGTCAGCTGGTGGTTCAATTTAGGAGGGAGACCCTCCCACCCCAATCAGGTTGATTTCACCCTTCAAAGCAGAAAAGGAAGTTGTCACTCTTATTGAGGATCTATAGGAAATCAATTTCATTGCTCAGCAGAGATAGAAGTAGCCATCAATGATAATGATGATTTCTAAATGAAGACATAGTACATGAAGCACGCAGAGTAGAAGTAGAATTTGCAAATCCTAATTGTATAGTATATTCATTAAAGTCCATCTTGCTTGGTGCTCACAGTAATGCACAAATTCCCACTTCATGGTACGACAAATTGCAATGATCTCTTCATTTTCCCAAGGACTAAACCTTGCATACCACTTCAATCCATATTTATTGATTTTTATTGCTTAAATGGAAGCAAATGTGTAGATTTAATATTGTGACCTATTAGAATAAAAGTGTCAATGTCACATTCACATGAAAAACAAAGTGTATGTATTCTCCCCGATGAGCTAATTGAAAAGCGCACAAAGCATTCAGCTGATATCCTATGCACAGCCATTCTTTCCCAGATATTTTAAGATTCTCTAACCCTGAGATACTAATACCTCGTTTTCTCTAGTGATTGTGTTTGAGTATTTATAAATTTGAATAATTTGTTTAACTTTTTGAATAATGCTAGCATTTTGTAGGAATGAGAATCTTTTCATTATATACAGAGAACTAATATAGATTCTAAATAAAAGTTGGGACCTTGAACGTGAACATTATAGGAAATTCCTCAAAACAAGGAAATATGGTAGAGACAAGGTACAAGGCAGGAGGTATTCCTTGGAGAAATCTGACAGAGGCAAAAATGATGCCCTCACAATTTCCCATTTAAACAAATAAGCCTTCTACAATAGCCCATTCCTCCGAGTCTTTCATTTTTTTCCTCATCTTCATATTTTTTTCTCTTTCATATTCCTGCCACTCTACTTCCTATTTCTGCATAGTTTTCTTTTCTCTTTCCTTTTCTTCTACCTTACATTATCACTGTAAAGATCAAAGATCAAACAACCAAGTTCTCTTTCTGTAGTCTGCAGAATGAAAGTAGAGTCTGAACTGGAAAGATTAAGTGACTGCCAACTACTCTGTTCCACTTGGTTTTCATGTTGAACACTAAACAACAGTTCAGTCACCAGAAAACTTGTATCTGGAAATCCAAATTCCAGCTGCATGTTGACTTCTCTCTCATGGAACATCATGAAAAGTGTTTGTAGCAAAAGCACTACCTAAGTACCTACTTTCAGAAATGGAACAAGTGGGAATATTAAACATTAGAATTCGAACATGCTAGATTATGCAGTATTATATTGTATGATATTTATAATAGCTTTATACTTTCACTAGTAACCTGTACTTCATTAGAGTTGAGCAATGTTGGGACAGCAGGACAAACTGTCATTTTTCAGTAGTATTTTAATATGATGAATTTCTGAAATAAATGTAAAGATGATGAGGAATTCTTATTGTAGTCTTAAACACAAAAATTGATGTCCAACATGCTGTCATGGAAGCTTGAGCTCTGTTTTTCATAAGCTTCTCACTCTGCTCATATGCAATACTGTACCTTAAATATAAACCTATCATCAGGTTTAGCAAATCAATACCATAAGTGTGAAATTGTCCCCAGAACTCTACACAAGGGTATTTCACAGTAAAAGCAATTGAAAAAGAAGCTGCAATGGAATATCTTATGAGATAGCCATTTAGATCACAAAAGGGCCATAAAAGTCACAAGTTGTTTGTGTGAAGCAAGGTTCATAATATAACCATACAGGACTTACTGGGAAGAAGGAGGAAAATTGCCAACCAATTTGCAGTTATAGCTTTTTCTGTCAATTCTATTGGGATTTAAAACTTGTAAAAGGTAGAAACTTCTGCCACATCACATCATATAGAGAGACTGTGATAACTATAATCATAACAGCCAAACAAATACCAATTTTTGAGGGCAACAAACTCTTTATTAACTCTGAACAATTAGTGCTTCTTTGATTCACTCAGCCATTTGTCAGTAACAATTTTGGACATCAATCCAGGATGCTTCTTTTCTACCTTTCAAAAGAATTTTGTGAATGACAGATGAATTGTTATAAAATTGAATAAACAAAAGAGTGACACTGCTTTCAGGTTCTAATACAGACTCCAAAATGTCACACAGAAGCAGGCCCTACTTGGTATCCCATGCTGTCAGGCAAGGTCTTCATCCCTTATTTCATGATCTACAGACCTAGGCAGCCTTCAGAGAATAATAGTAGTAATAATGTCGATCTATATTGAGGGCCTGCTGGGCACCACAAATTCAGGTCCATCATCACTAATTGGTTTAGCAGCTGTTTAAGAATTCATTATCTTCTTACATAACAGGCTACTGAGCTCAGAAAGGTTACTTATTAGCAGTTTAGAATCAAACTCACAGTAGCATGGTTATTCTATCTAGGTTCTTTCCAGGCTCTTCCAATTTAAATTGGGGACTGACAGAGTCACACATAATGCATATTTTACCTTATAGCCACACTTGGCATTGCAATGTTGAGAATTAGTCTATAAGTCTCCCCATAATGAAGACTGAAACTGGTGGATCTTCTGGCTACATATAATTCTGCATGTCTTGTTGTAGTTCTAAATTAATCTCATCAAATAGTAAGAAAGATAATTAGATTGTAATTCTTTTAATATGAATCTTTATGATTTGCTGTTGATTGCAAGCAAATCATTTCCAAGCTATCCAGGTATTTTTTCCATCTAAATTAGAAAAATAGTTTCTATTTTCCCTTAAGTTAGCATTCCTCTTTAAGAGATAGCACACTATGAATAAAAATACAAAATGAAATACCATTGTAGTCAATCTGTATTTCTTCAGAAAAATCAAAAGTAAAGCTACCTCTTTTAATATTATAAGAAAATCTGATGTTAAGTACCTTTAGTTTGGAGTGAAGCTGATGCAAGAGTCATGGTATTTCTGCTCTGGTTTGGATTCACTGAAGTGCATTCTTCAAAAGGAAAAGCAAATTGCAGTAGGTGTTGTTCTCATCAGCTTAAGTAGCCTCTCTGTGACTACTTCTATGTTATTCAGAATGCCTATGCTCCATAAATCCAGACCTGAAAGGGACCAAATGGGTCACTGATGTTAGTAGAGATGGAGGCCAGTGCAGTTCCTGAGGCTCGGTAGGTGTTGCACCCTTTCCTGGCCTACCAACCAAAGACAGAAAAAAAAGAGTTATCTAAAAGACATTTGGATGTTCCTTGGGACCGGTCTTCAGCTTCTAGAAGGCACTATAAAATGAGTTGAACCCCAGCAGTGTATAAACTTTAGGGGCCAGGAACCGTTTCACTAGGTCAACAGTCTCTTTGTATGTTAGGAAACATTGCAGCCTCAAGCAGAAGAGCGTGCCTGGTAATGTGAAAAACCAGGCATCAGACAAACCTGAGCCATTCTGACACTGCTGAATCTGACTCTCACCATGTTGTGTCCTTGAACTAGTCAAGTTTTTAAAGACTGCATATTGAGCTTAGTAAAAATGGGTGATGGTATTTCTTGATTTTTCTCATAAAGTCAAGGTGCAAAGAGTAACTATTTTTCCCAATGATATATACAGGTGGTTTGAAGCCATAAGTTAGCATAAAATGATGGTCACCATACATTAGACAAAGGGGTAGATTGCACCAGATAACTATATGCCTGGACTTATATAGTATACATTAGAGAATGTCTTATGAATCTGGAAAACCTCATATTCCAAAGCAAAAGCACGGGAGTCCAGGGTACTTGCCATCTCTATGCTGAAATAGAATTTCTCAAACTCTAACAGGAGCCCCTTGTGTCTCTAGTTCAGCTAGCATCATTGTGAACTATGTGACAGCGACTGCCCTAGCATTTCCTCTGCATGTAGAAAACCAGTATGCATGTCAAGTAGCCAGGAACAATTTAGAACAGTTCCCACCCACAAGTTACTGTGTTTCCAAGTGCTTTGTCCCCCATTTCTGTTCACCACTTGCATCCTGACCTTTGAATTTCAATTACATTGGTCCCAACCCACCTATAGACATGGCAAATAGAGCAGTGGCTCTTTGAGGCATCTGGTTACTGGGATGAAGATGTGTCATATCACCTTGTTAGTCGCTGACCTGCAGCTGATGGATGCTTAGATAACAGAAATTTTCTGGTTCTCTTACCACTAAGGCAGAGTTATTTCAGCTGCTACTGCTGCCTGGCTTGAGAACTGGAGTTGATGGATAATTGGGGTTTTGGTTTGGTTTGGTTTGGTTTGGTTTTGGTTTGTTTGTTTGTTTTGCAAGCTGCAAATGCATCTGCATAATAGATTTGATTCATTTTGTCAAAGACCAAAAGCATTTTACAAGTGGTTTTATTAAGATTAGCATATTCAATTCATATGCAAGACATGAGTATGATTTGTATTTTTGATACAGTATCTACTCATTTCAGTACATTGATACTTGAAGTAATAGTTTTGCCTTTTAGAGTAAAAATTATAAAAGTTATATTAATAATTATAAACCATTTATCAGAATACTACAGTAATAAATATCTCTTTAATTAAGTGATAGCCTTAAACACAAATGATGAATCTTCCAATTTACATGCCTTGCACCATCGTTATCATCTATAATGAATCCATTGTTGAAATAAATGTATTTTCACAGCTGAAAAAGGAAAAGATCTTGTTTTGGCTTGTGATTATTAACAAGGTAAAGAATGGCTGAGAAACATGTTTTTATCCTGCTCTAGGTAGTGTATCACACCAGGAGTGGATGGGGTTCTTTTTCTGAAAGTGCATTAGAAAATCATTTCTTCTGAGTGACTGAGCACTAGAGGAGAAGGCCATTAAGGAAAATATTCACTCCAGTAAGAGGAGTGGCAGCTGCAGTCAGCTCAGTCTGAAAGCCAGCCGTATGGGCTGTTCATTTGCTGCATTGCTTTACTTGCAACTGTATTTCTGTGTCCTTTGCTTCTGTTGATGTTGCTGCTACAGAGATAAAGTATGTTTTAGGCTAATGACAAGGATGTGGCAGACATTATTGGGATTTAAGAAGCAGATAATTTCCTGACAGATTTTTCTCTAACTTGGTGTGTCACTGTTATCAAGTCTGGGCCTCAGTGTATTCTTCTGAAAAGTGGGATAATGAATACCTCACATGTTCTCTAAGTGTGTCTCTGAAAATTTCCATGAGGAATGTTATTATATATTTGGATTTGCCTCCAAAGATAAGATCATATGAGATTAAAGGTACCATTTAGCTTCAGTATGGGCATGTCCTGAGAAAATCTCCAAAACATTATTACATTAGTCATCTAAGAGATCTCCTTCTTGATTTCTTGGGACTTAGAAATAAACTACATCATAGCGAAAGGCCATAGCTTCTCTTTAGGGTTGGGAGTGGGAGGAGACAAGGCCTTAAAGCATTGCTACACTATTGTTCTTATCCTTGTAAGATAAAGAACTTCGGAGTCAGGAAGACCTGGATTTGGCTCCCAGCTCTTCTAACTGATTAGTTGTGTAATCTTAGGAAAACTTTCTTATGCGACCTGAGCCTCGGTGTCTTGAGAACTTAATCTAAATATGTACTAGAGCATTTTTACCTGACCCCCAACATTATGCTCATACACATTCTTTCTCTAGTTGTGTTCAACTGGAGCTACTATAATTTTTATCTCTCCAAACAATTAATGTGAAGGCTGGGGTAATTTATATCAAGTGATTAGCCATTAGCCTGGAGTAGTTTCTCAATACATGCACACTCTTACAATCTGTTGTTAGTGGTTTGCTTTGTCAATCATTTTGAATCTGTCTCCTTAGTCAGTCAAGATTGCATTAGTAAATATTTATCACATTCCTGCTATGTAATTTCTTAGGAGCTAGAAATATTAACATTTGGTCTGATTTTCTTCCTAGCAGTGTTTGTATTCTCTTGTGTTGAAACAAATGATGAACAACACAGGTATGTAATAACAATTTGTATTGGAATGTGAGAAATGCTTCAGATAGTACAGATAGAGATTCCTAACTCTCAACACCCTCTATAACCACAAGTCTATGATTCTGCTATGCTCTTATGAAATCCTTATATAAGCAACATTTGCCTCTTAAAACTGGGCATTTATAAAAACAGAAACTTAAAAAACAATGATGGATGTTAGAATCCTCAGGCAATTCATTCCAACACAGTAGGAAACTTTCATGGCCTTTGTTATCAGAATGACACTCATTCATATCTTAAAGGAAGCTGCTTAACCTCTCTAAACTGCCATCCTCTCATTTGAAATGAGAGAATAACAGTCTGTGCATCTATTATGACAGCTAAGTGAACTATCAAAAGTGCTTATAGTGTATAGCACACAGAATGAGGTTAGTAAGCAGCAGTCATTGCCATCATGACCACCGGTATTACCACTGTTAACTGAAGAATAACAAGCAAGCATGCGTCTTCAATCATCAATGCAATACATTGAGAAGTCTGCAAATACTTTTTGAAAACATATGTTTAAAGATGTTAGTACTTGTTTTCTGATAGATCCCTCTGAAAATACACATATGGATGGGAAACTGGCTGACCGGCAAAACAAAGAAAAACTTCCAAAACAGGGTTGTTTTTTCCCAGCCACTTACTGGCCCTGAGACCTTGATCAGAGTCAAAGTACATATGAGGAAGTGGGTGGAATGAACTGTTATTATTGTTAATATTGGGTATAATGTAAACAATAATTGTGGTAAAAGAACCATTTTTGAGAAAAGATTTGTATGTGCAATATTCCACTGACTTATTAGGTCTCAACACATAGACTTCAAACTCAAGACTGATACAAATATAACATATTTTATTATCATATAGAATTTCTCTTTGTAAGTTGCAGGTTGTTGACACATTAAGATAAAAGGCATTTTTTTAAAAAATTGGAGACACTACCGCTATACATGTGTGCATATATACAAATGTGCATGCATACAAATGAATCTGAAACCTGAACAATTTTAGACATGTAAAAGCCCAAATGTCATATTCCTGCCATCCTTTTCTACATCTATAGCATATGTTTGGAGATAATTCTATTGGTCCTTGGGGTTCTCATGAGAAAAGCCATATAGGCACATTGCAGGCTTTCCTGCAGCTCTCTGTAGCCAGACAGCTCCAGAGACTTGGATCCCTTGTGAAACTGCTCATTCTCGAGGCGAGAAGGTAAATGAGGATTTACAGTAAGCACAGTTTTCCAATTCTGCCCCTCACTGCAATTTGAGTATTCTACAGTAATTGTTATGTTTTCAATAAGAATAATTTGAAAAAGGAAGATCTAAAGGTAAATATCAAGGTTCCTGGCTGACAAAAGCAGAACTCAGAGAGACATGTGAAAACAACAATTTACTTCAGCAATAAAGAGAGTATATTTTATACTTCAGTATTTTTTATTCAGTAAAATCATGATTTTGTAGTAAGTGGCATCCCAGAAGATATTTATCAAAGCAGGATAGCTGTAGAGAGGAACACTTCGTATTCACTTTAATATTTTGCCTTTTCTTTTGACATCTTCTTGCCTGGAGATCTAATTCCATTAAATATGTACATTTTTGACTGGAAGTCTTCTTCATGTATCTTTCAGATAAATCTTAAAAGTACACAAGATCTGTAGGGCAGCTTTCTTTAAGTGCAAATGAGACACAGTAGAATATTGTTCATGAGGGTTTCCAAATTATTTATATTCCTGCAGAGCTTTACCTTGCACTCTCTGTGATAACCAGAAGGGAAAAGGTAAGAAGCCAATCCATGTGCTGTCGAGCACTGTCAAACTCTATTAGTCATATTCATTCTCTGATATCCAGGAACTTACTTTGGTTGATTTCCATTTCTACTAGCTTTATTAGATACTATCAAAAGCATAACATTTACCTGACTAACAAGACAACCAGATGTCAAATTATCAGTATACTGGGTAATAGTCCATTATATTTTTGCAGTGGGTGTGGTTGATTACTCCTCTTCAGTGTGAGACTTCTCTGGAAGGTTGTAGTGCAGGCATAGCTGAATAGGTAGAATTAGTGTTAACTATGGGGTCTTCCGGTAGAGCTTCCAAAGCCACAACCAGTGGTAGAAAGTGCCTGTAGTGTCTTTTATTACTCCCCACACCTCCAACTTTAAACTTAATTCCTAAATTCTCACAGGAAAACTCAGGTCACCCATAAGGCTTAACGACTATAGGATCTGAAAGTCTGGCTTCTTATGCTCAATCACTGTGGAAATGGCAAGCTGCAGTGGAGGAGACCCAGAATTGCATTTGGCAGAAGGAGTAACCTAAATGTCTATTTCGCTCTACAACAGAACATCGCCACATGTTTTCTGTGCATTGGTTGTCCAGTAGGTAAAACCTGCCACAGAAGCAGAGAAAATTCAAACTTGAGGAATTATTAAAGTTTGCAGGAACACTGGGAAGCTATTGTAGGGTTTGCATATTCAGGATAATATGACTTTACTCAGAAGTTCAAAACAGCAATAAAAGCTCCATCTTCCTCCTACAAGCCTGTACAATTGACAGCTTCTGGCTCTGTGGGATGGAGTGAAGTTTTTAAAAATGACTGGTATGAGTAATTCTTTTCTCTGCATTCTGAAAACCAGAAGTGAGTCTTTATAGTTATGAGGTTCTCTGTTTCCAAATGACCCATCTAATGAACAGGATTGGACATTGCAAAGACATATATGAGAACCCTGGAGAAGAAAATACAAAAACAAGGAAAGAAGTAAATTCTAGTCCTTAACCATGTGCACAAGTGATCACATACATTCTACACATGTGTGCATGTGCAGGCACATGCCCATGTGTGCACACACACACACACACACACACACACACACACACACACACACACATCCTCAACCAACTATAGAACATCAGCTTGTCTGTCAGAGCAACCTTCCACAGTAAGCATTGGTTTGATATTCCCTTGGCTATATTATACAACTTTGTATCTCCTCTTGTCATTGACTAATTAAAGTAGTTTTATTCAACTGACTTCCCTATGACTGAAAACAAGTGTATGCTGGCGTTGTTGTACGATGGAAGAAATGGTAGGAATGAAGAGAAAAATACAAAATATGTTGCTTTTGCAAAATTGTCATCAATAGGATAGCCAGAACATGAATGGTACTGTTTTGGCTCCAAAGGGGTAAGCAGGTGTCTTCGATGTCCCAAATGAGCTGTGTACAAGCTTGTACAAACAAGTGCAGAATCAGGCCTGTTTGTTATTCACACAAACAGAGTTTAAAGCATCTGAATTCCACAGTTCCCAGAATTCAGATGGTGCACAATGGTCCATAATGAGCAGCACCTGTGCTTACCTCAATTACCAGACAGCTCTGAACAGCCACACAAAGGGCTTACTAGAATTTTTTTCAATAATAGATTTAGTTATGTCTTTCATAATTGGATTCAAAAGCTCAAAATTTCATTTTCCAACTTGTTCATAAAATTTGTATGAAAAAGTCTGGCATTTATTCAAAAGAAATAGTCTGTGAAGAAAAAAAAAAAAAACCCTGCAAAACAGCCAACCATTGGTAACTAAGCAGCCAAATTATAGTCCAAGCACTTGGCAAATACACCGTCTTTTTATTATTTCAGTAATTGAATTTCTGTTAAAGCATGGAGCATAATTTAACATGAGGAATTTATTTATAATACAATAGTGTTTTAGTAATAAATGCATTATTATTGTCACTTTTAACGGAGCCTTATGTATTCCCTCTGAGACTGTGAGGCAGACTTAGAGACAACCACTGCATCAGTGTTGTTTGTAGACAATTGAATTAATTGGAGACAGGGTCATTAACTCGACCTGAATACCTCTGATTGCTTCTGTAAATAAGGTTAGAGAGCAAATGGCTAATCTTCGTTGTCATTATAGATTCCTCTTACATTTTCACACTGCCATGTATATTAAAATCATTTTACTAAGCAGCTTTTCAGACTCTCTGTATATTTACAGTATCATCTTGCATGGCACATAACCATAATTGTATCAGACTTATATTACATTCCCCATATCTTTATAAAACGTGATACTAGAAAAGAATCTATGTTGAATCACATCTCATAAAAACCATCCGACCAACAAATGAATAAACCACAGTGTATAAAACATCTTATTAGAGGAAAATAAAATCACATAGCGAAAGTTGCTTTGCTTTCCTCTTGCAGATACAATTTGGATACACAATTAATGCATAATGAGGTCTCAAAGATGCAATCTCTAAAGAGCGAGCATAGGCAGAGAAACATTGGTTAAACCTCCTTGGCTTTCATTTGGAGCTGCTGAAGTCATGCCCTTTCTTGCCCTTCTGTAACAACATTAATAACATACAAATTATAGGAGGTTAGATTCTTTCTGTTCATTCTAAAAAGGAGTTAACTAAATACCATTTGAAACACAGACCTTAAAAGCTTTAAAGTCTTTTATTTCTGGAATAATTTTTCATACCACTATCTTGTTATTGGCATAAAAGAGAATTTGAAGGGATTTAGAGGGGAAAAAAATCTTCCTATGTGAAGGTTCTAATAATTCACAAGAAGAGAATCAACTCCTGAAATAGAGTTTTCCAAATCAATTTATAATGTAATTCAGAGATAAAGGTGCACCACTGTAGTTTTCTACTGAGTGTTGTGATTGTTATAAGTAAGATACCAGAGAGTAATGGAGAAGAAATGAGAAGAATGAGAAAGGAGACTCAGGAGACGACAAAAAAGAAGGAAGCCTTGTTTGTAACAAGATTAAAAACAACCTAAAAGATTAAAGAGATCATCTGAATTCAGAGTAGGTCAATGCCATAGAAACATACTTGTCTCTGTCCTACCAAGGAAACAGAAGCCTGCTGGCTTTCCTCAGTGACTGGGAATGAAGTGAGTCATCAGAAACATTTGAACATCTGGAAACATAATCAAGCCCACTGGAAGTTCTTCAGACATTTTGCCTTTTGAAAGTTTTATTCTTTAAATTTTTCATACACACACACACACACACACACACACACACACACACACACACACACACACTGTATTGTGATTATAGCCACCCCTCACTCCACATCAAGCTTACCCTAGAATCTCTATCACATCTATCTTCCAACTTCATGTCTTCCTGATTTATGGCTCATATACACATGGTTGTGGCATCACGACTGTGCATGGATGACTTACCAGTGGGCAAACCCCAAAGTGACTCTGCCTCTTCCTCTCCCAGCAATCATCAACTGGCAATTACACTTCAGCTAGGGGTGGGATCTCATGAGTTCGTTCTCTCCTGCATTCTGGAATTTAAAAACAGATTTATTTATTCCTATTTTATATGTATGGTATTTTACCTGCATGTATGAATACCACATTCACTCCTGGTTGTTGCCTAAGCTAGTAAAGGGTGTCAGATCCCCTGGAACTGGAGTTACAGATGCTTGTGAGATGCCATATGGGTGCTGGGAATGGAACCTGGGTCTTCTGGAAAATAAAGTACTATTGTAAAACGCTAAACACTCTAACCCTTCACGTATTGCATTTTTATCCCTGTCTTCATGTATTCTAATTTTAATGCTAACTTGTTATACGATTAAAATATGTTTAACTAATATATATTGCCACATATGCTAATGATGAAGACATGGTTAGAACACAAATCAGGATTGATAAAACCATTGGCAGACAATAGTATCTCCTTTTATTAAATGACTAATTGACTAGTATGTGCTGTAGAACTCAATACTTCAGCCCTTATCCAAATCATTGTAATATTATTTTCTTAAATTAATACTATGTACATCATTTGGAGATCTTCTTCTAAAACATATATTTCCTTCTTAGCCAGTCATATATTTTAGTGTTTTAGTTAGGGGATGAGGTATAGTTCAGTGATAGAATATTTGTCTACTATGTGTGAGGCTAAAGTTCCCAGCATTGAAAATCAGGCAAACAAAAACTATGCTGAAATGACTTAATTCCTTGTATCAGATGTATTGGGTTTTAGTAAATAGCTCTATATATCCTCATATATATGTTGATTTAAATACAAACGTGCACACATACACAAATACACACACATACACACACACATACAATCATCAATATATAGATGCCCACATTAATATTATTTATCATTTAAACACCTTGAATTTAGGTAGAATGCTATAAAATACACATTGAAATGTAATTATAAACAAAATATTTTAGCTCAAGAACTATCTAGGAAATATTATTTGCCTCATATTTTGTTACCTAAGCTTCCACTGGCAGAGTAGCATATCCAACTTTTATCAATATAAAGCTGAAATAATATAGGACTCATGAAAAGCCTACTAAAATTTCTGATAACCATACTTTCAAGTTATAGCCATTAACATCACATTGAAAGTATATTTTGCAAGGTTTGTAAGTAAGCATAATTTTCTTTTGGACTTTCACAGTCGACCTGAAGCTAAGCCTAAAATGTGCACTTGTTGAATTTTGCTGATGCAGATCATTTTAGTTTGCTGTTAACATTATGAAAAGGTTATATGTCTTCTACTCAGAACATATGATTCCCTGATTTTTCTACTGAAGTGATCAAATGCAGTTATCATTTGCTTAATCTCAAAAGATGTTTGTAAATGCCTATTTAAATCCTTTTCATTCTAATCTCTCCATTCTTTGGAATTGCTAAGTTTTAAAATTCCTCTGCATGACAAACTTCTCTTAATAATAAAACCAATCACCCTGGCCTTATTACTACTAGCCCCTTTGCCTTTATCGAATCGCCTAGTAGTTCCTGGTGAAATGCCTTAGCTCCTGCTGAGATGCCTGTTTGCTTCCATTTCTTTTTAAGTCAGCTTGGAATTGACTGTGTGTACTCATTGGTGACACAGGCTTGCCATTTCTGGATTTACTTGTGAGCACAGCCATTCCACTAGTGGAAGAAAGAAGGCTGCTTATACTTAGGTTTCTTATCCCTCATGGCCTTGAACAGACTTTTCTTCTTAATGCCAAAAGTGGTTTGAGTACAGGAGCACATGAGCTCTACAAGCCCGGGAAAGTGTGGTCCCTTCTTCTCTCTTTTGCACATGACCTCCTCAATTTAGCATTGATGAGAAGGGAGATTGTGTTAGCTGGAAGGTAAGACGTTTCAGGCAGGTTGTATTAAGGGACTAAAGATCTACTCCTTCTTTTGATGTCACTCAAAATAACAAGTATAGGGAATTCCTTTCAAACTAGCCAGGATTTTTTACTAAGAGGGCTTTGTGCAAAAGGTGTAAGATGTCAATGTTATAAATGCTATAGATGAGTTTAGGCATAAGATAGAAGTAAATTCCTACAGAAACTGTTAGGATTTTCTATCTTTTTGTTTAATTAATATATTTTATATTTAGTAATATATTTTGTGAATTATAGTAAATTCTACGATGAATGTCCAAGCCAATTGATTATGGGAAAGGAACATTTTCTTTTTATTAACATGGAAGTGTCTGTCATAACTAGCAATGCATGTGAGCTGAAGGATATAGTCCTGCCTTTTGTGAAAGTACTTCAACTCAACTTCATGTTTAATCTCAATTTGATAGAATATTTTTTGCTCCATGAGCAAATTAATTATTGCACTGGGAAAAAGCATCAACTAGAAAACCAGTTAATATCAAGCTCAGTGCTGTCTAGACTGGTTAATGTATCAAAATCTGAGAGGAGTCTACATTTCCTTCAAAGTAAAATAATGGAATTTGTGTTTTAATTAAAACATGTCAGTGTGTTTGCATGTCGCACCCATTTTCAGAAAGGGGCATAACATTTATTCCCCATGCTCATAAACATATGTCTGATCAATGCCCTATTGAAACCAATCACATGAAAAAAATATATTTTTTAAAAAGCTTCAATTTGTTGATGGAACTGAACAGAAGTACTTGAGCACAGCTTTTGATATATCAGGGAGTACAGACTGAAAATAGATAAGGAATATCATATATGAAATGAGAATTATATAGATTAAATGTTTCCCATGCCACTAAGCAGCAATTTTAGAAAAACAAATAGTTACTAATAGTTCTGAGCACAGAGAAGTTTCTAGTGAGGAAGTCAAACTGGTAAGTGTTCACAAAATCTTTATGTGATTTTATCAAAGGAGGACAGTCAACAACAGTTTCTCTCTGGAGAACTAGTGGCCTAGTCTAAATGCTCAGCCACTAGTTTTTCCTCTGCAATCATAGCAACAGATTGTATTACTGACTCTTTTGTGGAAGCTAGAAATAGTGATTTCTAGGTTGCAGTTTTGCCAATAACTTGGACTTTTAATGCTTATCTTTGCAAGATATTTCAGACATGAGTAGGAAGTAAGATACATTCAGTGTATGCCCTTTATTTTAAAACTTTTGTATGTGTCTTTGAACTAAATGCAGCAAAATATTCCTCACCAAAAAGAAGTACAGCCTGTCAGTATTTTCAACACCAACTTCTAGCCATTTATCTCATTAAGTTACCAAAAGAAACATTTGGAATTAACTCCAAGTCCCGGTTACCTTTTAAAAAAATTATTATCATTAGTTTTTCTGATACAGGGTCCAACCAACTATGTGACTGGCTAGCCTGGAACTGACTTTGGAACCCAGTTTATCATTGATGTCAAAGATTTTCCTAACTCTGCCTCTCTGGTGCTGGTCCACAAGCAGCCATAGTACCATTTGATCAGGGGGAGGAGAGGCCCTTGGGCCTAAGGGTGTTAGATGCCCCAGTCTAGGGGAATGCCAAGGAGGGAAGATGAGAGTGGGTGGGTGGGTTGATAGGGGAGCACCCTCATAGAGGCAGGGGGAGGGGGAGGGAATAGGGGGTTCCAAAGGGGAGACCTGGAAAGGGGGAAACATTTGAAATGTAAATAAAGTATCAAAAAGAAAAAAAAAAAAAACCCGGAGTTATACCAGGCATGGAGGAACACACTTTAATCCCAAGGTTCTAGAGGCAGAAGCAGGTGGATCCCTGTGAATTCAAGGTCTGTGTGGTCTACATACCAAGTTCAGAACAAACAAAACTGCATAGTAAAATCCTGTCTCAAAAAACTAAAAATAAAGAAATAAAAATGGTATATAAAAGAAGGATGCTTTGTATAGTACAGTTCATATTGCTTTCATCTTCTCAAGGTAGAATTGATATTTTTAGCCCAAAAGCAAAGTAAAAACATCCCCTTTGCACTCCCCCCACACACACACTCCCCAGGTCCCAACCACATGATGAAGAAACTCAGGAACTTCATTGATAAAATTGGTAGATATCTGCTCCCTCTTCTTGTCGCCACGAAATCCCATGTTATAAGTGGCAAGGCCCTTGGATTAAATTGCTAGAAAGTACCAAGTGGCCCATAATTAATAGAAGTTATTCTAGTCTTGTTAATGTGATGATGACAATACCCTGCTGAGACCACAAGGGCATGGTACAATGGGAAGGCTAAGTGCCTACACATGAGACAGGCAGAGGATGCTTCTGGAGACAGTTTTTCTGGAGATCTATGAGAAGATATCTTTATTGTTTTACTCTAGGGTTTCTTAAAAACACTAAACTTTTTACAGAGTGCATAGTTTATAAAACCTCTTGCCTTAGAAGCTTATAGTCTAAACCCAGTGTCTATGATATGTCAGGTAACAGATCTGACATGGCACAAAACAAACAACACTGATAAAGAGATTGCCATTGACAGACATCTGAGAAGAAGCCTAGAGTAAGTAGAAGACAGATGCCCACTTCCCAATTCCGAAGCAATTCTAAGCCTGATAGGCAACAAGAGAGAAGATATTAAGCAGACAGGAGCATGCAGCCTGTGCTGAGACAACCTAAATCTGACTCCAGAGTACCTGAGCTGTCTCAGTGTACTTTGTGTTTTCTCATAGAATCTGGCATTGGGAACCTATGAGCTCTCCTGGCAAGCAGGTAGGTTCTATCTCTAAACCAGTTCAAGAAGCACAGTGACTCATATACAAAGATCACCCAGTCAAAATACTAAACTTACTACACCTAAGATTTGTGATGGTATTTTCAAGTTCCATCCATTTGCCTGCGAATTTCATGAAGTCATTGTTTTTAATAGCTGAGTAGTACTCCATTGTGTACCACATGTTCTGTATCCATTCCTCTGATGAGGGACATCTGGGTTGTTTCCAGCTTCTGACTATTATAAATATGGCTGCTATGAACATGGTGGAGCATGCGTCTTTATTACATGTTGGAGCATCTTCTAGATATATGCCCAGGAGAGGTATAGCTGGGTCCTCAGATAATATTGTGTCCATTTTTCTGAGGGTCCGCCAAACTTATTTCCAGAGTGGTGCACCAGTTTGCAATCCCACCAACAATGGAGGAGTGTTCCTCTTTCTCCACATCCTCACCAGCATCTGCTGTCACCTGAGTTTTTGATCTTAGCCATTGTGACTGGTGTGAGGTGGAATCTCAGAGTTATTTTGATTTGCATTTCCCTGATGACTAAGAATGTTGAACATTTCTTTAGGTGCTTCTCAGCCCTACGAATTTCCTCAGTTGAGAATTCTCTGTTTAGCTCTGTTCCCCATTTTTTGATAGGGTTATTTGGTTTTCTGGAGTCTAACGTCTTGAGTTCTTTGTATATATTGGATATTAGCCCTCTATCATCCTGAGCAAGGTAACTCAGTCACAAAAGAACGAACATGGTATGTA